>JAFIDM010005346.1:19745806-19785308 GCA_023159025.1 Thereuonema tuberculata
TAAGAATAAACAAGAAAAGAGATTTTAAATGTTAAAATATTTTGGAGAAGTACATACAAGAAGCATGTCATTATTTTAAAAAATTTCGATCTCAAGTGAGGGTATAAATTATTACAAATTACAATTGGACGCATTCGTAAAATTGATTGAAAATTAATTATTAACTGACTTATCGATATTCTAAAAGTGAAATGTTTCTGCTCATCTTATCATAATTAATTCTCTATCAAATGTTAATGTACTTTGTTCATTTTTTTCTTTATTATTATTATTTTGTCTTCTTTGTACGTTTTATTTTGTTAGTGATTTTCTATTTTAAAGATTTAGTATTTTGTAGGATTCAAAGTAAATTACTTTAGAATTTCTGAATTAAGCAATTCTCTCAATTATAATTATTGTTGCTTTTTAATTAAAAAAGTTAAGCAAATTCTCATTTAAAAAAAAAAAAAAGAATAAGAAAAAAGAAAAAGCAATAATATAGTCCATTTTCTTATATTACATGCTAATATACAGGATCTAGCTGTTTCTGGCAATAAAGAATATACTATGCAAAGTCATCTAAATACTGTATGTTACTACAAATAGGAATTCTAGCAATTCTTTCTGTTAAAAATAACTAAATACATAAATGCTCTAATGCTTCCGTTTTAAAAAACTTTCATGAGGAATCACTCATTGTATCTAATACGCTTTTCCTATTGATTCTGATACAAAGTGGACCCTTATATGGAAAAAGAATCCTTTTAAGTTGAAGATCAGCATTTAGGCTTTTACTTGTACGTTTATTCATATTTACGATTATCAGAAAAAAAAAAATCCTTGTACTTTATATTTTTTTTTTAACTGATCATTTTTTTATAATAAATAAATTGATAATTTTTTTTTTATCAGGAACGTTTCTCCTCATACTTCTAAGCTTTAATTATTTTCATTTTTTAAATTCCGTTTCAGATATCTTGAGATAGCATATATTGCATTGAATATTATATTTCATTAAAATAAAAAATAAAAAAAATCTATGTTCACTAAAATAAATTCCCAAATATCCTTGCAGAGTTCAATAATAATAATAATAATAATAGTAATAATAAGTTAGGTTAGGTTAGGTTTGTCCCAAATCTCACAGCCCACAGGGCGCTGAAGGTGAGGCTGCAACGTTTCTTTGATCAATGGGACTGAGATGAGGTCGGGTGGTCAGCCCGTTCGCTCGCCCTCTTTTACCCCGGGAAAGAAACCCCGGCACCCATTCTACATAGGGCTGGGTAGATCCTAGGACCCGTTTGAAGGAGAATGAAAAGTGGAAAAATCGGCCGAGGCTCGAACCTGTCTTCTCCAACCCGCAGCCAAGCACAAAATAAATTAATAAAACTTACTTGTAATTGAATAACAAAAATTTAATATAATAATTAAAAAAACTAGGCCATCTCCCGTGTACACGCGCTTGTTTTTCTATATCACATAGAATTTGGTTAAGTAAGAATATTTAAAATATTGCAACGTTTCGGCAATTATAATTCTAATTGTCATTTTCGAATTATAAATAAATAGTCGGATTGGAGAAAAATTAAAAATCTTGAGATTAAAAAAAAAAAAAAGGTTGAATACATTCATTATTGATGGGGGGGGGGGGAAGGAAACATAAGTCAAAAAACAATATAAAGTGAGTTATATTCCCCGTGGCCTAATGGATAAGACGTCTGACTTCGGATCAGAAGGTTGCAGGTTCGATTCCCGTCGCGGACGTTTCATTGTAAAAATTATTTCAATTTTTCATTCTCACAGGAAATTGCGCCGGACAGACAGAGAAATAAAAGATTTTTAGTAATATAATGTTAGTACTAAAAATTTAATTTAGATAAATAACTTATTTTATAATTTATAATTATTATTACGTAATTCTTAGTAAATGTAAATAGATTTTTAAAATATAAATTATATATAATTATGAAATACTACATTTATAATATAAATTTTAATAATGTGATACCGTGAAATCTCAAAGTTTTAAGAGAATTACAGAATATAATTATTTAAAAGGCTTAGTTTTGAATTTATTTAACTATTCGTTCTAAAAAAATAATAAACTAATATATTAAGATTTCACAAAAAAATTAATTGACAGGAACCACCTGTCCAATGAAAATAAAATAAAAACTATTATTTCCTGTTCAATACAAAAGAAAGACGTCACCTTTACAACACATGGACTGAATAATTGAATTCTGTTTCAATAACGTGTTTGATGTGGGCGTCAAAGCAAGAAAAATACAGCCATTGACGTAAAGAATCCCGCCTTTTATTTAGGAATTGTTTGGAATTAGAAAATGTACAAAGTCAACGTGAATAGTTTTATTATATGAACTCCAATGACGTCAGGTGTTTTCAAAAATCTGAATGCCGAATGATTTATTTATTGCCATTGCTTTTAACCAAAGACTTATTTTCGATTAGAAATTCATTAAATTATCGTTATTGTAGAGCATAATATTGTCTTCTCTGAATTTGGTGTTTTATTTTTTTATTTTTTGGTTCGTGCTGATTTGATGTAACAATAAAAATAAAATAAAATAAAATAAAATTGCAATTAGTTTAGTTTGAGTGAATTGCCGATCGTAGCCGGATGGTTAGGCTGTCGTTTTTGTATTGAGGTTAAAAGTGTTCGGGTTTAGTTCGACTTCCAGGCATTATTTCGTAATTATTTTATCATTTATTCCCTATTTTCAACGATAACCAGCGAAATGAACTAGTTTTTACCTCCATTTATTCACAAACAATGGATAACAAGCAGTTTTTACACTAAGGTCTTTTAGACGCTGAGAAATATGAAATTTGCTGAAATCTGAAGCCTTCTTTTTTATATACAACATGGAATTGTCATTAAAAAAATTGCAATAAATAGAAAAAAACAAAAAAATGAATGAAAAAACATTAGCTCCTTTCTGAAGATTACTTTTTCTAATTTGCTAAATCCTTTATGAAAATAGGAAAAGTAATGTTCAGAAATGAGCTAATATGAGAAAGTTTAAGACTCTGGAAAGAAATGGTAGGAGAGAATATTGAAGGAAAAACAAAATTATCTTTTATTTGCTCAAGAAGGATGAGCTCATGAGCGCGGAAGATGGAGCAGATGCTGTCGAATAGAAGACGAAGTAAAGATAAAAGGAGAAGATGCTGTTCATATTCTATAAATGTTGCTATTCGTCGACTCATTGTTATGGATTCTACTGAATATTCATTTCTCTTTTCGTAAAATATCGTTTTCGCTGTATTTTCGTGAGCTTTTTTCGCGCTGACAAAAAAAGAAATAAACTTAGAAGCAGGGCGTAGCAAGGGTTTTTGGGACCTAGGGTGAGGGAATGCCACATCCAAGAACAGACTGAAACAATTAAAAAATCTTCCAAAAATAAAACAGAATACAATATGGGATTCTACTGCAAAACAATAATCAAAAGTAATTACGATGTCTGTCAAGTACGTCCTGTGTTTATAAGTTAGCAATCGTACAAGAGTCGATAGCAATTTCATCATCTAAACGTTCAATTATTCATTGTAATTGGACAACTTTTCACTGTTATTTAGTTCTGAAAACCTACTCGTTTTATCACGATCCCAATAATCACTATAGGTTTCAGATACTTCCGGTACCACTTGATCCTGAGATCGAAGGTTAAAATCTCGAATTTCAATTCGAATGTTGTCAAGTCTATTTATTTGAAAATGCAATCCGTAAACTTAGAAAGACCGTAGCAGCTTTTTCCATTAGTAAACACCATCTTTTTGTTATACTTCCCCCTTATCCTGTCTGCCTTTGAAACCTTGAACACATTTGTACATCAATTTAATTGCTGTGAGTGGGAAGCATTTCCTGGGAAGTTTCTTCCAAGTCCTTGGCCTTCAATTTAATGGTAGTTATGTAACTTAAGCTACGTCAAAATGCAAATCGTACTGCACCGTCTCAGATCAAAGGAATCATCTTAAAGTTACGGTCTCTCAGTTCTTCTTGCAAATAAGATCTGATCCTTTTATGAACTCAAAGTGGGGTATTAGAAAGGCAAAATGGGACTGATCTTATTTTGCTTAATAAAAAACCATGAAACATTTAAGTACAGTAAGACATAAATTGAATGTTTGCTTCGTCAGATTAAATTACAAAGCAACTAAATGATGTATTCTTAAAAGGATGTAGTTTCAGTAGAGGGAATTTCTAGGTTTCTGACAGAATTACAAATGCGATAACAAATAAGATTACCAGTAAATCATCTGTGCAGTTATTCAGACTAGATGGAGTAGGTTTACTTTGAAGCTATTTTTGGCTCAGCTACTCTCTAAATAAACTATTAGCGACTTGTGGACAATGTCTATAAAGTTCTAGACTCCAGTATCAATTATCAACATTTATATAAATAGCTGTAACTTTGTGGAATCTTCACAACATACACTGTTTCACTAAAACTTAACTACGAACACAATAAACCCTGATAAACAAAAGAAGATTTGGAATTTGAAGAATCTCTAAGCCAACAAGAAGAGGAGAATGAAAATGCATTAAAAACTCAGCAAAGGTCCACAGAATCAGAGGTAGATTGTAATTCCCAAATAACTTTAGTATAATCCGATAGGCATCTGTTGTAATGTATTTTAGATGCAAAACTGAAGAAATAATTCACAATCTCTGTTTTAATGCTTCTGCAGAAATTTGTATTTGAAAAAAAAAAAAACACACACACACACACATTCTGGAAGAAAATATGATTTTTTTTTTTTTTTTTCATTTATAAAAATTAGACTCAAAGACTTATTTTAATAAGTTCACAAAGAAGGACCTATTATAATCAGCTGACATATTCTAATGTCACAGTACATTATTTTAAAGAATAAAATTAGTTAATTTTAATGTAATTAATCGATAAAATTAATTTTTAAGACAAAAGACAGAATTGAGATAATTTAAAAAAAATCTAATTCAATCATTAATTGATTTCATCTTAGATAATTTATTTATTTATTCATTTATTTATTAAAAATAAATTAATAATAACTTATTTATTAATGTATTTTATCTAAATAGATGTCAATTAATGAATGAATTAGATTTTTTTTTAAATAACTCAATTTAGTCTATTGTCATATAATTAATTACATTAATTTAATTAGAAAAGTTTTGTTGAAATTTTTTATTTGTAAATCATAGATCTAATATGTGAACTGTTTATTTTATTGTGTATTAATTTATTTATTTATTTGTTATTTTTTTTTTTTTTTTTTGCAAATCTATTTATTTTTTCCTATACTTATTAACTTTATATTAATTTGGACATATTTATTTGATTTTATTTTTAAATATTTTTAGCAAATTTAACAATAAAAATTGAATTTTGCCTTTATTAGTTTTAATAGACACTTCTATAAGTCCATTAGACTATTATGTATTACATGATTAATGCAGTAGTCTATGTAGTAATTCTGTTTTTAAATCTATTATTCTAAAATATCTAAAGTTCTCTAATATATTCACCATCACAATGTAGAAAACACTAAAATATCAAATCCTAAAAATTTGCCTAAAATGAAACGTCGTGTTTAGATATATTCAGTCAAAATTTCACAAGTAGATTCCTATAATTCTATAAATTTTGATCTTCACAGATTCTGAACAATTGAAGAACATCTCAAAAACTGTTTGCAGATCATTATCCGTAATCTCCTTATGTATCTATAAATCATTGTAACATTAACACAATGTTTATATGATAATGCTATAAAAAATATAAAAAAAATCTATCATGAATATCATGGGTTCTTACTTAAAGGAAAAACCTCAGCTTAAGGAATTTAAGTTTAAGTGAATAAGTCCCAAGAAAACAGAAAAATTTCTACAAAAAAAAGTAATTTATAAAAAATTATTAAAAATCGCAAATTGGAATTTCTAAACAGTCTAAGTTTTACTCTATTGTATAAAAGTAAAAAAGGAAGGGATTTACCTTTTATAACTAAAAAAAACTTGAATTAGAAGAGTAATTTATGTAAAATCAAGCCGATTCTTCAGAAAACCAGTAAGTTAAAAAAAAAAAAAAAACAGGTCCCTTGCAATCTTTGTCATTTATCAAGACAATGTCTTTTTATTACATGAAGCTTTATTGAGAAATACTTGGGTTTTGATGGCACTACGGAATTCATTTGTGCTTCGCATTTATGCTGGTAGAATAAATTCTTCTTCTCTACTTTATATTCGATGGAAAAATAAAAAAGGAATAAAACAATTATATCGCGTGTATCAAAAATTCGAAACCATTTACCTGAGACGTAACGGCGTCCTTTTCAGAGTCTTAATACGGGTAATGCTTTCTTTTTAATCTTAAAAAGTCACTGAATAGGAAGGAGAGACAGACACGTGTCGGAATAATTTGTTTTTGATGAGGGAATAGCAAAGATACCTACGCAAAAACCAAAGCACCTTTCGAGATTTCCAGAATTAGAAAACTAATGAGAATCTAAAAATAATTGTTTTGCAAAAGAATTTATTTTCAGGAGAGCTTCTCACGATGATGAAATATAATATAAAGTTCAAATTTAAATGCAATGCAAAATCTATAAACGAAGTACAGCCTACATATATACAGGGTACATCAAACTCTTTCTACAAATTTTAATGGGAGATAGAAGACAAATCTTTACCTTATCTAAATAGCGCCCTCTAGCACCGAAGGTTGCCGTTAGCGGACTTATATTCATAGGGAGTACCAAGACGAACCTTTTTTACGTCTGTCTTTTACAATTAACATTTGTACGTAGTGTTTTGATACACCCTGTACATATGCGGAAAAACTGTACAGTTGACAATTCGATATCAATTCCTGGTTGAACAGATTTTAACTGTTTCACAAAAGAATAAAATGACACAATAATAAACAAGTACGAAGCTGAACTAGTCTGAATACAGCAAGAAATGAGGACTATTTTATCCAATCTATGGATTTTTAACATTATAATATCATTATAAGGAATGGTTTAATGTTTAAATATACTTGCCTAACTCTACACTTACAACTAATGTTAGAAGTCCATAAATTATCCGTCGACATTGAAATACAGATAAAAAAAAACATTCACCTAATTTTCTAAACGATCTTCTGGTAATTGAAACGCCTACAAAAAATGCATCTTGACATGTATTGTTATTGGAAGTTTATTCCATAATTTATTTCTTAAAAGTGTGATTTTACATCAAGTTGCATTTCTGAAATATTTTTAGTGAAATAGAATAAAATATAATAATTATGATCAAGCAATTTTAAATTAATCTAAAAACTCGTCAATGAGTTACAAACATCTGGGATTAGTGCAAAAATATGCAATTAAAACTTTATCAAGTTTATCAGTATTATTAATTATTAATAAATGTTTATAATGAAGTAAGTAATAGAGAAAAATCTAAAGATTGTTTGCGTGACAGCACTGGTTTGCAGACCAGACGTTGAAAAATATTGTTATTCACTTAAAGACTCAGGAAAATTTCAGTACGGCCTGTTTTTAGATACAAAAAGATGTAGAAGGAAGTAAAGAACCAAAACAACTAAAATAAATTTTATATTGAATATAAAATATTTTAATAAATATTTTATATAAATATTTTATTTATCAATTATATTGAATATAGTTTGATTTTTCTTTTTTTTAATTAATGGAATCTTAACAATGGATTCCTGTCCTATTTCTATTAATATTTCATTGTCGTAAATATTTGTTTTGCAGTCCTTTAATTAGCGCGTGATAAAATTAATTCGAGTTCAACAAATTAATTAATTTGTTAACGAATTTTGTTTTAAGAAATGGAAAATTTCTACTGTTCAATAGATATTATTTCAAAATGACTGGAGGATTTTTTTCGTTTTTGACTTTAAAAAAACAAATAAAGAATTAAATTAAGAAATCAGATTTTTAAGGACACGTTCTTTACGTTCTTTTGAACTTCTTGTTATTATTTCAATTCGACAAAAATAAAAAATATCCTCCACCTACACACCCACGCAAGAAAAATGTTATTTTTAGTTGAAATTTTCAGGAACAATAACTTGGCTATTTCCCATAGCAATCATGGAAAAAAACCACTTTTCATTTTGTGTAATGCTCGGGTTTCATTGGAGGGAAAGCAGGAAATTATTGCGGAAAGCTTTAACGTAAAAAGAATTCGCTGTATCATACAGGATGTTATGCTAAACTAACTTGAAATCTAGGAATTAAACAATACATTAATTAAAGTTAAATAAACAATGGTCTATGCCTGCTTATACCGTTATTTCAACAATGCTGTTTGTGTAAAAGCGTCATTACAGAGACTACAAATATAGAGTATTGTCATTTCAAGTTTGTTTCCTTATTATTTCAATGAATCCATTAAACTTTATTGAATAGTGCAGTTAAAAGGTAAAATATCTGAACATAAACAAGCAGCAATTAAAACTGACCTAAATCAAGAACTTGAAGCCTGTTAAGTTTTTTTGCGTGACTGCAAATAAGACAACATTTGTTTTGTACGACCTACAAAGATCACACAGAGAACGTATGGAGCAAAATAATAATAATAATAAAAAAAAAATATTCCTGAAAAGTCAGACACTTCAAGTTTATTTTAATGTATTAAATCTGCGTGATATCTAGATAAAGTCTTATTAACAACACTTCACAACTGTCTTCGTATTAAATTTTTTTACTTTCGAATCCGCAATCGTTGTAAGGTGAAAAATTTAAAAATATCTTTAGTTACACGAGTTTTAAGAATTTTTTAGGAGAAAACTAAACATAAAATTACGTTAATCTAAAAATTGTGATTTAATTTAAATTAAGAATATCGGAAGAGCTAAAATTGCAACGTAATAAACTAAAGGCTTACGTGTTGAAGTTTTGGAGTGATAATGAATAAGATTTACAATATAAGGTTGAAAATAAATACTTATGTTTAAGCAAAAACAATAAAATAAACGGTTTCACGGTTGTTGTTTTTTTTTGTTTTTTATTAATATTAAAATGATGAACGTTTTTCTCAAGGAGCTTAATTTTATATTTTTATTCGGTAACAAAATTTAGGTTCATAATACGGTAGGAAATGTTAAAAACAATAGACTTCATTAGAAATGAAAGTAAAATATAAAAAAAATTGATATCAGCATCGACTTGGAAGAGATAAGAAATTTCAATATGGGAAAACGACAGCGGATATCTGTATATCGGAGATTGTCTTAAAGTTTGACGTACACTTCAAAGAAAACGATTTATCTGTTTACTGTAGAAGAAAAATAACGAAATATTGTGGGAGAAGACTGTAGAAAGAACAAAGCAAGAGGTTTAATGTATTTTTGAAAATGATTTTGGAATGAAAAATATTGAAATTATAAGATACTCCTCAATTTTTTTTGGATTAAAAAAAAAAAATTATAAAATTGTAATTCTTTTTGCAATTGATAAACCTTCATATTGTTTTTAGTGAGCTACGCCCCCTGTCGCTTAGTTAAAAGCGTAAGTGCAAGATTTCTTTGGTTTTAAAATTTGTCAGAAAATTGAAACAAGATGATTGTTTTTACTGATCTTTTTTTAAAATGTTGAAATTCATTGTTATTTAGAGAATATAGCAGTGATTCGTCAATTTACAAAAGGAATGATAAGTTGGAAGCTATTGAAATTAGGCCTAACTAAAACTAACCCTGATACTACAGAGAGGATTGTTTCACAATTTTGTTTTGGATTCGTGTAACACTTGAAGGAAAAGGTAACTGTTAGATCTATTTTGTTATCTACGTAAGTCTGGACATTGAACTGTTTCCAAAGATTTTTTTTTTAAAAAAAAGCTGGCAGTAAAACCACTTTTGGTTTTGTTTCACCCCCCCCCCCCCTTTTTCATTTTTCGTTTAAAAAAAAAAAAATGGCGTTTGGCTGTTTTAATTCAACAGTCCAATGTCCAGTTGTAATTAAAGTCAAAAAGGAATTGATAGCTGAAGAAACCCAAATCCAAAGAATACCGCACTCAGGATTTGCTTCTCCGGGCTGTGAACATTTTGGCTCGGTACCAACGGCTGACGTGGCACTAATGAATCAAAGTGTGTCGGCTGACCGGCCGGCGAGGCTACACCGCGCACATTCCGAAGAGCAGCTGCTGTCGGCCGACGAAAAATCCCCCAGCACCGGTTCCAGAACCATCTAAGGCAACATCGAGGAGAACGCCGCATCGAAGGCGACTCAATGGCGCCACTACACCACTGCCATCTGGGGATAACCTTGGGAAGCGGAAGCGGCTATCCCGAAATGACGTCACCTTAATTTCAGCAACAAGCTGGCGGATTTTATTGATTTGATGATAAAACGCGAAGCGTAATAAAATGAGTACATTTAACATATTGAATGGGTCAAAGAACAAGTAAACAACAAAAAAGTAATCCAGTGAAAGTGAATTCAACAGCTTGGGGGGCGTTACTAAAAAAAACAACTATTTATTAAAGCATAAAAATAGCAATTCAATTTTTTTTAATTATATTTCATATTTTTTTTTTGTTTGCTTTAATTAAGAAAAAGAATCAGTAAAAGGAATTAAGGAAATTAATAATGAATAATTTTTCGCAGTCTTTTTGTAAGAAATCACTATTTTTATAGTTAATAGTTTCCAACAAATCTATTGGTTTATTCAAGAATGGAAATGAAGGTAAGAAATAAGGAATAGGATGTTCGTCGATTTTGCGAATAGAATACGAAAATAAAGATGCTCACAAATAAGTTATTTTTAAACCGTTTTGTTTATTCTGTTTAGGTGAATGCTACTAACTTTAACTATCTTAACAATCTTTTAACTATCTTTTTTTATCACCGAAGTTATTGGACATTGGATAACTGTAGTTGAGAATTTTAATTTTTTGTTATGTATTAGAAAAATGCACTTAAAAATAAGAAACACTAATATCAGTTCGTTTATAAATATCCATTTATTAAAGAAAATTGTATTTCTACCAATAGTTTCAATTATATATTGTAATTGTAACAAATACAATTCAGTTGTTACAGGTTAACACTATTATAGCATTAATTTCCATCAAAGTATTTTGTATTCATAGCATGTTGCTATATTCTTATTAACTTATATTTATTCTAAGTGATTTTTAATTAATCTCTACATCATGGATACTTTTCAAAACATAATGAATCACTTTTAATCCATTCCTGACAAGTAAAAACGCTGAATAATGGACGAAATGGAATATTATAGTATTATTATAATCGTACTTTTTTCACAAATTGAGATAATTTTAATTGTATAAATGTACAAATCGGCTTCTGAATTTTTCAAAAATTATCGCCCGCCCCCCCCAAAAATTATTTTTTGATAAGTTTTGGAGGAATTAATCAGAATAAATTTTAAATACATTTTTTTTTATTAAAGGAAATTTATGATTCTATTGAAATGAATTCTTATTTGATAAGACTAACATCGTGATTTCATTATATAACATTGCACCATTCATTCAGATAGCACTGATAATAATTTACACTTATAAGATTTCTCACTTCGTAATAAATTATTGATAGTTTTATCTCAATTCCGGTCAGGTGACTGGGGCAGTCAATTGCAGGCAGCCACGCAGCACAAAAAGAATATTCAGATACTTAATGATGCATTTGAAAGTGTTATCAGAAGATAAACAAGGAGCGGTTTCCTAACAGAAATACCTGAATTAATGTTTTTTTTTTCAGTAAAATTTGCTTTATTTGAACGTAGAAATCTTCACGATTGTCGTACGAATATTTATTAGAAATGATGTTGAAAAGTAATAAAATGTACCAAGATTTCTTTTCTAGAAAAATAGATACAGGAACTTTGGTAATTTTAGCGTATTCATTGTGACTTTTTCGAGAGAACTAAGCACACAAAGCATTTAAATTATGTAAACAATTGCTTTAGGAATACTAAAGTATTTTTGTAGACCAACCTTTTTTTTATAAAATTGTATCGTATTATTTTATTGTTAAAAAAGGTACCGGAACACCGTTCTATTGCGTTCCGGTCTGAAAAAAAAGTCCTGCAATTCTAATAATTTAATATATTGATGGTAATTAAGAAATTCTAACGAATTTAAGAAATCTAACGAATTTTTACAACATTTGGTAAAGCTTCCGAACAAAACTAAATGGTATTCAAAAATGTGACATAAAATTTGAGAGAAACTGATGTAATAAAAAAGGCACTTGCGTTAAAAAAAAGAAAAATTAAAAAAAATAAGAGACTTTTAAAGAGCAAACCACGCATAACAAGAGTATTCCATTCCCTGTAAATACTACAATGTATTTTGTTGGTATTCAATTTCTGTATAGACTTTGTTTGTTTTATGTTGAAGGATAGATTGTAAGATTTTGCTACTGTGAAATTTTGGTCAACACCTTTATGATTTCGCATATTTCAGCTCGATTCGTTGTTTGCGATTTTTTTAGTAGTCTAATTTTATTTCAAGAAAAAAACAAAGCACGAATTTGGTTTTTTTTTCTGTAAAGCACATACTTGCAGACATAGCATTGGAAAAGATGATACTCAACTTCACGGAAAGAAGTCAACGCGAATAAACAAATTACAGTGGAGATTTTGTGAAGCTTTTTGAAGTTTTTGCGTGCGCAATGGCCAGCTATATTTTTTTTAGTCTACAATAATAAGAGAAACGAGTTCCTTACAATAATCTTAAACAAATTGAACTGCGTTAGCACTAAATTAAAAATAAAAAATGCAAAAGATTTTTATGATCTAAATATTCGAAGCACTTTCGTTGCTTAATACGAATGAACTTTCTATCAACGAGATAATAAAAAAGGTTCATTTTTATGATAACCTTCTTCTTATCAAATAAAGTTCCATTTTATGGCGTTAGATGGAATGAAATTTGATGTAATAAATCAAATTCTATCTTTTCTTCTTATAAACGATCGACATTTATCACTATCAAATTTATGAAGGGTCGTCTGACCTTTCTAGTGAATTCTAGAAACTTTTTCAATCGCTGTGTCCCTGGTTCTGAGGGAAAACACAATTAGATTTTGACTGATTTTTAAAGATGATTTATTCAAAGTAAATAAACAAATAAACGATGTTTTTTTAATCCTTTTAATGAATGTACGTCATTAATGCATGGTTCAATTCGGCTGTAATTTTGAAAGTGATGATTGAATTTCGTTATTGGAGTTTTAAGTGATCCTGTAGATACAGGCGAGTGTGCACTTAATACAAGATTTGAGTGAAAAAGAAATCAGAAATGGTCTTAAGTGTCAGAGTACTGAATAACTGATATTCTAAACACAGATATAATTCTTATCTTTTTTATTCTCCATAACCATATTGACCTTATCGGTCTCCTTTCTCAAGTTATCCGAAAAGAAATACATCATTTCTTTTACCGAAAATAATTCGGAATGAAAAAATAACAATCATGAAATTTCTTATAATCATTATTATAAACAATTTTCCATAATCTATCTTTGAAGAAATCAACATCTTCATAAATAAATGTCCCAATTTACAAACTCAACTGTTTTAAAAGTTTAAAGTTCACCAAATTCATTGTCCAATTTCTGTAAAATCATGTCCGTTTCTTAAGTCATCCAAAATATCTTCTCACCTTTATTTTAGTCAATAGTAAATAATTTTAAAGGTGTAAAGATATGGTGCACAACACTTCTTCAGACTGTTTGGCGAATTAGGAATATACAGTAGCGGTTTCTATTTAACTTTCAAAAACCCGAGGGAGCTGCAAAGAAGGAACTGATTTAAGGGAAGACTGTGAAAGACCCCTCCAGGTCTTCCCAGCATTCGGATGAGATATGAAGGCTATCAAACTATTCACGGGATACGAATCCAAGTCCTCTCGAATCACAATTTAGCCATTCATTAAAATTTTAGTTTTCAATAATAAATCATTAATAAACTGCAGCACTAATAGCGAGTTCAAGGCATTTCCAAGTTGTTTGACGTCACTTACGAATGCTCGCTTTGTTTTGGCATCGTTCCAAGACCGCCTCAACGTCCGCGATTAATTATTAATGAATAGCATTTAAATTAGTGGAAACACAAGAATAACTGGAGCCGCAGTGGTGTGATCTAGTCAGGGATTTCTTTTTTTCTTTTCCCAGTTCAAGCTTCCTTTTTGACAGATCGCCAGAAGTCGGTTAGCGAAGAGAAGAGTCCTCAACCTTGAGATTAGGTTTTTAAATACATTTATTGGAGTTCGTCCCTCAAATGGAGCCAATTACAAAAAGGCTTCCTTTTCGGATGTGAATGCTTTGATTTAAGCTCTTTCGGAATACAATCAAGCAAACACATCAAATGTTTTTTTAAGCTTTTACGATTTCAATGTGTTGTTTTTTACTTTATTTTACTTTGAGGAAACTTAAGCCTATAAAAGTAGCATGTCTGTGCGTAGGAATAGTGTATCCTAATCCATTCACTTTAAATTTAAGTTCAATTTGATTTAAAACTAATTTTGGAGACTGAAACATTCCCTTAATCCTCCTTGACTGACGATGACGTGTTCTTTCTCTCAATCATGACATCTTAACAGTGAAATTCATTAAAATTCATTGAATTAAAATTCATTGTTATGGTACAAGAAAGGAACATCAATGCAGTTATTTAGTCATCTAATAATGGTCTGACATGAACTGTAACTATTTACAGGGCGATCAATTTTCATCTAGCTTAAAGTTAACCGTGCAATTTTTAAGTATAGGGATTGTTACAAAATACATACCTTTCTAAGAATTTTTTAATATGCTTAAAAATATACATCACATTAGATCAGTGGTTCCCAACCTTTTTCAGCTGGCGACCCACCTTTCCTTATCGTTTTCAGCTGGCGACCCACCTTTCCTTATCGGAATACGTCCACATATATAGAAATAGAAAAATATAGAATAAAACCATATTTGTATCGTATCCCTTCCTATTATATGATCGATTTTCGATTTTTCTGATCTTTTCTGATGGTTTATTCGATGGTTTCTGATAGTTTTAGGATCAAGTCGCGACCCACCTGTAACCCTTCCGCGACCCACTAGTGGGTCGCGACCCACCGGTTGGGAAACGCTGCATTAGATAAAATGACACCAACACACATAATTTAAATAAAAAAACTTATAAATGTTAAATCACGACAGGTTTCACTAATGAAAAAGCAGTCGAGTATCTTCAGGTTTGACCTGAAGATACTAGATGGCTTCTTTGCTAGTGAAGCCGGTCGTGATTTTAATTATGTATATTTTTATTTTAATTATGTGTGTTCATGTTATTTTGTCTACTGTGATGCATACTTTTATGTTGTACTGCTCTCATTTTTGGAGACTTGAGTAAATAAAACGCGCAATAATTCAAGAAAAATAGGTATTATGTTCTTTCGGATCTTCTTGCTCTTTATTAAAAGTAAAAGCAACAACTTTTAAATAAAATAAATGGGTGTAATAACATACTCTATTGAATTTTTCTAATAATGTTTTAGAAAGTTTTCCTTCATCATTTGGGCACGGTTTTAGATGGGTTTATAACGGATTCAGTTTGATATTTTCATCAGATAAATCAGATGCTGTGTAAAGTCCTCCCAGCGAAAGAACGACCGTGGACACCAGATGGCGCAATAGTAGAATTTGAATCGATTGTATATTCAGTGTTTATGGCGGGAAAGTGTTTTGGCTTCTGATAGGTTTGCCTCGCTTGAGAGTCGCCATTGTGAATAGTTTCTCTATACAAACTTCAGTCCTGGAATGATTAAGAGATCATGGGTGTAGTTGAAGGTCAGAGTCATTCTTTCGCTGGGAATAGTTTAGTTAAAGAAACGACCACATTTTATTTATTCTTGCTACACGTCTGAACTTCTCTCAACAAAAGCAAATCAAGGAGATATTACTCTGCTTTAAGAAATCCAACGGAATCAACAAATTAAATGCCGTTCGGGCACAGTCGAATGGTAAAGGTGACGACGGAACCTGGGTTCGAATCCCGGCGTAGGCCTAGATGTTTTCTTCTTTCTCTAAACGACTTATTATCAGTTTCATACCTTATTCCTCATTAAGCTGTTGGGATATAAAAATCGTACATTGAAATATCATTGTGCGCGATCAAAGAAGCAAAAAAAACAAAAAAATAATTTGCAATGGAGACACGTTGTTATGACTTAATTTCCCGTCCGGAAAACGTAGGATTCTGAATCTTTAATTAAGTCAATGGTTGAATGTTTTTATTGACGTCAAACTAAATAAGAAGTGAAAAATCTAATGCAATTAGAGATTTTTAGATAATGTCTACTTTTATCCTAGGAAACTGACATTTTTAAAGTTAAAATATTATAAAATTAAAGGTATTTCTAATGAAGAATCCTTGAGGGTTGTGGTACAAATCATTTGACATTCAATTGCTTTCTCACAGCATCTTAAAACAAGGTAGGGATAGCGATTAGTAAACCAATCACAATGCTTCGCAACGGCTTCTGATTCGTATAAGAAAATATAATAATGCTATCTCAAAGTTAAACCATAACAGCTTCCAGAACTTGTTGAATTTATGTTGAATTATTGCTTTAATTTCCTTATTATTATAAATGTGATTGTTGCGAATGCAAAAGGCGCAATTCTTGTGATTATTGTGATTGTTGTGATTGCTGCTGAGCTATATTATAAATGTGATTGTTGGAAAAGGCGCAATGATATTTTAATGATATAATAAATTTAACGTGCTGTGAAAATAACTATAAACAAACCATAACAAGAATAAAAACAGCACCTGAATAAATTAAATTGCCTTTCTGAATCAATTTATCGGAAGGAATTGGGAACGTTAATTTATTCAGGTGCCGTTTTTATTCTTCTTATGGTTTGTTTATGGATATTTTGATGATACTTGTCTTAATGTGATTGTTGCCGAGCGGTTGGCGTTGTCGCTATGATATTGGCCTCTCACCTCTGAGTACCGGGGTTCGGCTCTCATGTGGGGTTCGTGATGGTGGACGATCCGCGCTGGGCAGGTTTTCTCGGGGTTCTCCCGTTTCCCCTGCACTTCTCCCACCATACTTTCTCAGTCTTTCTCTCCATCTGTCCTTATTTCCGTGGGATAGTACAATAGATCCTCCGGTCGCAGTGCTTGGCTTCTCTGCCACCATCATTCACTACAAAACATAACCTAATGTGATTGTTGCTAATGATAATTTAAGGATATTTTAAGGATACTTGTCCACAGACGGACGGACAAAGTGATGTTATAAGGCTTCTGATCCTTATCAGAAGCCTAAAACTAGAATTCCTTTCCCGGAAAACTATTTACAGTTGATTTTTGAACCGTTTATTCATTATTTTTCCTTTCTTAATTTCTTTCCTCGGTAGTTTCAAACGCCTTCGTATTATTTGTCAAGTTCTCAATTTCTTTTGTTTTTAATGAAGTTATCTTTGTATTTTGATCATTTTTTTTTAATGATCTTCCTATGCAGGTATTCGAAAATTGGCACGTCAACTATATCATGTTAATAGAAGCATAGCGAAGCTAATGCGCAAGTTTTGATCATTGTATGTTGTTGTGTAGTACATTCATTGTTAAATATGTAACCAGATGTACCTTATACTTAAGAAAAATGAAGAAATCAGAGATATAAATAATGTTGAGTTTTTTTAGAAAGTGAACTAATTTGTTAAAATTGTTGACTCTTAAAATCGTACAGGTATTTGAAATGGTGCGAAAACTGATAGTTCAGTTCTACATCGATCCTTTTTATTTATTTTTTTTGGAGGGATTTTTCCACTCCGGGATGAGATATTTTCTCGATATTTCGGCTCGGTGTCTCGGGACTTCTTCGGGAGATGTATATATATCAATTACATCAAGATGAGCGCAGAACTAACAACGGAAGTTGTTAAAAAAAAAAAGGATCATATCCCACTCCTCCTTCAGGACCAAACTATGTGATAATTTAGTTTTGTTATTTGCTTAATATTATAAAGCAAATAGATTACAACATGGATAGCAGGTTTTTTGGTCTGAAATTTTGGTATGACTTTATCTTTCTGTGTCGTTTATTCTGCTCTATTGAGGAAGTACTGAGAAAAAAAATAAAGATTCTTGATTTTTATTTATTTCCTTTCTGCTTTTTTCTTCAGCTACTCAAAACTTGAAGAAGCAGAATTATTTTACATTGATGAGATATTGTGCAGAAAGAAAAAAAAAAAACACAACAAATTCTTAAAAAAGCAAAACAAAAGATTTGAATGGCAGATAAATAGATCGTTTTCAAAATGGGATTTAAAACAAGGCAAAGCTACAAATGAGTCATTTCCACAGAAGAAAAATGTTTATCCAGTTTTTCTAAATGCATAATTTTGGATATTGAATTACGAAACCGAAAGCTTTTCTTACTCTTTTAATAGAAAACAGATCTTACAGAATAATAATTATAATAATGAAATATAGAACAGAGAATACAGAACTATGAAGTATCAAGTAGCCATAAGAAAAAGTTCATCAAGAAGTTTGCAAGATTATAAAATTGAAGTATTAACGCTGTATAGCACATTAACAACAATGTTTGCAGACTGCTTTTGTTATATTTGAGTAATTTAATGTGTTTTATGTGATCCTACGTGAAATAGTAAAAAAAAGGGGATTATATAAATAACCACATGTATTTGCCAATATTTTCAAATTTTTATTTATTTTTATCCAGTTATTGTTTTGTAATTTTATATGTAATCATTGTGGCTAAGAATTTTAGTAGATGTTTAGGGATAATGATTGTATGGAAATTTACCAAATCTAATAGATTAACATTTACTCGTAATAATGAAAACAAAACTGAGCATTTTATTAAGATATGTTTGTATTTGCTTTATGTAGGTTTGTATGAGATTCGAACTCTAAAGAACTGTACATGAAATAGCTGTACATGAGCTTAAGAAGAAAGTAATTGTGACACCCTAATTTCTATGGAAGTGACAGGAGACTGGGGATTTCCAATGAGGACATAGTAAGATTCCATATGAGTTACCCAATGGGATTTAGGTCTAATGTTTCCGCAATTGAAGCTAAACAGCATTGGAGCAGGTACCCATGTACTTCGATTTCCCACTACGCATCTGAAAATAATCCTTTATTTAAATACATACTTCCAACAAACACAATCATATAAATAATAACTTTATATTGTGAATTGGATATAAAAGCATCATTTACAATGTCAACTTCTATTAATTTAAATTAAATAACGATTTACAAATATAAGAAACGTTACTGTATTTCTTTTTGACATCTTCAAAACCGTATCTGTTTAATATAAGTGCTTTTAATCCAGGTTGTTTTTCTAACCAAAAAACTGAGCGTAACTATTATAATTAATTATTATTAACTATGAACTATTGCTGACGCAAAATTTAATGAAAACAGAATCTTCAGTAAACTGTTTTCTACGTGTTATTCAACTTCTGTGCAGACGAATTGCTTTAAATCACGTCACACATCCTTCCACTTCCTACATTCTTTTCTGTGGTTGGCGGAAAACAAATTCAGAACTCCATTACGTTATTTGAATAAAATAAATAGATTGGCAAAATGGATTGATAAAAATACTAAGGACACCGTAAATGTACGGATAATAGTTTTCTATAAATCTCACCAGTGGAATTAGTGTTAATTTTCTTTCTTTTTTTTTTGAACGAAACGATTCATTAATTCAAACTAGGCATAATGTTGATTGAAAGCTCAGACTTTTTTTTTTGTACTTTTTATAAAAACTAGGCCATCTCCCGTATACACGCGCTTGTTTTTCTATATCACATAGATTTGGTTAAGTAAGAATATTATATTTAAAATATTGCAACGTTTCGGCAATTATAGTTTTAATTATCATTTTCGAATTACAAATAAATAGACGGATCGGAAATAAATAATCAATCTTGAGATTAAAAAAAAAACAGGTTGAATACATTCATTATTTAATGGGGCGAATGGGAAGGACACAGAAGTCAAAAAAACAAAATAAAGTCAATTGTAGTTCCGGTGGCCTAATGTATAAAACGTCTGACTTCGGATCAGAAGGTTGCAGGTTCGATTCCCGTCGTTTCATTGTAAAAATTACTTATATTTTCCATTCTCACAGGAAATTGCGCCGGACAGAGAAAAAAAAGATTTTAGTAATATAGATGAGATATTTTCTCGAACTCTTTCGCGGGCAGCGGATGTGCACACTTTCAAGACAAGAGGTTGTAGCGTCGCTATATCAAGCGGACCAATAAAACACCTGGTGGCAACGATTTTTCATTTATAAACAAAACATAAAAAAAAAAAAGCAAACATTTTCCGTGGAGTTAACTGTGGTTTAGGTTAAGTGAGGTATGATAGTTTCCAGGATGTATCGTTTGGAAAAGCACCTAAAAGAAAAAAAAAAAATCTCTTTCCATTTCGGTACGACCCTTGCTTTTCCGTTGGTTCTAAGACCGCCATTTTCTTTATTTTGGAGGGCTTTTTCCGCAAAAGAATCCCACCTAAATTTCTAATTTTCTTTAAATATACAAAACAGAACCGGATTTTTCCAACATTCCTAGTATGTATTAACGAATCGTTTTTCTTCGAAAAAAAAAAAAAAAAATCTCACCTTAATTCCGCAGTTGAGATTTCATAGAATGTAACCATAAAATCTGTTGGAAGTTTTAGGACTAATTTGTTTGCGGTTTAACACAAAGTAGTAAATTGCTACAAGTCTTTAGTGAAATGAAAAACAAGTTTCCTTGTAAATACTCAATTATATTTACTTCAAACCGATGGTATACCACAATACATAAAAAATTTAAAAAAACAAAACAAAAACAAACAGTCGTTTTGTTATTTATTTTATTTATTTATTATTATTATTATTTTTGAAAATCAACAACCATCATCTCCTGTCCTTATAAATATGTGAACCCGATATACTTAAATGGAAACAAAAAATGTGTAAATGTACTCCTCAATTTACGACCTATCTGCTTAACGACCACTCGCACTTACGACCTCTGTCCTTGAAGGTACAACTTCTATTTCATCGTCGTTAACTCCCTCTACAGCTCCAGATAACCAAATAAACAAATGATAATATGTACATATGCATGTCTTTTTATGAATAAATTTGAAGTTTGTTGCGTTATTTTTATAATTTTATAATTTTACAACGATCCTGTATTCCCGGCGCAAGCTTCTCGTTTATCGACCAATTCGCTTAACGACTTAGTCGTCGGAACGGAACTCGGTCGTAAAGTGAGGAGTACCTACAATATAAATAATCTAACAACACTGATACAGAACATACTTTGTATCTGATAAATAAAATTATGAAAATAAAAAGAAGTAGCAGAAAATGATGTTGAATTAACATGTTTAATATGTCTCTTTTGATGAAAGCTTAAATATATCATAAATAACTCTGAGAACAATTCCCACATTCAAAGTTTTCATTTGTTAATCAATCACTGCTTCAATTTATGATTGAATTGGTTTTCATATCCTGAAATCAGACGCTTGAAACCAACGATAAAAAGTTACACTAAGATACAGTCTGTGAATGAATAGTCTTTTTGTAAACACCATTACGGGAAAACAAATAATAAAAAAAAAGTCTATTTGGTAAGATCAATAAGTTTGAACTGTCTATTCACTTTTGCATGAGATAAAATACTTGATAGCGTGTGAAATGTTTTCATTGACACTGTTTATTCATTCTCAGTCAGTGAGTCACTGTTAGGCCTAATCATTCGTATCTCGATGTTCTTTTTTTTCCCTCAATGTCTTAATGATGCTTCTGTAGGAGATAAAGAAATACATGAAATGCTTCCACATTAACTAAGAAAAAAAGAAAAATAAATAAAAAGATGGAAAAAAAAAGAAAGAAACTGTTATGTACAGTTTGATTTTAAAGTAATATTCCATTTCTGTGATTTTGTGATTCTATCACTGTCTGTTCCAATTATAAAATAATACATGTCAATATGGTCGTAGTAAATTTCTTTTTGTTGAAAGTTGGCTTGTTAGTAATACTATTTGTAAAATAAAAAAAAAAACAAAGCAACAACAACATTGTATTATTCCGAATTCCGAAAACTATCTTTATCCTTGAATGTATTTAAATATAACATTTTCTTTCACTATTAACCATAACATATTATTGTGAGAATAATAATGTAAAAGCGTATAGTAGTAGCCTAAGGATAATATCATGCGAAATATTGCAATACTGAGAATGAATATTTATGTAATGATGGGATGAAATATTTTAAGATTATATTTGTGAATAACCGTTGTATTCTTCAAAAGAAAATGGATTTTTCTGTGGTTTGTTTATTTTCCTTCATTTTAAGCCTTTACTATCACTATACAGGGTATTTTGGAAATGATAGATAAAGCGATGAGATACGGGTTCCAAAGGTCGTTTTGAGTCGAAAATGTTGTATGATATTTTGTTGTACGGACCGTAGTTTTAGAGTTAGGAAATGAATGTTTTGGGAATGGTCCCTAATCAAAGAAAGCTCAGTTCATATTAGGAAGTGTAAGTTAATAAATTAAAAGGTTTAATTATCATATCTGTTTTCAGTCATGACATTTGTTATCCGGATTGCTTTTTGTAATAAACCTTTACCTTATTTACTTACACTTCCTAATGTGAACTGAGCTTTCTTTGATTAAGGACCCTTCCCTAAGCATCCATTCCCTAAAACTACGGCCCGTACAACAAAATGTCATAGAAGAACATTTTGGACTCAAAATTACTTTTGGAACCCGTATCTCTTCGCAATGTCTACCATTTCCGAAACGCCCTGTATATTGAATACAGTCCGTAGATTAGGAATTCAATTGACCTTACGTATCAAAACTATTGAAACAATTTTTTTTCTCAAATACAAATAAAAACAGATCAATTTAATAAATATCTTGTACCAATCAGGATGAATAAATTTGTTGATTATATATCAACAAATAAATTGCAAATATAATTCGAATTCCTCCATTGACAAAAGACAATTTCGTAAAGGAAATTTTTTAAATTTCTAACCTACTTCTTCGTTGAATTATTATAGAGAATTATTTCTATGTTGTTTCCTTGCAGGAGGTAATAATGGCAGTAATAATTTTCAGCATTTAGCAACAGGTGGTAGCCCAGTGCCACGATTGCTGTCACTATCTCATCATAAAATATTAAGTGGTTGTAATTTATTATAAAATCTATCTCTGTCTATGTATAACTTATACATATACAGGGTGATTCACGAAGATATGCAGAAACTTCAGGAGCTCTTTTTTCTACATGTAAAAGTAAAGAAAAAAAGATACATAAACATAGGTCCGGAAATGTTTCGATATCAAGTTACGGCTAGTGAAAGATTTCGCCCATAATGTAGTACAACAATACGCACATGGACTACACCTCAGTTGTTAGCTCTCACAATAAATCAAAACAATGCAATTCACATTATTGTTGAACAGCTGTTATATTGTGTTGCCAACTTTTTTGTAGGTTCCACCTGGGATAAGCTTCAAACTACTGGGAGATACAGTTCTGCGATAAGTTTCATTCGATTTTTCAGGTCAACAACCGTAAGAAACCACTGATTTCGCACCTTAATTTACCTTCCCAGACTTCCAGCAAGTCTTCATTTCACCCAGGGGTATTACATTAAGGGCGAAATCTTTCCCTAGTCGTACCTCGATACCGAAGCATTTCCGAACCTATGTTTATATAACTTTTTTTCTTTACTTTTACATGTAGAATGAGCTCCCGAAGTTTCTGCATATCTGTATAATAGGCTTTTCTTCTTGGAGCCTAGGTTGGTTCATGGGTGCTTCAAGGTGCAGGCTGTAGGGTCAATCGGCTGCGAATAGAGGGTAAGCCTAAAATTTGCTAACGGTCTGGAAAAAATCGTGGTTCCCATTTTACATAGGGCTCGATAAATCCTAGGACCAGCCTGAAGGGAGACATGTTTAAAAAACCAACCTCCACGAGGATTGAACTTGGCTCCCGGCTTAATCTAATTTGTTTTGGACGATCTGGGATTCCTTATTATTTTAAACTAGCCGGGTACCGTCGCTTCGCTCCGGAACCCTTGCATACGTAGCACACACAAAAAAAACAACTTTATTTATTTAGCAAATTAATATCGAGATCGGAAAATATACGAGTTCCCAGCCCGTTGTGGCCTTCTCCGGATGGCTCAGATGTATTGCGGGTTGGCGCCACACACCTATACATCAATAAAACAACTTTAAAGCGAAAATATAAATCCTCTTTATTCCCTATCCCGTGGGAATTTCGAAAAATCCGGCTTTATTCCTTGTCTACATCATAAATGGAGCCTCTGTGCAACATTTCAGCTTTCTAGGTCCAAGGGTTTGGGCTGGGCTTTGATGAGTCATCAGTGAGTGAGTCAGGACTTTTCTTTTTATATAAAAAGATGTTATTTTCTTTTAATTTTTTATTACAAACAAAAGTTTATAACAGAAACTTTAATTTTAAAATATATTTTCTTCAGTGATTTGATTTTTAATTGCAAATTTCAGCAAAAAAAAAAAAAATTGTTATCATTATATTTCTTCTATTTTTGGACGAATTATAGATCAATTTATCAACAAGTTTTTAGGTTTTTACTTTAATGTCTTCCGTGAATTGAAGGGAAAGTTTCAAGTGTTAAATTCTAAGAATGGAAAGTTTTGAACAAGTTGCTATTATTGCATTTCTCCTCACGTGCCTGTGGCGTTTCCTTTTTAGCACCCACCTCCTCTTAACAGGATAAGTGGTTTAAGTTAGAACAAGTATTGATATCCGTTCTTTGATGAAATCAAACTCTTAAAAAGATATTTCATAAGACATCATTGGAAAATTGAATATCCTTCCCTCCCACGTCATATTTGGAACTCAAACCAATGCGACAAGGTTTCAGATATTCTATTTTTTTTATATTTCTTATACGCTATATCAAACTTATTCTCGTTCATAAATAACATCACATCACCCTTAAAACATAAATAAAATATTTAAAATATAAATAAGGGTGATGTGATGTTGTTTATGAATTACCATGACTATTAAGAGATAAATAGGATATATGGATTATTCTCGTTAATCCATATCCATATTCTCTTAATCCATATTCTCGTTCACTTCATCTTCACTGGATTATTAAAAGACGAGGATTCAATTTCTTTCCTTCTTTTGTGTTTTGTTCAGAAAGATTTATTTCTGCATAATTTTAAGAATACCATTTCTTTTAAATTTTAAAAGTTCGTCATTTTATCGAAATAAATGCAATTAGTTTTTATGGATCTGAAGAGGAGTCAAAACAGAACAATGCTAAACTGAGTTCTCAAACAAAGTGAAAGGTGGCTTTTTTTGCTGATGTTATTAAAAATCTTCTGTAAATTGTCCATGTAAGGTTATAGAAAAAAAAAAGCTTTAATCTTTCTTTTAATTTGGGAGGTACAAAGATTATAAAGTGTAAGAACATGAACATTAGATTATCGATTTTTCACTCCAATCCTCTGAGAACTTTTATAAAACAGCTCCAATAATTTATTTCCATTTTTTATATAATTATTACATATGTTTTTATGTTATATGTTTCTCAGAATTGATAGAAACCTGCTATCACTGACAATCGACAACAATTTCCAGCAAATAAAATGCTTATTAAAATGTTACTTTTGCTGTTCATACGTCATTCATCGGCCAAGTCATGCCCAAATAAGACGAAATCTTTATTGAAGATGCTAAACATAGGCGGAATTTGGAGGTTGGGGGGCGGGGCAGTTGCCCCTCCTCATTATTTTGAGGAAAAAAAAAACTAAAGATAAGTCGACAAGCATTATTAACTTTTAATTAATAAATTTCTCTTGAATTAAATTATCTAAAAGTTATTTTCTGTGGTAATTTAAAATACTTTTCGGTTTGCGAATGATTAGATTTTTTTTGCCCCCCCCCCCCAATCAAAATGCTGAAATTCCGCTTATGATGCTAAAAATTGGTAGATAATCGTTCATAATACGAAACTGTAACAAAACCATGTGCTTTCTTTATTATTTTATCGACCTACTGAGCAGTGGATTGTGTCTACAATAGCAAGATCCTTACCGCAGGCCAAACAATAAATAACATCACCCCCATGTTTTCACGTCTTTCGTAAAACTCATTTTTCCTTCAAGATTTTTTAGAACTAATCTCCTTCTGGTTGTTTATTTCCTTGATTCCTAAATTCTCCTGAAACTGGGAACTTTCAAAAACAAACTAATCAATGTCCATTGAAGAAGAATGATTGAAATACAAGCGCTGAATAAAAATGTTTGATTATACGACGAAGTAAGAGAACGAAACGATAGAAGATGAGAAACGGAATTTCCGCCTTTCTAATTTAAAAGGTGATTTGAAAAGTTTGGCCAACACGGAAAGTTTGGCCTGCTTTAAAACATTGTTGTAACTTGTCTCTAGATTACGGTGACCAGACGTCCCGATTTTTAACATTTTGTCATGTGTTTTAAAAATGTCCCCGATTTTTTTTTTTTGGTTATTGAATTCCTTTTTTTTTTTTTTTTTGGTTATTGAATTCCTTTTTTTTTTTCTTTCCGGTTTTCCCCCCCCCCCCCTCCCTCGGTCAATGGTGTCCCGCTTTGCCAATGTAAAAATCTGGTCACCCTACTCTAGATCCACTTTTCGCCATAGTCTATGAAGGGGCAATTAAATCTGCTGTCATTTGGGTAACTATCTAGAACTATCTAGAACTTTGCCTCCTATAAAGAGAAACAAACACAGAAGAAAAAGATCATCCAAGCCCCAACGCCATGTATCAGTCTCCTTGACCACAAGACTGTGCCTGAACGGCGCTGTAAAACATTAATTTTGACAAGTTTAGCGTATTACGACTTTAGCCAGATGACTTCTTATCCTCTGATTCCTGAAATAACACCAATTTTGTTGTTTATTCATTCTATCACACACACAAGTACTTTGATCAGTGACTGCCAGGGCCGTTTCTATCATTAGGCAAGACTAGGCGGCCGCTTAGGGCGGTAAGATTTTAGAGCGGCCGAGGTAAAAAAATTAATCATGTCGCGACTTGATACATCCCTCCCTCTTGCGCCCTGTGCACACGTGTGCACAAGCACATTTTTGTGTCGCAGGTCATTCTCAAGTGTCGGTTATATTGAGTGGTATCAATAAGGATGGGGGAGTTGGGGAAAGGGAGAGGGCGGCATTTTTCAGTTCTCGCGTAAGGTGGCAAAACACCTAGAAACGGCTCTGGGGCCGCGGTGACTTGCCCTTGACGAGTTGTACCTGACCCGTATCAATAGATGCACTTTTCTTGTTACAGCTTGAGTCTTGTTTTGGTGTTTTGTTTCTATTAATTCCCAAGCAACATTATTTGAATATTTGTATTTCTATAATCAAGTGTATGAAACTTCTAAAGCCAAGATTTTTAGATAATTTTTAAAACGAACAAAAGAATTAGCAATTTTCACAATATGGAAACTTTGGATAACTTATTAAAATATTATTTAAATTTACACTTAAACATTGTTAACAATAAGTTGAGAAATGCTATTTAAAGTATAGGTATTGTATTTCAATTTATTACTTACTAGAATTTCGTTTTCTGCTGTTTTTGTTTCTCACTTTAAATATGCTGAAAAATGTATTTTAGAACACTAATGGAAAGTCAGATATTAGAAGAAAATACTGATTTCCAAATTAGTTTTAAAATAAACAAATTGCAATGAAATAGCAACGGTTAACTGAGGCAATCAGGAAATAAATTAATTTCAATTTTAATTCTTAAGGACGAATAGACGATTCCGGAGACCACTTGTGTTTTTAAGAATTCCCTGAAGTCGTTTCAGCGAAAGTCTTAGCGTTAGTAATTTAAATTGCCATCTAATCTAAAAAATTTTTTAATTGATCTCTCTTGAGTAATTCAAAATATTCATCGATGAAATGTTAAAAATAACTGAAAAAGTAAATAAATTATCAAATGATTATAAAATATTTTCTTTTACATCTAGTTATGAGCGATATTGAGAAGATGCGATATCAGTGATTTTAAACGGTGATTGTGATCATTGGTTTCATCCTTTCAACAATCTTAATGTACTCATATTTGGAGTCGGGGAATAGGTTCTTTCGTAATCTATTATAGGCCACTGCAGATATCCGTTTACCACTAATCTCGCCTTGTACTTAACAATATTTCCTTTCGCATCCTTTTTTCTCTTGAAAATCCATTTCGTTGTGAAAGATTCACATTTTCAGGTACCGATACTCGTGTTTCTAACCAAGTCCTGTGACTAGAAATGCTTTTTAGTTCTTCCTCGATCGCTTTTGTCCATTGTATGCGTTCTTTGCTACGGATGGCTTCGTGATATTTCTTGGGGGTTTCATCTACTTCTATCATAAGCGCTTGAATTTTTTTTCTTCGCACTCTTCTGTTTCTTAAAATCATGAAATCGTCTTCTGACTCATCGTCTCTTGTGTCCTGTTGATCATCTGACATCTGTTCCTCGCTATCTTGCATCTGTCTCTCTTCATGATCTTTTGTCGTATCTTCATCTCTTTCTTCGTTATCTGTTGATGTTTCCTCTTCTCCATTCTTTCTCTGAATCTGTTTGAGAAGACGATCATAGTTAATATTCTGATTCACCTTGCCCCTTAATAATTTATTTCCGCGACGATTTTCATTTATGTATACGTTCCTAGTATCAACAACCTTGTTGTCCTTGACGATTAACCTCGGGTTAAAGCTGAACATCCGAGTAGAATTCCCTTTTCAGCTCTTTCTGAGAACTTATTCTTTAATTGATGTTTAGGTATTTTTACATACGCTAGACTACCGAATCGCCTCAGATGTCTCACGGACGGAGTGTATTTGTGATCGAACCACCTGCTTAGTGGAATTGCATTATCGATACCTTCATGCGGTGTTCGATTCAGAGAATAATTGCTATATAATATAGCATATGGCCAGAAACATAGTGGAAGTTTAGAATCTATCATGAGCGTTCTAGCTTTGTCGAGGAGGGACCGGTTGAAACGTTCGGCCACTCCATTTTGCTGCGGCTGATACGCTGACGAGCAATGTAGCTGAATTCCTTTATCTCTTGCGAAATCCTTCACCATCGAATTTGTGTATTCGGTTCCCTGGTCGCTGAGGATGGATTTAACTTGATGACCACTTGACCTTTCAGCGAATCGCACGAAGTTTATTAATCTTTCACAGACTTCGTCCTTTGATTTAATAAGGTATAGGAAACTTCTACGACTGTAATCATCTACGAATGTCAACACATATGACAAGTTCTCGGGATTATCGATGTTCATTGGGCCACATAAATCTGTGTGGACTAATTCCAGAGGTCGAGAAGCTCTGATGGCGTTTAACTTCTTGTGTTGTATATTAGTTAACTTGCCTCTGGTACAACTATCACATGAAATTTTATGATCTCTACTCAATGATAGTTTCTCTATGCCTCTCAACAATTTCCCTTCTTTGATGATTTTTAACTTATTTATCGAAGTGTGACCTAGCCGGTCATGCCATAATCTAAATTGATCGTGTCGAGATTCATTGAAGAATGTATTGAGTTCTTCAGGGTTTCCTCTAACTGTGATACGATATATATTGTTCTCATTCTTGCCTATCAAGCATGGATCTTCTGGTTCCTTATACTCTAAATATTTGTCTTTATGAATTTCTTGTTTATAACCTGCGATGGCTAATTCTCCTGCGGAAATTAAGTTCGTTCGCATATTGGGTACAAGAAAGGTGTTATCCAAATCTATCACCTTAACTTCCCCATGTGGCATTTGGCTACATAATCTTACTGTACCATGTCCAACTGCTTTTGCGGACGTGTTGTTTGCACAAAAAATTATTTTTGGTTCCTTGAAACGGGCGTAATTGCTAAATAACTTTCTTTGGGTGCAGATATGGTTACTGCTGCCACTATCTAAATACCATGTCTCTTCTTGGACTTTATTCACTTGTCCGGTCCCAAAGAGGGTTACGGCACCACAGTATGGTTTACCAACAGTTGTAGGCTTCTCTTCTGATGGTTTCTTATTATCATTATATTTTAACTTGCCCCTACGAAATCTAGCAATATGACCATTTTTGCCACAACGAAAGTTGTTAAAGTTATTAAAGTTATTTTTACTATTGGGGTAACCATTATCTTTCTTCTTAGTTCTAGAGTCAGGTCTAGGTTCCACTTTACGACATTCTTTGGTCAACTTTGAGTCCTGTACTTCGGAACTCTGATTCCTTTTATATTATTGTAATATGTTGCTAATCACTAGCTCGGAATTAAAGCAGCTTTGATTTTGGAGGACCATTAGGCTTTGCGCACAGGGTCGATAGTCCTTGGGAAGACCAGATTAAAGTATCCAACAGAATTCTTCATCTGATATTTGTATTTGTCTTAATAACAAATTTATTCCCATGAAGATAAATAAACTCCTCACTCGTAACTCGAGTTTGTAGAATTACAATATTTCGCTGCGAGTCGAATGGGCCGCGCAGGGCCGTTTCTACCATTAGGCAAGACTAGGCGGCCGCCTAGAGCGGTAAGATTTTAGGGCGGCCTTGGGAAAAAAATTAATCATGTTGCGACTTGAATTTTCCCTCCCTCTTGCGCCCTGTGCACACGTGTGCAGAAGCACTTTTTTGTCTCGCAGGTCATTCTCAAATGTCGGTTATATTGAGTGGTATCCATAAGGGTGGGGGAGTTGGGAAAGGGAGGGGGCGGCATTTTTCAGTTCTCGCGTAAGGTGGCAGAACACCTAGAAACGGCTCTGGCGACTGCGTGTTAAAGAATTCCATTATATTGATGACGGGGATATATTTCATAACCGATGTCTACATCACCGAATTTATAGGAAAAAACTGTGAATAGGACTGTATATGGGAGCATTTTTTTTTTTTGAACAGTCAGAAATGACGAAAAAAAAATCTCAGAAATTAAAAAAAAAAAAAAAAAATTATATTGCCTAGACAGATTCGCGCATTTTTCAAATATGCAATTTTTAAACAATAAAGCAGACTGGATAGATAGAAACTCCTCCAATTCCATATCCACAGCCAAACTTCATTCAGATGATGTTTCAAACTACTGACTAATACATCTACAGTCTTCTGAGTGCAAAGATTTCAAAAATACAGTAAAACCCCGGTTAACCGAACTCGGGTCAACCGAAACACGGGTTATCCGAAACGCCTCCGAAAACCGCAAATCCAAGCAATAATACTGTACTACACGGAAATATGCTCGAAAACGTTGGGAGGGACGCAAGAAACAAAAAAAAATTACTGAGTTTTTTAATGAGAAATTCATGTGCTACAAACTATTAAGTACAGAACACTGTATATTGATGTAGCCTACTGTAATCCTAAAACTGTAATTTTAACTTTAATAAAGAACATAAGTGTAGAATACAAAGAGATTTTTGAATTCGTTTGACCTTCACAAAACTTTCAAAAATACGTATTGTAATTACAATACAAAATACTGTAGCTGTATTAGATGTCCATGGTTTAACTGAAAAAATTGTTATTCGAAACGGCTTCCCCCCTTTAGTTCGGTTAACTGGGGTTTTACTGTATACGAAAATGGCAGAAGCATTGATGTAGTGACTTCATTCTAAAGAAATTCTAGGCTAGGGTTACGTAATATAAGATTATTTTCCAGAATAATCCCTCACTTGTTATATTATGTAGTTGATTAATATGGTCTATTTTCTATTCAACTACAATGTATAGGTAGTTCTTATTTTTCAGTAATGGAGTTTGTAGAGTTATTGATTTACATATTTTTACTTAGTTTGGTTTTCATACTCTTCATATACATCTAAGAATATTTTTTTTTCTATTTATAAAATTACGTTTTGCATAAGTTGTAAATTAAAGCAGTTTAATTAAGTGCCGAATTATTGGTTTAAGGTTAGTGTCCTACTGTAGGCGTATGCATGCCCTTGGGGTGACGGGAAGTAAGGCTCCCGGCGCTTCATGACCAACGGGGAATTATCGGTTCACAATTTTAAAATGGAATATTTATTTATTGTTTTTTTAAATTAGGCACAATTTGTGTCGGTTTTTTTACTTAAAAAAACTGATGCCCGAGTGCACCAAACCTCAGTTAACTTTGATTACTGCAGTTTGGACGGAGGTAAAATTAGTGGGGGGGGTGCTGCTCCAGAAAAGTTTTAGCCTTTGTTTTAAAATTGTGTGAAAGGAAACGTGCATAAAAAGAAAATTTATTCAGAAACTTGATAAATTTCTTTGTATACATGTTTGTTTCCTTTCACACAATTTTAAATCGAAGGCTAAAATTTTTCTGGAGCACCCCCCCCCCCACTAATTTTAGCTCCGTCCAAACTGCAGTCATCAAAGTTAACTGAATCTTAAAAGAAAACGTTGAATAGTTGATTATCCAATGAGATCCAATGAATATCGTATTCGTAAGGAGTCTGAGTTTGAACGATAGCTGCCAGTGTGAAAAATCAGAACTACATAAACATGAAAATTAATCTAAATCTTTTGAACATCTTTTGAACAAGAGAATTCATTAAGCAGGGGTGGATAAAAACATTAGAACCACTTAGCATAAACTTCGGATGTTTTAGAGCAACAAGAAATGAAAATGAACTCCGTCTTTGACCAAAACAAAGAATTATAAATTGACAGAATTCTGGGAAATTGAAAACTGTAACATCAAATACAATTTCAGTTTCATTTCAACTTAATGAGAAGTGTAGGAGAAAATATATTCATTAGGGTAAGTATTTTAAATCACGCTATTTTCGGCAGCTTAATTTAATGTTTAAACATATAAAGCAACAATATCCAGGCTTTGTTATAAATCTTGGCAGGAAATTAAGTTAAAAATGCAAACATACTTTTTTTAATTCCTTTGATATTTCCTTTTATTAACTAAAATAATTTCCATTTTAATTGTTTTGAAATATTAAAGAAAGAAAATGGAATTTTTATTAAGTTTAAAAATAATTAGTTCATATTAATAATAAGGTTTACATTCAGAGGTCGATACAAGAGTTCTGAAAATTATGTGTATGTGAGGGTAGGATGAAGAGTATGTTACGTCCTTAATAATTATAATAGAAAAAAAAAATCTATAAGTTTATATGTTTGTTTGTCATTCAATCACGCCTCAACGGTGCAACGAATCTAAATGAAATTTTGCATGCAGATAGTCTATGACACGAGAAAGGATATAGGCTACTTTTTATTCCGTTCGATCAAGGACTTTCTGAGGGATATGCCTCCAAATCTGAATGAAACAATTTCCAAACCTGTCGATAGATGTCGCTAGCGCCATTTTAAATCGCGCTGAATGAAAAACTTCCCAAACCTGTCAATGAGCGCACTTTTAAATTTGGTTGACAATGATTGCATTTAAGAAAATTGTTTGCAGGCGCGGACCACGATTAACTCAGGAATTACCTGACACTTCTATAAAGCGATTTATACGGTGATAAATATGCAAGTCTCTGGAGCTAAGCGACGGTAGCAGACTACTTTGCAAATAATTCGGTTCCTTCAAGGTGATTAAGTATATGCGAACTAAGATATCAAATCGCCATAAGGTGAAATTATTTGAACAAGGAAAGTTTTCCATATGATGTGGTATGATTTTCTATGGGGTTTTCTTAAACGGTGGGAATTGACATTTGAATGGGACTGATTTTGAAAACTCAATGAGAAACTCTTGAAGTTAAATAAAGTCCGGTTATTTTTAGCTGTAAATTCTTCCTCAGAAAATCCAGACACTAAACTAACAGGATTAGCCGTGGATTCCAAACTTAACCAAAGCCATGTGGTTTAGGATAGTTTAATCCAGATGGCCTCTAATGAACCGTCTTCTGTCAGAAAATATAATTCAGCATTTCGCAATTATTTAATACGTTGAACTTATATAAATTCAACGAGTTTCAACAGAAACAAAATGAAAGGTAAATAAACAAGTAAAGCTTCAATAAACATTTATGAGATACAATATTTAATCGTTTCCTAAAAATATGGATTAAATATCTCCTAATGAAATTCTTCAATTAATCTTTTCTATCATTTTTATTTACTTTACCCTGCTCTCTAGGAAATACAGACAAATTGTTTAGAAAAAAGAATTACTGGAAAGTTAACACGACTTTTTTTTTTAAAGTATAAGACTTCAAACTGCGCATTTTAAATGTTAAAAAATAACAATGGATGAGACCAAATTATTCACAAGATGCATCCTGGAACAGCCGTTTCACGCTCTTTGGCGATCATCACCCAGGAGAAGTCCAGGATGTCACTTGTGAATAATTTGGTCTCACCCATTGTTATTTTTTTAACATTTCAAATGCGCAGTTTTGAAGTCTATACTTTAAAAAAATTCATAGAGGCCGCTCTTTGTGGCACAAGGATTTTCTCACTCGTTTTTTCATTGTGTAATTTATTCCTTGAGGCACCACTGCGCTTCCGATGTATTGTTCATACTAGCCTCAGTACGGAGACCTTGTTATTTACAGTGACTTCTCCTGGCTAATGATCGCCAACGAGCGTGAAACAGCTGTTCCAGGATGTCACTTGTAAATAATTTGGTCTCATCCACTGATATTTTTTAATACTTTTATTTGTGGGTTTTTCGATATTTCTGCTTAAACGATTTTTAAAAAAACTTTTTTTTTTTGCTCACAGCTCTTGATCCTGAAAGGTCCTGCATTTAACAAAATCAATAGGGATCTTGCTTTTAGCAGCGTAAATGTACTTTAAAGTTTCAGCTTTGTAGGATAAATACGTTCTACGACAAATGAACGGATATATGTATTTAAACTTAAAAATAGCATTCTAAAAATATTTTATTCTAACTACTGTCAGATGTAAGTAAGAGGTTATAAATTGTGGACCTAACCTAGATTACTCTTGAATATCCTGGGGGAAAAAAAACCTAGAAACCATTTTGTTTTATTATTAGAAACCCCCCAAAAAAGGCGTCTTTTTTTATTTTTTAAAAATATTTCAGTTATCTTGAGACAAAATAATTATTTAATATTTTTTCGCAGCCATTTAAAATGTTAAAAAGTTTTTCTACACATTAAATTGAAAAAAATAAGATAAAAACAAAACCTTTAGTTTGTAAAATCATTTCAAGATATTTGCTTCCTATTACCTTACAATAATAATTGAATCGCAAATGTGAAAAGCCAACTTTTTGTACAGTTTGAGTTAGGACTGAAAATGGGTTCAATTGTGTTCACCCCATGCATCATTTAAATGGGAACTAAATCAGGCTTTTCCAGAAGTCTCAGGAGGTCAAAAACTTGAATACTGCTTTACATTTTTTCATTATTTTTGCACTAATGTTACATTGCCATATGATACTATATATAACATATATATATAACTTATATGATTAAGTTTGTACTAAAAAAAATTGAAATAAAACATTTTATTTTAACTGCAAAATGCGACAATATATAGTAATTGCAAAACATGGAAAAAGGTACCCAAGTCACCCATAATCTGGAAAAAGGTACTAAGTCAAATTTTTTAATTATGTCTTTGTACATTTGCATACTGACCTAAAAATAAACACATGACAGGCATGGGTCGGCTTCACAGTCGTTTCAGACTACACCAATGGATTTTTAATTGCTGGCTCTAGTTTTGAATGTGGAAGGTTTTTTTGTGTTTTCTCAGTTTGGTATTTCTATGACTTAGTACCTTTTTCATATTTGCGATTCAATTGAACTAAATACTCGAAAGGCTTGAATATTGTGAATCAATTTTGAATGGCTGAAAAAAATTTTTATTCTTCCAAAAAAGACAAGACAATTCCTATTAAAGAAACCCTCACTATATTTTTTGGTCAATTTCTGATAAAATAGAAAATTAAAACATTAATGACTTGGATGCTGAAGGTCTCCTGAAAATTCCTAAACCCAAAAACTTAAGTTAGTAGTGGATTTATCTAAAACCGCCATGATGTCTATCTTTATCTTCTGATAGAGAAGTGTCTGACATCAGAGCACTTGTTCTTCCCTTTTCTCTGAATAACTTTTGAACAGACTGAATGAATCTTCTTGGTTTTATGCAAATTCGAGGGCCAGGGATGATCAAACTGTTTGTATTTCATTTTTTTTCCAAATGAGTCGTTGTTGAGGAATTATATAGAAATACATTCGAATCTAAACACTTGGTTCCTGTCCTATTAGGAACACATTGTCTTAAACAATGAATATTAAATCATATTTGCTAAGAAACATGCTGATTATTGTCCTCCCAATGAATGATGGCCGCCCTGTTTTTGTGAGATCTGCGCATGTATGATCGATTAGTCTGGTCAGGCACGTCCGTCTGATTTAATGAAAGGACGCCGCCATTGTGCTAATCGCTTATTACTTTGCAAAAGAGCATTGTATTTATAAATAATATGTATTTATTTATTTATATAAATACTTATTGTTAGCAACTGGTATTGAAATAACGCTAAATAGTCGAGAGAAGTTTTAATTTGGCGTTATCAACATGTCTTTCTCAGTGAAAACAGACTACGTCATCCATTGTGATAGGAAAACATATTTGATCACCTACCGGAAGGGCTGCGCAGTTCAAACTTCCGCCGGTCATCTTTCATTTTGAGGACAATACAAATTTATAAATTGTCTACACTTTTATAAGCACGAGTGATGTTTGGTTTAAAAAACAACAAGCTAAAATACACAACGTTTCCGACCATTCTACTATTTAAGGTTCATTTTCAAGTGTTATATTAAAAATTTAAAAATCCAGTCGTGCTCCAGATATCATTTTTCAGTTCTTATGAACTTCTTGTTTTGTTAATACATCGGAAGCGCAGTGGTGCCTAAAAGGAAAAAATACACAATGAAAAACTCACCAATGAAACAACCAGTGAGAAAATCCATGTGCCAGCGAGAGCGGCCTTAATGAATTTTTTTAAAGCATAAGACTTCAAATTGCCGCATTTGAAATGTTAAAAAACATCAATGGATGAGACCAAATTTTTCACAAGTGACATCCTGTTTTTTAATGTACTTGAGCGTCTCGATAAAGATAGAAAGCTGAAACCTGGCACACTAATAGCTTGGATACTAATTTATCCAAAAATAAATAAATAAATAATAAAGTATACGAGAGAAGAGTTTTATATCTATCCATTCAATGATAATCTTTTATGCTCGTTTGTGCAAGAAATGCGACTAATTTCAGTAGCTACCGCTTATCGTCCTAAATTCGTAAGATGTAAAGTATAATTGTGATCTAATGTTGGTTTATCTTAATAGGTTTACTGGGTTTAACAACACTGATGAAGTACTTGTCTCCGTCTCTTTGTCATAATTATCAGTTGGGAGAAATCCAATCCAACATTCTTCGACTTCGTGGACGTAACTATGATAATTACTGATTCAGAACACGAACTCTGACCTCTTTACAAGAGAGGGAAACCTAATGCCTTGAAATATAATCTGAGGAAGAGATTTCGATTAGTTAAGACACTGATTTATTAATTCGTCATTATTTTATAAAGCTTTAATAGCACCAAAAGAAACATTTTGCCGTTATTTGAATCTCTCTTCCAATAAGTTCATCTTTGCAATAAATTCCTTATTTCTAAGTAATTTATATCCCATTATGCAACGCTTGCCACTTCATGATATGGCGTTTCTAAGTTTCCATTCTGTATTAAATAACAATATACAAAGGAAAATGCAACGCAAAATACTAATTAGTGAAGGAAAATTTAAAGAAGTAAAAATCCCAAAGTAAAAATGATTAAAAAAAAACAAAAAACAGATGATTCCTCAACTGATCCCCGTTGGAGGGCGCTCCAACATCTACATTCTTAAAACCAGCCTTCAACATGTCACAAGAACCTACTCTCCGGACTTCAAGCAGTACCTCCTTCAAAAGAGTTTTCTAATTAGCTGTAAAACCTTATAAACTTACTGTTTCTTTTTATCACTTGTAAATGCCTCGCAAGGGAGGCGAAACCTGTAGTGCTTTGTATTTTTAATATAATTATTTTAAAATTAAATCAGTGGGATGCCCTTAATCAATTTTAGATATACTTAAATTTAATGCAATATTCAGCAGAATCCTATAGCCATTCAAAGCCTCAAAGACAGATGACTCTAAAGTGGGTTTAGAATTTCGAGACAAACCATTCCGAAAATTCGTTAAAGATTGATCCATGGCCGTAATACTAAGGCTTCTCTGGTTCCTCTTTAAATACGTAATTCATAGATACAGCAACTATATTAAACGTCAGAGAAATGCAATGTCAGAGTAATTAGCAAATGAATCATAATAGACACGAAATTTAGGAGCCTGGCTGTGTTAGGAGGTCAGTATTAAACAAAAAACGTATTTAAAACGAACAGAAAGGAGCTGAACTGAAACTTATTCAAAAAACGGAATTTTTGTATCTTCATTGTAATCATATTGTAAGGGTGTTCTAAATTTAGTCTATCTTTAGAGTACCCTTAGAAGGAAAAAAATAACATAAAGTGTTAAAAAAAAGTTTTAGATTGTAAATTTGAGTCGAAATTTCTCCATCCTAAAGCATTTCCTCCCATCCTAAAGCAAAATTATTTTATCGCGAGAAAAATAAAATTTACTATTAGGTTTAAATTTTGAAAAGGACGGTCTATTGATTGTGTGACTAACAGTAAGGAGATGTAAGTTTAAATCTGTAACCATTACATGACAGTTATTTCAGAACAATGGCGATTAAGTCCAAAAACACAGTTCACAAATTAATGCGGAATGAGGCGAATTTAGAAATATAATTCTTGTCAGATTTTGTCTTTCTATTATTGCTTAGATATCTTTTACCAATAACTGATAGAGTATATTCATTTATAATCTCATTTATATCTGATAGGAATTAGATATTGAAGATGACATAATTAATCACAAGCAATAACCAGTCCAATCTCTGTCCTCAATCTTGTCTCTCAATTCTCATCTCAAATTCAAATTAAGAATTGAAATCAGATGAAAGAGTTCAACTAACTACACAAATTATCTGTTCATTGTATATTTATTGATAAAGATCTCTAAACATTTTTCATCTGCTTTTCTTTTTCTCCTAATTCAGCATCATAGGAAGATGCTGTTTTTTTAGTAAAAATATCTCAATTTAGTTTCGCTTCAAATTCAAAGTAATCGGAGCAGTCTTATCATTTCGTCTACGCGCGGATTCACCAGTTGACGTCAATTCCTTAATCTTCTCAATTTTGTTAACTCGTTTGATTAAAAACCTTAATTGAGGTTTCGAAATGGGATTCCTAAGATGTGATGTCTCAAGCTCGAAAACGAATTGAGGTTTCGCAAAGACTTTCTTAATCATCTAGTCATTAAAAGTTACCTGTAAATGAAAGCATCCCATCATCATTAGACTTCACAGTCATTATTAGTAATTTTCATTATT
>JAFIDM010005346.1:19798687-19819658 GCA_023159025.1 Thereuonema tuberculata
TGTTTTAATAGTTGGCGATTTTATTATATTTTTAACTGAACGTTTTTAAAATAAATACCTTTTCAATCTCAATTAAAGGAATGATGACGCACATCGATTTATATGAAACATCAGATTTACCCAATTTTTATTAGCAATATTATTATTAAAAAGAAAATAAAAATAGCTGAAATGTATATAATATTCAGACATATAAATTTAATATTATCTAGGGCAGCGGTCCGCAACCCGCGGCCCATGAAGCGTTTTGGTGCGGCCCGCGAGGCGTGTTGGATTTTTTTTTGGGTTGTTAAATTAAGATTTTCCGTTTTTTTTTGGTTGTTAAATTAGGATTTTTCCGTTTTGTTTTTTTTTTGTTGTTAAATTAGGATTTTCCGGTTTTTTTTTTTGGTTGTTAAATTAGGATTTTCCGTTTGTTTTTTTTTGGTTGTTAAATTAAGATTTTTCGTTTTTTTTTTTTTTTTTGGTTGTTAAATTAAGATTTTCCTGTTTTTTTTTTTGGTTGTTAAATTAAGATTTTCCGTTTTTTTTTTTTTTGGTTGTTAAATTAAGATTTTTTAATATTATAGATGAAATTTCAAGAATTCTAAGATAAAAATTGTAGATTGTAATTACTTTTTAATAATTAAATGATATTGATATCATTTTTTAATATTATTATTATTATTTTCAGTTTTTGTTTCTCTTGCCATGGTAAAAACTTAAAATATTTTCACAACAATCAAATTTTTTATTCACTGCAAAGTTTCCACGAAACTTCTAAATTTATCTATTTGTTTTATTTTAAATTAAAATAAATATCACTCCTCCTTTTAAAATAAAAGTAAATAAAATTAAAAACACCTTTTTAGAAGCCTTAAAAAAATTCTAGGATTTCAACACTGGAAGGTAATTTCAGTAGGCCATGAGCACATCAAAAAAGAATTCTAATTCCTGTTGAAGTTTCACAGTTAGAAAAGCATAACATCTAAAGGTGAATGAAACTTTTTTTTCCCCTCATTGGATACACTTGAAAAATCAGAGCCATCTTTTGTAGGGAAGGGAGAACTGGGTTGGAAATGATTGACAGCTCAGCATAAAAGAGCTGTTAGGATTGTAAATTCTTCTCTTGTCAATTAAAAAATGCTTAAAATTTAATCTCAAGAAACAATGCCATCACCCGAAAGGAGGCAAACAAAACTATCCCGAGGCTATTAGAAAGTTTTAAAAGGAAAAGTAATTTAAAGAAAATTTACCTGAAAGAGGACTGAAAAGTTTACTTTTTATTACCGTATGATTCTGAAAATATTCAGACTTTTATAAGAGAAACTAAATGCTAATGTCATATTAATCTGAACTCATTAATAATAAATAATTAAAGGATTCTGAAACCTGTTAAAATGAATAAATATAGATGTTGTAATTTATAATGTTTACTTCAAATTTTGAATAATAATTTATAATGTTACCTACTTCAAATAATTTTCTAACAAAATTAACTTAATTAAATAACAGAAAAAATGTTCAGTAAAGATTAATTAGAATGATTTGAATATCACATTACAGATATAATTTATACATTGTTGTTAAATTCTTAAATATTTCACGAAGTAATATTATTATTATTTATTTATAAAAGCTAATTCTCAATTTCCTTAACATATTTTATTAGAACAAAATGCTATTATAGATTTGATCATCCAAGAAATATTTAGTGTCTACACGTTCCCTCAATAAAATATACATCTGCTTTTATAGTGTTTCATTTTTATCTAAAATAAATAAATAAATAAACTATAATTTTTTGCTTGACATAATTTCAAATTAGGAATGTTTTTAACTTGAATTTATTACTTTGTAATTTATGTTAACCTTAATACATCATATTCGTAAGAAGAGTTAATTACAGGTTTACAAATAGAACTGATTTCCATAACACTGTTATATTTAGCAATAAGAAAAAAATAAAAAAAATAAAAACATACTTTTTCACTACGTAATAATGTAATTAAATCTGAATTTTGCTGAACGATAGATATTTCACCTGTCTCTCAGTCAAGTATTAATCACTCAATAAAAAAAATTTAAAAAAAAACCGAGCAATTACTGTATCTCTTATCTTTCCCGATGAATAACCATATCTATGGTGTATGTATAAATATATACGTATTTCATTTGTTTTGTTGTTCTACTTTTGCACAATTACTTTTAAGTTGAAATAAGCAAATAAAGTATTACACAAAAAAAATAAGGTATTATTTTTTAAAAAACTGTTCGTTTTCTTTAGATTTTAAACTGTCGATATCTACATAATTAAAAGTAGCCTAAAGAGTTTGCTCATATTTTAAATTCTAAAAAAAAGTATAAAAAATGTATATTTACTTCAATTTCTAAGATAATTTTTATTTATTTATTTTTCATAAAATAAACCAAAAAAATGTAAATTATCATAAAAAAATGTTTGCATTTAGTTTGGTTAGTTAAGATTACTTCCATGTATCTAAATAAACAAAAACAATGTTATTTTATTTAGTTTTGATTTGTGTAACAAATAAAACAAAATACATTTCATTGAAAATGGATGAACGTAAGTTTTACTTCCTTAAGAGTTACTCATGTTTTTACTTTTTCCCCTTTTCATGAAAAAATAAAATAATCGCACATTATCTTTGAAACAATGACTATTCCTACCGACAGGTGTATGGTATCTTTTATTGTTTGCTCTGATTATTTCTATTTAATCAACGTAGTGCATCATTAACGAAAATCAATTTGATCTTTTATTTAGGAAAATAATACAAGTGTGACCTTTATACCCGATAAAAAAATCCAGCTACCAGTGCCAAGCACAATGCCACCGAATCAATAGAAGGTTATGTTACTGCCTCTACAATTACATGTCCTTTGTCCTAAATTTCACTGATGACTTTTGCTACCGATAAAGCAATGGGAAGAAAAATTCAGTAACCATTGAGTAAATTGGATCCATTTTAATTTCATTAAAAAAAGAAAAAAAAAATCTTCAACACAAAAATAAAAGGTGGGCAATAATTCTACCGAGTTGACAGTCAGGAAAATTAGTTAATATTATTAATATTAAAAAAAAATGTAAAGAAAGTGTAATATTAAAAAGAAATGGGATATTAATCAAAACTTTGTATCTTTTATTTCAGTTTTCAAAAGTGAAAGTGATTTTTTTTTTTTTTTTTTTTTTTACCCTTTGACCTTCAACTCGAACTGTAAAAACTAAACCAATTTCAGATACTTACCTAAATATTCAGATATTAAAAATATTAAAATTTCATAGATTTTTCAAACAGTTTTAAAGCATAACAATTTATATTTTTAAACACATTTTCTGACCTTATTTTGAAAATTTTTTGAGGAGAATTTACTGAAAATGTTGATAAAAAATAAATGCTTAAATTTCAATAAAACATGTTCAGCAATTAAAAAAAAAAAACATTAAAAAAATCAGAAATATAATTACATTAAGTTCCTTTTTCCTAATACTTTGAAATACTTTAATTACAATACGGAATCAAATGCTTAATAAAGAATTTCAGAGCATAAACAATCATAATTAGAAATCTTATAAAATTACATTCTCCAATTTTGAGTATTCTGGATTCGAAATATTCTGAACTAATTGTTCCAAAAATATTATTTCCTGATGCAGTGATTAAAACTACGTTTCCTTTGTGAAATAATAATTAGGCGACAGTTTTCAATGCAAGGATTAAAGATCATTAACTTTTGCGGAGAATAAAAACACAAATACTGAAATAGGATCAACTTACACATATTTAGGATCCTTTCGTTTTTTCCCGTCAGTTTGAACCTGCGTAAATATTAGACATTTAGAAAGAAAGAGGATGCAGGATCTGAAAAAGCTTTGATAAGTCTAAAAATAGAGAATAAACGTTGGAGAAACCAGTAATAAGTGAACAGGAGTCAGATGACTGGTTTCATGGCTTGAGGGCACTTGCAAAACAAACCAATGGTGGAAAATTTTTGGAGACGAATTTCTTTTCAACTTTGCCTTGATTGAGAGTTTGAAATTAACTGAATGATTCTGTGAAGTCTACAGAAACGAAAAGTACTCACCTTTTTGAGTTGGTTGCTAACAGGATTTACTACGCTTCGATTCCGTTATATGTGGCTTCGCTTTGATTTCTTTGTTCATGTTGTTGTGAACAGCTGATCAACAGTGTTAGGCCTTCAACGATCGTGCGTCCTTGACGTCCACATTTACCTGTCCATTCGAATTCAAAGAGATTCCTAGTTAGTCAAAAAGCTTACGAGTGACTGTACAAGTAAAATCAGCGAGGTATTTGGGTGGATTTACTTGCGCTAAATAGTTTCTATGCTCTATGTTTGGTATCGTATGTTGTTATGCTATAGTTTCCGTACGCTGACGTTAGATGGCGTTCCGACTTCCGGTCGAGAGTTCACTTCAGAGCAACTAAAACAAATAATTTCACTCTTAAAAGTTCGTAACAACTAGTTTTCAACAACTGCTTTGAAGCAAAGTACTGTTTTGTTCAATCTGGTAAAGTTATGAATTATTTCATTTTCAATAATACTCTGTAATTTGTTTGTTTTTATATGTAAACATATGGATTATTCCTACCGGAAGTTGTTGGTTTTTAAATCCACGTGATTGGTGAAATATTTTGTAAACAATCGACTTTCTTCTATTTTTCTCCTTTTTTTTCCGCACAAAAATCCTATAAAGTGTCCTCGTCACTTTCTTTCTGTACAGAAACGATCGCAGTTCAGACACATTTTTGGACAGTTTTTGAGCAGCCAATGAATTAAAATAAATATGACGATATTTTTGTTTTATTTAAAGTGATAAGAGGAAAAGAAAAAGAAGAAATGGCTCTACATATATTTGAAATACATTAAATTGAATGAAGCTGAGGGGAAAAAATAAAAGTTAAAAAAAATGAAGCGGATAGGACCGTGTAAATGCGAGTGGCACGACCAAAGACAACAAACGATCATTTTTTAAAATGAACATCCTGCAATATTCCTTCTTATATCTAAAAAACTTATAAATAAGGAAATAAATGTTCACAATTTTGAGGATGTTGTAAGGAAAGATTTTTAAAATGTTAGCCGAGAAGATTTTGATTTTTCAGGGGTCAAAAAAGTCACCGTTTCCCAATTTGATGTAATAAACAACAGCATTCATGGGAGTCTATTATTATTAAAATTTATTAAAAGACAGAATTAGGAATCATTGAATATCTAGCTATATAACTTGCATCTTAAATATAGAAAATAATAAATTCTGATATTTTAAATCTTTGTTTTGACAAGATTGCTCTTTGGGTTATTCAATGGGTTATATACATCATTTCGAGCTAAAAACTTGTTTGGGCAAATGAAAACAAGTCGCGTATGCAGACTACAGCAAAAAGATACATTATATGTCTATCTTCCACATTTTATAGAAACAAATCTGGATGATAACAACAGACATGTCAATGTAATGAAGTTCTTGATAATTATTTGTAATGATAGCTCTTGCCAAAAAGGAATTGTAGCCTTGGATTAAGTGGTAAGATGTACTATTGTAATGAACTACTGCATAATTAATTCTTTGCCCAATGTGAACAACAACCTTGAATAGTATTTATGCAAAAACTGAAAAATGGATGTCATGGGAATGATTTATATAAGAATACATAAGCCTATTAAAGTTACATCATTATCTATAGATTCTGAGCTTTAGATTTATCAGAAAGGACTTGAAAAAAAAAAAAAAAAAAAAAAAAAAAACATCTAAACCCATATAAAGGCAATGAATGGGGTTATACAAACCAGTTTGAAGAAGTAAAAAAATAGCAACTCGCATGTTGGAGTAGAATCAAAACTATCATTTAACCCTTTGAGTTCAATCACTGATAAATACGGATTTATGTAACTTGGTTGACATTCTGAAATGTGGACAACATTTTTCAATACTTATGTACATAAGAATTTATTTTGGAGAGAGAGCGACCAATCTCCCAAGAGTTTCATTGATCTTGCATTCATTGGTGTACTTTTCTCTATCAGTTTACATATGGGAAAATCATTTAAAAATAAAAATTTACAGAGAAATTTAGAGTGGTACATCTTCTTCCCTTTGGCTTCTAGTATCCCCTTTTGCATGGTGGCATGAGGCAACTTTCAATAACAGATTGATGAATAACATTCTTTCTTATTTAACAAGTAATATGGATGACTATCTCCAAAATAAAAATCTTTCAGTTAAAAATGAGGACAACAATATAATTTCAAACAGTGTAGATAATGATTACAAGTATTAAAAACATCAGAAAAATAATAATGAAAAATATGGATAGGAATTTAGAAAGGAAGCAATACCACAATTAGACAGGTTTGATAATACTGAAACTGAAGGTATGCCCTGTACACATACAGCAGAATGTTTGACTGTGATAAGAAATCTGTTCTGTGAGGTTTGTTTTGCCCTTTATCTTACATCTATAGAACATGGATATGTAAGACAAACTCTCAGATGACTTTGTCCTTTTCCAGGCAAATTACATATATATAATATGCAGGGCCGCGCCAAGGTATGTTGGCACCGGGGTGCCAGGCAAAAGTTGCTGCCCCTAATAAGCAAAATTTATTTTAGCCTAAATTTAAGATTTTTCCTAATAAAACAAATATATATAATACATATATAATTTTGCATATATTTCCATTAATATTTCTACACCAAATTATTTGCCGCCCGCCGCTCGGGTGCCTTGCAGCCCCGCTTGGCGCGGCCCTGCTAATATATTATAATGTGGGCCCGGTAGCTAAGTGGGTAAGGACGCTTGGCTGCGGGTTGGATCCCCAGCCTCGGCAGAGGCCAGGGATTTTTCCACGCTCCATTCTCCTCCAAACGAGTCCTAGGGCCTACCCAGCCCTCTGTCGAATGGGTACCGGGTTTCTTTCCCGGGAATTGAAGGCGGGCAGGAGTCGGGCTGACCATCCGACCTCAACGTAGTCCTGTTGGTCTCGATGGTCCAACAGCTGGAGCCTTACTTCCCGTGAGCCAAAGGACCTGCAAGGCCTGTTGTGGGGACCCTTTAACTTTAGTATGTTATAATATGTAAAAGCATTCCTCACAAAGAACTCAAACATTCATACACTGTTTAACATAACCAATATCTTTTGTTTCAATTTGTCTTCCTAAAAGAAAATAAATCTTTCTATCAACTCAGATCAAGATAGATTACACTGAAATTTCAATGAAATACCAGAAAATTCTATAGAAGAAATTCATTTGCTTTCTCTATTCAATTTTATTTGTAACAACAGTTTGAAATTCAGGATATTGCTTTTATTCATAAATGTATGAAAAAAAATCTGTGACCAAGGAATAAAAAAATATATTTTCTATGTGTAAAATTAGTTTTATAGCATCATCACTAAATTGTAGTTAAGACAGTGTTGTGTGTGTGTGTGTTCTTAAACAGATTAAGAAATAAATAAAAATCCCAAACACTTCTCTACAATATTAATAAATATTAATCTTGTTTTCACAAATAACATCCTGAGGCACTCTTTAGAGAGGCACATGTAAATTCCCACATCTACTGTTCAGAATTACATTTTGAATATATAATAATTGAATGAATGATAAATATTCAGGCTTCCTTTTTAATTTATATACCAGGTATTCACTTTTATTTTTTCATTTATGCCAGTATGAATACTGATGTTCAGTAGCTTTTATTATTGTTATTTTCTTAATCTTTTGGAGGCCTCACAGTCTTTCCTCTGTTTGAACCTCACAGACCTGGCATTCACAGATAACTGTTCCTGGCTAATGAGGGTCACTTTGAGAAAGATAAGCCATCTCTTGAGCACACAATTTACATTTCTTGAAAAATGACATCATGATTTACTGATTGTCATCAATTTGTATTATTGTAGTAAAATAATTTTTCTGTAAAATTTAATAAGTTACAGTGTTGGAATATTATTACTTTCTTCTTGAAAATATTGATTTCTTGAATCTAATTTGCTTCTTGATATGTTTCCTTATGTTTCAGAGTTTGACGTCTGTACAGCACTGGAAGTAAGAATTGCTTAAAAATTGTTCTTTAAATTTTTTTGGGATAAATCATCTTATTTCCTAAACTGATAATGAGGTAACATTCAAAAATGTCTTAAATTTTTTTTTTTTTTTTATTACTATTATTTAATTTGTTTTTATGGGCTTGAGTATATTTTTTAAAATATATTTTTCAATGTGTTTGTTGCATCTTATTAAAGACTCATTCAAAAAAGTATGTTACTGTATTATTATAAACATTTGTCCCAAACATTAAAATACCTTTTCAGGAAGTATCAATTGTGGAATGTATGTGTGTATGCAGGGTCGGATCTAAAAATTGATGGCCCCCAGCGAAAATCCTTCATGGGCCCCGAATTGTCATTACTCGTTTTCTTTGTCTGTAAAAAAATGTCCCTTTTCAGCGCTCACCCCCTCGTAATGTGGAGGCTGGCGGTACCTAGATCTGACCCTGTATATATGTATGTGTGTGCGGGGGAGGGAAGGTAAAGTGCAATCATGCCTTACTGAGCAGAGGACCATGAAATAATGAATCATTACATCAGTGGAGCTCATTTTATATTTACAGTGCTTAAAACTCTTCTTCAAAGTCTTTGAGATGAAAAAGACAGAATATCGTCAATTAATAAACTTCAAGCAAGGACACAGGACTGAGATATACATATGAGCATGAGTGGAAAAAAGTCTTTAAAAAAAATTGTACTTTATATAGTGAAATTATATAAAATAAATATAACTAAAGTATAAAATAAGTATAAGTAATTATAATAAAATTTACCAGTTTTCTATCTTTTAGTCCAATTAAGAGAAAAAAAAATTCTATGAATTTCATTTCAAATGAAAATCGAGTATGGGCCTTGCCTGTATGTGTGGGAGCCTATGCACATGGTTATGTCTCGCAACAAATTGGATGGAGTTACAGCACGGGTAGCAAAGTACGTCTGAAAAATATACATCAGATTTAACTCTGAAGCTTCTAGGATGAAGATAGAAAGGAAAAGTTACATGGTTGTTAGTATCAACAATCATTCTTAAAACAGAAGAACAAACTTTATCAATGCCAATATCCAAATGAGCTGTTGGCTTTCTTTACTGTCTTTAAACAATCATGTTTTGAATGAAGCATTACCTTATTGTTTATAAAGTCCTTCAGGAATCAACTTTAAACAGATTAGTTTTTGCAACAGTTGATGAAATCTTGAATTTTATAATCATCATTTCAACAGTAAATTTTTGTCTGCAGTCTTAATCAGTTGCTAACTGAAAATCACATTTCTGGAAAAATAAATAAGTAATAAAACTCGGAGTTGTGGAAATAATCCAAAAATGCTTCTATTTTGTGAGTTGAAAATCTGTGGAATGATATTAGAAATGCACATTCGAAGTTTCAAAAAAAAAAAAAAAATAATTTACCTGGTTGTTCATTAACTACTGGTACATGATCATTTCCTAGTGTAACTGAATCCATCATTTTTTTTATATTCTTCTGAAGACAATATCCCAGTATTCAGTTGGGAAGAAAAAGACAACACTCTTCTGGGTCCTCTCTGTTCCTGTAAGCCTCGTCACTTGCATTAGCTAAGCAATCAAAGAGTAAATCACTAATCAGTGTCTCACATACAACTCAAAATCATCTTTATCAACACAACATTTCAACTTGACTTTGTGCGTGTGTGCAATGATAAGAAGCATCAGCAATATTACATATGTTTTACAAAAAGTTAATGAATGCAATACAATTTATAAGCATTATGTGTACATCATTATAAGAATTCATTTAATAAGTGATAACCTCACATTAGTAATAGTATTAAATATAATAAACAAGGCATTCTGAACCATCAAAAGTTTAACTACAAAAGATTTTTAGTAAGTACTAGCTGTATCCGGCATGCGTTGCAATGCCACTCAAAGAAAGAAAGTGTTTGTGTTTTAATTCTGTTTATTGAAGTGCTTTTGGATACACAATATTTTTTGTTTTTCCATCTGGTGCACACACGAATAAATCAGAAGGTTTTCTGACATGTTAGCAGGCCACATACAGTTGTCCATGTGTGAAGCATGGATTTTCCAAATTTACTCCACACACTTGCAGCAATTGTCCCTGCAAGCACACCCACCAGATATTGTAAAATGGTTCTACTAATTCAGAAACCTTCGTGGGTATATGCACAACAACTCGCCAAAGTTTCATCGCAATTTGATGAATGGTATAGGAATGCATACGGGACAAAGAAACATTTATTTTTTTATATTAAGATTACTTAGCATCTTAATAAACCTCTAACTGAGGTCAAGATATAATTGTATCTATTTTCTTTGTTTTTTTTTTAGCTGAAACTTTGTATATTGGATGGCCAGAACAAATCTTATGCGATTGAGATTTGAATAAATTAGCAGATAGATGTAATCTATAATTTCTGCAGGTTTCAAATGCTTAGGTTCAATAGCTTTATTACAGCTTTAAAAAATTAAAAACATATATTTAAAAATAGTATTCCAGATAAAAAGAATTTAAACTGAACATACTTAAACAATTGTGATCACCTCCTGTTGGCAAACTGCCCTGAATCATTTCTTCCACTAAGAGTTGCACTTCAGAACTTCATCTAAGGTGGTATCCTCCCATGCTCTATTGATTTTCTCCTTATCTTTTTCATTGAAAAAGGAAGGAGAAGATGAAGATCATCTTCTTGCTTGTTCGAAACTAAATAAGAATTTTCAAAATTAAAAAAAAAAATTAAATGATTTATTTTGGGAAGCATGGTACTAAATGGATTAAAAGCACCCAACTAGTATAACCGCTGGATACCTACCTTCTCTTTTCTGTGAATTTGTCTCTGTAGCCGGTGTAACTTTCATTATGAGGGAATCTCATACTGAATAGTTCATGGGATTAAAGTCAGGGGACTGGGGCAGCCATTCATCCTTATCCTTTTTTGATGAAATTTGGGTCGCTTGGCTTATATGGAAGGATGCCTTGTATAGCTGGAAAAAAGTCCTTATCAAGGTACAGTTGCCAACAATTAGGGCTTAACCTATTAACTAACAGGCTAATATAGCTCTCAAAGCTAACTTTAATAAATATACTGTATATATTACATAACTTTGTTTATTTTTAAGACTGATTTGAACATCAAAAATTTATTACAAACATTGCTACCTTACATGTCATACAATCAGAATGTTTAGAGTTATTTCAAATTACTGCACGAGATGCTAATTTTTAGGCATATGTTTTTAATTTTTTATCCCTAACAAAACTATTAAACCTATATATATGAAACTTGCAGCAATTATAAATTATATCTATCTGTTAATGTATGCATTTTTTAATGTTTATTTTTTGTTTTTAATTTAATTCTTGGAGGTTCCCCATTTCTGCCGACCAACATTACAATGACTTTTTAAATATTTTATTTTTAGTATGTGCCAGTCTCCACTGGCCTCAATGAATTTTTTACGCGCAATTAAAATACATTACTGTTTGTGAAAATTGCAGTACCATCAAAGACTGATGATATTGGCTTGAAACTTACAGGATATGTATATCACATTGAGACATACAAATAATTATAATGTCAGTGAAAATGCGTATGTAAAAATTTAAAGCAGCACTCTCTGAACTTTCTTGTCTTTTGTTATTAATAAGTGGCTCAAACGAGATGTTGTAATTTGTAAAGAGCTGACATTCGGTTGAAAGGATATTTCTTGTGTCTCACTACACCCTGCATTATAAACATCTGACAGACATGGAGCCAGGAAGGATTGTTGGGATGAGAGAAGCTGGAGTCTCTTACTGCGAAATTGCCACTCATACAGGACAAAACTCTAGTGATGCGAACATGATGTCAGTCGTCAGACAAGACTCGGACATACAGAAATCTACGAACTGGACCACAAAAATTGCACAACTGCATGGACTGACAGATACCTTACTGCACGCCAGAGTCTGCGCTAGGTTTGCACAGCAACATCCATAGTATTAGCACAGCAATGGAGCACTGTCACAGGTCAGACTTTGTCTTCCATTACAGTTTGACATCTGCTTAACAGAGGATTGGTCAATCATAGCCCATTGCTGTGAATTCTTTTGACCCACAACCACAGACATCTCAGGCTACAAAGGAGTCTAAAATACAGACATTGGTGTGCTGAATAGCAACATGTTATTTTCTGATGAGTCACGATTCAACTTGATGCACCATGATGGTCGCATACTTGTTCTGAGACATCCTGGTGAATGCCAGCTTGCAGCGTGCATAGAGTGTCATCCAGGCCCAATACTAAGTGTCAAGGTTTGGGATGTCATTTTGTTCAATTCCCAATATTGTCTGATGCAAATTCAGAGAACCCTCAACAGGCAGCGATACATCAGGGATGCAGAGGTAAATAGCCTTTCTTCAGAGTTGTCCTGATGCTATATTCCAGCAAGACAATGCTTGCCCACATCTGGCCTGGAATATCCTCTTCATGCAGCAGATACTGCTTCATTCTGTTCACCCAATATGTCTCCGACTGAACATTGTTGGACATGATAGTAAGCAACTGACACATTAATTGCCACTGCATCAACCACAAATTCAAGAAGCAGCCTGACAGCTAGTCCCCAGTATGATATCAAACCTCTTCCTTTTTAGTGCTGACACAGAAGATGTATTTTCTGTGAACAATAATAATAATAAAAAATAAAAAAAAACTCTGCTAACAATTTTGTCACAAATAAATCTATAGCAAGCTATCCAACCAAAAGAAAAGATGCAAATAGAGAAGCTATGCTCTACTACTAATATATAGTCATGGTTCTTACAGAAATAACAGAAATAAAACCATGATCAATCCGTTAAAAAAAAAATAACATGAAAATCCCAAATAAAAAGGAAAAATGAACATCAAGACAAATATACTGCTATATAAGTAGAGTTCAAAGATTAAAAAATTACTGAGCCCCCCCCCCCCAGAAATCTACCTTCTTTAGCAAACAAACAGAAAGATGCAGTGACAAATTTGCTTTCTTTTATGTATCTATATTTCTACCTATGTCCTACAACATAGTAAAGAAAGATGTTGTAAACACGACATCTTGAAATTATAAAATTATTTATTCAAATCAACCTAGTAATATTCGCATTAAACACAGAAAATTAAGATAATGAAGGATAATATTAAAATAAAAATTACGAATAACAATTAACTTTTAACTCTAAGTTACACAACGAATGAAACATGTTCGAACGGTTTTTCAAAATTTTCTTATCTTCTCTTTGTTTTATGCTTCCACCATCCCCTTATTTTTATCAACCGTCCACCCCCCCCCCCCCCCCCCACTCCCCCCCCGGGCTTTTTCCCCCCCCCCCCCCCTGGATCATTCCAGCGCCCCCCAGGGGGCGGTATCGCCCATTTTGGGAAACAAAGTGTTTTAGAGATTAGTGCTCAGGCCAGTGCCCGATCTAAGGGGGGGGGGGGCAAGCCGGGCAAATGCCCAGAGCGGCAAAATTGATGGCGGTTGGCGGCTACTAAAAAAGTAATTTTATGAATTTTGTAATTAATTGAGGTATAAATAATTATTCGGATATATTAATCTAATAGCCTATTAAGCAAACTATTCATTGACAAACTGCTCATAGTGCTGATGAACCTGACGAATAAAAGGTTCATGAAAATAAAACAATATTGAAAAACTTATTTTAAACGAATTCGATAATACAGCAACACCAGGGTGTGTAATGTCATTACTACAACACTGAATCCAAGTCAGAAACGGGGAATTACCGATAAATAACTAAAAATAATACTTGCCCTTGGTAAGGTTCACAAAAAAAAAAAAAATGGTAGGGGGTTTCATATTTCAAATTGAGGGAGGTTCTCTGTTTCCCCCCATATGTATTATAAACATACGTACGTTTGTCCGCGATTTTCTCAAAAACTACTGGACCGAGTCTTTGTGTTCAGACGAAAGGTTTGATGGAATCCTGACCTTCCGAAGGTATATAATATACATTGAAGTATTTTGTTTTAACCAACTTATAAAAAAGAAGGCTCTCTGTTTTGAACTTGTCTTTTGGCAAGTAAAAACAAAAATAATTGCTTTTCGAACAAACTGAAACTGTAACAGGTTAGGGGAGTTTCGTCATAGTGATGTGTGGTCAAAAAAAAGAACAGGACTAACGTCGGGGTTTAGTCTAAGGCGCATACACTTTATTTACATTAATTTACAGCTGCAGATACAGTTTTGGATGGATTTTCAAACGCTCTTGAGCTTTCCATCTGGTACACCTCTGGCTTGCTCGAAAGCTCTCTGTGCTGTCCGTCTCTGCAGAGAGAGACGGACGATGATGAACCAATCATTGATCCCCGTCAAAAATGCAAGATCGAAGTATTTTTTCACATTATAGATACAGCTATAAACTCCTTGGAGTTAAGGCTTTCCTAGATTACTGAGCATAGTAAATATTTTGCTTTTGTGTATAACATATATGCCTTAAGAGAACTGCCAAAAGATGAATTGTTAGAACATTGTAAGAGCCTAAAGACTATTTTAACCCACGAGGACTCATCTGATATAAATGGATTAGAACTTTCAGAGGAGTTGTCAGTCCTTTGTATGATTTTAGATAGTAACTTGTCTCCTCAAGACGTTTTAAAATTTATAACAGATTTAAGATTTGGTCCAAATATCAGTATTGCTCTCAGAATTCTTTTGACTTTACCAGTAACAGTTGCAAGTGTTGAAAGAAGCTTTTCTAAATTAAAAATAATAAAAAAATTATCTGCGGTCCACCATGATACAAAAAAGATTATCTGGATTGGCTATGATTTCAATAGAACACAAGGTTTACGACAGTATAAATTTATCAGAATTTATTAAAGATTTTGCAGAACAAAAAGTGCGAAGAAAATTATTTTAGTTACTAGGTAGAGTTTAACATTCGCAGAAAAAAAGTGTTTTAATTGAATTTGTTTATTTTTTAAGAATGACTAATTCGTTTTGTGGCTCTACATAATTACTGCGTTTTTTTTATTTGAATTAAATTTTAAAAAAATCATTTCTTGTGAGATTTTTTTTTCATTTAAACTGCAGGGAAAACATGTCATTAACATGTCGATATAACGAAAGTTACATAAATATAAACAGACTTCATGTAACATTTTGCTCCATATCTTTTAAACTACTGAACCGATTTTGATGAAATTTTCACTGTTCCCTAAGTTGAAAGATACATAAGTCGATAAAAAAAGAATTATTTCAATCCGATCGGAAGTTTCTGAGAAATTCTTGAACAAACATACACAGTAGTGTACCAAGGGGGGGGGGGGCGGTTCGCCCCGGGCCCCCACCTGGTAGGGGCCCTCATCAGCCAGCCTAGGGGGCCCCACCAAGCACCTTATTTCCTTTTTTTTTTTTTTTTGGTTGTAAAAGCAAGACTGCCCCCTCCACACAAGATTTCCTTTTTGGTTGTAAAAGCAAGACTAGGGGGCACCCTCCACACAAGATTTCCTTTTTTTTTTTGGTTGTAAAAGCAAGTCTAGGGGGCCCCATCTACAACTCCCGCTCCGGGCCCCCAAAGATACGCCACTGAACATACATACGTACATACATCCACTCATGAAATTTGGTATATTCGTTTAGAAGCCCTAGTAGACTAACATATGTGAATATTATACAGTTCCAACAATATTACCTACATATACGGGTCGAAATGATAACCTCCATTTTTTTGAAGTCGGTTCAAAATTGCCCCATCTCTGGAATAACATGCTTATGACTTATAAGGTGTCATTGTAAAGGGTGGCAAATATTTTTGCCCAGAGCGGCTAAATAGCTAGATCAGGCCCTGGCTCAGGCGAAGTCGATTCAGTATAGATTGATCTTAACTTTCCCAAATAACCAATAATTTCGTAACCCAGTGGTCAGCAAATCACTTAAAAACCGAAATGGCCTTGACAGAAAGTCGCATTTTCCCCAAACCTCCAGACCATGGGAAGTTAAACAAGCCACGACTCATGGGGCTCCCAATTCCTGTTTGGGCTGTGTAAAATATTACACAGATGCAGGTACCCTAATACTTCCTCCCTACTGGAGTCACTGAAAACAATAAATATCATAAAAGTTAATGGTAAATTTAATGAAGATAAATAATAAGGAAAAAAAAAAAAACATTAAAAATAATACTGTAAAACTCTATATGGGTTTCCAACCAGTCAAGACTGAAAACATCTCCAAGCTTTCAAGTGTTGTTTTCTCACTCATCTTCAGGAAAAGCGGTCCGCAGTCTAGAATATATATAGCAATGGAGATTACTATATATCTGCAGCTGTTGCTCCTGCGTGATGCTCTCTAGGTGGTCCGTTTTGGAGAGTGTGGGCAGAGATCCAAATGTCCTTATCTTCATTACGGTTGTTTTATTCTTTTCTGATATACTAAGACGATCCCAACAGCCTGACGGGATATGGGTTTCGATTTTTCTGGGTTATCACAAACAAAAAAAATATGCCAAAAATAAATAAATAAATAAACCTTTTTTTTTTTCCTTGATTATTTTCCAAGCAGTTTAAATGATAGAAAATGTACTTGGAAAAAAAAATCACCTAAAATGAAAGTTTCAATTCGGCAATTATAATGTAGAACACTTAACAGTGCTTTTTAAACTTAACAACACTTTTAAAACTAACTAATTCCACATCTCTGTTTTTAATTTTTATTTTATTTTCCTAACATAAGTTTAAATAGATGCACTTCGTCTGCTAGACCGGAAGTTGGGTTTTCTAATCACTTCCTGTTACTGATTAATCGAAATCCATACTACTGCAATGCCACTGATAAGTAACATCTGTATCCATTATTTGTAAGAATTAAATCTTTCAACCTCCAAACTAAAATGCCTAAACCCCATTAAAGTGATTACAATAAAGTGAATAACTTGAATTATAATCGTGTAAGTTAAGAGAGGGCCATATAGTTGACCCAGTTTACTACAGATGTCGCTAATTACTCACGGTTGTCCTTGATGTCGTCCTTTTATTTATTTATTTATGATAATACTATTATTTGTCACCTGACTGTTATATAACCCTTCTTCCTTTGCGTTTGCATATTTTTCTTATCAATGACAGATGGTGTTTATTAATTTTATCAGTTATTATTTATTATTTTTCTATAATAATAATAGAAGATTCACTCTTAAATGACCATTTAATTGTTAACTATCAATATATAATGGAACTGTGTTAATTACGTAAGTGCATAAATCACCACACGTGATTGATTGTTATCTAGTTTTATCTAAATTTTAAATAAATATCAGATGTAAAGCCACACCTCTGTAAAGGGTTAAGTAAAACAATCCTCCCTCTGTTTTTTTTACATTTCAAAATTAAGCTTAAGTGGCTGTTAAATTTGTTTAATTTCACATTAATTAAAGGATATAGGCTTTATTTCACATTAATTAATAGGACATATTTTAATAACCTAATCTGAGGTGAAGAAAGAAGTAGTAAGTATTATAAAAACCCATAGAGATAATTCATATATATGATTTAAGTGAAAAACCAAATTGTAATCTTATCAACTTGTTTTATACTTACCCCTGCTGTTTTTTTATACAGATTCGGTGACAAAACCTAATGGCTCCATTAATTCATTAGGTGTAGATAGGATTTCAATCATTAATTGGGGGGGGGGGGGGGCTAATGTAACGTTTTTGTAAACAAAACAGGCACCCTATATCATTTTGAGGTAATGAGTCACAACTACCAACCTTTCTTTAGGGGTACTTAACCCCTTCCCTTTGTGTGATTGTGCCTGTGACACAATGATGATTTGAGCTAATAGCAATTATGATAGCCTTACTATAAAAACAACTACTAAATCGATATCCCAATGTATTCCTTATATAATGTTGTGATTGGAATAATTTTAGAATAAAGATATCCAGATAATACATTAGTCTCAGTTTATAAAACACATAATAGAAGTTCGTATGGAAACTCATAAGTGCATAATTTATCTACAAAAAATCTAAGACTTGAATTCTTTACATTACCTTTCTTTTTTTAATTTTACAAACTTAAATTTTACTTTAACTAATTTAAATAATTCAGTTTATAATTAACCTATATTTTATCAGTTATTAGCCACTCAAGAAAACTTGTCCAAACTGTTTAGCTATCAAAAATTTTGAAGTTTACCAATACTCATTTTAAGGCACAAATTATTCACAAATATTAAATATTAAGATAGTAAATAAAATGCCTTCCACCGAGCCAGCAATTAACGTGTGGTGCTACTCAGGTTTACTTAGAACATTTCTAGCATAAATACACAAGGAATAGGAAGGAAGTCAACAGTGAATCATTAGTTGATCAAGTGACCTTCTTTTGCAGAAGAACACGTAACTAAAACTTAGAATACTATTTACACATAATTGCTGTGTATCTACTATCCTAAATTGTCATTAGTTGTTCAACAGGTTATTAATTATTGTGGTTAATTAGCCATTAGAATTGGAACAGGTATTTTTCCTGCATTTATTTGTTTTATTTATTTATTTATTTAATCATTTATTTATTAATTCTCATTGAATAGATCATAGACACTTAATTTCAATATCAAATACAGTAGAATCTCATTATAATGGGCCCTATCATAACCGTTGACGCTTATAACCGACAGTTTTAAAAAAAATTTTAATAATTACAAAGAATGCTAATTTTTATCTGACGAGTTTTACATTTCCAACCATATGTGTTTGAAAATGTGTTTGCGTATTATGAACACTTACGGCACTCCCGTCAGTTATTAACTGAAGAAATAAGCAGCAAACAAACCCAGCAGAAAATAAATTATTTTTTCATACCAATGAATGTAAGCAATCAACATGAACCAGGACCTTCTTGTTCTAAAGATTAATACAGTGTATACGTACCCATCTTTTTCAATTCAACCTATTATGTTGAAGGCTATTTTTATTTGATATATAATAAACACTTTTTATAGCTAACTATTGTACTTTCATTGATGTACACCCTGCTGCATTACATCCCTATAAGAATGTTTTGTTATAAACCGGACTTTCATTAAAACGGACAACCTTCAGCCCCTATTAGTCCGTTATAATGAGGTTCTACTGTATTGTGTATGTTTTTGTACTATTCTAAAGCATTGTTTATTTTTTCAATTTGATTTTTATAATTTATGTAGCTAAAAATCCTAGACATTAACATTTTCAATTTCATCATGATTTTGATAAATATCTCAGACTTAAGAGCTGTTCATAATGTTTCTTTTATTTGTTTTTACAAGAAATTGATATTTCATTTGTAATTTCTTCTTCAAATGTGTTTTAAAACTTGGAACAAATGTGATCATCAATAACTATTTTTAATATAAGAAAAACTATTGATTTAAATTTAATTACATATTAGACAAACAATTTTCATTATTTAAAACAAAAATAATAATTACACCCTCTTAAATTAGAATTTAGATTCAAAATCACATTACATTCCAAATAATTTTTAAAGAAAATTGCAATGAGTCCTGCCTAGTAGTGTCTAGTGCCGTCTATTTTTCTATATTCGCTTCTCTTTTTCAATTTCCTTACCATTTCTTAAGGAATCCAAAACTTTTCAAAGTCTGATGATTTACAGATGTAGAGAAATTTCTGGATAAATATTTTTTATTTTATTTCTTACCATTTATGAAGGATGAGGTTGTGTGCTGATTCTGTCTACCAGAAAAGTAGAAGTATTATTTCTTTTATCAATCAGAACTTAACCCTGCAGCAGTAAAATGAAATTCAGTTTTTTAATGTGAAAAGATTGTTTTTTTTTTTTTTTTTTTTAATTTGTTTGTTTAAGTCAAATTGTATTTATATTAGGTATAGGTTAAGTTTTAATATATTTTTTTTTCTTTTCTTTTGTGGATGTAGGGATGTCGCAGTTTGGAGTACAACTAGCTTTCACGAAAAAATCATATGTACTGTTGATTCAAAATATTTACAAGCTTCAGAGAACTTTTGGACAAAAAATGACATGTTGTACAGTAGCCAATGACAAGTTCCTTTTCCGCCAAGTAGGTACATAGATTCTCACTGAACTTCAACAGTTTTGTTTTTAAGAATGAAAACCTAAAATTAAAAATAAGTAATTATGATAGTTAAGGTTTTACATTCTATGATATTGAACTTTCAGAACAATCAGAAAGATTAGCCAAATATTATGGCATATGAATCATGCTACAAATTAATGATTTCAGTTTTATAACCAATACACAGCAGTTTTGGGAACCTGAAGAATTAGGCACCTAAACTGCTTTTTTTTTTTAATATCTTTCTATTTAACATATGAATGATTATTCGCAATGATAAATAGTAAAGATTCTTGATAAGTAGATCTAATTCAGTCATGACTTTAACCACAATCAATAACATGTAGCTGCTATATAGACATTATCTATACTATATGCTGTATATTATCATCATCCATTATCAGAATGATGCCTAGGAAAGATAAGTGATATCTATCATTGCCACTATTGGGCTAGGATATATAAAACAATGTTATATAGCAACAAGTTGCAAGTACATAAAGTGCAATTTCTGTCACTTCTGCATCTGGAAATACTAGATAATAAAATAACATTAACGTGCATAAATTATTTTAACATGAAAAAATTAAGCCCAACGCACAATAAAAATACAATAATTACAAATTAAAAAAGCTCACATAATCGATTTCTCCAGCACTCTGGCTGGCTTCTTCAGATGCAGCTACAAAATAAAATAAAATAAATACAAAGCTCAGTCTTTATATAGAAACAGGTGAGATCCAAAGAGTATTCAAATTTTGGTGAATTCAATTGTTGCAGGCGGTGAGGGATGTATAGAGTCTTGAAGCAGATCA
>JAFIDM010005346.1:19819758-19842729 GCA_023159025.1 Thereuonema tuberculata
AGAAAAACCATCATCTCTTTTTCCCAAACTAAAAATAAAATAAATTATAATCAAGACATTTGGAATTCTAAACATAACAAATAAAACGTGAAGTGCTCCGTAATGCGCGAAGCATTATTACAAATAGTATCCAAATCGCTGACTAAAATGTCCCTTTTTCAAATTGAACAATGTCCAAATCGCTGAATAAAATCCAAATCACTGATAAAAATGTCCCATTTTATTATTAAATGAATTTGAAGATTAATCCCTGATATTTAAATCTTGTCTTTGAATTTGAAGATTTATCCTTGAAGAAATTTCCGAATCCTCAAATTTAACTCTGAATTAAAAATCTTGATTGTACATAAATTAAAAACTTCTCACCTATGACTTAGTCTTTATTATAATCAAATTCTTCATAAATAAAGTAATATACCGTATATGCTCCAATAAACGCCGAGTCTCTTATTGCCGCCGGTCTCTAATAAGCGCCGGGCTGCAGAGGGGACACAGCCAAATAGTAGCCGGTCTCTAATAGTAGCCGGGTCTTTTATATTTGCCTATCGGTACTAGTGTAAGCGTCCGTATCTTTATAGTCGTGCGTAATACCTTACGGTACATTGCCTTTAAAAATGCCGCCGAAACGGTCATTTGACATTGCCTTTAAGATTCGCGCGGTGGAATACGCGAAAGAAACTTCCGGGGAGGCGGCCGCCCGTCATTGCGGATTCGGACGACTAATAGCAGCGGAAAGTACAGAAAGACATTGCCGTTTATCTTTAACAGTCTTATGTAGCAAGCGAAATTCAAATAAAAGTAGCTATTTGTAATATTAGCCGGTATTTATGTGTAAAAATATTGCGTTCTGAAGGTTTTTGTTAATAATGGCCGGCCTCTAATAGCAGCCGGTCTCTATTAAGCGCCAGGAGCCGAGGCTAGTTTTGCAAATAAACGCCGGGGGCCTCTATTGGAGCATATACGGTAATAAAATTCTTTAATCCTTTAATTCCACAAATCTTTCTTTACATTTACCACCACAATATTTCAAAGGCCTAACCGGCCTTCTTTTTCAAGCTTTACATCTTAAAAGGGAAAAGAAAAGCCATCCCCTCTTCTTCCCAAACTAAAAATAAAATAAATTACAATGAAGATATTTGGAATTCTAAACATAACAAATAAAACGTGAAATACTCCGTAATGCGCGAAGCAATATTACAAATAATGTCCAAATCGCTGACTAAAATGTCCTTTTTAGCTGCCCCAAGGTTACAGCTTGCCTGTAAAACCGCTAGGGGACCGCTCTTGCTTTTATCCTGCCTGGATACCACACACTATAGCGGCCAAACGGTTAGAGATATTAGAATGAAACCTTCACCATTGTGTTCAGGATCAAAAAGTAGGTGACTACGTACAAAAAAAATCAGACCTGTAGGACCACTCCCTGACCCCCCAAGGCGTTTTCTGTCTTTTAAAGGCGTTTTTAAAAGAAAGACAACGCCTTGGGGAGGGGGGACAGGGAGTGGTCGTAGACGTCGGATTTTTTACAAGTGGTCACCTACTTTTTGATGCTGATCACAATGGTGAAGGTTTGGCCGCTACAGAGTGTGCCATCCACACAGCTTAAAAGCAATGTTAGCGACCCCTAGGTTACAGCTTGTCTGTAAAAAACCTTCACCATTGTGTTCAGCATCAAAAAATAGCTGACCACGTCCAACTAATCAGACCTCTAGGACCACTTCCTGACCGGAAGTTGAGGGTCAAAAGTGTTCGCTTCCGATAAAGTTGTGTTCATAAAAGTTTGTTTATAAAATTGTGCATATTATGGGACCACTTTGCTTTTGACACTGTCTAAAAGCATTAATTATCTTGTTTCAAATTGAATAATGTCTAAGTCGCTCACCAAAATGTTCCTTTGTAAAATTGAACAATGTCCAAATCGCTGAATAAAATCCAAATCCCTGAATAGCGAGTCAGCGATTTGGACATTATTTGTAATAATGCTTCGCGCATTACGGAGCACTTCACGTTTTATTTGTTATGTATAGAATTCCAAATTTCTTGATTGTAATTTATTTTATTTTTAGTTTGGGAAGAAGAGGTGATGGTTTTCTTTTCCCATTTAATAAGTAAAGCTTGAAAAAGAAGGCCGGTTAGGCCTTCGAAATATTGCAGTGTAAGTAAAGGAAGATTTGTGGAATGAAAGGATTAAAAATTATTTTAATATAACTTTATCTATAAAGAAAAGTGAAGCATTTTAACTAAATTTTGTCATCCATTGCGTATTGTCCACAGTTTTCTACAATTGCAATGCTTCTAAATTTTTGTTTTAAATATTGTTACTATGGCACAATTTTATGGAATTTTTATCTTCTAAATTAAAAAAAATTGTTGGGAATTTTAAAGTGACATCACATAAGTCACCCAAGCTTTAAAGGCAAGCCAGAATCTTGATATGGTTAGGAGAGCAATTGATGGTTGCCAAGGAGCAGTGATATCAATTTAGCTAGCACTCAAAGATGGACTGAAAGAGAGAACGTTCTAGTAGTCCACAAGCTATTTATCTAGCAGCTTAAACTGATTAGCATCAGCAAATTGATTTAAACATTCAATCTTTCATTTAGGGCTAACACCTTTCATTTATTATGTAATTTTACACTACTCCTCCTTGTCCGTATTTGTTGGATAGAGGCTTTAATGGACTGCACTCTTCCATCTCTCTTTATCTGCTGCTACGATAGTGAGGTCTCGTTAGGTTTTAAATATTGTTTTATTTAGAATAGTTTTAATCCGTTTGGTCCAGGATCACCCAGGTTTACATTTAGGGTGAGATTGGCCACTATCCATTCTCTCCACATGACCAAACCACTAAAGCTGGTTTTTTGTGATCTTATCCATGATTGTCTCACTAATAGTAAGTTATGTTAAGGTAAGTGGTGAGTGTGGGTGGCAGGAAAGCCAAGCACCGTAACCATTGGTTTATTGTGCTATCCCACAGGAAAATAAGGACAGATGGAGAGAAAGACTGAGAAAGTATGGTGGTAGAAGTGCAGGGGAAACGGGAGAACCCCGAGAAAACCTGCCCAGCTTGGATCGTCCACCATCACGAAACCCACATGAGAACCGAACCTCTGTATTCAGAGGGTGAGAGGTCAATGTCATAGCGACAACGCCAACTTCGTGGCCCCTCACTAATACTAAGTTCTTCTTTAACTGTTGAATTATTTTTTATCTCTGTTCATTTAGTTTCATTAATTCTCATAAGGCATTAACTTCATCTCGAAAGCAAGGAGTCTTTGCTCTTCCCAGTTATCCAAGCCTCTAACCCATATGTGACTAATGAAACAATTATTGATTTGAATATTTTTTTTTTTTAATATTCTATTAACTGTTTGGGGATTCTACTATTTTTTCAAATGTTACCAAGTCTATTCAAAGAAGTCAAACCAATACCTATTCGGCATTTAAATCGTTTGAGTTTATCCATGTCTTTAGTTAAAGTGAGCCAAGGAAGTTAAATTTAGTAACTTGTTCTATAAGTTTTTCATTGACTTTTATTTTAACATTTTCTTTTTTCATCCAAATTTCAATACATTTGTCTTGCTTGTATTTATTATCATTTTTTAACTGTTTGCTGTTTAATTTGGTGATTAAAATTTTTATATTTAAAATTTATATAAAATTTTTATATTTGATGTATTAAGGCCAATTATTTTAATAGCTTCTTCACCAGATATCACTTCTCTCATCAAATATTTTACTTAGATAGACATGAAATAGATATGGTGAAATTGGGTAACCCTACATAACTTCTTTTTCAATATTTATTTCTTTACTTTTTGTTGCTCCCTTTTTAACCATTGCTTTGGTTTTTTGGTAATAGCATATGATAGCTCTTGAAGCGATTCCTATAATCTTTTAGTTTCCATCCCCTGAGTCGAATGCTAGCCAAAAATTTATGAAGCAGCAATAGAGATTATTGTTATCTTTCATAAAATTTGTAAGTAATTTACTCCTAGAAATCCTATTAAATAACATTCTTTTAATATCCTCAATATTTTGTCCTTCTTTTCGAAAGACTTTCTCAGGTGGTTATAGAGGACAAGAAGACAAAAAATTATTCTTTTTCCTCTATATAAGGGTTACAAAATAAGAACTAAAAATATTTTAGTATACATGTTAACAATTGAAAACTGTCTTATTCACCAGCATAGTTATTAATAATAACATAAAACACATAAATAATGATAACAATTAAACAACAACGATGCTTCATGAACAACAATAACATTCTCGCATTATATCAAAAAACTTTTTTTCATAAAATCTTTAACATTCCAAATGAAGCACTACTCGTTTTAAGAAACTTATCCTTATTAAAACAATTTCTGCTATTAATCAATATGATTCGATCATGAGTCTCTCCTTTTCTTCAGAAATTTTGATTTCAATTTTGACAATTGGGTCTGGGTGGTGTCCTACTTCCTCACAGTCAGAAATTTTACTTTTTTTATTCCTAAAAGCTAATATGTTCAGCAAATCTCACCCTTAAAGTTCTCCCAGTACTTCCAAAATAAGACGCCCCACAATCTCTGCAAGTCAGACTATAAACCCCCATTTTATTTAACATGTTCTTCTGTTTAGATTATTATCGCTATTATACTGTAAACAATCAATTTGTTGTAATGTAAATATAAGATCTGTTGTTAAATAGCCACTTCTAAATCCTGCTTGTTCTTCTCCCAGATAGCTTTACCACTTTTTTTTATTCTGTTTTGTACAATCCTCATTAAAATTTTGTATGCAAGGAGAATGATAAGACAATAATTACTGCAATATCTGGGATCATTTCTTTTAAAAATGGGTATTATTACTGTCTGCCAATCTTCCAGTATTTCTTTAGCAGTACGGTTACGATTGAAAAGGTGCGTTAAAAGTTTGTTATTTCATCACCATATTTCCAAAATTTATTGGGGGTGCCATCAATTCCTGGGGCTCTGCCTTTTTCATCTGATTTAAAGCATTTACAACTTCATCAGTTGCCCCATACAGCTACTGAATCAATATTGTTATTTGAATTATCTCTAAAAACAGAAGGTGAAATAGTTTGTCCATATTTTGTTTATCTGCTTTAACTTACCCGTTTCTTTGCAGTAAATCTATCACTGTTAATGGACTTGGTATGAATTTTTTTGAAAGTGTCTTTATTGTACTACATACAGTCCTGGTATCATCTGCCTCTTTACACTCACCAGCAATGTTATTCAACAAGTCTTCTTTAGCTTTGACTTACTTGCATAGTCTATCGACTTTATTCGTCTATCGACTTTATTCTTAAGAGTCTTAAATTTTACTTTATTTTCTTCCGAAGGGTGTATTGTCAGGAGGTTTTTAGTTAGTCTTTTCTCTTTGCAAAGTTCCAGAATTACTTGAGTGATCAGTCATTATTAACTCTCTCCTGTTATCCTATTATTTTTTCTGCTGGAGTGAGTATAATATCTTAGCCCATTAGTCATAAGTTCTTAAGCTTCCGCAGAGCTATATTTTATCTGATTTAAAGTCTAGATTAACTTTAATTATATTTTTGGTTTTATTAGATTTGGGGAATCTTAGTTTAAATTTGGCAGTTAAAAACTCACGATCTGTATCCAAATCTAAGCTTCTCAGGGTTTTAGTATTAAGGATTGAGGATTTCCATTTGCATTCTATAAGAATATAATCAATTCAGTTCTCAATGCCGTCAGGGGAAGTCCATGTGCATTTGTGTTGAAAACTACGATAAAAGTGTGCTTGAGACTTTGAAATCAGTTTCTTTGCAAAACTGTAATAACATTTGTACTCTACAATTGTGCCAATGCCAAATTTTCCCATGACATCATCCATTTCCTCTAAGTAACATCCAATTTTTGCATTGAAGTCACCCATTACTATCAAAATATCTCTCTACCAGATCAGTCTATTTCTTGTTTTTAGTAAGCTATGCCATGCCGGCATGGCCGAGCGGTCTGGGCAGCGGCGGTCTGTATGCCGGCATCTGGGTTCGATTCCCGGCCATGGCTTGGTTGTTTCAATTTCCTTTCTTGTGTTTGTCAGCCTCTTCTTCACTTTCTCTTCAGTCTGAAGTCATTCCGTAATGATTTCCTGAGGAAGGCAACGGGAAACCACCTCAGTATCTTTCCCTAGTCCGTTTCAGGGTTCTTCTAAGGGATCACCCGGTTGGGCACCTGGCGTTCTGTAGATCGCGTACCTTCAGTTACCAAAGATCGCACATTGAGAGAGAGAGAGAGAGAGAGAGAGAGAGAATAAGCTATAGAATTCTTGTTTCTTCAATACTGTGGCTAGAGTCTGGAACAAAAACCTGAATTATTTGTAGCATATCCCATGCTCGTTTGCCCTGAAACTAAGCAAGATTATTCTAGATGAAATTGGTCTGATTTCCTCAATAGCTTTGATTAAATTTTGGTTAATAAGTAAAGCTATTCCTTATCTATACTGATCGTCCTCGTTGTCTGAATAGTACAGCCTGCCATTTGGTTGTTCCAACTTGCCAGATCAGGTCCAGTGGGTTTCAGGAATTCCCACAATGTCCCATCTAATTCATTTTCCTGTGCAATTCAAGAGTTTCCCTGGTTTGTAGAGTAATCTGATGTTATTAGTTGTGAGATGATGTATTTTTTTTCTTGATCACATTAATGATTCAAATCTCAAGAAATATAAAATTGTGGTTTATTATTATTATTTTATTTATTACTGTTTTATCATTAATAACAGTTTTTCAAATTCTGTTATTTTAAAAATCATCTGAGAAGCCTCTGAAAGTTTATTTTATTTTAATCAAAATTTACTGAGCAAATCAAATCTTTAAATAAATAAACTTTATATTTAATTTTAATTATAATTTTTTGTAGAGTTGCATATTTCAAATCATATATACATTAAAATATATTTCCTCTACAGAGATCAGGTCAATATTCGGCAATGACATCAAATTCTGAGTTATTGATCAACAATTCCACAGACTAAATTGGCAGGAACTGCTTTATCTGTGGATAAAAAACAATAATAATAATTAGTTGTAATTTAAGTAAACGACCAATCACAGACATCAAGTACATTAAGCTATTAATTGAGGACCCCAGAAGCCAAGGGGTCCAAGTGCCAAAACAATAGTTCTGAGATAATCGAGGTCAAAGTTTTATTATTGGATGGGTTTTAATAGTAGAGTGCTTTTCAATGTGTCATTTCTCAGTTTGAGTCTTTGACTCTTGACAAGATCACTTGTCCACTCAACAGAACAATATTTTACTACACGTTCCAGCCAATAACTCGATTTTTTCAAAAATGTCACTTGGACCCCTTGGCTTCTGGGGTCCTTAATTATCTTCTATTTACATCTAAGCGAATATTCCTTATTTATTTATTTGCAATATTTTTGTCTTTTAATTTAATAATCAAATTGAAATAATGTAACTTTAAACCTGCCAATATAAGTATCTGTTCAATGGTATATCCTACTTATATTAGCTGGCCTTGTTCTTTTTACTATTAATACCTCACTAATGCTACTTAATATTATATTAGGCTGTCCCCAACTTAGAATAACTCTTCCATACATACACTATCATCTACTGACGATTGCCATCTACTTTGTAATGTAATGTAATGTGGTGAGCGTGGGTGGCTTGACAGCCGAGCACCGCGACCTCAAAGATCTATTGTGCTATCCCACGGAAATAAGGACAAACGGAGAGAAAGACTGAGAAAGGATGGTGTGAGAAATGCAGGGGAAACGGGAGAACCCCGAGAAAACCTGCCCAGCGCGGATCGCCACCATCAACGAAACCCGCATGAGAACCGAACCTCGGTACTCAGAGGTGAGAGGCCAGTGTCTTAGTGACATCGCCAACCACGCGGCCCCTGCCATCTACTTTAATAAATGTTCGACAATTCATAATATTCCATGTAAATTTACTACTGAACAATGAATGCATAGGTTTGAAATTTTGAAATGAAAACAATTTCCAAATTTAGGAAGAATGAAAAATTCAGAAGTCTAGATCTTAAAGTTTACCGTTTTAAAACTAAATTAATCACACAAGCTGTGAAGACTTTTTTTGTTTATATCAAGTTATTGGAATGATTTTAGTAAACTGCATGTAATAATAATATTGTAAAATATATTCAAGGTAAATGGGCATCACTTACATTGATATTAAACCCTAATATTTATTGTACTTCACCTAATATAGTATAAGGCTCAACACTGAATTAACTTTAAAACCTCATTTGACTATATTTTACAAAAGACTATAAAATCTAATTCACATACTATATGGAATGAATCTATCCAAAATATTCAGAAAAACAGTGAAGAAAAACTGACAATTCAAAGAACAACTGTTTCAGAAAACAATTATTGGATGATACAACACCTTAGCAATAACAGAACACACTTAAATACAGGCAAAACAGTTTCATTCCATTATCTCATGAGAAACTATTATTTATTTTGTTAAGACTGTCATAAAAATCTGTTGAAGTGATCATCACTTTGACAGTAATTTGTTGAAGTGAGAAGTAAAACATTAATAAGTTATTTTAAAGGTTATTTAACCCTGAAATGATACTCTGGCTGAATTTTCATCCATTTGCTAATTACGTATGTTCGCTGCAAGGTAGCAGAATTGACCATCAGCTTGCGGCTCTGCCTGTTCTCTTCTTAAAAGATTACTTATATTCCAAATTAAAATTTTTATACTATAAGTAATTTACGTGTGCAAATATTAATAAACAAGGCTTCTGGCCGAACACACAATGAATATTTAAACAATTTAATAGCACAAACTAGTTTCAAAATGCTTCAAACTGCATTTCTTTTTCAATGTGTTCGGCCAGAAGCCTTAATTATTAAAATTTTTAATATATACAAGTATAATAACAGTTCAGTTATTCTTTACCTTGTATCCTACAAGGGTGAATTTTCACCCAAAAAGTAGTTTTAATTGTTAGAAAAATGAGTAGCATTCCAGGGTTAAAAATATACCTTCTATCTTCTTTTAAAAAGCAATTTTTTGAACAGTTCTTTATCTTCCTTTATCAGGAAATAGACAAAGGAATAAAATGAAAAGTAAACGGAACTGGCTTCTAAAAAAAAAAAAAAAAAAAAAAAAACTGGGCATCTTCTCATGGACAACAAATCTTTTCATAAATCGACGCAACTGCTCTATTGCAATGCAAGTTTGGTTAACAATTAAGTATGTTAACAAACCTCCTTATCTACTCTCTTGTAATATTATGTGTGTTGTATTTTCCTTATTTTATTTTGTTATGTTTTTTCTTACTTTTTTGAAAATTTCGCTTTGCAGATGTTACATAATGAATATATGTTTAAAGTTATTGAGGTAGTGATAGGAATATTTTTGAGTAATAAAAGATTTAAAAAAAAAAAAAATAGAAGTAATAATGAAAGGTTACCTATTTGTTTAGGATAAGCTAAATTAAGGTTTTTCATGATTGTAACGAACTCAGATTTAGATTTTGACAATCGTGGATTGTATTTTTTTTCTTCAGCCACTGACGTTACCATCATTCCTGAAATAATCCATGCAAAAATTCATTGTTAGAAAAGAGATTACAATTCTGAATGTATCAAGCTTTCATAAAATGTACTAAAATTATACAGAAGGAAAATATTTTCATTCTTTACAATATTCTGTCACTTTTTTTCTGCCAATTTTTAACCAGAAAACTCGTAGTACATCTCAACTTTCTTTTTTTTTTTAAGGAATAGCAGGCTTTAAATAGAAAAATAATAACAATTACATGATTCAAAGATTCTTAAGAAAAAAAAATTCACAATTAAATATACAAGTAATTGGCTACAGAAATTTCCCCTACAATATAAAATCTGTCAACTTGAAAGAACTGCGTATTAGTTTTGCTTGTGGACAAGTTGCTGTGTTTAATATATAGGGGAAACTTTGAAATTCATGATTCAATGATTACTGATATGTATCCCAGGGGAAAACATCAAAATTCTGGGAGGTCCTAGTATTGGACTGAGAAAAAATGTTTCTATAAACATGTGTCCTATTCATAACAGTTTCCAAGATAGAGCTATTTGAATGTAAAGTGTTTTGAAGTTGGAATGCAATACTGTTTTTCCCTTCTGACATAATGAGCCACCAATGCATACTGTCTGACTTTTCAAAGTGCATTGATGTTGATGGCAGAATTTTTTAAAAAATTATTAAAACTATATAAAATTTGTCACTTGAACAATAAATAACATTAACTAATATCACTTTCTTCTCAGCAATTCTGCAAAAGCACATTCAAATGGCTCTTGTTAAAAAGCTGTCTAGAATGAGACACATGCTCATGTACATTTTTTTTTCTTCTTAGAATGACCTACACTATGACCTTCCAAAACACTGACCCCTCCTGGGACACCCTGTATGTGTAAACACTTATTTCTTTATTGCATTTTGATAGATTAAACAAAATTCAAATTTAATACCTAAATTTTTATATTTGAAAACCAGTGAGGATCTTATATACAATATAAAGGAGTCTTAAAAAAATTTTTTAACTTGTGCACAATTGTGATTAACAGGAGATGCCAACACACAAGTATAGATAAAAAGTTTCAACACATTAAAAAAGATGACACAACCGATTTCGATTTGGTGATATGAATCTTTGACTAGTCCCCTGTTAATAAAGGAGTCTTATTTGTTAGCAAATATACTTAAATAAAAAGTATTGAACTTCACTACTATGGCATCACATCTGGAGGTTTCAGTTTTTATATTAATTCTCTACAACCCAAATGTCTGAAATTTCTTTTCTTCTGTAAATGAGAAACAGGATTTTTAAAAGATCTAAGCTCTGCAGCAGTTGTATAGAAAGTTTATAGAATGAGTGATTTTAGAATGAAAAGTAGAAAAAAAAAATTCACTTTTTTTTTTTTTTTTGCAGTAATAATGCATTAAGAGAATATCAGAAATTTTTTTTTTTTTTGGATTGCAGAGAATTAATAAATAAAAAAAAACAGATCAGCTGTTTAACTAATCAAAATCGGATCCAATATAAGCACAGATTGAGATATTTTATACCAGCCTAATAGATATACAACCTACTTTTCTATAATTTTACAAAACAGCATTATTTCTATAAAGAAAATTGTTGCTTTGATGTAATTGAAAATTTTTACTGCTTTTCAGAGCTGCTGTAATGAATACAATGCCTTTACATCCGTATATTTTTCTGGATCATAAAAGAGGGTGGTATAAGAAGGCAATGTACTCGTCATACCAAGATAATGTATTTGTATATATGCCAATTGTTAAAATATTAATTAATGCTTGGAGGTTTTCATTTTGTCAACTTTAGAATTGTTAGTGAAGACTTCATTTATGGTAGGAAAAAAACAAAAAACAAAACCCAACAAAATCTCAAGTAAAACAGTGAATTAGTCTATTTATGCCACTAAATAACAAAGTTCATTTATTATGGCAAGATGATTCCTTAATTCTTAAAGAACAATGATTAATCCTTAGAGAACAATTTCTCTAATTTTTGTTTACTAGTAGAGTTGGTTTACTGTTAATATTGGATGCAAATTAAGAGAATATAAATCCTACCTTTGTAGTCATGTGCAGGATACAAGAGGAAGTGATCAGGTAATGACAGTATCTGAGAATGAACAGAGTCATACAAAAGTTCTGGATCTCCTAAATTTAATGAAAATTTAGTTGAAGAAATTAAAACAAGCAAACTGTGGTAAAAATAAATAAATATATAATTTGACTATATAGAACCAAATTTGGTGTCATGATTTTTAGGCAAAGGCTACATCTAGAATCACCGAAATTAGACATAATAATAATAATTTTAGAGAATGCACAAATTCGTTTGCTTTCACGCATTGAGCCATCATCGACAGCAATCTGGGACAGCTGTTTCATCCTTATTAGAACTCATCAACCAGATTTAGCTTCGATGATCAAGCTCAGAACGCATGGAAGCCTATGGTTCCTTCTCCCGCTCTCGGAAGTGGGACCCGGCAGAAAGCAAACAACAATACAAAAATCACTATAGCCAGTACAGAATAATTACCTTAGCCTTCTAAGCGCTGGGCACAAAAGACATTTAATACAATGATAAGCCAAATGCAAATGCGAAAAATTTGTGCATTCTCTATATTTTATTCCGTTTTCATATTACATTTAATAATAATTTTAATAATAATAAATAAATAATTCTTATCAACTGATTGACTCCATATTGCATTTATACTTACGTTAGAATTGTCACTCTCCCTCAAATTAGAGAACTGAAATTTTGGATGTAAATTTTTCTTGCATAATTCTCCTATCCTTCTCTGGTTGAAAGTCAACGTCTTTAAAAGCAAATAAAACTCTCTTTCATCCTTGTTACTTATCACTTTAAACTCTTGCAGCCTCTCTAGTTAGACAATCCGGTTTCCAACTCGTGAACCATTGAGAGTGGTTCTAAAATGCTTCCAGGATAGTTAATCACATATTTTTAACCCATTTCCAAGCATTTGATGCATTTTGATTTGTCTGTATGGATATTGGAATTTGTAATTTTTTTTCTTTTTTGCTTTCAATAGAAACCATTAACTATTAAATTTGACAATCAATCTCAAATTTACCAACATTTACGATTATATCTCAATATCTATATATCTCTCATATTTCAACTAGCAAATCCAGAAAAATTTTAGTGATCATGTGACCTTGGTTTCTGAGGTCATTTTCTCAGTCACGTGACCTTTGATTGCGATCTGTAATTAACTGTAAAACAGTTCATCGCAATGAGAGAAACAACTTTTCTTTACATTTTGGTCATCTAAAATGAACGTTTTTAGAATTTGACCTTAAGTTACATGACTTCGGGTTGACCCAAGTAGATAAAAAATAAAAAGTAGCCATCCTCAGTATTATACCTAACATTTGACATCTTATTTGTATTTCTGTGTCTAAAGGTTTTAAAGGAGTAGTGGCTGGAAAAAAACTAACGTTTTCTTTTATATATTTATAGATTATAGACTTTATATATCAATATTTATAGATTGTAGATAGATATGTTGAAATAAAGTATCTCTGTTAATCACGTTCAAGCAGTTCGGTGATATTAGTATAATTTTTCTTTCACTTAAAAAAGTTAAGTTAAAGTTCTGCCATTTAAAATAGTACTCAACCATAATCTTTCTCTCTTGGGAAAAAAAAATTAAATCAAGCATGGGCTGTCACTGGAGGTCTTGCATATACATTGGTTGACAAATGGCAAAGAATGCATTAGTTATTTGTAAAGTCTACTGAAAGAATAACAATTATCAGAACAGTGTGACTTAGAATATTAAATAACAATGCTTCAGTAAAGGTAAAACTGTATTATTTATTTAAAATAAATTTTTAAAAGTTTGGATCTTATGCCTACCGTAATATGTAATATTTTTTATCTCATTAAATTCAAAAAATTCTAAAAAAACCTGTGATAGATTTGAATCAAAGTAAAAGATATTTTTCAGTTTGACAATTTAAGGTTTACTGAAATATCTGTACTTTTGGATGACTATTAGGTACTTCTAAATAATTTCATAATTGAATGAAATGTATTTAATGAAAATAAAATCAGATCAACATTGATTTTAATATAACAAAAATCTGCAGAACTCAGCTAATAATTCAACGGAGAACCATTTATATAGCAATCATTCTGAATCCTATTTTTTAGACTGCAGTCAAATGCTACAATCTGTATTTGGATAGAGTTTTATTTTTCAGGAATGAATCTAATTCCAAACACTTACAAGGAAAAATAGAACTCAAACACTAAGAAAATGAAAACACTAAATAAGTATCAGGACTATTATCTCACATTAGTATTATGATAACTGCAAATACTTGGCCTACATTGTTTGTTTACAATTATCATTTTATGTATTCCCCTGCTTAAATTATTACGACTAAACTTTCTAAAGTATCTTTATTATTGTTATTGTTATTTATTAAGAAATTGTACTTTTCTGAAATATTTCGAAATGTATATTCAATTTTAATGTGTGCATATGAACTGATGAGAAATAGGCCAACACACTGAATTAAATTAAAAAGTTTATGTGCAGTTCAAATATGTTTTTAATTGCACATAAACTTTTTAGTTTAATTCAGTGTGTTTGCCTATTTTTTTCATCATTTCAAAATGTACTTAAACTGTTCTGGTAAAAGTGATAATTTTTGAATAGGATTATCTGATAACTTATACAACCTCCTCACTGCATTCAATAAGTACATTTTAATATTTTCAAGTGAATGCATCACTTTCCATGCATAGAATCCAGCGTATGCAGGTTTGTTAGCAGTGGATACCTCTGGAATGCCTCCTGTCCTCCCACTATCTGTCTTTCTCCACTATTGTCTGATCCTTTGCTTCAATGTTCCCCTTCTACCAACTGAATCTCAGTCTTCCCTTTCTCTTCTACCTTCCATCTCCATATTAACTATCCATTTCAAATTTCTTTCCCTTCCATTCACTTCAATGAGCCATACCATCGTAATCTCGATTTCTCTAGACTTCCTGCATCTGTACTTCTCTAACTTTCTTATTTCTCAATTTCTTCATTTTTGTTTCTTCTGTTTGTATTCCTTAAAGATTTGATTTTATAAGACGATACTATTATCTTGCTTCTTCATCCTTCACATTCTAATATTTAAAGTTATTTACTGGAATATACTAAGTTCTGTAAATAATCCCTTTACATTTCGGTGGTACATGTTACTCCCAACCAGACTTCTTAAAATAAATATATTTTGATAAAAGTAACAATGACGTATTTTCAGTGTTTAGTAGAATGGAAATACAATATTACTGAAAATAATAGAACTATTTATGTAGTTGTAGTTTCATATATCTTTATTCAATAATTCAAGAAAATGTTGACTTTTTTTTTTCTTTTGTGTGAATCTTTTGGAAAAACAGGCTCAAAATGACTCAAGGAATAAGGAAGACCTTGCTCATAAATAATAAGATATTGAGATTAATCCAAGAAGGGTAATTTTTTTTTCAACAAGTTCTCAAGGTTTGCATCCCTTGAAGCAGGACCTAGAAGTAATTTTAACTTTGCCCAAGTATTCAAAAGTTAGGAGTTTTTAAACAATCAACGATACAGATATTTATTCATTTATGGGATTTAAATTATTGAAATGATAATTAGAAAAAAAGGATCTTAGGGAATTCTTAACAGATTAAGAAATTACGTATTTTAATTTAGCGAATATTCTTAGAAGTCTTCGGATGCATTTATTAATAATAACATTAAATTCCAGGCCAACTCTTATAGTGATAGTTCTATGGAACTAGCATCAATGTGATGTCTATCTATTACTGGCATGTTTTATGTCTTATATCAATCTGCCTTTGCAAGTAACTCAATGAAATTGAGTTAATTTATAGTTATTAGTTTTATAGATATCACTAACTGTACATTGTCAGGATAAAAATGTATAATATTAGTGTATAAATATAAGTTTATTTAAGTAAATTTTATTGTTTATGACAGTTTCTCATTGCTGTTCATGGTCCTAAATTGTCGCAAACTATCATAGATAGGACATACTAAAAAGTGGACATTAAAATGGGAAACAATGGGATAATAATCACACAAAAAATGAAATGAATCAAATGCGAAGTATTTAAATGTGAATTATTGATGTAAAGTGGTTTATTTTGTCAAGCAAGCAATGTATTTGAACTGAAAATGAATGGAAGGAATTTTAGAGTTAGAAATCTAAAGCTAGATATAACATTTGTTTTGTAATAGAAAACATTAGGGTTGAATGATCAAAGTAACAATTTATCTGCTTTTAGGGATTTTTCTGGAATAGTGCATTCATTTAGTTAATGGATAAAATGATTGTAAATACTATCTCAAAAATGTTTTACCTTGTTGAAAATCTGTTCTGCCACATCCTCTGATAAGAAGTGCATCTCCTGTAAAGGCTATTCCTTTTTCATGACAAACATACGTAACACACCCTACAATTAAAAATAAATTGATAAGATATACTTGAAATCCTAAAATAAATTTAGAATATTTTATAGGTTACGTACATTAGAAAGTTTCAAAGATATTGTTTTAGAATTTCTTGATATATTTAAAATTCTAAAATAAATTGAGAATGTTTTATTGTTTGAGCCTTAAAAAAAAAACCTACGGATTTCTTTGTGCATTACCACTCTAAATTTTAATTTTCCTCTTTTTCAAAGAACAATCATTCATGACTGACGTGAGAAATATCAAATTCTTATCATAACTATTCTGAAAAGGCTTAGCCAAAAGAAAAAAAGTAAAAGCTTGATGTAAAAAGAAAATATAGAAAGTCAATTATAATACAGACAAGAAAAGTAAATTTTTAAAAAAACAAAAAACAAAAACAAAAGTGTGACTACGACATAAAAAAAAATGAACTTGAAAAAAATAAAAAAAAAGATATGATCAGAATAATTTAAATGCAATGAAATATGAATACAAATATACCTCAAAAGTATATTAAAGTTTAAGTTTCACTGAAGTTGATTATTTAACTAATAAAAAAAAAATGATGGTTTTGGGAGTAAACACAATTTTTTTTTGTTAATTTCTTATACATTCTGTTAAGATATTGGAATTTTAGATTGTACAAATGAAGTGCAATCAGTGACTTTCAGATTTGCTTAGCATTCAGACATTAAGTACCACACGTAGGGAAGAGTGTTGTACCTTGGGTCACTTTTTTTCAATTATGTAATAAATTCAGTCTTACAAAATTCTCTAACTTAATTAATTCTTTAATACCTTTTTAACATATTTACTTTGAAAATAACTTTGAAATTAAATCAACTCAACAATTTAAAAACAAAACAAAACAACAACTTTATGTTGCATAGGCAACCTAAAGTGTGGCCACCAAGAGTTGAGCTTTAGGCACGCCTATGTCACATGGTAGGCGAAGAGTCCAAGAAGTCATTTGAGGGGTCAGTGTGATAGTTTTCCATTTTCAGGGGAAATGCACAGATTTTGTTTCTTGGTTATAACAGAGGAATTGATGATATAAAATACGACATTATATATCTATTTTTCTTACATATAATAATAACTACGTTATATTTTAACTGTAACGATGCATAAAACTGATTTGCTGTTTAAGAACTGTTATATTTATACTGTTTCTTATTTATTTAAATTATGAAAAATCGTAATTATATTTAAATTATATTAATTAATGTAAGTAACAAATATATACACTTCATGGTAATAATGTTTTATTTTACAATTAAAATAAAGAATACCTGTAAGTGCCGATAGATTAATATATAATTATTAACTATAAATTAATAGTTAATTATCTAAAACAAAAGAAAAGAAACTTAACAAAAGTTAAAAATTTAGAGTAATATTCTCTTCAATTCCGTCAGCGATTAATAAAGTTTTAACATTTTAGTGCTTCAGAATTACATTTTTCCGAATTAATTCAACTGAATAATTTATATTTTATATAGTTTTCCAATCGTAGACCAAATTATTATTAATTTTATTGATTTGAAAGATTTTTAACCAAATGTATCTAGTTATTTTTTCATTATTTTGATTTTTCTTCCCTATTGACAACATAAATTTTATTCATAATAATTTTATAAATAATTTTTTTCTTTAATAGTAAATATTTAAAAAAAATTTCCTAATCTTGTTTTTTTTTTCCCCAAAATTTTTCTTTTACAACCCTCACCCCTATTGTGAAATGTGTTCTTTGTTTGAAGAGGCATGGCTAAGGCTCAACTCTTGGTGGCCACACTTTAGGTACAATATGCTCGTGTGCCTTCCATCCTATACCTGGACAACCATCCTATATCTTGAACCACACTTAAAATTCCTTTTAATTAATGGAAAGAAGACAAAGTATAGGCCTACATTACCAATCAGACCTAATTATTGATATTTTTCTCTATAAGAAATATTTTGTTTGGGTCATCGGAATGATTTGCCGCAAGGGCATTTTTTTTAATGCATTTGACTCTACAGGGCCCCTTTTCTTCCCAGTTTTGCTACGAGGCATTGTTGTCCTTGGTATCAACCACTCAAACACAAAACACAAACTATATTGTAACCTCTTGTATCATAAACCATTGACTCAAGGCACAAGATACAGTTGTGGCCCGAGATACATGACAGTACTTCAACAAATATGGCTGCCTGCAAGCTACCATACAACCAAATTACAAAGTATCAGCCCCGTAATCCTCGTCAAATAATGGAAGTTCCAATGAATTTTCTGTATATAATACTTGTGTGCCTGTTGAAAATAAACTCGCACTCAATCTTAATATTAAAAAAAATGGGAGCAAAAAATTTTTACTCTTAACTCATAAAAATAACTTCTTGCTCTAGTACATGCAAGCATCGTGCAAACATGTCCAATCACAGATTGGTGGTTAAGTACGACATTAAGAAGGACATAGTTCTACGAGAGATCACTAGGTCCCAGTATGTCCCAGATATTCAAAGTGGTCCAAGGTACAACATCCCCGCCCCCCAACTCTTATTTTTCAGGATATGTAAAATGTGAGACATGAATGTATAAATAATTTAAAAGGAATTAGATTTACTTCTTAAGCTAAGAATGTCCTTTACAGTAAGTATGGTATTAATTATTTTAATGTTAAAATGTTAAAGAATGATAAGAGCATTGTTTTTGTTTTTTTTTTGTTTTTTGTTTTTTTGAGAAAGATGGAGGAGATGAAAGATCATAATTGGATAATTCAAAACTGAAATCACACTATACCTAAGAATGTATTCTTTTCAAAATCTCTTTGCAAATTTCAAGCACTGAATTATTCATTTATTTACTTTTTTTATTTCTTTAAGTATCTCAATATATTTGAAACCCTGAAACAACATTACAATAGAAATAATTATATACCATTTGTGTGTCCAGGAGTTGCTCTTACTTCCAATTCAATAATTCCACAGTTAATTTTATCGCCATGATTTACATATTCGTCTGCTTTTGCTTCGCTTGGTTTTGAAATAAGGCTTCTGCAATCTGGAAATTTTGTTTTTAATAATCCAGATCCCGTAATGTGATCAGCATGAACATGAGTGTTAGCTGTAAAGAAATGTAAAAAGTTTTCTTTTATATATATATAAAGGGCCTTAACTAGGCAGGGACAACAGGGGCACGTGCCCAGGGCCCAGACGGAAGGGGGCCCCAGAAAGATTGAAAAAAAACAAAAACGCATTATATTAAAAAAAGTGTAAGCCTTTCAACAACTTTTTGGGAACCTGTCCAAAAATAGTAACCCCCCTCCCTACTAATGTCCTGTCTCATATAAAATTTAGTGTAGGGGGCCCAGTGATGAGTGTAGGGGACTAGTGATGAGGTCTTGCCCAGGGGCCCAAAAAAGCTAGTTACGGCCCTAGTTACAGGAAAAACTAAAAGCATATCCTTCGAGTTTCGCAAAGCAAAGATTTCAATCAATCATTTAATTTCTAGTTTTTCCACTTGTGCCACTGATGACATGAGGATAAATTGGGTCGTATCTTCATAGAAACAGTGATTTGAATTTTGTATTGACTTTTTTTCAAATTTCACATCACTGTCCGGAGATATATATATATATATATTCAAAATAGGCTCCACATGCATCTATACAATCTTGCTAACACTGTCTTAAGCTATAACTTTAAAGTGTTTTATTTGCATTTTTATTGCAATTGGATCCTGTTTTATTCATTGTTTTATATTTTGTACACTATGGTTAATTTTATTAAAAACATTACATGATGAAAACTTATTTGAAAATTGCAAAAAAAAAAAAAAACCAAACTGTTATGTGCTGGGTAAAAATGGCTTGCGTATTTGAATCCAGCACATCTGAATTAGGTTTTTTTCACCTCTTCAACCTGTTGCAGGAGAAAAAAAAATTCACAGGCCTGTGTAATTTATTATAACGTGTTTTGTAATTATTAGAATAAGTAAGAACTTTAACGTGCTTAATTATAAATCATAATAAAAATCATAATCGTCGTTTCACGTGAAACGACGAGAGAGAGCAAGGAAAATGACAGTTGAAAAAGATAGCTGCAAAAGCCCTCGAAAAGCTTCCTGAGCACCGTTTAATCATGTAATTATATATTTTTTGTAATTTTTTAACTTTATATATAAACCTATGTGCTTTTAACAGTTGTACTATTTACTTTTATTGTGTTTTGTAATTAGATATGCAGATGTAACTCGTCTGCAAAGAGAAAGCTTCAATTTCATATTTGACCACAATTTTAAAATTTATAAATATTTTCTTTTGTCTCATTTATAACTTTAAGAAAAAAAAAAGGAAAAAGTTTTATCTGTAAATATAATATAAATAAAATATAATATAAATAATATCAAATTTATTATTGAAAAATTAAGACTTTTTGAATTCTTGCATTCAATCTTATGAATGAAGTTTTAAGAACAGAGGACTTAGACGAAAAGTTGCAATAAAAAATTGTAAATTAGACAAGTAAGATTGCATCATAATATCAAGAATTAAACATGAATGAATTCTACCATCAGTATTTATTTAGTAAATAAATACTGATACATTCACAATATAGTCCTATTTTTGTTTATTCTTGCATTCAATGCACTGTTTTGACTGTAAGTGTACAATGTTTTAAAAACATACTTTAAAAGTATCATAAGTACGATGCTGACAGATTCAAACCTTACCTATATTAATAAGTTATTTTGTCTTAGTATGTATTTTTATAGTTTTGTTTTTAGTTATTGTATTTTCTTGTAATCTCATAAAACAATTAATTACATTCATAAATCCTTGAATATGCACCAATGTAGTTTGTTTATTGCATAGGACAACACAGTAATCTTCGTTATAAAAGTTAAACATCCAAGAATAGTAAAAAAAAAAAAAATAATCTCATTAAACTTTCAGTAGGTCAGTAATAGGTTTTATGGGCAATAAAAAAGAGGGGAATAACTATTAAGGAAAGCACGAAAGTAAAAGTAATAATAATGAAATAAAAAAAGAATATTAATGCTGCATAAAATATGATTGATCAATTCATTAAGAGCAAAGTAATTTAACCAAAAATAAGGTTACAAAAACTATAAACTTAATTTTTTTAGAAATGCAGATTAATCGTAACACTGCACAAAATGAAAAATATTAAATAAATAAAATAAATAAACCTGCATATTTCAATTTCAGGCCTAATTCATTAATCAACTTTGTATCTCTATCTACTTGTTCATAAACAGGATCAATAATAAGAGCCTCTTTGCTTCTCTTGTCAGCTAACAGATACGTGTAGGTCCATGATTTTTCATCAAATAACTAAAAACAATAAAATAAGTTAATGAAATATAACATTGTTGACAATTTGAATGATATTCCTACTAAATTTTGATAATAAAAAAACATTCTTTTACTTATTTGATGCATTGTTCAAACCTTTGCATCTCTGATACTTTAATGTTTATTATTTGGAGCACTTTTAAATTATATGAAACTTATTTCAAGTTTTTCTTAATAATGTATGGAACTTGCATTTGTCATCCTCGCATTGCACAGCATCATACAGAAAAATAAACAAGTTTAATAGTTCAAATTCATATGTAGATAATAGAAATCTTCAATGTTGAAGATATGGTTGATCATACCCTGTTCAGAAGGTTGTTGGTAGCTGGCATTTTTCTTGTTTTCAATTACTATTGATTTTGGTAAAAAAGGAAAAGAAGAGGATAAGATGATGGGCGAAGCAGTGTACTGAAAGAAAACTATCGATTGATTTTAACCAACATGGAAAAGAGTCATTCCACCATTGCATTCTGAAGAAACTGTCAATTTCTTTCATTTAAATCATGGAGGTTTCAAAAACAACTGGCAGCAAAGCTACCAAGCAATTTTAATAGCAGTATGTTTGAAACTGTCGCTTCAGAAATGGATTTATAAAAAAAAAAGAAAAAAAAAATCACATAAGAGGTGAAATTAAAAACATCTAAGTTTAGACAGCAATACATTATTTTTAACCTGGTTTCTGTATTTGTAAACAATTATATTACTATTTAAATAATTTCATTAAACTGATTTACCGTACTGTATATTTGATTTGAATGAATAATGGAAATATTGATGTACATACATACATACATACATACACAGTATTTCATCCTTATTTCATATTACCAGTAATGAAAATTAGTAGTTGTCGTATAATCTGACATTGAAACTGTCCTTTCTAGAAAGCTGGTCTGAAGCTTCAAATAATCTTAACTGAGTTGTGAGGAAACCATTTCATCTACAGCTCCAATGAGAAGAAATATGAATGAAGTGAAATTTACAGAGAAAGAACAATCGTTTAATGTAAAAAAATAATTAATTAAGTAGACCATTCTTATGTTACCAGAAAGGCAGAAACAGACAACTTCTGCCTTTATTCCTACAGATAATTAAGTACATGGAAAAGAAACAGACTTGCAGACAATGTCTTGTCATGTTTCATACATACTCAATGGATTACAACAGTGCAAACATAACTTGCTGTGGAAAGAACCTTCTAGACAAGAAATGCTATTAATATGAAAGCCAGCATTATCTTATGAAATATGGTATACAGATCTTGTTACATACGTATTGTAATGGCCAAAAGACATAGTTACTCTATAACAATGATATACAACAGAGTTTATGTGACACAAAAAGCAATGGCTTTTCTAACAATGTCAAAATATCTAGTATTTCAACATGAAAAAATAAGCACAAGACTAAAAATACAATAATTACAAATTAAAAAAGCTCACATAATCGATTTCTCCAGCGCTCTGGCTGGCTTCTTCAGATGCAGTTACAAAATAAAATAAAATAAATACAAAGCTCAGTCTTTATATAGAAACAGGTTAGATCCAAAGAGTATTCAAATTT
>JAFIDM010005346.1:19862729-19901633 GCA_023159025.1 Thereuonema tuberculata
ACTGGATTCCGAAGATATCATGGAAGCACAGGAAGAAGAAGAGGAAGAAGAACCACCCCCTCCATTAACTTTGGCTGCTGCTATTGCACGAAAATATCTAGGAGCCTTAATGCTTTCGCCTTTTGATGACACTATTGATGATACACTCCTATGTACCACACCTCCCAAAAGCCCTATTCTTCCATCGACAGTAGTGCTCAATGATTGTGATATCCAGGTTGTAGGAGATTTGGATCAGATACAGCATATGTGCCAATATGTGCGTGAATTGGATCTTGCCCAAAATAATATTACTGACCTCTGTGAGGTAAATATAAAATTATATATTTTTCATGTTGTTATGAATGGTATAAAATAAGTGGAAGAAACTAAAGTGGAAATACTTATTAGCAAGTGATAAGTTTGTTTCTAATTGGGTAGTTTAACTCTGACAGCTGATGAGTACAGAACAACTGTACCTGATATCCATTGATAAACAGCTTATGGTCTGCTAATGAGTCTTTATACATTATTTTATTTTCACTTTTTCTCTTCATTTTCTCTTTATTTCATTTATTTTATTTGGATGTTATGATTATGTTTGATTTAAAGTTGTCAACAAAACTGGAACTCCTGATTATGTGAGTTACAGATTTAGAACACTTGATTAATAGGATTCATGAAACAACCTTTTGAATTCAATGTAACTACAGTAAAACCCCGTTATTACGCTCGTCAAGGGACCATGACCTACAAGCGTAATAAGCGGGATAGCGCTATAGACGGGAAATGATTTATGAGGTGGGGAAACATTTAGACACCATTTTACAGGAAAGATACTTGTTTCTACAATAGATTATGTGCAAATGTGAGCTTATTTCCTATTAAAAAAATCTTTGATTGTGGTTTGCCGTGTGTGTGTGTGCTACTGTTATGAATTATGGCATTTTCAATGCAGTTCAAGTAACTATTAACATCAATTGATACACCACTAGGAGCAACACTACTATATTTTCGGAGCAGATTTAGAGCACTGCCCGCTATTTCACGCACCTTTTCTTGAATGATTGGGCCACTTAATGGCGCAGATGCATCACGGGACTGATGAATCCATTCAATTAGAATTTCCTCGGCATCTTCATATTTTCCACACTTTACTTTTTTACGTTTGCAACCACCCTTCGCTGCATTGGTAATTCCATTCTTATTTTTTATTATTGTTCTCAGACTGGATGAGGGAATTCCTAGAGATTCTGCCAAATCCTTCTGACTTAAGTGTAGAATTCTCATCGTACTTACGGAGAATTTCCAATTTTGCACTTACAGAAAGGGATTTCCGCTTCGACATTTTGCACTAACTTACTGTATCACAGACCCGCACTTCAAAGAGATCAAAGATTCCCTCCTACCAGGGAAAGAAAAGAATCTTTACAGTGTTACATTTCTTTTCGATACAAAATTTCCGATATAAAAAAAAGCGCTACAAGCGGGATTTGAAGCGTTATAAGAGGGTAAAAGTATACAGAGTTACATAGAAAATTCCAGGGACCGTATGAAAGGAGCGTAAAGAACGGGATAGTGCTTTAAGCGGGAGCGTAATAACGGGGTTTTACTGTATTTAATTATTACTACAAGTTATGAAAGGGAAAGTTGTAAAACGATACAATCATATAATCCAGACACCAAAAAAGAAAATTACAATATGGTAAAGAATATGACTCAGCTGAATATTTATTTATTTATTTCAGTCTATTGTAATTTCTTTAAAAGAAAAGAAATATATGAAAGTTATTTTTAGCCAGCTCTGTTTTGTATAGTTTAGAGTAGATTTTAGTGGTTGATGGTCGAAGTTTTATCAGTTTCATTGACCGGACATGGGAAGTCTTAGGTGAACATTTTTCTTCATTGCTTGCTTGATTGTTTGTTTGTATTTACATCACATTGAAACGACTGGATAGATTGCCTTAAAATTTGGTATGTTGCTTATGTAGGGTCCAATTTTAAAATACGAGTACGATTAGTTTGGTCTTCACCCCAATCCCTCAGAATTACCAACTTCCCCATTGCTTGTATGCTCAATCCTCACAAAGTGATGCAATACTAATTCCTAGTATTATGCATATCATTAAAAAACCAGATCACAATGAATTACTCGAGGTTTTATTAATTTCAGAGGTTGTGCCATCAAAGAAACCAAAAAAAGAAAAGCCCATAAAAATGTTTTCCTTTATATTAAATATTTATGTTTCAAAATGTGAATTAGTTGTTGTAAAGATATTGTTGTTGTTGTTAGCCATTCAGTCGTGTCCGACTCTTGGCGATTCTTTGGACCATCTCTTGCCATTCACTCCGAAGCAAAACCTTTCTTTTAAGTTAATCTAAGCCTAGGGCAGTTGCCGTTTTAATTGTGTCAATCCAATTAGTTCTTTGATGGCCTCGTCTTATTTTACCACTGATCCTATCTAACATCACTGCCTTTTCCAATGAAGCTTCTGACCGTATAATATGCCCAAAAAATTTTAGCTGTAATCTTAAAATCCTGCCTCCGAGTGACATTTCTGGGTTTATGCGCCTTAGAACTTCCAAGTTGGTGACCTTCTCCGTCCATGGAATCCGTAAAAGACGTCTCCAGCACCAAAGATATATCCCCTTATTATTCAAGTTGTGCAAATTGAATGATTGTTGTTAGTGAAGATTATAAATAGAATACCTTATGAACTTCAGTATAATGGCAACCTAGGGAGATTTTTGAATTGATGATGATTCAAGGACAGAATCGATTTTTGATCTAAAACCACCTGTCCCTTCTCTTCTCTTCATGAGTTAAAGATTCTTCTTGATATTTATAGGGATTCAAGAAATGAAATTAATCAGAACAGAATCGTAAAAAAGAACTTATTCAAATTTTTTCCCCATTAACTTTTGGTATTTAAAATCCTCTTGTAATTGACTGTCATCACAGTTTTTAGTATAGAACTTTTAAAATTGAGAAAAGTTTAAGATTCTTTATTTCTGCAAATTACAGCAAAAACTATCTTGTCTAATACATCATCCGTGTTTCATAAAAATTCTGTAGTTCTTGACCCCATGATTCTGTTGAATAACTCTTTAATAAATTATAAAATCACTATCTGTAATTTTATCTGAACAAGCTAACATATATTCTGTAGTTAACATCCACACATATTCTCTAGCTTTTAAAAAGTTATATAACAATATATCATTTGAAAACAGTTTTACAATTTAATCTCATTATTGAAATCATTACACCAACAGGATCTTTATCTAGTAAATCCTTTCACAATGATTCACTCAGATAAAGACATTATTAGAGACAAACAACAGTTGGGTATAGATTGTAGAATAATTTGATTGCTATAAAAGATATATTGATATGAAAAACAAGTGTTATTGAAAAGAATATCAGATATAAAACTGAATAGAAAAAAAACAAACAAAAAAACCAGCAGATAATGTGCCAAAGATATCGAAGTTGTTGCAGTTATAAATGAATTTAGTATCTTTTTTAATTGTGCCCAATGCTTTTTTGGATTGTTACCATAAAGTTTGAAATTTTAAAATTAAACACAAATACCAGGTGTCTAAGAAATAACATGAGGTGTTGAAGCACCATAAGTTGATAAATATTAGGCACATCGATCTCAAACTTTGAATTGTAGGCTTATGGGTCATGGGGAGTGCAATTATGAGAAAAAGGTTTCTAGTTCATTAAACACCATGCGGGGGACATTTGTGGCTGCTGTCTGCTATGCAGTACCTTCGGGTTTTTGTTGCTTGTTCAAATTTGGAATTGTAGAACAGAACAGTTGGCTACAGAAGATATTCAGTGTGTCCTCCATCCTCAGAGACCATTTCCATTCGATTCATACTTTGCTCTATAGCATGTTGGAGCAATTCATGACTGGCACTTTTCAAGTCCTGTAGTGTGTGCACCCTATATCGATAGACTCTATCCTTGAGATAACCCCCAGAGCCAAAAGTCACAAGGATTGTGCGGGCCATACATAAGGATAATGCCTGCTTATTACGCGATCATTAGGGATGCACTCTGCAATCGCATTCCTCGCAACGTGATGTGTGCAGTGTAGCTCTCTCTTGCATGAAGACTACTGTGTTTAGGGCATCATGCTGCTGGAGGAATAGAAACACTTGGTTTTGCAATAAAGATGCATAGTGAACAGTGCAGGTTTGTTACTTTTGGTGAGCGATGTTTCACTGGCAGTTCTGATTTCCAGATTTGGCAGTTATGTGTATTAATACAACTGTTAAGGGTGAAATATGCTTCATCAGACCGTAGAATATTCCAAGGCCACTGATCGTTGAGGTGACAACATGCAAGAAATTTGCAGTGCAAACGTTTATGGTTACCATAGTCTACTGGTAAAAGTTCCTCTGTGTTGCGGATCTTGTAGGGATAAAGATGAAGGACCTTACGAATAACTGTATGTACTGTTGACACTGGTAACTGTAACTGTCGTGAGATGGCTCTACCTCTGCTGCATCCAAATTAGTTCATAGTGACTTAATCCGTTAGGGCTATCGCAACTTCATCAACAGTTTCTTTTGATATTCGTCTTCGGCTTCTGCTTAGTGCTACTGTTGACATATACTGTTAACATCCCATTGTCTTAAATTTGCGAACCATACATCATAAATTTGTTATCGATAGTGGTCCTCGACCTCTTCTGATGCCTCTGATATGCCGGTATTCACGTAATGCTGTAGTGGCATTCGAATGCAACTGATAATAAAGTTCACGAGTGAACCGTTGTCAACAAGTGTTAATAGCATTGCTGTGCTCTTGTTGAAAACTGGGTCATTGTGTGCTACTCCATTTACATAGCTGACAGCAGTGCCACATGCCCCCTGGTGGTGACTATATGAACTAGAAACTTTTTTTTCTCAGAATCGCACTCCCCATGGCCCATAAGCCTACAATCCAAAGTTTGAGATCAATGCGTCTAATATTTATCAACTTATGGTGCTTCAAACACCTCACGTTATTTCTTCGACACCTGGTAGTAATGAAATTACTGACTTGAAAAGTAGGAAAAACAAAAAAACCTCATACTGCAAGATAGCCTTTATATTTACATTTTTTCATCTAAACCTTTTGTTACTTTTCCCAATTTAATGTGAATGTGGACCCTCTCTTTACATTTTAAATCAATTCATGCCAGTTTCAAGGCTAACTCACAGAATGATTAAATATTATCTATTTGTAATGTCCTAATTTTGATACATTAAGATTGTACATACATTTGTTAAGAAAGAAGTCTTGTTAGCCTAGTATATGCTGGAAAGATAAATTTTGTCAATACAGCTCAGATCACTTCTGAAATCACTTCTGTTTGTAATGAATAATTTGAGATTCAGATAACATTTATATCATTTCAGTTTCATTGCATAAAGTGGTGTATAGGTTTGCTTGATATAATAGTAAACTGGAGTGTTATGAATCTAGTCAAACAAATTTATCCACATGAATGCAACAGTGCACAGTTGACACTGTTTGTGGAATTACAATTTGTTGATTTAGTAGTTACAATCTTTGTCATAAACCAAAATAAAAATTTCTCCCAATTGTTTTGATTGAGAATTGGGAATGAATAATTTTGATGCTTTAGCATCACTTTTTTTTTTCAATATCATCGATTGTTTTTTTCCTGTATCTTACTTTGGAATTACAAAAGAATTTGAATTGCAAAAAAACAAAACGAAAACAAAACATGAGTCAATATTGTTATAGTTCATTGTCAGCATTGCTCAAGTGCATTGTTGTGGCACATCTGGAATTTATTAAACATTATCGAATCTAGATTCTCTACATTTCTTCCTGTTTGCATATTTAAATCTTTCTCATTTTTTTCCTAATTTTTTCAAAAAGTATTTCACACATCAGTGGTAATAAATTGCTCTAATATAACATTTGCTCTGCATTTGCATTAAAACATGTGTTCGAGAATTTCTGCAGAATCATTGAGATTGAAAAATTCTGTGTTCATTTTTAAATTCCAAAAAAATTATACTTCACATTTTTTTTTTAAGAGAGTTTTCAAAATGGCAAGTAACTGAATTTTATAAAGTGTTTGTAACTATCATGAGTCAGTGCATATTACCATCTGTATGCTTTCTCCTTATAATCCAATTTTTATTTTAATGTATTCATCTTATTAATACAAAATTGTTCTGCAGTTTTTCCATTCAAGTTTTAACAATTTAATAGCCCTTAGAAGATATTATCACAAAAGGAATGTAGGGATTTGGATTATACACTGGGTATCTTTTTATACTGTCGCAGCATTATACATGAAATTTATTCATAAAAGTATTGATTGTATACAGTAGAACCTCATTATAACGGACCCTATTATAACGGACGCCGCTTATAACGGACAGTTTAAAAAAATAAAAATTTGTAATAATAATAAAGCATGCTTATTTTTATCTGACGAGTTTTACATGTGTTTCAAAGTGTGTTTGCGTATTATGAACAATTACGGCACCTCCCTCAGTTATTAACTGAAGAAATAAGCAGCAAACAAACCCAGCAGAAAATAAATTATTTTTTCAAGCTAAATATGTATGCAATCAACATGAACCTGGACCTTCTTGTTCTAAAGATTAATGCAGTGTATACGTACACATCTTTTTCAATTCAACCTACTATGTTGAAGGCTGTTTTTTATTTGATATATAATAAACACTTTTTATAGCTAACTATTTCACTTTTATTGATGTACACACTGCTTCATTACACCCCTATAAGAATTATTTGTTATAAACCGGACTTTCATTAAAACGGACAACCTTCAGCCCCTATTAGTCCGTTATAATGAGGTTCTCCTGTACTTTAAAAAGTAGAATATATATTTTAAAATTTCAATGAGTAAAAAAAAAATTACATACTCCTAGATGGAAAATATTGTTGCAGAAGCTACAGATTTTAAATTGTTAAGAAAACTTATAAAAAACGGATGGCAGATTGATCCTTACAATTTTGACTCATGTTACTGAAGCTGTTCACCACCACCAGATAAATTTAGTTATTTTTGAAACAAAATTTCTTCTTATTAAAAAAAATATATTACTTTATATTTTGAAATATTGAATTGTTTATACAGAATTACCCTTTTAATTTGAATTAGTACGACAGTTGCTGTTCGAAACCTTTTGCCTGCTAAAATTGCATTGACTGACTATCTCAGTAGACAAGTTTTCGATCTTTTTTTTAATTTGCAACTGTTTTAATTTTATCATCTTATTTATGATAAACTGGAGGGTAAAAATCACCGGTGAAGATACTGACTTTAAATTGTAAAGGAAACTTATATAGAATAGTTGACTTTGCATTAGAATAATATTTACTTGATTTTTAGTCATTTGTAAAAATAGAAAAAAAAAAAATTCCAATTTTGGCTATCATGTGATGGCAAAACTGCTTGTTTAATTTTTATGAAAATCTAGTACTTTTATTTTTTTTTGCAATTTTTGTTAACCATTTCTGCTTTTAATTTATTTCAAAGTACATTTCTTAAACATATTGCTAACATCTCTCTGCCCCTTTTTACTTTATCTAATATTTGGAGTTTGAAAGAATTTGTAAACTTAGATTTATTGAATGAAGAAAAAAAAAGATTATTTTGTAGATAAAGTGATGATAACTTCATTCATTTGTATTGAATCACTTTTGTGATAAAATAAGACAAAATATTAATTTTGTATTAATATTAATATTAGTTCACTGAAGTTTTCATTTTAACTTAAAAAATGATTACTTGCTGTCATTTACGACAGTTGAAAAGCCAGTTTTAGCATTGGAAAAGATTACTTTTATTTTAGAAATAACAATATTTTGTAAATGATATGTTTTGATAAAGGAGATAACAAAACAGATTTTCATTGAGATTTTCCATAAAAAAAAATAACTTTTATGGTTTATAATAATGAAAGGTGGATAAAAAAATATAAAAATCGTGAAAAATGGTTACAAACCTTTTTGCTTGAGAAACTGAAGTAGTGATTTTTGGCAGCCAAAGAATAAGGTTTGTGGATACCAAGCAAAGATTGCTGATTACAGATTTCATCTTTGAAAAGAAATGAAAAAGACAATGTAAATCACATCATATACTGTACAGATGCAACAAAATCGTCCAATCAAGTTACAGAAATGAACAACATGACAAAGTGTTTTCCATGATACATTGTGACCTTTGTCAAAATCATACATTACTGTAAAAAGCTCATGGGAACCGAAGCTAACCAAAAATTATTGAATAAATGGTATAAAAAATTTTATGATATTTTAAAATCTCTCACACAGTCTGATATTACTGTAATGGAAAGAAAGCTATGACATAGTAGAGTAGAATAAAGGAATTGAAGAAAAATATAAGTTGTTGGAACTTTCAAATTGATCTACAGTGGCTGTGAGGGGGAAAAAAATATCATGCCTGTTGCCATTGGTGCATTGGAAGCTGTATTGATACAACTATCCCAGTATCTTGATAGAATCTTTATCAACAAATTCAAAATTGATGTTGTTGTTTCTGGAGCACTTTATATCTGAAATATCATGCACAAAGGGATCTCTAGGGTTGTCATCATGGCAAATCCCTAGAAGAAGCCATTTAATTTCCAAGGAAGAGATACTGAAGTGGTTTCCTTTGCCTTTCTCAGAAAATCATTTAAGAATGACTCCACACCTAAAGAGAAAGATGAAGAAGCAGACAACAGAGCAAATGACATTTTTCAAATATCCATGCCAACACCGGGATTTGAATCCAGGTTCCGACACATATGCCTCATGGCTGTGCTGCAATGACAGTTCAAAACTACAACTATTCAAAAGACGGCACTTCTGGGAATTGCCAGATTACATCGTAGATGTCTCCATAATTGTTTGTTAGTTCTTGATTTTGAATTTGAATATGAGGATCACTAGTTTGTCCAAGTTTTCTATATTCTTTAAAACTCGTAATAATAATTTATAATAATAATAATAATAATAATAATCATAGTAATAATGGAATGAGTTTTAAACAATTTAAATTTTTAATAGTAAATGATAAATAAAAAGAGAATTGGGATGAACTTACTGGAATAATGAAGGTAAACAAGGTAGGGATAGCGATTAGTAAACCAATCTCAATGCTTCACAACGTCTTCTGATATGTCTACGAAAATATAATTGATATTGCCTTAATTTCCTTATTATTATAATAATTGTGATTGTTGCTCATAACAGTTGTTGCGATTGTTTCTGATGAGATTTTAATGATACTTTCCCCAGACAAAACGGGAATACAAGTCTACTGATCTTGATCAGAAGACTAAAAGCGCCAACAGTTTAAAAGTGTAAAGCATACTTCGTCATCAGGGAATGGCACAAACATAGAGGATAGAACAACCAACATGTGGAAATGGAAAGAAGATGTTAATAATGACAAAGCCACCAGCGATTAGACTATAGATATGTAGAAATGAAAGTTTCATGAGGAAGCAATGAGTGAATCTGTTGTGATGGGAAAAGGGTTTGGCAGCAGCTTCCGTCCTTACTGTTGTGTTTGCTGGGTTGTATATTAACACTACTCTTAATAATAAAGTATACTTAATATTTTGAAACTGTCAGAATTTATTCACTTTCAAACAAAACTTATATTCATTCATCCTAAAAACTATTACCAAAAGAGAACTGCATATATACTATCACTCCCATCAATGCTTACACAAAGGACAGAATTTGTAACAACAGTACGAAATGTTAAAACACTTAAAATATCTAGGAAGAACAATAAACCTCACATTCACATGATACGATCACATATCAATGTAAATAACAGCACCTGTTGATAGGAACTAACTGTGCCTAACAGGACTGAAATTGTAATAATTTATAAGGAAATAATAATAATAAAAAAAACATATCAGTAAATGTATTTTATCTTAATTCTCCTCATTTCTTGTTTTATCAATGCATATTAAATTTAATCTTGTAATTCATTTGATAAGTGATCTTTTCTTGATGAGGAAAACAGTAAATGAAAAATTCAGTGTTTGGAATATTGTAGTTCTTACTTTTTGTAAACATTTAAATCCTTTCCTTACCTACAGATAAGTTGAGCAAAAGATTTAAGGCTGTATTCAATGAATAACTCCTATGTTTGTGTGAAGGGCTATTGAAAAAAAACCTACGTATACTCTTGATAACACCCACTCTTACTTCAAAGGCAATGGACTAAGTCAATTAGTAATCAATTATCGATGAGCTCTAATAAAATTAAAATGTATGTTCAGGGATATTGAGTAGGAGCACTTCATTATCAAATGAAAGATATATTTTGAAGGAGAAAGTTTTTACGTGTGCTCATTAATTCATAGTGAAGAAATTAAATATCAGCCAACGCACAAATATTAGTGCTTTGGCTGAAAGATATATTTTGATGCTGTTTTATACTTCATCAAAATTAATTGATAAATTGCACTAAAAATTTGCTTTTATTTTGGAGTTTAGTTTCTAAAGAACTTTCTTATCAGAATTCATTTAGCTCATATGTCAAAAACGAATTTTGGCTTGTCAGATGTTACAGATTCTGCATTTTCCAATGCTCTGTTGTTGCTTGTGCAACTCCAACTTTATATTCCTGTTAGAATAAAATGCTTATCTACTATCTCTTTCAGGAAATAAAGCAAGTGTTTCATGTACCTTTTCTTGTGGATTATTACGTTTTTTAATGAGCGATATCTATTAATTCTAACCAGTTTTCAGTTCCATTTAGATTTATTTATTTGTTTGTTTTATATTTTGTGTGTGTATGTGTGTGTGTGTATTTATTTATTTATTTATTTATTTATTTATTTATTTATTTATTTATTTATTTTTATTCTAAGCTGTTAACATGAAGTTAATATCTTACTTTTGTAGTTTCAGGCTCTATAACTAAAGTTTTATATTGGATGTATTTGAAAATTTATTCAATTAATCATTATTTCTGTAAGGATTAAAAAGTTTTAAATAAAAAGAAAGAATCCTAGTTTTAAGGATTAAGATGAATCCTGAAATAATTTAAATTTAACCTTTTCTTTTTTTACTGAAATGCTGTTATTAAACGATTTGTCTATCGTTTTGTTGCAGGTTGAAAAAATTTTAAATGCTATGACTCATCTTACCTTTTTAAATCTGAGTTCCAATGATCTCAGTAATAACCAAATGTTTCCTATGGAAACGCCTCTGACATCCATGCGATGGCTAGTTTTAAATAGCACTCGAATACCTTGGAATACTCTTGATATCATGCTCCACCATATGCCCAAGTAAGTAGTCTTCAAATGTGTATTTAGTTGTTACATTAATACTGCATTGAACTAACATGATAGTAATGAGTTCTATTTATATATAGACATTTCAGTCGGCACTACTTCATTTAATATCTTCTTTTTATACGATTTTTCCTTTCCTTATACAGGAAACTTCTTCAGGTTAATAGGACAGGAAAAAACTTTTTCCTCTCTAGAATTCATAAATAATCTATACAGCCAAATTAAATTTAACAATATACCTATTAATTATAACAGTCTAAATTATTCTGTCATGCCGGCATGTCCGAGCGGTCTGGGCGGCAGTCTGCCGTGCGGCCGTATGTCGGCATCTGGGTTCGATTCCCGGCTGTGGCTTGGTTGTTTCAATTTCCTTTCCTGTGTTTGTCAACCTCTTCTTCACTTTCTCTTTGGTCTGAAGTCATTCCGTAATGATTTCCTGAGGAAGGCAATGGGAAACCACCTCAGTATCTTTCCCTAGACCATCTACGGGTTCTTCTAGGGGATCGCCCGGTTGGGCGCCTAGAGTTCTGTAGGCACTTTGAGAGAGAGAGAGAAATTATTCTGTTAATATAATAATAATAATAATAATAATCAGTCATGGTCTTTGAAGACTTGTTAGTTGTACATTGCATATTATTTGATTGCTGACCACTGCAGGGATCCATTAAGTTAAGCCAAAAGACTGTTATACTGGAATCCTGAGTTTGGTTTTCTGTCTTCTGTGTATGTTTCTGTTCCATGTTTCCTGTTTCCACAATATCTCCATTTATAACCTTATTCCTGCCACAGTATAGCACCAATCTGTAATCTGTCTTGTGCTATTGCACACTGAATGTGTGTGGAATGAAATAAATTTTAGAAAGAAGAAAGAAATTTTATGAAGAAAGAGATTTTATGAAGCAGATAGACTTATATCATTAAGCATACAAAATTAATACAGTATGGAGAAAATTTCAAAATAAAATAAACATGAAAACAAAAAAAAAACAAAAAAATCCCACTAACAAATAACTTAATCAGAATGTTGTTAGAGCAAAAAATGTTGGGGGAGTTTTTACTATCCTTCTGTATTAAAGAAAGCGGTACCCATTTGCTTAAATGGCAAGACCTCGGAAAATGCATCATGATGGTAGTCATTTATAGTCCGTTCATACTTTTACAGATTTATTAGATGCATGCTTTCTTTCTATTAGAATTCCCAACTTTTATATCAGTTTCCATGGTAATGCTTGAATTATACATGTGTAAACATCACGATATGGATAAATTTGCTAAAACATGATTTGAATTTGAATCTTGACTCTCTCTGTATTTATTTATTTTTTACTTATTAGTAAACATTGCAAATGGGAAGTATCACACGACAAAACTGATAATTCACTTATTCAGACAGGACAGTGACGTTCTGAGGAAGTAAACTATAAGTTGGCCTTTTGAGAACCTAGTGTTTGTATGTAGTAATTACTGCTTTCAGTCGGTTTTTTAATTTTTCGTTTGTAGCAAAAGGTAGTTTTTATGAAAGTTAATAAATTATTTTCATTAAAAGTTACTTGAGACTTTCATTTTAAGTTTAAACTTGCTGTAGTATTCTGCTGTTAAATATTAGTATTTGGGCTGTTTTTAAAAGAAGGATCTGTTGCTGAATCACCACCGGAAAGTGATTGGAATTAATGGTTCTGTTTGTAGTTTCATGAGCTATTCTCTCGGTGGAATAAAATTGATTATTATTTGTTTTTCCCAGCTTGGAAGAATTATACCTGAGCCTGAATGGCTATTCTGATGTGCAGCTTGATGCAGCAGCTGTTATCCCATCAGTGCACCTTGTTCACATCAGTGGAAACCCTATTAATGAATGGAAGGACATACAGACACTGGGGAAAAAGTTTCCAAATTTACAGACTTTAGTTATGGCTGATTGTCAGATTATACGTCTTGATAACCCTGAAGAAATAGGTAATATAACACAGTCTTTGCAATTTAATGAAATTTTGTAGATGTAGAATAATAAGTGCTATTAATACATTAATTAGTTTATATAAAGACAAGTAGAATGTGGTCACTTCTAATCTTTATAGAAGAGTTAATTTTTCTTATAGAGGATTAGCTTTTCTAACTTAATTACGTTTCTTTTAATATTTTGAATAAAAATGTAATTATTTTATGAGCATAACCCAACCAGTAGATCCAGGGCACTCAATTTTCTTTTTTTTTCTTTTCAATTTGAAGTGTTTAATAATTACTATATTAACTTTTTTTACTTTTTTGAAAAGCACACCTCCTTTCTTGCAGTCTTCATAATGAAAAACTCTTAAATAGTCTTAAGAGTTTTATAACAAATACCACAAATTGTTCTTTAGTATGTCTAAAATCATTTACTTATTAAGGCTACCCCTCATCTTCTCCAAAACATTGCTTTGCATAGATTACTACCATACAGATATCAGAAATTTTGAAATGGCTTAGATTTTGTAAAACAAGGTGTCTGCAGTCCTTGGCTATAATTTGGGAACAGAATTCATGATCTTCAACTTGGGCGATCAGAGTCCGAGACTGCACAGTACTGGAACATCCTCATAGACTTTAAAAATACATGACTGCTGAAAAAAATATTGTTTTCCCCATAAAGAAAAAAAATGTTTTAAGATAGATAGAGTAATACATGTCAGTCTAAACATAAAAAAAGGTGTGTTGTCTGTCACCATCAGATTATGTTCATCTATTCAATTGCTTAAATAAATATTAATATAGTTAGAAAAGCTTTTAATCTCACAGTATAATCTACCTCAATTTGGGGAAAAAACCACAACGACATGCAAAATGAACTGTAATGAATCTTTAATCCTCATAAAATTCACATATTTTTCTCCGATTCGTACACAGGGTTACATTAGTTATTTTAGTCTATGTTGATCTTTTAAAATTCTCTTAATGTTCTGGGTTTTTTTTTAGGATATATTTTTCCTCATCTGCAGAGCCTTAACATCAGCAATAATTTGATTCCATCCTGGGATCAAATTGATAAGTTTCTTCTTTTCCCTTTTCTCAATGATCTACGGTTACTTGGAATTCCATTGTTAGAGGTAAGTTATTAAATTATATAAGAAAAGTTAAGTACTTGTGGGTTTTGTGAAATGTAGTTAACTGTGAAATATACATAATACATAGATACATACATTAACTGTGAAATACTGGATGTTCAAAGTGGAGTCTAAAAGTTTTTGATTAAAAAAATATATACAAGGTGGTCCAGATAAGTGTTACTCTCTATATCATAATACTCAAATTTCTTCTTATCATATATTAAAAATGGACACAATAAAACTTACACCTTCTTTACTTCCCATTCTATATTTCGTCCTTACGATAGGACTTCCTCAGGAATCTCAAAATGATACAAATTATAAAAATAAAGAAGAAAATAAGACAGAGAAAACTTTCCTCATCTTATTTAACAGAAAATATAATAACAAAGTGAACTGTAACAATTATATCATATCATCAATTATATAAACAAATCTATCATTTTACAAATCGTTTAAACAAACCCATCATATAACCAATTCTTTTCAATAATTGTTTAGTATTAATACCATAAAACAATTACAAATTAAACCAAACAATTACAAAATAACTAACAGACATGTTGATGTGATAATTAATTTTCATTTCAATATTAAAAATTCTTTCACTTTTCTGTTTTTACTCAGAGACTTCTTGAATAAACTTTTTGGGTTCTTTTACCCTCTCTCTTACCGTTCGGCCTGTACTTCCTATGTATATCTTCCCACAATCTCTGCATTTTAATTTTAAAGTTAAGAAAGAGGTACAAAATTTAAGGAAAAAAGGAATTATTAATTGGTACCAATATAAAGAAATAATACAGAACATGACAGAAACGCCAGTTTTTGAACCTAGAGTAAAGATTCATAAAATAAATTACCCGATAAGACCAGTCATAAATTCTTTGGGCTCTCCTTTGCAAAATTTGGGTAGGTTCTTAAACTCCATTTTGAAATATATGAAACTTGATAAACCTGAATTGATTTTGAAGAACACACAAGAAATGGTAAACACTATAGAAGAATACATGGATAATAATACTCATAAGGCTATAAAATTATACACTTTAGACGTAGAGTCTATGTACACTAATATCCCAATCAAAGAAGCTTTGGAAATAATAGAAAGTAAATTTACTGAAGAAATTAAAGAAAGATTCAAAATTAACAAAGATTGGTTCATGAATTTGATTAATATGATTTGTAATAATAGCTATTTTATGTATGGAGAGAAAATGTACATTCAAAATAAGGGATTCCCTATGGGGAGTCCAATCTCAGGTTCAATATGTAATACTTACTTAAATAAGTTTGAAAAAGATAATATTATGGAATGGAAAGAAGCTAAATTTCTTTACAGAAGATATGTTGATGATATTGTTATAATCTGGGAGGGAACTAGAAGACAATTTGACAGGTTTTTTAACAAAATTAATAATATACATGCAAATATAAAATTCAAAGTAGAAGAAGAAAAAGAAGGATGTATCAAGTTTTTAGATATAAAAATTAAAAAAGATGATTCTAAAATGATACAATGTGAATATTACAGGAAAGAAATTCAAAGTAAACATATGCTAAACTTTAAATCAAACCATTTAATGTCCACAAAGAAAGAAATTATAAAAAAAATCATCTAAGACGTATAACCAATTATACTCTTGATAAGACAATTTGGATATAAAAAATTAAAGAATTAAAGGTAATTCTAACAATTAATGAGTATCCCAAAGATTTCATAGAATGTACCATTAATAATTTTTTCAGAAAAAGAAAATTTGTAAAGCCAAAAGAAAATGAAGAAAAAACTAAGAACTATGTTAAATATCTACAATTACCTATAGGGATTAATATAAATAAGCAGGTTAAAGAAGTATGTAAAAGTAATAATACAATTTACTATAAGGACAATACCCTATTCAAAAAGGAAAGGATTAGGAAGAAAGACAGTCAATTAGACAGGATGGGTATTATTTATGCATTAAAATGCAAAGATTGTGGGGAGATATACATAGGAAGTACGGGCCGAACGGTAAGAGAGAGGGTAAAAGAACACACGACGGCATGTGAAAACAGAAAGGTAAACATATCGGAATGGGCTAGACATTGTGTAAACAAAGCCACTGCCCTGACCCTATCGTATATAATGTGTTCTGTGTAAAAGATGAAAACAAACGATATAAGTTAGAATCCTGTCTATTTAACAGCTGCATCTGTATGAATAAAGACAGGTCGCTAAAGTAAACGATATATCTTTAAGTTTATTCAATAAGTCTCTGAGTAAAAACAGAAAAGTGAAAGAATTTTTAATATTGAAATGAAAATTAATTATCACATCAACATGTCTGTTAAAGTTATTTTGTAATTTTTTGGTTTAATTTGTAATTGTTTTATGGTATTAATACTAAACAATTATTGAAAAGAATTGGTTATATGATGGGTTTGTTTAAACGATTTGTAAAATGATAGGTTTGTTTATATAATTGATGATATGATATAATTGTTACAGTTCACTTTATTATATTTTCTGTTAAATAAGAAGAGGAAAGTTTTCTCTGTCTTATTTTCTTCTTTATTTTTATAATTTGTATCATTTTGAGATTCCTGAGGAAGTCCTATCGTAAGGACGAAATATAGAATGGGAAGTAAAGAAGGTGTAAGTTTTATTGTTACTCTTTATAGTTTTTATTATCTAGGAATGATATCAACTGTCATGATTTTATTATCAACTGTCATGACTTCAATGACAGATTCTAAATATGTGCTAATGATTTTTTTTATTATTATCAAATAAAAGATCTAGGAAAAAATATCACATGAAAAAAGATCTCCAGGAAACACATCGCATAATGTACAATTACTGAAATTTTAGGTTTTTTCCTAAAACGTTTCTATGCAAATCAATTGAATAGAAATTTCAGATTTTTTTTTTTTTTTAATTTTATTGAAATTACCCCTTTAAAACAGTTTTTGTTTAAACAGAGTTTAGTTTAAAATAAGTGTTTTAAAACAATTATAAAGGTGTTTAACGGATTAGAATCTCACTTCTATGATAACAATCTCTGAACCCCTTCAAACACAGGATTAGACTCAACCCCCTCAAACTTTTGCACTAACAAGATTCGCATCGGAAAAAGCTTGTTTTTAAAAAGATCTTATTGTAGAAATTAATAGAAAATAAAAAAAGAAAAATTAAATTGTTTGAGATTGAACATTAAGAAATGTGAAATACTTGTGGAGGAAAATATCTTGTACATATTTTGTGTAAACTTTTGATACAAGTTTTTTTACCTTGTTTTCTATATCAATTCTTTTACATTAATTTTACTCTTTTGTATCGTTAATTGAGCTCTTGAAAATTTATCAATGACATCTTTCTTTATATTTTAAAATTGTCCTAAATGTTGTTTGAATATTTGTAAATTTCTATTAGTTCTTCTTTGTTCAGTAGATCCGGTAGATAATAAACTAGATTATTTTTCTTGCAATGTTTCTTCTGAATACCTCAAATAAATGGCCCTTTTAATTTTTGGAAAAACAAACACAGAAATAAATTTTCCCCATTTACCCCAGGAAAAACAAAGAGTTTCAACACAGCTTAAGGTCAAAAACTAACAAATTCAACTGAATTTGCCTTTCACAAGACGTTTTCAAAATGGTGCCCGTTCATGCCAATCACAACTGTGCATGTGTAATAATAGATCTATTAACTGATATCAACTAAGTTTCGCTAAGTCCATTACAGCACAGCATAGCATTATGCATTGTTGCAAATCGTGTGGTGTAGTAGTTGCTGTGATGTGCATGGAATCTTTCACACATCCCCACAAAAAAAAAAGTACAAGGCTGTGAGATCTGGTTATCTAGAAATCTTCGACTATATGAGGTATAATGAGCGAGTGCTCCATCATGTTCTCTGTAAGTTGCAATGACACCTTGTCTGTGTACTGAACTACTGCACCCTTCAGGATTAGGTCCACATAAATCTGCCATTCAGCAAACCATTTTAAAAAAAGTCCGATAATCTGAGTTCCAGTAATTTGCACACTGAAGCACTGGTGCCTTTGATAATCTGTCTCTTCAAGCCAGTTTTCTCATTCCAGTAATGGCTGCTATGGAGATTTACCATACCATCTCATGTGATTTGGGCTTCACCAGTCCACAAAATATGCAGTATTATTTCTGAATGTTATCATACAATGCTAATATGCAACTGCAAAAGTCTACATGGGCTGGATAATCCTGCTTTTGCAACCCTTGATGGCAATGCCTGTGATACAGATAAGCTCTGAAAACATAGTGATTGGTGAGATATTCCTAATTGATGTCAGATTGTTCTGCTGCTTGTATGTGGATTTGCAGCACATGATGTCAGGATCAAGGTAGCAGTCTCCTCATCTGTTGTAAGTGATGACATCATTGCTCTCGATCTTGGGGTAATACTTCCAGTCTTCTGGGATCTTTGAATAATTTGCATCTTTGCTTATCTTGATGTATGTCTTCTGTCAGGATATGTCTGTGCATACATCCTGACTGCCAAATGCAAGTTTTACTGGCTAGCACATAACATAGGACCATGTCTACAAGTTCATTTACTGGATATGAAGCAACCCTGGCATTCAGTGTCTGGTGTTCACCAACTTATGAGCTACCTAACGGCCCGGATTTTGTAAATAATTGTTGCGAATTTTGCTAGTGCCATTCCATATAAGGATGGCAATATTTTTGTGAGATCAGAATAGAAATACGTTCAATACTCGAATAATCGTCCGTTGTAGAAATATTTTTTATGGAACTCGCGCAAGTACACCACACATATTGTGATGTGTGCACACAACTACTTTAATTTGCAAAAATTTAAGTTCGTCACCAGTATCTATGCAACTGTGTTGCAAGTTAGATGATGGAATAAGAATGTTCAGTTAATTGTTTATAATACAATGTATTATGTGTCAAAGTTGTTTTTTTTTATTATTTTTAGTTGTCAAAATTGTCTTGTCGCGGATTGAAATTGTAAAAATCTTTTCGCCCTAAGTATGTGGAATAATCTATGAACCTCCCTCCCATTTCCTACTGGGAAGTGGTTTAGCCTTAATTGCATATGTCAACATTTCATAATTTATGCCAACCCAAAGAGAAATTTGTAGGAAGAGAAACACATGATTTCTATTAGAATCTGTCAATAAAGTCGTCTTCACTCCTAAATTACAAAAAAATGTAGAGGTGGTAACATTTACCTGGACCACCCTGAATATAAAATAGTGTAACAAATAATACAAATGATAGGCGATATAGGATCATTAGGATATTGAACACAATGAAAATATGCTAAATTTTGTAAATTCATGATCATATGACCATGGAATTCCTGTGATGTATTCTGTGATGTCCAAGCTGATGTATAAGCTGTTGTATCCAAGCACATTTGTCAGATGATTATTAGAAAATGTTATTAGACCACATAAACGTTATTTTTCATATGATTCAGATTGTGAATCACATTGATTAGGAAATTATTGTTGAGATATTACTGTAACATTAATAACATTTCACAGTATTTCGAGTAGCCTATGACAATTCAGTCTGCCACAACTACCTTGACAACCAGTTTCTCCAAATAGCATTAGTATTACAGTCGAACCTGTTTATCTCGAATCTCACGGGAAAGGAAAAAAAAATCGAGATAAAGAAGTTTCGAGTTATAAATGTTTTAAATGCGGTCAATTAAAAAACGTCTTAATTGCTTTTGTTGTAGAAAAATATAGTAGTACGATCGCAGATTAATTATACATACATCCCCAACATTTTTTTAACATAGATACGTACCTTTAACAATAAAAATAATCTTTCAGTGACTTTTGACATCTAACTTTCTTTGTTTCTGTTAGCCTTCTAAGGTTAGCAAGAGCTGCGAATCCCTTGTGGCCAATATTTTCCTGAGATTCAAGAAAAGTTGTTAAGGGTTCTATGGCCTTCTCTGCTTCTTTTGTTGTCATTTTAGGTGCATCGGTATGCTTTCGGCTCTTCGACAAAGAAGAATGGTTTTTGGGCATCAATTTTTTTAATTTACACTATTCAAAATTCGAGATACAGAGGTTTTGAAGGAAATTTTTTCGAGATAAACATGGAAAATACATTGAATTTAGATTGTAAATGTAGGGAATTTCAGAAATTTCGAGATATAAAGATTTTCGAGATAAACAGGTTTGAGATAGATGGGTTCGACTATATCTAATGTTGCACTCTATTGCATTCAGTTTGACTTATCCCAGTAGTGGATACGACTATTTAAAAAAAAAAAAAAAACAAAAAAAAAACAGTTGTAAGGCTGGGCGCACACCGGAGCTGACAAAATGTCAGCGACAAATTGACTCGAGGTAAAAATGTCAGTGACAAAATATTTTGCTTCAGACTGCCTGTGACTGTCTGTGAATGTCTCTTTCATTCTGAGTCAATATGGCGAGTGATGAACAAATGGTTATGATTGCTTATTATTATTTGTTATGTTTAGAGAAGGAAAGGCCAGATCGCTCATTTTGGGTGTATCCTATTAATCAAAGAAGGAAACTCAACATGTTTTTAGATGAATTAACAGGAGATGAAAAGAAATTCTTTAATTTTACAAGAATAAGTATTTATTAACAGTTTCGACTAGTTATTACGATTAATCAGTAAAAAAAATTGAGAAACAAAAACCAACTATCGGAAGAATGCGTGACATCTGCTGAGGTAACTTTAATACTGATGGTAAATTTATAGCTGTTGATGTGGGCGGCTATGGAAGAAACAATGACAGCCGTATTTTCATTGCTTCACAGTTTGGACAGGCCTTTTATAAAATAAGCTGAATCTGCCAGCGCCTTGAAAATTGGATCCACAAAAAGAGTAGAATTGGGTCCACAAAAAGAGTAGAATCTGCCATATGTATTCGTTGCGGACAAAGCTTATCCTCTGATCCCCAATTTAATGGGCCCTTTTCCAAAAAAAGCTCTGACGGGCAAAGTGAATATATAATTAACACTATTCTAGAATTGTCTGGTGTGTGTTTGGTATGCTTACAAAAAAATTTCGAGTATTTTAAACTATCATGTTAGTATTACCAGAAAAGGCTGAAAAGATCACGCTTGCTTGTTTTTTGCTTGTTTTGTCAAAACATGTTAAGAGAAAAGGAGGGAAACTATCAGATATCCAGCAGGCTGCTTGATCTTCGTCAAGATGACAATGATCAAAATGTTCGAAACCTCCAGCTAGAGCCTACGTTATTCGCAGTAAATATATGGATTTTTTTTTTCATTCTAATCAGGGCAGTGTTCCATGGCAAAATAGGATAGCCCTTTTGGAATGAACATAGGGAACTGTTTACAAACAATATGAACTTAGATGCAAAAACTTCAACTTCTATAATTTAAAAAGTGTTATGTACATGTTACAAGGTCGTATCAAATACAAACCAACTATTTCTAATAAATATTTTAATAAAATAAAATAAAATAAAATATTAGTAAAGCATCGCCTTCCTTTTCTGATTGCCTAAGATCTTTTTTTAAAAAAAAATCTGTTTTTGTTTTTTTCTTTGGGAACAGATTTTTTGAAAAATCCTTTTTCATAATTTTCTTTTCTCTAAATGTTTGTTTCAAGCCTTTCCTAACACTTTGTATTTTCATTTCATTTGTAGAAGATAATAACAGTTTGTTTTATTTTGAACATAATATTTTATTTTAAATGTAATCATAATAATAAAAATAACATTTTATTGCAAACTGGAAGCATTCATTTTCTTAGCTATTTCATCGCATATTTTTCCAATAACATTCTTTTTAGAATGATCTTTCAGCTGATAATTGTATAGTATAGGCCTAGCCTGAACCAAAACAACCAGTATGCCTAAATTTATTTCCATAATTCAAAAATAAAACCGTTTTCACCGAACCCAATGAAATCTCATTCAACTAGCCTCGTAATGAGTGATAGCTGAATAACGCGCATGCGCAAAGCGAAATGTCTCGAATGGCCAAGAGGTGAGACATATAACTTCAAGGAGCTTCACTGTTTTGTCACAGACCGCCTCTGACAGCCTGAGACAAGTGTCAGGAGCGGTGTGTGGCTGACCCATAGAAAACCATTGTAACTTCGTCGTCGAGTCAGCCTCTGACAAAAATGACTCGTCTTGAGGTGACTCGTCTGGAGCGGTGTGCGCCCAGCCTGAGAGTGTTTCCTGGATGTTAGAGGGTAAGTAATTTAATTGATTTCCTGTTCTTCAGTTTGCTGTAAACTGCACTTAAACTCATTAGTAAAAAAAACAAACAATACTGGCATATTGGTATTGGATTCAAGCATAGCATTTGGATTATCAATTCAATCAATCTCTCCTATCAGCTAAAGCAATTTGAACACTTGCTTCATAAAACTAAATTATATAAAACTGCTTTTATTTTTCTTTAAATGGATCTACCAGTTGTTGAAGGAAGTTTTTGTTTAAACCCTGCTATTCAGGCAAGTATGCTTGTCAGTTATATCTACTACTTACCCATAATTGATGTTATCACATAGATATTTAAGAATTACTTTACTTCCAGAGTGATCAATATTATATGCATTTCTCAAACAAATGAATGTTTTACCTTGTCAGACTTGATAGTGTTCTTTCCATTTGCATTTTTGTTACACTCGCCCGTAAGTAACACTTACTATTATGAAGTTTTTAAGGACTATTCCTTATGACTTTTTTATTAAAAAAAAACAACAATATTTCTTTTTCTGTTAATAACATGTTTTATTTTGTTTTCTTAACCTATTTATTTGATGGGCTGGGATGAAGTTCAATTGAGAATATTTTATTCTTTTTTTTTTTGTGAGAGCAATGGTAAGTGATACCTCGTTGCGGTAACAATTTTTGTTTTTTTAATTTGTAGGAAATTATCAAAAGATAGTGTCTTGTTCTGCAAGAAGCCACAATATTATCCAAAGCAATAAACTTGTTCAAAAAATATTTAAAAAAATAATAATTCAAAATGGTAAATTCAAGTAAAATTGTAATTCACTTGCCATTCTCAGAAGCATAAATGTACTTGCCAATATTATCTTAAAGTTTAAATGTAAATGTTATTAGACATGAGAGTAATTTACTAGATTTGTTGGGTTTCACAAAAACATTCTTCTTTCATTTGAATTTCTGAATGTTAAACAGAAATTCCAAAAAGCCTTAAAAAAATTATAAAAATGTAAAAAACAAACAAACAGTCAATTTGAACTTCATCTCAGTGCTCGTGTCAAACTGTTCGATATATTTTCAGTTTGAAAATATATTTTTTAAGCTTTTATATCTGTATCTGCTGTGTTAATTTTACAGTCAGGTTTGACACACCAAATGATTAATTAATAAATGAAACATTTTAGAACAAAAAATTAAAACCATTGTCTTTAAATGCTAGAATTTATTTTTAAGTCGCATTCCACTCTCTGAATTCAAAAGATGCTTTGAAGGTACGAGATGCTTCGATTCTTGTATATTAGTAAGTGATTTAAATTCAATAAAAATTAAGACTTTAGGTTTCATAACTAACTCTTTTAACCTTGGAGTTGATAGCTGATTAGATTGTAAAGAAAATCTACAACTTTATATTTTTTTTTTTTTTTTATACTCTAGAATTACAATGAACAGGAAAGACGCCAATTAATGGTTGCTCGACTGCCCAAAATTGAACGTCTCAATGGAAGCAGAATTAATGACGATGAACGTGAAAATGCTGAGAGGGCTTTCATTCGCTATTACATGAAACAACGCTCTGAAGAACGTCCAGGAAGGTAGGATCGATTCAGAGTGTATTTTTAGTCTTGTGATAAGAATCAGAAGGCTTGTATTCCCGTTTTGTCTGTGGACATGTATCATTAAAATCTCATTAGCAACAATCACAACAATTGCGTCTTTTGCATGCGCAACAATCACATTTGTAATACAGCTCTATAACAATCACAATAATTGCAACAATTGTGCCTTTTACATTCGCAACAATCACATTTATAATAATAAGGAAATTAAATCAATATGAATTATATTTTCTTATCAGAAGATGTTGCGAAGCACTTTGATTGGTTTACTAATCGCTAATCCTACCTTATTTAATTTGAGAAATAACTTAAGTTTGATTACAGTTATAAAATTAAGACAGGTGTTTTTTTTAATCATGTAAAAAAAATAATAAGAGAATGTGACATTTGAAAACTTATTTAGCTGACAGATAATAACAATAATAAAAAAAAAACAAACAGCCAACCCAAGATTCAATAACCGGAAAATAATCTAAAAATCAAAAGTTAAATATAGTCTGACCACGATAACATGATGATTCGACGTCAGCATTAGCCCCTTGATGTCAACACTAGCATCTCTCAGAGGTTCCGAAGAATATTATGTTATAGCTTTAAAACAAAACAAAAGCAAAAATTTAGTTTTAATTTTCGTCTTCCATTTTCCAATTCCTTTCAGAAATAATCTTCAACCTGTAAAATAATTTTGAGCACTGCTCTCTAAAATATTCTGAGGCGACATTTTGAGGGAAATTAATAGAGACCTGTGCTTTGAGGCATGCTTGGTTGTGATTGGCTGAAAAACAGATATGTCATAAACATGTAGGGTTCCTTGGCTGAAAATCAGATACGTCATAATAATGCCTTTTGAACCCTCAGAAATCAGGCTAGTTCTTTGACGTGAACATTTTGTTTGCGAATTTTAATTTTCGATCAAATGTAGGGGGAGGCAATGCCTTTTTAATTAAAAAATTGACTATCATTAAACACTCATTTTTACAAATGACCTCTTTTTATATTAATGATAATAGGGATTTTTAAAATTTATATTTAAAATTCAAAAGAAATTTATTTCAAAAGTAACTTGACTGAAAATTATGAAAATTGTTGATCCACTGTTGTGAATCAAATGATTCCTTCTATCTTATTAAGAAATGTTATTGAGAATCAAATATTATAGTGATTTTATAAAATTATTATAGTGATTTCTAAAATATATATATTAAAACTGATAGATTCTGTGAAACAGTTAATTTATTATAATTTGTGTTTCAGATCACTTTAGTATATTTAATTCAAAGAACCATAAATATGACATAACTTCTTACTTGTATACTTTACATCTTAATGCTTGAATTGAATATTTTCTTTCTTGTTTCAGTAACTAATGAATCATTTGCCCAATATATTTTTTGACTGTCCCTGGAAATGCTTTTATCCTTTTAAATAGCATTTTCACAAACTAAGTTTAAGAAATATTTTTATTTACTAGACGACACTGAATTCAGTCTTCAATTGAATATTAAATGCATACTCTAAAACTCATGAAAAACTTGCATGGTTGTCATCAATGATTTGCTCATTTGATTTGCTCATTGTTGAATTAAAATATATATATATAATAAAAGTAATTTATATTTGTATAGATATGAAGAGCTGGTTGCCAAGCATGGACGGCTACAACCATTAGCCGAAGTTGACTTGCGACCAAAGATCACTGTACAGGTGCTTATAGTTCATGGACAGGATACACAAGTTCGTACAGTCAATGTCCGTCAAACAGTAGGCTCTTTAAAGGCCAGTTTACAGGATTTTGTTGGTTTTGGGGTTGCTCAGATGCGAATTTTTTATGTTGATAAGGAACTGAAAGAAGTCTGCGGACCAGAAGAATTGCGTAATAATTCTAAAATGCTGTACACATTAAATCTACAAGACGGTGATGAATTTCATATTGACAGAAAATACTAGAATTCCAAAATTTTTGAAACAAAAGTTTTTAATTTTCATTAAATATATTGAGGATAGAAGGCATTATCATATAATCATCCGTTGGTAAAAGCTTAGTGTTAAAAATATACTAATTTGCGCCTCTAATCAAGGTCCTTAATTCAAAGTCAAGCTGTTGACAAGCATGTAGTGTCAAGCTAGTAATACAGAAGTAATCCCAGTTCGGATCAGCAGCAAAACACTTTCTGATGTCTTAAAGTGAAGAAAGGAGATTTGACATCGGACATTTTTGAGCATTTTACATTCAAACAAGATAAACATGATCAACTAAATACAAATACCTTCTTGAAATGTAACAACCATCCCAAATTGGAGATTTTCCCCTAGTGCAAGGCTTGATGTTTGCCCACAGCTGTACTTTGTATTCCTTCCTTGACAATATAAAATAATTTCAATGAATATAATTAATTCAGTTATCCATAATTTTAAGTAGTTTCTCTCGGCATAGTTTGTTTCAGTCTTATTAAGCAATGCTTCTGCTGTTTTTGTTATTTTTATAACATGAACAGTGAGTTTTATGATGCTTATTATTATTATAGGCACTGTTACTGCAATTAAAGGATTTATGAATAGGCTTTAATAATTCAAGTAACCGTGTTTCATATATATAATGATATTTTTTTTTAAACTAAAATTTATCATTTTAACTTTTCTTTTGGAATTTGCAATAAATCTGTTTAATTCCTATTTCTTGATAGCTTACAAGACCTATTAGTTTGCATTAGAATTTTTGATTTAATTAACATATGCAATAAATACGACAGACTTGTGTATATTTCTTTGGACAATCTCATCTAAGTGTAGCTGCTTTTTGTAGAAAACCAACACCAAATGTGATTAGAGTTTTAAAAAATCTACTTTAGTTTAATTAATTAATGAAGCATTGAAGTAAATTTTTAAGAAAATTTGATCGTATTGGATTAGCGAACTCAACATTCTTGTTTTGAAATTACACATCAAAATGATCTAAGATTTTATCAGATAGCTTTGCTATTCAAGGAATGGTATATTAAAGCAGTATTGCAAATTGAAAAAAGTTAAAAATTTTAAATGAATGAATATTAGTTTTATTAAATGTGATGATTGTTTCAAACAGACATTGTTTTTTTAACGCTGAATCCACAGACTTTTGATGGAAACAGCTATATTTTAACGTTTGTACCCTAATCATCAGCTAAAGTATATTAACTTCAGTCAAAAATTTAAGATAATTTTCTTTTAATTGTTTTCAGTGAAAGAACAAGCTTTCAATTTAGTTAAGAGGCCATTATATTTTATTTGGATTTTTTAACCTTTCAGCTTTTTATTACGTATCTTGTGTTCGCTTTGCAAGGTGTAATTGTAAATTTGTACATTGGCTTGAGAGTTCAAAATAAGGTGGTTACAGCAACAAAACATAAGGATAATGTAAAATAATGGATAATTTTCCATTATATTTGTGTGGAGAAAAAAATGTTATTAGGTTGTTCGTATTAATTAAATAGTAGTTTATGTCTGAGAGCCTTTATTTATTAATTTTATTTATCTTCAAAGATATGAAGATCTTTGAATTCAAGAAAATATTTTAAATGTGGAATAATTCTAAAGCAAATCAAGGTTGAAGTAATTTTAAAGAAACATTATTTACAAACCCAGAATTTATTTTTATTTTAGAGAGGTTTATATCATGGTTTAGTGAGTACTCTTACAACTATTGTCATTTTGCAGTAAAAGATTAATTATTAAGAGTGAGGCTTTTGTGGTTTTCCCTTTTGCTGCTTCTGCGAGCAACTTATGGAAACTTTCATTTCTTAGGCCCATATCATTGCTATTTCATCAGATTTATAAATCTTCTATGGTTCAAACTTTAAAATGCTTGTAAGGACAGCAATCCGTTTGCAAGGATTATTTGCTGTTCATATATTTATTTTACTACATTAGATTAGTTAATTATCCGCAGCAAATATCTAAGATTTTCTATTCATTATTTAGTTATTTCTTAGTTTTGGTTTAATGTTGAAATTTAATAGCAAGTTTATAGAGTTCCGTTTTGTTGGTTACTGCATTAATTTTAGTATGATATTTATTAAAAAGTAGTATTGTATATATATATTTACAGCTTTCTATGTTCCATGTTTTGTTTTTTTATTTATTTTTTTAATCTGATAGTATTTGCATATTGCTGATTTAAATAATTTCTGTTTTCATCTTTTGTAAGATCTCTTTTAATGACACCGGATAGTTGTTGTATATGATAGTATTGCAATTGATCTGACGTGACTTTTTGAGCTACACTACTCTGAACCTTACCTCCGTCTGTCTTGCCTTAAAGGTTACCATTTAATTATTGTAAATTGCACTAGATTATCTGTCCAATATTTGGATATTGATAATTTTTTAGTTTCTCTCATTAAATCATCAAAGTTAGATCTACCATATAGTGTCTAGTAAGAATATCAATCTTTCTTTTGGAAAGGTTGGAAGTTTTTTAAAATGAAAGTTTTAAAATTTTCATTCTCTAGAGAAAATAATATGTAATTAGAATTTTTATTAGCACTTAATGAAAAATAGGAAATATAATTTCTTTGTCTGCATCTGACATTAAAAGATTTGAATGCTTACAGAGGAATGTTTCAATGTGTTAGTGACACTCACAGCCAAATTTTGGCCGTTTACTTTTTATTAGTTTCTTTTCAATTGAAAAGATTTTTACAACTTAGACAAAGTTGATTTAAAAAAAAAGTGAGTGAATTTAATGTTTTTATTATAAATTTCATTTGTCTTATCAGATAAAATAGATTTTAATCCTTTTTATAAAGTGAACCATGAATTCAGATCCTGTCTAGTTTAGCATTTGAGCAATTTTAAATGTGATTACATGTCTTCTTTCTTTATTAAAAGAACTAGTATTATACAAGGATTACTTGTATAAATTTTTGATAGATAAAGATAGTGTGATAGTCAGGTGATTTAAATTTCCATTTCTTTTCACAAATCCTTAGTCTAGTTGCACATGATTAGGTGGAAGCAGTTTGATTAGATTATACTCTTATTATTTTATTGCATGTTTTGGTAATGTCCTTAAAGAGTTTGCTGACGATTCCCGTATTCTTATTTTGAATGTTGGTTGATAAACTAAGTGAGCAAGCACTTACAAATAAAGCAATGTTTCAGATAGCTGTAACTATGCAATTTAATAGTTGAGCTAAAAAACATCATAAAATTTAAGGATGATGTCTGCCACAATTTAATTCTGTTGCAGATTGAGACAGAAAATTTGAGCGAGAAGCAATTGAAACCGTTAATCACTGTGTTTTTATCGAATTCAAAATGAACTTGAAATTTTATATGTCAAATCAGTTTTATATAAAAAAAATATTTTAACATGCGCTAAAATTACTTAATAAATTGCAACACCGACGCACTTATCAAAAAAGTTTAAAACATACAAAGTTTAAAAGGATAAAAAACTACTAGTTTCGGCCCATAGGTTAAGAGGGGGGGGGGAGCCTTCTTCCGTAAAATAAATTTAAATGATAAACATGAGCTTATATGTCTAATGTTAAGATTAATGCATTTCGGGTAATGAGCTGTGATTGGATGGGGGAGTAGAATTTTATTAAAAGAGGGGGAGAAGGATCTGTGGAGTCAGTTCATTTTTAAGGGTAGAAAGGGTGAGAAAAAAAAAAGTGTTGCATTTCTTTAATTTAGGAATTATGTCTATTTTAGGTTTTATTTTTGCGTAGACCATATTTATCCATATTTTGTACTGATAGAAATTGGTTGTAACAGTGCGGATTAGTTAAGATATGATAGGATTCCTTACATTTGTGTAAGAAATATTTCTTTTCCTGGCAAATGATGGAAACTTGGTCAAAATTAATGTTGTTCTGTTTTTCTTTTGAATGCGATACCGTGTTATAATTATTATCATTAGTTCTCATGGCATAACGGTGCTGGTAGCTGGTATGTGTAACGGTGCTGGTATGCATTTAGATAGCTTTTGTTTGGTCTCACCCACATAAATACAGCCATGACTATTAGTACAGAGGATGCTGTATATGATGTCTTTGCTTTTCAATGGATCTTTTTTTGTTTTTTTGTTGGCTATGTTGGGATTGCATAATTAATGCATTAATCTTAACATTAGACATATAAGCTCATGTTTATCATTTAAATTTATTTTACCGGAAGAAGGCCCCCCCCCTTAACCTATAGGCCGAAACTAGTAGTTGTTTATCCTTTTAAACTTTGTATGTTTTAAACTTTTTTGACAAGTGCTTCGGCATCGCAATTTATTAAATCAGTTTTATCTGATAAAAATGTACAAACCTACATAGATATTCTGTCACATTGGATATTAAGTACTTAGTAAAATTAAATTACTAAAGCTTATTATTCAAGGCAACTCTGCCTTAAAGTCCAAGTTTGTGTTATCAGAATAATGACAATATCATCAATTCATTATGTTATACGAAGAGTGGAATTAGCAAATCTCTTGATATGCTTTAAGAATCATTGCTCTTAACCCATCATCTATGTAAAACATGAATAAACAGATCTGCATTCCTATACTAATCTCTATGCATTCAACCATAAGCAGCTATTTGTGAAATGCTCAATATTCCTACAAAACAATATATTCATTCCCTTGACAATACATAATATATAAAACAGATTTACGATTACGTAAGATTTATGATTTATGACTTCATTCATTTCTTCAGCAACACACAAAATGAACCTTCCATTCCATTGTTATGAAATAGTAAATATAATAATTTTATAGGGAACAAGACATGTCAGAACACGTTCAGCTGAAAGTTTCAGAAAAGTATTTATAAAACCAAAATATTGCAGGTTAAAACAGGAAACATGAATAAAACTCAGCATTGTAGACATTTAAATTTACTTGGATTTCTAATTTTTAAAAACTATAAAATTTAAATGATTAAAAAACAGTGTTTTTAAAAAGTCAAGTAATTTTTTTTTATAAATTTATAAAACGCTTTGACAAAAAATAAAACCAAATTAAAAATATTCGGACAATCACTCACAATGATCACTCAAATCTAGGGTTTGGCTAAAATTGTCCATACTAGTTGAATTTTTAAAAAAATGATTTTATAATTTTTTTAAAAAAATTGTACATTTTTTTCAAAACCACATTCTTTGAATTCCTACAATAAGATGGTGTGTTTTCAATTTCTGAATCTTTTGAATTTTCCATCCGAAAAGAATGTAGGCATTTTTAGTAATAAAAGTTAAAGTGATGCAAATCTAAAATCTTTCAAATCAAAAAGATTAGCAGAAGTATTCCTGTAAAAAATGGAATCTGAAGATTGTTATATTAATTTTTGAAATTTTTCATATACCTGTGAAAATAACATGAATTTAACTATTGAGCAATTCCAAAGAAAAACTCTTCGATTTCTCTATTATAATCAGAATCTATAGACTTCTAGTGTGTTAGCATTGAAAAGAGAAATTAAATATGCTATTGTACTAGAGTTTGTATTTTTCAGTACCCGAAGGTCTGTGTTCATATAGCTCTCTAGGTTTACCCCTAGAAGAAGCCATTGAAGTTATTTTTCAGTAATGAGGATCATTTTGCCAGTGCATTGGGAATTGATTTTTAAGTTACATTATGAATAAAACATCCAAAAATTTTTAAAAGTGAAATAAAACTCAATAGACCATTTAAAAAGATTTTTTTATGAATTTTATCAATTTTTCAGCATTTTTTTTTTAAAAAAAGTTATAATTTAATACTTAAATTGAAATATATTTTTCTAATATCTCTCAAATTACTTCAGATTTTATCTATAAAAGCATTCCTGAAGTTCAGTTAATTAGTAATACCAAACGCAAAAAATACCTTCAATGTTAGCATAGATTACAATTCAAAAGTTGTATTTTTCCATTTTATGATGCACTTTCATCTTGAGGAGCAAGTAGATTTTGTTAGATGAGTAAAAAATCTTACCAATTAAGCTATTTCTTTTCTATAATCTGACATGTATTTAACATAGGGTTTTATCAGTAATAAACCCTTCTAAGATAAGTTTTATGTGTAAAACTGGTAGTATTTTATGTTCAAAATGAGCAAAAGTTCTTCAGTGATGGGTTGTAGTAGGATCTGAGTGGTAGTGAAGTATTTGGTTGAATATTCCTTTAATATTTTTATTTTCATTTTGACTATATTGTTGTATGAATAAATTTAAACAAGATTTCTAAACATGAAAGTGAATTGCGAAAACAGAAAATTTGAAGACAACAACAGAAGCATCTTAAAATGAAATTTTAATGTTATTAAAATGAAACTTAATGTTATTAGTTTGATAGAAAAATGAAATGTTGTATCTATAGTTGCAGAATGCACTTATAGCGATTCTAAAACAGTGTCATAAGGTTGACCTAAGGCCCTTAGAAATATGCCTTTCGATGTATACTCTCTATTAAAAGAACTTGAAACATTAAAAGTTCATAAATAGAACAGCATTTAGCATTCATTGTGTTTTAATATTCTAATACATTTATATTTAAATGTTCATGTGGGCCTTTAAATTTGAATGCTTCATTTTTAAGAATTGCTTTAATTTTTAAACAGGCTATTTGATGTTAAACAATATTTGATGGAAATAGGATACTGATATACATCAGTCACAGTTAACGGAGCATGTGAAATTGTACACTGAACTTGGAAATAAAAACGAAAAAAAAGCATTCAGAGTTGTTATATTTCATGTCTATTGATTATGACAAGATTTGCATATATCTGCACATTGTCTCATTTTGAGCACTGAAGATATACCAGTTGTAATTCCGTAGCTTTCATCATTAAAAATACAACTTCCATTATGATGATGTTGGTTGCAAAACTTACAGTTGATGAAAGAAATTTGTATCAATCCAATATTAATAGTTCTTGAGAATAATTTGCAGATTATTTTGCTTTTGTGTCTTGTTTTGCTTTCTTAGGACATCTCGGTTCATTTGTTTTGGTTTAGTATAAATTAAATCTTTATTTAGAAAGTTGATTTTCGTTAATATTTTTAGAATGAGCAAAATGTAATCGATGAAATTAAAGCTTATACTTATTTTTTTTGTTCAAAGAAACGTTTTTGGAACAAAAAATTCACAAAGAATAAGTTTCATGTTTACGAGACTTTGTGGAACTTGCAGAACATTATTTTTCTATTTTAAACTAAACATCATTGAAACAAATAATGTTTATTCCATTACCATTTTAATGCAAGTAAGCTATTTATAGAGATTATTTGATGCACAGCTTTGTTATTGTTTAATTTGTTGTTTATTTTATACCTATTTTATTTTATTTGAGTATTGTATATAAAATTATTTATTTAAGTGGCTTTCTGAACAGCAGAATTTAACAGAATACTACAAAAAGAAATTAAAGAACGAAAAAATTGATCACCCTCATAATCATTTATTCATTATTTTGCCATAAAATGCCATGTATGTAGACTAACAATGCTATATTTATATCAAGCAATGCTTATTTCAAATTTGCATTTGCTATATTCATAAATCAACATTTCCTGTAGTTTCTTAAAGCATTAAATTGTAATTTGACAGGTATTTGCTTTAAAAAATATTATTATTTATGGTGGTATTATATAGTATGCTATTTTGCTGCCAATTTAAATTTCTGCTGCTAGTGTCTTTCAAAAATTGGTATAGCTAAAAAAAGTAAAGATTTTTTTTTAAAATATTAAATATGAAATCTTAAAAATATAAAGTTTATGTATATTTACTAATATATTGTAAAGAACAAATTGCCAATTAAATTGGCAAAGGGTACATATATGTAACGCTTAATGAATATAATAATCCCTATTTTTTTAGAATAAATTTCATATTACTCATGGTGAAATTGAATTCTTACAATACTGTTAAAAATATACAGTAAATGATTTTATTGTAAAATATAGATTTGTAATCGAGTTCATATTTATGTATTCAGGTAAAATAAACCAAAATGTTATAATGTTTAATAGCTTTATGTTTTGTTTATTTGTTATCGTTTACTGAAGTTTAACTTTATATGTTTCTGTCACCACGTCAGCCAGACATATCCTTGATTTGAACAAGTCTATAAATTTTGTTAGTCTTGACTGTTGTAATAAAATAAAATAATGTTGTAATTTTGTAAAATTTTTCAGAATTTATTAGTGAAATTATAATGTCATTGATTAATTATAATTTGATGTTGGACTATTAAATTCTACAACTTAATTGTATCTAATCATGGAGATATTGTTACCTGTGCTTTTGTCCGCATCCCCCTTCTACGGAGTGGACGTGCTCTACCCAGCTTCCCTAATCGTAGTGGACTCTTCCGTGAGTGAGGGGAGGCTTGATTCTGCTATATAATGCGGCGCAGAGACAATCTAAGCATTCAGTTCATGGCAGGAGCCACCCTGAAAGCCTCTAACTGATGAAGAGAGAAGGCAGTTCGTGGCAGAAACCGTCCAGCAGGCTTACAGCCGAGGAAGAGAGCGTTAGTTCCTAACAGTAGCCTTGCTAAGGCTTCCAGCTGAGAAAGAGTGAGACAGTTTTTGTTGGCATCAAGCCACATTGGAAATTACATGAACCTAGAGTAAAGCAGATAGCTTTTGAACATCGTTCCAAGGAGGAAGCAGCAGAGTCCTTTAGACGAGACACCATCCAGCATAGCAGAGGGAAACGCCCGTTACTTGCACAAGCCGTGCAAACCTATAGAGATACGAGATGCCATCCAGCATAGCAGAGGGAAGCATCCGTTACCTGCTCAGTTCGTACAGTTAACCAGATGTTCGAGAAGCCATCTGGATTAACAGACAGAAGAGACAGTTACTCGCCCCTTTGTGCCGAAGACCAGTTCAACAGATGGTGGCAGCCTGACATAAAGGAAGCAAGGCAAGCAGGAAGAAGGCTCCAGTCAAGCGACCTAGACCAACCTGAAAGAACTTTAATATAGTACTCTTCAAAACTCAGCTATCAGACTTATCGTTAATCTTTTGCATCCCTTGTCTCGAAATAAAGATCCCCAAGCTACCTGTCAGTATTGTGTAATAAAGCCATCGACACTATGGTTGAGACAAAATAAGAAGATATGATAAAAACGGGAATAGGAGGATCCTTTAGTTATTCCTGGAAATACTGAACGCAGACAGTATCAAAAAACATGGCGGCATTGGAAGAACAAGTGTGCGTTAGTAAGAAAGGTCTGACCTTACACAGCCAATCCAGAGGTATAATTTGGAATGTTTTTCAATATTTTAAGAGTGAGGGCGATTGAATGTCTATTAATGAATTAATAAAAAAAACTGCTATCGCAACAAATTTGTCAATTTCGACTGTATGCAGAATTGTAAACGAGGCAAAAAAAAAAGACTGATGGCGGCATTTCATTTTCAATGCCAGGAAAAAGAAGACCACATCCTAAGCCAATTTTGGAGTTAGATGAATTTGATTTATCTGTTGTCAGAGCCACGGTAAGTGAAATTTTTCAAGAGAATGATTATCCAACAATTAGTAAAATTCTTTCAAAATTACAATCGAAAATTGGATTCATGGGAGGCAAAATATCATTACGAACAATTCTTTGTGTGAAACTAGGAATGAAGTACGGAAGAATTGACATGAGGCAATTTTACGTCGAAAAGCCTGATATTGTAGCTCATCGACACAGATATTTAAGGCAAATCAAACAGGTACGTTCCGAAGGGAAAACAGTTATTTATCTGGATGAGACTTGGGTTAATACAAACACCGGCAAAGACTGACAATGGCACAGCGATCAGTGCGGTATCCGTGGACGGAAAATACTATTCGACAAAGGTCAGCGGCTCATTTTATGCCACACTGGAAGCAGCAGCGGATTTGTGTCTAAGAGTATGCTTTTGTTTCGATCTCGGACCAATTCAGTAAATTCTAATGATGAGATGAATGGCGACTGCTTCAAAGAGTGGTTTGAGAAACAATTACTACCATATATCCTTCCAATTGTGTTATTGTAATGGATAATGCGTCATATCACTCCGTCGAAATTGAAAAGGCCCCAACAAGCAACAACAGAAAAGCAGAAATGATTGAATGGTTAGCTCGTCAAGGAATTCCCCATGACGCAAATATGTTGAAAGCAGAACTATACGACATTGTAAAGCATTCCAAAATTGGCAGAAAGCAGTATGTGATCGATACTTTAGCATCAGCTCACGGACACACAGTATTGCGATTACCACCGTACCATTGGGATCTCAATCCGATCGAGTTGATTTGGGCGCAAGTAAAGGAATATGTACGTAAGTACAATACAACCTTTAAACTTAGTGACATTGAAAATCTCACCGCATCAGCTGTACAAAATGTATCGTCAGATAATTGGATGGCTGCTTACAATCATGTATTGCAGGTAGAAGAAGCCTACTGGCAATCAGATCATCTCATTGAGAATCGAGTGGAGCCCCTTCTCATCACTACTTCCGATTCCAGTGATGACAGTGATTTCGATGAAAGCTTTGAACCTCTTTCAGATTAACCTCTGTATTGGCTGTTTTTTAGAATTCATAGAAATAATAAAAAGGCCCTTTTCAGGGCCACTAAATATGCGGTAGAGACCAATTTGTTTGATTCAATTTAACATTAAAAAAAGGTGAAATAAATACTTAATTAGCGGTTGGGATGCCGTCGCACTTGTTAAAAAAATATAAACAAGAAAATTACAACATAATAGGAGCAAATAGTTTCGGACAAGAATATTAAGTATGTCCTTCTTCAAGCCAGGTTTGGAAATAATTTTAAATTTGCTTCTTGTAACGGACGCTCATCTTTGTGTGCAGCCGTGTGCCAGTTCGGGATGTTCGGAGTTGGGTGTAAGTGGGAGGGTCCACTGTTTGTTTGGGGGACGGGTTTGTTGGGTGTGCCTTGGAATTGCTGTGCGGGGGGTTTCTGATTCGGGAGTGAAGTTTCTTTTTTTATTTGGCATTTTTTTAGGCCATATTGTTCCATTTGTTGTACTGAAAGGCATTGATTGTAGCAATCTGGATCAGTTAGGATATGTAAGGTCTCCTTGCATTTTCTGAGAAATAAGTTATTTTCTTTGCAAATGATGGTGCATCGGTTGAGATCGATGTTGTGCTTGGCTTCGCGTGAGTGAGATACGGTGTTGTAGTTAAGGTCATTTGTTTTTAGTGCATAACGGTGTTGTGCGATGCAACGGCCTAATGTCTGCATGTTTCATCCAGGTATTTACAATTGGGTATATTGGCACTAGGGATGGCATAGACAAGTCCTTTTTGCTTAAGGGGATTGATGGGAAATTGCGAACCATTAAATTTGAGAATTTTGCCAATACTATTATTGCTGGGGGAGGTTAGGGTGATGTTCAGTGGATTAAGAATCTTGTTGAAGGCGTGATGGAGGAAAGGGTGAAAAGGAAGGGAAATGTAAGTGGAGATACGTTGGGGGGGAGGGCATTAAACCTTTAATTAAATACTTAATTACTGAAATAAATAAATTTAAAAATAAAAAATAGAATTAAAACACAACTAATATCTTATAAATAATATAAATTTAATAATAAGATGTTGGTAATATAAAAATATTAATAACAATAAAATAATACAAAAATAATGTATAGACAGTTTAAAGATACAAGATTAAAAAAAAAATTCGATTCTTCTTGACATCAGAAATATTGGATTTAGTTACAACATTGTGCGACAGATGGCGCTGTACTTAGGAGCATGCTTTGAAGTTGTAATCGATAACCTACGAATATCTTCTTATTTTGTCCCAACCATAAATACGGTTGCAATATCACATCTATAGAATTATATAGGCTGATACTATTAAAGCTATTCGGCCTTAGCCTTGTGGCCGAGGCTGCAGCCTCCCAAAAGGATTTGTTGGAACCTGGGTTCGAATCCCAGCACTGCAATGGATTTTTAATTTTTTCCCTGTACCTCTTCTTTCCTTTCTCTTTCAGTTTGAAGCCATTCCACAATACCACGCAAAGATGCGAATAATGAATTTTTCAAAAAATGACTGATTTTAGAAAAGTACTTTATTTACACCAGTTTTTATTTTTTCAGTTGTATTTTTGTTTAATCTTTAATCAAATTAAAGAAAAATAATTTTTGCCACCAAAAGAAAGTGGGTAATGAATTTTTCAAATAATTTGCCGTTTTTAGAAAAGTATCTTTATTTACTCAAAATTCATTTTTAAGTTGGAAACATCGTATTTTTGCTTAATTTGATTAAAAGAACAATAAAATTAAAGAAACAATTTTTGCCTCGAAACCACCCTTAGGCGGCAGGTTATTAATTTTTCATAAAAATAGCAGTTTTTAGAAAAGCTTCCTTATTTACTCTGGTTTGTATTTTTCAGTTGGAAAAATGTATTTTTGTTCAATTGGATTAGGCTTTTCGAATTTGATTAAAGAACAATAGAATTAAAGAAAACTAATTTTTATGAAAGTACAAAACAGCTGTCTCAGATTGCTGTTGATGATGGCTCAATGCGTGGAAGCAAATGAATTTACAAATTTGTGCATTCTGTAGACTTTTCCGTTTTCGGCGGCCGGCTATCAACTTTTTCCAAAAATCGCCGTTTTTAAAAAAAATTTTTTTTCTCAATTTTGTTAAAAAGTAGAATTTTTGGAGTTCTTTTTTATTAGAGTATTCTAATTTGATAAAAGAATAATAAAATTAAAAAAAAAAA
>JAFIDM010005346.1:19917600-19959895 GCA_023159025.1 Thereuonema tuberculata
AAAAAAAATATTTTTTTTTTATTAATTTTGAATTAATTTTGTTAAGAAAGTAGTTTTTTAGTTTATTTTGATTGGAGTTTTCTAATTTAATTAAAAGAATAATAAAATAAAACAAAAAAATTTTCTTCAGGCTATGATTTTTTTTTTCGAAAAATCGCAAATTTAAGAAAATTTTTCTCTATTTTGAATTAATATTGTTAAGAAACATAGTCTTTCGGTTTGTTTCGATTATGATATTCTAATTTGATTAAAATAATAATAAAATGAAACAAAAAAATTTTCACCTGATAACCAACCATAGGCAGCCGGCTATGAATTTTTTCCAAAAATTGTTATTTTTAGAAAAAATTCTTTTTTTTCTCTATTTCGAATTAATTTTGTTAAGAAACGTAGTTTTTGGGTTTATTTTAATTCTAAAAATGACTATTTTTAAAAAAATTCATAGCTTGCCGTCCTTTGTGTGGTTTTAAGGTGTAAATTTTTGTTGTTTAATTTTATTATTCTTTTAAGCAAATTAGAATATCCTAATCAAAATAAAAAAACTACTTTTCTTAACATGATTTTCTTTAATTTTGTTAAGAAACATAGTTTTTGGGTTTATTTCGATTAGGATATTCTAATTTGATTAAAAGAGTAAAAAAATTAAGCAAAAAAAATTTCACCTTAAAAACACCTTGAAGACGGCCAGCTATGAATTTTTTCCAAAAATCGCCTTTGTTAAGAATTGTGTTTTTTTCTCTAGTTTGAATTTATTTTGTTAAGAAACGTAGTTTTTTGGTTTATTTTGACAAAGAATAATAAAATTAAAGAAAAAAATTAGATATTTTAATTTCCAGATTGTAAATATTGATTGAGAATAGTTGAATCATGAGATAAATTTAAGCCTAAGCTTAAATGATAATGTGAACATATTAGATTATTTGAATGCTTTAAAGGAAGCTGATTTTAATTTTATACTGTAATTATTAGCTTTACTAGAGATTGAGTTTATGGAAAGATTAATGCATTTGTGTTATACCATGATTTGATATGTTAATATAATATTTTCTTTAGTTCAGGAATATAAATAATTCATATATTGTTAACTTGTCATCTTTAAGTTTTCCTAAAAAAAATAATATGCTATTCATATATAATAAAATTACTGTTCAGCCATTCTTCAGTAAGGGTTATGGACCCAGAGCACTTACACTGTGTTGGAAAATTTTAAAAAAAAGAACTGGTTAACTGATTATCTTGAACTATGACTATGATTCACGTTATTGTAGTGAATTTTTATATTTTAATTTTCTAAAGAGTTACTTAGTACTTGGACTACTTATTCTGTAAGTGATGTTAGTTTGTTAAAAGGTAAAAATAGGTAACAAATATTTAATTCTGTATACTAATATTAATTATATATAATAATATTGAACTCCTTCTATGGCAGGGAATATACTGATCTTCTGCGGAGATAATTATATGCAGTGGAAGGTTTGTATTCGAACTGCACTTCAGCGTGAATGCTTATGGGATGCTGCTAATACTCCGTTAGCTGAAATTAAAGATTGTGAGGATAAATCTATAAGATTTAAATTGTTACATAAACCACAGAAAGCTATTGGATATATAACTAATTCTGTAAAAGAAAGATTTCATTTGCTGTTGAAAGAGTATAAAAATCCGTAAATACTTCTAAAAGAGTTAGAAGAGAAATTCAACACCATTGACTATCTCAAAATAACAAATCTTAAGAGATTTGTATATTGAAAGTAAAACGATTCCTAAAAAAACCAAAAAAAAACCTGCTATTCATATATAATAAAATTAATGTTCAACCATTCTTCGATAACACTTTATTGCCTAACACTTTAATAAATCACTTTTGACAATGATTGTATGTAGTTTTTTTGCCTGATTTTGGTCACTTTAGAACTTTTATCACTTGGTAAGCAAAAGAATTACCATCAGTAATTCCAGAAATGTTATGTAATTTTTTTAAAAAAAATGTATGTTGAATTCTTTTTATTAAAAATTAATAAATTTAGAAAAGAAAATAAGTTGGAGAATGATACAATAAATATAACTAAAAATATTCAAATATGTATAAATGTAGTTCCATTGTTTGTATTGAAATGAAAAAAAGGACACTGTTTTATTCTATGAAAGTTTTATTTTAAAATAGCTTATACAGTTGACAAATTATTTTCTTTTGTGTTTGATACATTTCCACAACTGGAAATTAGCAATCAATAAAGACAAAACCCTATGACTCCTGACAATCTAGAGGAGTCTGATGACAATGATCACAGCTGATACAGCAAGTGGAATGTATTTGCCAAGAAAGGAGTTTTCATCCCATCATTACAAAGAAAATATGAATTAGAATATATGAAGTAGCTTTGTCAGTTCTGTACATTACAAGTAATTCTTATATTGTCACACGCTAACGTTAAAGAAATTAACAATATTACTTATTGAACAATATTTATTTACAAGTTACAAAGGAATAGATGGTTGAGCATGTGAATTAAAAATAAATTTATAATGTTTATCTTTGTATTAAATGGGATTAAACTCCTATTGTCCTTTCTTCTGGTTTCAAAACATTATTTATAACTGTGCTTCTAAACCTGCATTCTCTCTTTTTTTTAATAATTTGTAAGAACAATGGCCTCTAAGAAATTTTAAGAATTTTTCAAGGAGAAACAGGATTTCATTAAAAAAAAATAGTTCTTGATTGCTTAAACTAATTGTTGAAATATTTTTTTTAAACAATGACTACGTTATTGGCTCTATGCCTATCAAAGGAATAGATTATTTCTTTCAATAATCCTTATCATGATTATATTATTGCAAACTTACTTTATTGATTATAATATAGACTAAAACAGAAATAAAGAAAAATAAGCTTCAAAGCAGATCTGAGAATCGAATACATATTGAAGCGTGACAAAAGTTCAGATCCTTGAATTAGTTCTGGGTAGCTATTCCACAAAATATTGCAGTAAAAGAATAAAGAATAAATATTTACAATTGAAATAAGTAAATAAACTGCAGAGCACTAGAAGTAGCCTGCATGCTCTGCAACTTGCTTAAATGATAACGATTCCATAATACTGTACCTTGTACCTCTTTGAGACCAAAGTTTAAAGAAAACAATGAAATTATTAATTTGTTTCTTCTTGAAAAATTCGGTTATTCTAATTTATAACGGACTCAAAATTGGTGGACCTGAATGCTATAACAGGATCTTAAAGGTAAAACGAAAATATTCATTTTTTTTTAAAATATAAATTCAAACCTGTCTTTTAGGGCAGCAAGAAAGGACTCCAGCAAGTCTGCAGCAACAGGAAGGCAGTTTCTCCACGCTGGCATGAATGGGCGAGTTATTTCCCTCATTTATATCCCCAGTATGATTACCTATATACTTCAAGTAATTAATCAACATTTACCTTGCAATACACTCTTCCATTCGAATGATTTCATCATTGCTTTTAAAATAATAAAGAGCAAAATAATAAAAAGAAACTAAAACCATTTTAAATATAAGATAAATGCTAAATAAACATTGTTGCATTCATAATCAATGAATAACAATCACTAATTCCTTAATTTGCCGTATATTCTTCACGAAGCACAAGTACTTCATACATTTGTACACAGAAGTCAGCAAATCTAAACTCTTAGTTTAAATCTGCATAATTACTATATAATTATATTAATCTATAATTCTGTATAACGTCAAAGTGGTTTGATATTATTTTCAGAGTTATGTTATAAAATAAGACATCAAATTTATTATTTTGAGATGCTAGTTTTGTCAAACAATTTATCAAGCCTGTGAAACGTATTCGTTAACTTACTAAAAACTTAAAAATCGTATACGTTAATCTTATTTATGAAACTGATGTCGCTTTCAATTTTTTAATAGAAAAAAAAAACAACAACAACAGCAGCAGAGAGAGAATATATTAAGTTTACAACTGAAGAAATTAAAAATTCTTTCAGGGTAAAGGACTCAAAACAAGACAGATTATCATATGAAATAAAATTATCAATTAAGAAAGGAAAATGACACCAGTTTGGTTAAAACAAAACCAGAATATTATTTACTATATAAAATAATCTTTATTCATTTATTTATAAGAGCTTAATTTAAATTTAAATTCTCTTGTTTTTGCTTCTTTCTAAAATGGTTTTCTGGACAACAAGAGATTACATCCTAGTTTTCACCTTACATTTTCAGAATTATTTATTATATTTTCGTTTCAAAATTTTGCTGCTAGTCATAAAAAAAATAATTTCTGATCAGCAATTTAATAGCTGTTAAACATGAGAAGGTTTTCAATATAAATTTGTTCCAAGAATGAGCTGATTTTAGAGAATATTACAAAAAAGAATGTTTTTTGATGCAAATCAAACAAACTTGAAGCTCTTCAGTTAATGCTACTATCACTCCAAATTTATTGTGTATTCAAGTTTATAGGTAAGGCCATTTTCTTGAGTGTATAGAAATTCTTAAGAGTTTTAGTTTCTTTATACACATTTTTTGAAGTCCTTTGTGTCCCATATTTGCTGCTATCTAGGGATGTCGAAGAGAACTTGTCTCAGAACTGGAATTGAGGACATGCGTCCGTCATCCGTCATTCTACTGGAAGACACGTGGATGATGCGAAATACATCGTGACGCCTCTCTCAAAGTCAGTTGCAGTCGGTGATGAGGAAGAGTACGACTGCAGGAACACTTCGTTCATTCACTTACGCACAAAGACTGCAGTCTGTTTAACAGTCATACGGCTATGGTATAGTCCTCTGATAATTCGCGACGATGTAGTAATGGAGCTGTGGGCCGTGTTTGCAATCTGAAAGGTCCAAAGAAAAACTTATAACATTTAAACTTCAAGCTTTAACAATTAAATTTAAATAATTCAAAGTTTAGAGCCAAAAGAATTAGAGCGTAAGAATTTAAGATTCATTTTACTGATTTCGATTTCACTTCGAATAACGAATTTTAAATATAATTGCTTGTTTTGTTTTAACAACAGTTACAAAAAACTATGACTGCATAAGTATATAAAAACATAAATAAGCTTTTAGATTCAATTGTTTTATTTGGATTATAAATAGCACAATCATTCTCTTTTTTAAATTAGTTTCATTTCAAAAAGAAAAGATGTTTTTATGATATTGGGAAAGTTTTTCTTTCCTCTGAAGTTTACATCAATAAAGTAAAACCTATCACTACCGCAAAGGCATTTTAAAATTTAAAATTTGTCTTTAAATTCTTTTAAAGTCCTTCAAAGCGACTTTTGTAACTCAAAGTAATAATCTAACAAAGTTATATTGATATTGTAACCACAGATTTGTTGTTGAAATATTTGGAATTAGGTTTTTAGGTTATTATCTTGGTGTCTTGTGTTCTATATGCTCATTGTGTGTATCTCAATTCTTCTGACAGGTCAATCGGGTAATAAAAATTGCAATTCATTTTATATTAAGCTTCATGTTTTGGTTTACTTTCTCAAGAGATATTATTTTGTTTCGGCTTGATATGAATTTGGCAGAATCGGTATATTTTTAACAAGTTAATCAAAAACACTAAAACTAAATTTTACCATAAATCAGATAAAAGTTTTAGGAAATTAAATCACTAAAGGATTCTAAGTTTTGGTCATTCCCACAAAGTAACTTATATTATTAATTGTTCATAATTCTTTTTTTTTTTTTGCCAACGCCCGGGCTCTTAGAAGTGAATCTTTTGGCCTCAAAAAGGGGCGAGAAATGTGAGCATTTATCCGTCGTAACGTTGCCCAGGGTACGCCATAGGAGGCAGCTCACGCTATACCCGCAGAAACAGACGAAACACAGAAGAATGAAAGGAAACAGCCATGCCACTGCCGGGATTCGAACCCAGGTACTGGCGCACTGGTCGCCACGGCTGGCCGCCGCCGAGACCGCACGATCACGCCATTTTTTTCATAATTCTGTTTTCTACATTGAATTCTTAACTTGATGGAAGCTCTGACAAGATCTAGGAAATTGGGGAGCTGAGATTCAAGACTTAAGAATTTTTTTTCCTTTCTATTTTGGTCACTTAACAACCATTAAATAAAAAATAAATTCCAGTACCATTAAGAACAATCACATCAACATTAGAAAGATGCTTTAATTTGTATTTAGAGCCGTTTGTCAATTATTTTTATTAAATATAGAGTAACCATGAAATGAAATCTGTTCGTACACATTTAACTTTGAATTGATTTCACTACTGTATTTATAACTTACTAATTTTAGTCTCTGCTATCACAAGCATCAATCTGATATGGAATAAATGTGTTGTGCAAGACGGAAGGATACGTTATGTAATTTTGTAAGCCAACAACAAGAATTTGACTGCATAAAAACAGCTGAAAATTCTTGATCAGTTATTTCCAATTGGCTTTATTACATAATGCGTATAAAACAAATTTCTTATTATACAGAATCAATATTTAAATATAATGCAAAGAATAAAATTTAAAAGTGAATGTATTTACTTAACTTCGCTTCGTGCATTTTTGTTTGATTAGTTTTATTGAAATCGGCCTTGGATTCTTTAAAATTCTGATAACGTGCTCTGTAGTTGAGCACATTATCCAAATCAGAACGCAGTTTCTTACCCTTTACGACAGTTTCATAGGTTCTTAAAATCTCTTAAAAAAAGCTTTAAGATCTCTGTGAAAGAGGGGCATTATTTTGGCTCGAAACTTTCGAATAATAATTGAATACCAAAAAAATATAAAGATTTATAAATTACTAATATAGAAATAAAATGTACAGTATATATATTACAAATCGTAATTATTGCATTACAAAATAATTCGTTAGAAATAGAAAAATAAAAAATCACCCTTGAAAATTGAAAAGACAGAATTAATGAAGGTAGTTACTTTTGAGTCTTATCTTCTCCTATTCAGGTCTACAGTGCAAACCTAAATTTTACAACACTGATATTAAAATAGAAATGAAAGGGAATTTCCTATTTTTATACTATAAATATTTAAGCTTAAATTATATTTAACATCGAAGAGGAGGATATTTAACAAAGCTTCTGGTATGAGTCTTATTTCGAAATTTTCTGATTATATTTTAGAAGCTATTCATTTCTATTGTATTCCATTTTTTATTTAAATTAACAAATAAGTAATGTGACCAATTTATTATTTGATAAAAAGATGTAAATCTTATTGCTGGCCTTTGATACAGAATTGCTAAAACAGACCAGAGATTGTAACGAATAGATTTGAATCACAAATACAGTATGAACATTGTTCAATCATAGAGTCGGAAAGTCATTAAGAAGAAATCTGTGGTTCTGTCTGCTTTTAAGGATCCAGATACTTCAAGAGGACTTGCCATACAACTGAATTCTGATCCAAAGCAAACAAATTTCGTAAACAGTGATGAAATGTAAATTTAAATGGCATATGTATTATTAGTTTGCTTTATAGGTGTGGATGGAAGCAAAATGGAATTAAAGAATTAAAAGAAGCATTAATGAAGTTTCCGAAGGAGGACTGCTTATTTAAAAGGCACAGACAAAATTTATTCTTGATATTTGATTTTTGACAATTACTACGCTGACAATTATAAATGATACTAATGATGATGAGACGCTGACGATACTAAAATAGAGGTTACACAATCATATACAATAAAATAAAAGACTGAGTAAACTAAATTCAATCTTTTACAAGCATTGTTTAAAATTTTAATTTGAATGTTGAAATTGAGAATCAGGAAAATAATAATGGGTTTGCAATTACAGTGTTTATTGCAATTTACAACATCCTGAATTTCTCTGAATTAACGAATCGTTTTCTTAATTTTCTAATCTAACTTTTCTGCTTATGGATGGTTAAAAAATATACTCTGAACATTTACAAAAACTGAAGTATAACCAAAAACGACTCTAAGTTCTGTTGACCATAACTTTTATAAATAAATCTTAATTCTCTGCCATTTGCTTATTTCTCTCCTAGGCTTTTTCTAAGATTTATTCAGATTTAATATTCGAGGAAATCTATTTACTAGAAATCTAGCTTTTGTAGACTTGTGATACAAGTATCAGACCCTTATATTCTGTCTGTGGACAAGTATCATTAAAATCTCATTAAATTATCATTAAGCACAACAATCGCACATATTGCATTGGCAACAATCACATTTATAATAATAAGGCAATTCAAGCAATAATTCAACATAAATTAGATATCAGAAGCCGTTGCGAAGCATTGCGATTGGCTTACTAATCGCTATCCCTACCTTGCTTTCTTAAGTATTAATTCTGAAGACTATCATCAGGTTTTTCTTAAGCCTTCAACTCAAATTTCATCAAATTGTGAATGTTCTAGAAGAATAATTTGATCACTTACCTAATCAACCGATCACGCAGAATTCCCAATCAGAAGAATTTGTAATTTGCAAAATTATTAAGCAATCAATATAAGATGCATAAAAACTTTCTTAAATATCCTCATTAAAAAGAAATATTTATTATATCTCAATTCGATAAGCTTTAAAAGATGTATCATAAACAGTCTATAAAAATAAGAATAACACCGAACATACAACTTACAGTTATATGCTTAGTATTCATGTGTATAGTATATTTCTAATTAAAATATTTAGAAGAAAAACTTAGAAATTTACGATATTATTCCTGTAGTGTAAAGGTTTTATTTTAATAATCATTTTGTAATTTAAAATTCTTTTGTTTTATTCTGAAATAATATAATAATTCATCTAATAAATAATTATTTATTTGATTTCGGAGATCCATCGTACTTATTATAAAAGAATCTTATAACAGCATAAAATTAAGTTATACTAAATATTTTTGATTGATATAATAAATCACATTTAAAAAAATAACATTTTCTTTAAACGTCCTAACATTTCAAAAAGTTTTACTGAACTATGTAACTTATGAATTTGTAATTACCCGTAATGTCTCTTTTTAATAGAGATCTAAGAAATCAAGTCAATATTTACTATGTGACATCTTAGGACTTATGTGCGCTTTTTTTATTTTTTTAATGCACTAAAAAGTCATTTGTGGCCAGCGTTAAACATGAATTTCTCCTGCAGTTATGGTTTTCTTTTTACTTTATTTACATTTACTCTTACAGGTTTCACATTTATTCAGATAATTTTATTTTGTTAGATAATATTTTTCTAAAACTGACAATTTTTTATTTATATTGCTAACTGTAAAATCTTTGGAATTTTAAACTTAAAAAAATTGTTTCTTTGAACGAAGCCTATAGTCATTCGGTGCCCTGACATGAGTGTGTGAGATGGCAATAACAGATTCACAAATCTTCACTATCCCTCCTAAAAAAATAAGTTTTAATTTTAAGAATGCTCAAAGAAGTACTTCTGTTGTGGAAATCACAACAGATCAATTACTTCCTAAAGAAGCTATTTCTAAACTTGACAAAACATCTTTTTCCTGAATAACTTGACTCAGTTGTGGTCTACGATATACTGAATGCTAAAAACAAAACTGAATAAGTCGTAAATCAACAGATCTTCGAATAATTATGAAATTCATTAGGGAATTAATAACAAACTTCAACAAAAATTGTAATAAAAAAGTGAGATGTGAATTTAAATGTTTTTAACCAAAAAGAAATTTTAAGATGTATGAATAGAAAAATGAATTGATGATGAAATGTGATTTGTAGAAACCTTTAAGCAAAGGATTCATGGTCATTTTAAGACATTAAAAGAAAAGACTTAAGATGTAAGGTGAGATGATGCCAATGGAATGTCATCAATCAATGAAAGGTGGGAAATGAAAGTGAAATGTAGTAAGTTTGGAACTACAGTATTCTTAAGATACACACCAGAAAGAAATTCTCATTAAAACTTTAGAATTTAAATATTTACGAAAAAGCTGTGTAATTCTCCACCAGAAATAGTTCAAGAGGCAGAGATTCTTTTCAAGGTCAGGTCGAAAGCTTAATAACAATATTTTGTAAGAATTTGAAAAGATTATTTAAAAAGTTTATCACAGCAATAACATCTTAGTAATTAGCTATCTAGATAAGGTTAACTGAACCTGATGAAAGAACAAAAAATAAGTTAATTATCAAGGATATTTGAAACAGAATTTATAATTTTTAAAAAATACTTAACTATCGATATAAATTCCACAATATACTTCAAATTCATATCTTTCAAAATCCAAACACGATATTTCGAATGTATCTTCTGGAACATTCTTCAGGTGAAAATTAATATGAAAAGGGAAAACTATTTAAGTTATTCTTCCTTTTTCATAATGAAAAATTCATTCTTGTAAACAAAATAAGCATATCATAAAATGAAACAATTGATTAACATCACATAAGATATCAAATTGGACTTATAAACCAATTGTTACCATAATAAAAGTTGCTATTCATTGTTTCCTTTTGTTTTGATAATTCCTGAAAATGCCAAGTGAATGTTTTGATACTCTCAGGTCTTTATTCTTACATTCGTATGAATTAATATAGTATGATTCAAGCAAAAGTCTTTCTGCATCATCGTTACATTTATGTATCATTTTGGCTATAGGATCCGGGTTATGTTTTTCGGTCAATGCATGGTGAGCCCAATCTGAATTAATTTTTCATTAAGTAAAAGGAGGAATAACAAATAGTTTCCCCTTTCATATTAATTTTCACCTGATGAAGAATGTTCCAGAAGATACATTCGAAATTTTGTGGTTGGATTTTGAAAGATATGGATTTTGAAGTACATTGTAGAATTTATAATTGTTATAATATTAACGAAATTATTAATATTACGCATTAAAAAGAAACGGACATATGCCATTTTAATAATAGAAACGTGTATATTAGAATTTATTAAATAATGACAACTGTTATCACATTATCAATTAATTTAAGATGATTCCAGAGATTTTATTTATTTATTTGTGTCTTCTGTTAATAGCTGTCAGGAATAACTTCATATCATTGCAGTTTGAATTTCTATCTTAAACTGTCAGCTGAAGTTGTTAAAATATAAGACTAAGCATTTATAAAGAAATTTTGATAATTATTAATTTTTTCTGATAAGCAACTATGCTGTTTGTATTTGAGAAAGGATTTGTAACATTTGGTAATTTACTATAATATTTAATATTTGTATGTTTGTTATGTGAATATTTAAAAAATACAATGCATATTTTTTTTGCTACGGAGGATGAGGAACTATTTAAAAAAAAATGAAATTCAAACTAAAATTGCAAGTAAAATAAAAACAGTAATAACTAAATGCAGTAATAAGCATGCAAAGAAGAGGAACAAACTACAGAAATTCCTCACCTCCTAACTAACAAAGTCGCCTCTTCTCTATCTAAATGTTCTTGGTTGTATTCCTTACATTTGAGCTCTGCAAAATGACGAGCGAAAATTAAAACTTCTTGCAACAACTACAACACACAAAAGCATCTACAAAGCAAATGGTTATAAAGCTTTTTCTGTGATAAAAACTTAATTACTAGTATATCAGTGTATCTGAAACATTATAATAACATTTGTTAGCAATAAAATTTATTGTCTTAATTTATCTATAAATTTATTGTCTGATGAAATTTATAGTTTTGATTGTCTTCTTTTGCATATAGTAATGCCTAGAGCCGCAAGTTCATTTTAAGACTTCATGATGCTATAGTTAATAATTTTATTTCAGCTACAAGATTGGCTTTATGAATGAGTAAATTGAAATTTATTATAGTATCTTATTTTATAATAACGGGTGTTTACAAGCTTGAAAGATGGAACCGATGTTTTCAAATAAATGTAACTATTATATGAATTGCTTCCAGTTTTTCAAACTTATTCATATAAGTTTTACAATAAAGCTTCTTGATAAAAAAAAAACTTTATTGAGCTAAATGTGATATTGAGATAAATTTGTATATATTAAAGAACATCTGCATGTACTGACATCACTGTTATGATCACTAACTGCTCTACAATTGAATTTCATTAAATACTACAACGAAATGATCTATCATAGCATTATATTGTAAATATGTAATAACAGTAATTGCAGCTTGAATCGCCTAAACAATATGTTTCAATTATAATAAGGAAATTTAAGGAATTAAAACTAATGATAGATAATTACGGCAGTACTTTATATATATATATATATATATCTTTGCTAAATATTACTGCAATAGCAATCAAATGCAGCAATGATATTAAAATATTATCAATGTGAGATTATGCCATTCTTAATCTATCTAAACTATTTTCAGTATTTTTTTAAATCATCAAATTTCAGATAGATATGTTTATTTTAAAAGAAAGAAAGAATTTCATAAAACTGTTTTGGAAACGTTTAAGTTATGCTTTTCACCATTTTAGTTTTTCATTATCATTACATGTTACAAATGATTTTTGATTTTAAAAACAATATATCGTATTGATACATTCTACTCTCAAAAGAATAGTAAGTATTAGTTCTGACTCTGATATGCAATATTACTATATTGTTATAGATTTCGTTTAATTAAAATAAACTTAAATAACAATGCTTTTTTTAATTGTATATTTGTTATTGCTTCTTTAATTTTTGGAGGTTCCACATTCTTTCCGATGATGAAAATATGTTATAAATTAAAGGTATCTAAAGTCTTCACAAATAAATAATATCTAATAACCCCTTAATTTTTTCTATTCTTGATTATTTAACGTGATTTTTTTATGAAATGTTTTTCCTTATTTCTTTGTTCATTATTGTAAAGAAAATTGTAAATTTGTAAAGAAACTTATGTTATAACTGATAAATGACGTCTACTTTTCTTAATGAATTCTGTTTAACCATACTGACTTGTTGCCAAGAAAAATTATTTCTATGTAATACGGATATTATCGTGTATTTAGTCATGTTTATCTGTTACAAATTATCAATAAATAGCCTTTTAATTTTCTTTTGGATGATGAATAAATATAACTTTTGGCAGCTACGTTTATTTCAAAATATTTTTTTTTTAAGCAGGATTCTATATAAGGGAAATATTTACACTTCTGGCCAAACTATATTGCACGATTTGTAAATTTGTCATTTTTTCTAAAATCAAGCGATATATCTCAGCATACTCCTTACACAAATGCATTGGAGCTAAATAATCTACATTTACTCATAAGGAACGAGTAAGAATTTCCATAGATATAAATTTCGAGAAAATTACAATAAGCTTATATATAAAATCAAATTGTATCTTTTGCTATCAGTACAATAGATGGATGAAAGCCTTGTGGTCCATCCATGGATTGGGTTGAGAGCTGGAGCAATCTGATTTAATGTCCGGCTGAGATCAGGGATTTTTCCTATGTTATTTCTCCTCTGGACAGGCCCTTGGGTCTAGAAAAATGGAATTCTTATTTTTTTTTATCCCCAGGGGTACAGGAGGGTGCGCATTAGACTGACCACCTGCGGTCAACTACACCCATGAAGGCTTGTATGAGAAATACCTACATACCTACAATAGGAAATAGTCAATTGATCCTCTTTTGTCTTGAATTACTGCAGAACTCTTTGAATTTTGTCACTCAGTGTTTGACAAAGCTACACAAATATTTCATGATTCTACACCTAAATAACTATTTCCATGAGTGCCACTGCAGTCTTTAGGTTATAAGAACTGTATTTTTGAAATGCAAAGAACACCAGAATGTATCCTTTCTTGTTGGGTGTATGCATGACATTCCTGTTGGAAAATCTGACTACGTTGGAAATGTATCTTAACTTTAGAGTTCACTTTTTACAATATGTTCACCAAAGACTTCCTATACCTTACTATGACATACATCCAATATCATTTTCAAAAAAGGGTATTTCTGAGTTCAAAGCAGACATTCTTGTCGTACTGCTTCACTGCCTTTTCCATGAATAAAGGTAGGAGTATCTGATTATACAGAGATTGTAAAGCTCAATCCTAATTTTGCAGGAAATGGTTCCCTAGAACATTAACAGTTTCCATTGATCTTTACGATAGTTTACATCTTCCTGATGCATTAAAATATAGCTTTCCTTTTTCGAGGTGTTACATTCTGATCATGACATGCATTAAAACAGCACGAAAACATGAATGAGAAATGCAGCTGCTTAATATGAACATACGCTATTTATACTGATCTCAGTGTGCTGAATCTCGCGTATGTGTTGTATCACAAAATTCGATGCAATATCTAAAAAAAAAATTATAAATCATCATAAATTAAAAGTAGGTAAGTCTTAAAAATAAATGCAGAAATTTAAGTTTGATAAGTGTCTTTTATGTTAAATTTTTGAAAAAGTAAATCTTGCAATACTTTTGGGCAGTAGTGTTATGGAGAAATTTATAGTCTCATTCGTGAAGATTTTTATTGTCTTTAGATATTAAAGCTTCCCACAAAGTTAAACAAAAAAGTTTAGGTAACATTTTTCTTTGTCATTAAAATACAACAATAATTAATGTGTGGTCCAATAAATAATTCATATCTAAAATTTAGAAGTTCATTTTCGTATATTTTGAAATAAAGATAATTTTTTTAATCTTTTTTGGACTTTTAAAAGGTATAGTTATCAAAATAGTAACTAAGTTTTTATTAAAAAAAATAGACCGTGTGATTCATAAAGTACTAGAAAGTACTGGTGGTTTTCACCGTTCCGTATCTTTTAAACTACTGCTCATAAAAATCTGAAACTTTTTATATAAAATCGTCAAGCATATAAGAGTTATATTTTCATGTTATTATTTATTCATTATTATTGAAATTCATTTTATTTGCGTTTAAACACCCCCAATATATCGAAATTATTATTTAAAAAAAATATTCGACTATCTCCCAAAAAAGTCATTTGTCAGAATGTATTTTTAAAAAACATTCTTTTTTTTTTAAATTTAACAAAGGAATTAATAACAAAAGTGTTTACATTAAATTTTCCTAATTAGGTTTCTGTATTATTTGAATGTTGGATCCAGAATTTTAGAGTTTAAACAACATCACAACAGTTATTTAAATATACGATATATTGGGGGTGTTGAACGTAAATAAAATGAATTTTAATAATAATGAATAAATAAAAACATGAAAATATAACTGTTATATGTTTGACGATTTTTTATAAAAAGTTTCAGATTTTTATGAGCAGTATTTTAAAAGACATGGGGCGGTGAAAACCAGAAGTACTTTCCAGTTTATGAATCACCTGCTATATGTTAAAACACTAATAATTCTTATTTCCACATATTTTTGTATGTAAATAAATGTTCATATAGTTAAACATTAGTTGAAGTTTTAAAATATTATTGTTATTATTCTTAGATATACTGTACTTAGATTTACTTCATCTACACTCTTATTTCATTCATCTTGATATCTGGTAACAGTGATTTGAAAAGTCACAGTACAACATACATAATTCCTCAAATTAGTCCCAACATTTCGAATCCATTGAATACCTCAAATATGAATTTACAGACTTGGTGTCTTTCATATTTTTTAAGCAGCTCTCTTCTGAATGGAAGTCTGAAGATTGGATATGTTTGCTCAACATTAATAACATAACGATGCAAATGCCCGAGAAGATTTAAATGTTGCATGTAATAAAAATGGAATTTCACCTTGTGGACATGGTTCATAAGTAGGAATATGATTATAAAAATTAAAAATAATTTGTTTCACTCACCGTCTAAGTAGCCCTGTAAGGCAGAATCCTGAAGACAATCTTCTCCTTCGGACAAACCATGGCCATCAGAGAAGTGCAGAGGGGGTTCTAACCTACGGGGAAATTCAAATGTGTTTTCTTCACTGTTACTTTCTGAACTAGACGACCTGTTTAAAAAAAGCAATAGCAATAAGAACTAGTATGAGTAATGAATTTCATTCGTCTGAAATCATTAAGGATATCAAATGATGCTACTGATAACAAGGTCTGTCGAGGAAGACTCCAGTTCCAGAAACTGCCTTTTGTTCTGTGGAAATGTATAGCTTAATGGTGCAGCCAAAATTATCTGCTACTTCAAAAGCTGCTTTTTGAAAACGTGAAACTAAACTATTAGTTACTTAAACTCTTAATTACTGTAAATGTTAAATACATTGTAAATTATCTCTTCTGGCCATATTAACAAATCTAAAAGTAATGTTTAAATATTGCAGCCTTATCGTTCTCTAGTTGTCTAATACAAGTGAACCATATGCATCTCTAGAATGTTTCAGATGTTTTCGAATAAGGCTGTAATTATTTATTAAATCAAGGCTTTATATTAAAAAAGCAGGAATAATGTTGGTACTAATATGTTAATGGGCTTCAGCATAAATGGAAAAATATATAACTTACAGTTGTAAGGTCTTATTGTTTTTTAGTAATTTTCAAACTTTTCAAAACCTTATGAAAACTGAATTAGTGTTTTTCTTTTTAGCGTCAAACTCACGTATTCCGTCACTATACGGGAAAGTTCAACGAGCTTGAACATCCCCGTATTCCGTATGTGACGTCCTGTTAACGTCACCAATCAGAATGTTTCTTCTGTTAGAACGTCAACCAATTCCAACGCAGCTGCGCGCTTTGGCGGAAATTCTCATTGTGTCTTCATTACAAGATGACTGCCAATTTCAACGAGGCGCTTTATTTAGTTCAAAACTATCCAGAGCTTTATGCTGTTGGTTCCAAAAATTACAAAATGAAGGTACAGAGAGACAAAGCATGGTTACAAATTTGCAAAGCATGGTTACAAACAGATGCATTATGGGAAACGTTCATTTCCTTTTCCGGTTTAACAAAGGGAAGACGGAACCCAATGCGTGTTTAAAATACGGCAGACGATTGACTGAATACGCAATTCGCAATACGGGAGACGGGAGACGAAGTGCAATGCGTTTGGCCCTTTACTTGGACGGTCCGGTAGTGACGACGGCGTCGTAACACCAACGAGTGTAAAAGGCATGCTCGATACCAGGAGAACTGTGTATAGGGTTTTAGTGCAACAAGTATCGCGGGTGGTCCAGAGAATGCCAGTTGGGCCAAAAAAAAACTTCAAGCTTAAATCGCAACTGTCGACTGAAAAGGCTTGTGGATAAAAGAGGTAACAGGCAACTGGCACGAATCGTCTGCAGCAACAGAAGAACAACACGACAGATTGCAGCTGAGTACAACGCAGGTGTGCCAAAACGCATATCCGAACGCACAACCTTGTCCCTGATTGGTTTTAAGAGCAGGAGACCAGTAAGGGTGCCTTTGCTATCACAGAAAAACAGGAAAGCGCGCCTGCTGTTATATAGCCCATGAGCATCGCAATTGGAACCTTGATGATTGGAAGAAGGTCGCTTGGACCGACGAGTCTTAATTGCTTCTCCATCATGCTCCTGGAAGAATGAGAATATGGCGCTGGCAGCACTAATTCATTGACCCGTCTTGCCAAGTGACAAGCTGGTAGCGGTGGAATAATGGTCTGGGGAATGTTTCCTATTGTTACCCTTGGTCCCCTAATCCCGTGGAAACATCTCTTAATGCAACGGGCTACTTCAACATTGTTGGCAACCAGGTAAACCCGTTTATGGCTACAGTGGCATTGTCAATAGGACACTGCACTTTGTCACTGTGCTCAATTGGTCTCCGATTGGTTCAGTGAACACGACTGATTTCCACTTGCTTCTTTGGCCGGCTCAGTCACCTGATCTCAATCCCATCGAACATTTGTGGAAAGATCCATTCGAGGCCTGGAAACACCACCATCCAACGTGAATCAAGTAAGGGCTTTAATGAGCTTGGACCAATATTCCTGCGGAACGGTTTCAACATCTTATAGAATCTATGCCTAGAAGAATGACGGCTGTGATTAGAGCTAGAGAAGGACCAACCAGTTATTAGTATGGTGGCTCGAATAAAGTGGCCACTCGTATATAAAAGTCAGAGTTTGTATGTTCTCTATACATTACTACACAGTTTGACTGATCTTAACCAAATTTTGCTTAGATACCGTCTATTAATCTGCAGAAAATGTAGGCTACCTTGAAACCCGGTTAACCACGCCTGTTAAGGGGATGAAAAGGAATGAAACGCTGAAATAGCGTCAAATAATGAAACTGTGGCAACAATGGGAACCATACAAATATTTTTCTGCAACAGAAAATTGGAATAATTGGGAAAGGGTTTGATGTGATAGGGTTGTGGAGAACAGGAGAACCAAGACTCCCCACCCCACCCCAGGAACGCCAGATACTTTAAGCTAGTTCTTTATAACCTTGAAAACCAAAAGTATTTTTTTTAAAGTTTACAAATATTTAATAGATAAGATAGATTTGTTGGTTTCTTATAAAGATAAGATAGATTTGTTGCTTTCTGAACATAAAACCAAAGCTAACATTACATATAAATTAAGATAGAAAGATGAAATGAGTAATAAACAATTTCTTCAATTAATCGCAGATAGTAGGTTGTGAAAATAGCAAACACAAGACATTCTCCAAGAATTAGTTATTAATAAATATTTTTTTTTTATTTAATTTATTTGGTTTCTCATGCTTTTAAATTTGCACTAGGGCCAGTTTCCACCAAAGATGAAGACATCTCTACTCTTAAAGATTAAAGAAGGCAAATCTACCTTCTCCCACTTACACTGGGAGATCCTTCGGTTAACGGCTCACAGTTTTCGCCCCTTGTAGGGCCATAGACAGAAGTGGCAATAGCCCGGGGATACGAATAATAATAATAAGCTAAGTGATAATGGGTTTTGTATTTAAAACGGAGATTTAGAATAAGTAAAATTGTAATGATATAACGAAGAAATGTGAATTCGCAATTGTAACTGGATACTCGCACTGTTTATGTATAAGTTTTTTATTGATTTGCCAGGATTGTTAGATAATATCACTGAACCTTCACTTAGATTAAAAATTAGGAAAAGAAGTATCCTTTTTCTAAGAAGTATCCTTTTTATCCAGACAATCTTTACTTATATTGCAGCATCGGTTCTTTATTGTTTTAAGATGTCTTACTTATTGTTATCCACTTCTCGGTGTATTTACCTCTGAATAACTGCAGTCTTCTTGAAATTCTGTTTTAATTTTAAAAGTCAAGCATACATCACATTGTCGTCATTAAATCCATACATGCTTTATCAACAAAAACAATATACAGCTGACTTAAAAATTTGTATATTATCAAACCATTGTGATGTAACTCTCGAAAACTGTTGAACTTGCAACATTATAGAAGTAAGTTAAATATTGTTTCCTATATTATAAAAAGAACTTTCATATTAGTTTAAATGGTATCAAATGCTTTAGTTTCTTGTTTTTTACAAAAATATGTAAAGTAATGAACAAGAAAGAACATTATGGTGTGTATTAACGTGTATTGAAATGTTGAAATATTGAATATAACGACACCACACTTTGAAAAGTATGTTGTCGTTTATATTTTATGTTGAAAAAAAGAACATTATTTACAGTACTGAAGCATAAAGTAAAAATATGCAAAATAATTTGATTGGGGTTTTTAACTCCATTGGAAACCTACACCATCTTATTTTATTGCAGTAAAAGTAAGTTGCTTAGTTATAAATGTACGTTTCAGTAAAGTAGTTAAAAGAAATTAACTAAAGATAGATCATTTCAACAAAGTGGTCATGTAACCATCAAACCTATTCATACAACGTGTATTAAATATTAGTTTTGCTGGTCAAGCCAATCAAACCAATTCCGTGTTTAATCTGCTTTTCTTTTTTATATTTAAACATAAATTAAGTATGACTAATTAAAAAACAATTAAGTATAATGTAATGTATTGTATCCATCTATAACTGTGAGTCTAATAACTTAAAATAAGGAAACAAGGACATTTTCTATATTAGCTTTAGCTATAATCTGACGATTATAAGGCTTTGAAACTTTATTCTTACCTGTGGGATAACTTATGTTCCTGCTGGTCGTCGTATCTGACATCCCCGGAGGGAAGGTTAGGTTTGGAATGTTTATTATTTCTGCTTCTCGTCCTGCCAGGTCTCTGGAATGACATTCTTCTCTCTCTATCTGGAGAACTATCACTGGAACTGGACTCAGGGCGATGATAGAGTAAATCTGGAACTAACAGTGGTAAGATTTAGCAAAACTAGGACAAAGTAAGAAATGTATTTGCATAAGGAAATTAATTTTTAAAATTTTTCTTTCTCTTCTTTTTTTTCTTTTTTGAATTAAATTTCATGACAATGCAAAACAACTTAAAATTAATGAAATATGTACCTCATACAATCATCTCTGTAATTTATATTGGCTAGTTAAATTGACAGATTAGGATGTATATGTTATTGTTACAATTTCCTTTTTTTTCCAATTTTTCATTTTTGTTTATTAAAAAATTACTTGAAAATTAATAAGACATAGATGTAATGAAGATTTCATTTGAATCATTGTTAAAAAAAAAAGAAATAACGTTACAAAAAAGCCTAAAATACCAAACTTGGCAAAATCTGTTTTACTCATTAAAAATCTGTCTTTAAAATGTTTGGAAGAGATATAACTTGTTTTTTGCTATTTCCAACCAAACTATTTCGAGTTTTCTTACGAAGTTTTCTGAACTGAAGAATTTCTCATGAAATTCTTGTGAGAAAAAAGATAAATATCGAATTTACAAAATTTAAAGCCACGATTTACAAAATGTAATGCCAAACGGAAAAATGTAAACGATATTCTAGACCATGTACGATCTCTTAGAAACTCATGCCAACCAACCTTAAGGAAAAGCTAAAATTTAGACAAATAGTTTGGGGAAATTTCCCAAGATATATTTTTAGTTATTTAATAAGATATGCTCATTACGTACGTATTTAAATAATAATGAATAGTTTACTTAACCCTTTAGCACAATTTTAAGAATTTTTATATATATTAAATTTCTAGCACTTCCAAGGATTTTTTTTATTGGATGAAACATGAACTAAGTTCAAAACTGAAATCTTTACAGCAGTTACCTTATTAACTATCATAAATATAACTAATTGAACTGATGCAACTTTACCTTGTAGAGCAGTAGTGTAGTAAATAATATGTGAGTGAATATTAGAGATTTAAATCTAATCTCTCATTTGCTATTTACAATTTGAATGAAATGAAAGAGCATAACTAAAGACAATACCTCTATGTTCCAATCTTACAGGAAGATTTTGTCGCTGTTCTTCTCGTAACTGCGCATAGGATTCTGAATACTGGGCGGCTTCGGTATCACTAAAATCTGATTCACTGACAGGACTAGCATAATCTACAAAAAAAAAAGGCATATATAAATTGTTAATCATATTTGAAATTGTTTTTTTTTTCTTTTTAATATCCATAACAAAATACTTATATATTTTATATCCAATTTTACAAATACAAATTCTACAAATTATTTGTAAAATTCTAAAAGGTTAATAGAAATGGCAAATTTTTAATAAATTATATTCGCTATTTTCAATTCGTCGTAATTCCACTTCTTTAATTTCTAGAACTAAGCTGATATCTTTTTTTCTTTTTTGTTTTGTTTTGCAAAAATAATTTTTTGATCTATAAATCATTCAGGCTACCTTCCGGTTTCGAATGCAGAGGTCCTGTTGTTGATCTCTGTTGAATTGTCTGTTTCTGGACTTTGGAATAAGCGGGTGTCTGTGGTTGAAGTCTTGCCTACATCAGAGAGAGAAAAAAGTTAGATTATAAGGAAATAAAAAATGAAATTGAAATTTGGAAATGAGCAGTAAGCTTTAGAATTGAAGGCTAAATGAAACATTTCAGGAAAACGTGAAAATGTATAAAATGTAAATAAATTTATGTAATGTATGTAAATAATTCTTTTCGTAAGTACTTCTCTCTGTTTTGAAGAATTCAATGTGCCGAAATTCTGAATCTTTGTTAGAAGGCTAACAATGACACTGACGTATACCTTTTTTCTATTAGGTTATCACAAGAATAATTAGTGGTAATCACAATTACGAGGACCAACAGGAAAAAAAAAAATACTTTAATATTATTTATAGCAGCGTAATTTTAAAAGTCAAAACAAATCTGGATCAGATTGTGATTTTTTTTGTCAACAACACAATTTATGAAGGACAGAATTTATAAGTTTTAAAATATATTTTATCTTATGTAAACCGATGTTGCATAAAAAAAAGCATTTAAATGTAATTAATTCTAAAGTTTATAATTGATATTTAAAATTATCTAAAAAAAAAATTCTACATACATTAAAGTTGAGAATGAACGAAAATGTTCATTCACACAAACGAACTTATTTTTGATAAAACTCGATGATTCAGAAGATAAATCAAATTAATAAAAAAAACTGAGATCAGCGATTTTCTTTAATTCCGAATCTGATCTCAACTTTTTAATTTTTGTTCTTATTTTTAATTGTTCTTTTTAGGCTTTATAATTGACGTTACTATTTATCTATTGTTGTTTTTCTTCATCATGCCATCATCTGAGCAGAAAATATTGGTTAACTCTGCCTTAAGATAACGAAAACGACTCGACACCGTTGTCTCAAGATTTCATTCAAACTTCCAGAAGTAACCAGAATACAAAGAAGTAAAAATTTCTTTCATTCTAATCCTTATTATTTGCTATTTATTTGCTTCAACATGATATTGTTCGTATTTTTCGTAACATGTTTTGCGGACAAAAATATGTGAATACTGCACAACTCGACTGAACTAAGCGCGGAAATAGTTAACCGCCAGTATTGGCTCTGAAACAGCCAAATCACGGGCCATTTAAATTACGGCAAAGATAATATTCTGGCAAATTCCCAATTATATTTTTTTCCTCTTCCTGAGGAACATCTGCGGCTTTGAGAGGCAATTTGGCTCCAAGAACTGGATGAAAAATTGTCAGAATCAGGTTTCAGTCATTGCAGAATAATCTTTGGTCTTGCCACAACGTGATTCAGGAAACGCGATCTAACAATGGGAACTGTGGTATTAGGATCCCCGCACCGGATGAACATGACTATTACCAACCGAAAAATGAAGGGAATTAAGTTGGAAGGCAAAGGAGCACAATGTATATCCCCCATTTTAATGTAGTGGATCTTCTCAATGCGAGGCTTTACTCTTTTTGCTTTTATTAAAGTCTAAGTTATAAGATACTATTAAAAACATACATCTTCATAAACCTTGCATCAATAATTGGTAATACTTAGAATAATCCTATTCAGAAGTGCTCAATAAATAAAAACTCATCCCGCCCTCTAATCTAGAAGGATCTAGTTGTATTTATATCTTTACATCGGATATTCGTAAAATACAGATTTCAATACAAATCTCCAAAAACAGTGTCGCATATAAGGCCAGTTTTATACAGATGATTTAGCAAGAATTTTGTTCAAAGCTTTTCATAATGTAAGTCATTTGTTACATTCCTAACTCAAAGCTTCTGCCTATCACAATTTAATTCTGAGTTGTTGGTCGTTGAATGCCTTTTAGAAAACTATATTTCGTAAGTTTACATAACTTCGACACTAAAGCATCTGCAGTGAACGTAAATATTTAAAAGATGAAGTTATATATAATAAATAAATTTCTAGTTAAACATCTCGTCTAGTTAAGGGAAACTAGAAGAAATTAAAACCGGAGCAAAATCCGAGTTAATCTACTTTTCCAAATTTTTTAAAACTGGATGACGGGTTTTGAAGTTATTTTCAGCTTAAGATTAATCGTAATCTAAGAACTTTTTATGCTAATTGCCTTATCAGTTGAGAATAGGTAAATATATAAACTCAAAACTTATGTGAAAGTTACAAATCCAAAATAAGTAAAATTAAAATTCCTTCTAAGAGTAAAATACTTATAGGGAATGTTCCACTCAGAAGAAGGCCATATGGACGATAAGCCCATAGTAGATGATAAGCCAACTTCAGCGAATTACAATCTTTAGCAACGTAATATTGTATTCTTTGCATAATGTTGCAGAACCAATAATTCTCCGAAGTTCACTATTAAAGTTCTTGTATTTTTGCTGGATCAAAAATACAAGTAAAAGGGAAATCATGAAATACAGTGTTAAAATCTCTTATAAATAAACGAAGAAATTATCAATATTTTTGTCCACTACTGCTTCCCATAGGAGATATAAAGGTAAATATTCGACTAACATACAAAGCAGACCTCAGACTTGTGATATCGGTAACTATTATCTCTATAGTTTTGCTAAGAAAACACTTAGAATGTATTGTGAAAAGTCGCAACTGATTCAACGTAATCTGGAAAACCTTCCTGCAAGAACTGATTGCATTACATAAGAGTCTGAATACAAAGTGGCCTTCACTGTAAACCCTTCATTTTCTACTCTACATACTCCATTGCAATTATAGTAGTTTTCAAAACAAGAAGGGTTTGCCATATATGGTCATTACGTAGGGATCGATTTTGTCAGGAACAAACGTAACTAATCATCAACTTGAACTCCGAGCAGTCAGTCCAAGATGGCGTCGTTTTGTGATCGCATTAGCGTGACCAAGAAAGGACAAACTTTGCATAGCCAAGCAAGGGGAATAGTGTGAATCGTTTGTAATTCTTTACCTTTTAATTATTATTATGTATTCGAAACTGTAGAAAATACAAAAACTACAATGTTTTCCTAATGTTTGTAAGATTCAATTACGGATTTTACCAATAGATGGCGCTGTTACGTCCCGGAAACATCAATCGATAAGGAAATTACGTCATGAAAAGCTCTTCTTTCATGAACTGAACTGTAATTTTCAGAAATTAGCAGGGGAAAAAATGTGTTTGGGAAAACGAAGACAAAAGGAAAAAAAATGCTTCCACTGCAAAGAAATCTACTAAAGATATAAAATCTATTTTGTATAATATTTTATATTATTAGAACAGTTTCATTTTATATTATTTACCTAAAACATAGCGTTATTCGTACTTATGTCAAGGAAAATACAAAAATATAAAAAGCAAAAGTTATCTTCCTCTAATCATCTTGTATCTTTTGAAGTTTAAAGATATTAAACCATACAAATTTTGGTTTGAATAGGAAACGATATAGGATCCCCTAATAAATCTTACAGGATTTAATAGACTCTTAGAAGTACGAAATCTTTGTCCAAATTAAGAAAAATCTGATTTTTACTTTTTTATGTTTCAATTCTGACTAAAAAATAAACATTTTATTAAACTAAAATTTTGTAATTATCATTGATTTGATATTCTTATTTTCTAATCTCCAAGCATAATTATTGGCAGCTTACTAGGAATTCCCAAATCGATATTCTTTAAAAGTTTTAAAAACCCAAAAAATATTTTTCACTTCGGCTGTCTGGTATTGATTCTCGTGACTGCCACTGCAGTTGCTTGGCGCTGCGATAACAGAAGGCGCGCTCTCTCTCTCGCTCTCTCCGTTTCCAAGTCCTAGTAACTGCTATTTTTGGTAATCGTAAGTTAAAATTTAAGAATAAAATTGCAATATATTAGATATCCTATCCGATAAGGGATATAATATTTCATCTGTAAATCTGACTTAACATTAATTTTGAAATGTAATTTTTACTTTATATTTGTTGGACGTCAGAAGAACTGAATTCTAGAATATTCTTTCTATGGTTTCAGATGTGTTTATCGGAAAACAGAATTTGTTTCTTAAAAAATGGAAAAAAACAAAAAAACAAATAATATTTTTCAGCCTTGTTGAAGTTTATTGGTTAAGAAATAAATTTTCTTATAAACAAGGCTTCTAGCCGAACACACAGATGGAATATAAAACATTTTTTTATAGGGACGCAGATCCTGCTGCTATCGTCTCGTCCATTGGTGCAGCTACTTATAAATACCTGGGTTTTGGATGTTATTGCCACATTGAAAAAGAAATGCAGTTTGTAGCATTTTGAAACATTTTGTGCTTTGCTAAGAAGTACGGATAAATTTATAGATGTGAATATAAATACTTGACAAATATAAATATAAATTCACAAATTTGCCGATTGTTGATCATAGCTTACTTCTCTATTTTAAAAAGTTAGATATTATACAAATAAACTAACATGCTGAAGGATTTTTTTTTCAGCTGTTACTCTGGTAGAAACAAAAGCGAGAAAGATGGTTTTATTTTGTTTTTGCTTTTTTGTTTTTTGAGGATTTTTTTTTTGAACATTTACAAGTAACTTACTTGTGGGTCATTCCATGTGAAATCAACCAAAAAAATAATGATTTTGGACCTTGACCCCTCAGAAGTTGATGATTTTTTGCACACTGATAATACCTATAGAGAGTATAAAACATGCAAATTTTCAGATTTTTTGGGCTAATAGTTTTTGAGTTATTGAATTTCAAAAACTAAAAATTCCTTGATTTTGGCCGTGTTTTGAAATTTTCAAAACACTGTAACTCAAGAACCGTTCAACCTACAGAGTTGAAATTGGTGTCATTTTGTTCAGGTTTTAATGGCCTTTAATTTGATATACAACAAAAGTATCTTCATTTCAAATTAAAATTTTTAAAAAGTTTCAAAAACTGGTTTTTAAAAAATCTCAAAAACACCCCTTTTGATTTTTTTTAAAAAAAAATACAGGGTGTTTCAAAAATACACGGCATAATTTCAGGTATGTATTTCCCACATGTAGACAATCAAAATAGTTCATTACAACATATGTCCGGAAATGCTTCATTTCCGAGTTATGGCCTTCACAACATTGAAAATCACCGGAACGTTTTTCGTATTTACAGATGAAGCACAGTTCACACGAGATGGCATAACAAATTTCCACAATCAGCATGTATGGGCGTATGAAAACCCAAATGCAACTGTTGTATCTCATCACCAGGTGCGGTTCTCCCTCAACATGTGGGCCGGTATCATTGGTGATCGATTAGTTGGACCCCATGTACTTGTAAACAGACTTACGGGGCAGGCGTACACAAACTTCCTGGAAAACGCCATACCTCATGTTTATGACGACACTCCACTGATCGATCGTCAGCACGCTCACTTCTTGCATGACGGCGCTCCTGCACACTTCAGTCGTACGGCTCGCCGGTACTTGGATCGAACGTTTCCTGATCGATGGATAGGTAGAGGTGGCCCAATTGCTTGGCCTCCACGCTCACCTGATCTGAACCCTCTCGATTTCTACTTGTGGGGCCATTTAAAATCATTGGTTTATTCGTCTCCGGTGCCTGATTTGGAATCCCTTCGGAATCGAATTGTGGCACGTTCTGAGGACATACGCAACATTCCTGGAGTGTGGGATCGTGTTCGCAGGTCATTGAGACATCGATGTGAGGTCTGTATTCAAGCAGGAGGTGGTCATTTTGAACATCTTCTGTAATGGCAACGACCGGCGGAACGAAAAACGTTCCGGTGATTTTCAATGTTGTGAAGGCCATAACTCGGAAATGAAGCATTTCCGGACATATGTTGTAATGAACTATTTTGATTGTCTACATGTGGGAAATACATACCTGAAATTATGCCGTGTATTTTTGAAACACCCTGTATATGTTATTTATATTGTTAATACCTATTTTTGTGCCAAATTTCATAATGGGACAGCCAGGGGATCATATGGAAATAAAATAAAATAAAAGTGTCATAGTCCATGAAAAAAATGAGAATGCGACTAGCACCCATAGTAAGTTCTTATCGTTCGTTGCGTGTCGAACTTTAAATCAAATATAGTTGATGAAAGACAATCGTTCTGAGTATATCTATAGTTTGTGTATGATCAGTAAACTTACATGGTTTAATCTATGTAATATAATTAAATAAATCAAAATATAATTTACGATTATATTAACAAATTATAAAAATAAATTTCAAATTAATAATAATAGTAATAACAACAGTAATAGCATGAATTTAGAGGAATATTCTCATCAATCACATCAGCGGTTAATAAAGTTCTAACATTTTTAATACTTTTTACTGTTTCAGAATTATATTTTTCCCAATTAGTTTGACTGAATAATTTATATTTTATATAGTTTTCCAATCTTAGACCAAAATTATTCTTCAATTTATTGATTTGAAAATTTTTTAACCAATTATATCGAGCTATTGTTTCATTATTTTGATTTTTTTTTCCTATTAACATTCTAAAAGTTAACATATTAAAATTTGAGACCAATGTTCATCTGATATCTCAAGACAAGCCTGTTTCACGCTTATTAGGCGATCATCAGTTGAGAATAGTCAGAATGAACATCGCAGGTCTCATAACGGAGGTGACTTGGAAGTTGTATAAGAAGAGCAGTGGAACCTCCATGGCTATAAACTAAATATATGCTGTCATTATTATTATTATTATTATTATTATTATTATGAATTTCTTTTGTTTCAATTGTTTTCTTTGTAGTTGTAAATCCTGTTTAAATAATATCTCATTTAAGTATTTTGTTCAATTTACTTCCAATGTCCTTAATATTTATTGTTACTAGTTCTTACTGTACACGACAATAAGCTAAACATAGGCAACTTTAATGTACATATGTAATAATTATATATAGTGTGAAATCAGAAAATTATTTTAACTTTTAAATTATGTTACTGCCTAATTTAAAATTTTAGAAAATTTTAAAATTTTAGAAAATTATCACCTAGCGGTCAACTTGACAAAAATCACTTAAAAAACAATAATATATTAGTCATTTGATATTTTTTTAACAATGTATTCAAAATTAATTAAACATTTGTAGTATACCTATATTCAGAACCTGTTGATAGAAATTTGTTATTCCTAACGGGACTTTTGTATTTAAAATCATATTAAAAAAAAATTATTATTTTTATTAATTTAAAATTTATTTATATAATTTGTTTGATTTATTTAATTTTATTATATTACATAGATGAAACCATATAGGTTTACTGATCATACACAAACTATAGATATACTAAGAACGATTATCTTTCATCAACTATATTTGATTTAAAGTTCGACACGCAACGAACGATAAGAACTTACTATGGGTGCTAGTCGCATTCTCATTTTTTTCATGGACTATGACACTTTTATTTTATTTTATTTCCATATGATCCCCTGGCTGTCCCATTATGAAATTTGGCACAAAAATAGGTATTAACAATATAAATAACATATATTTTTTTTAAAAAAATCAAAAGGGGTGTTTTTGAGATTTTTTAAAAACCAGTTTTTGAAACTTTTTAAAAATTTTAATTTAAAATGAAGATACTTTTGTTGTATATCAAATTAAAGGCCATTAAAAACTGAACAAAATGACACCAATTTTAGCTCTGTAGATTAAACGGTTCTTGAGTTACAGTGTTTTGAAAATTTCAAAACACGACCAAAATCAAGCATTTTTTTAGTTTTTGAAATTCAATAACTCAAAAACTGTTAGCCCAAAAAATCTGAAAATTTGCATTTTTTATACTCTCTATAGATATTATCAGTGTGCAAAAAATCATCAATTTCTGAGGGGTCAAGGTTCAAACCACTGGTTGATTTGATATGGAATGACCCTTGTGCAAATGTCAATATAAACGAGGCTTCTAGCCGAACACAGAGATTGAATGCTCAAAAAAATTGTATGTTGATCATACTGGATGGCTGAGGCATCTTCTACTCTAGGTGAAAGTTCTCCATGTTTTGATTCAGTCACTTCGAGATTCTGATGAAAATTTGAAACACTAAACATTCGTATGTCTGTACTTTTGTTACGGAAATAAATACGGCGAGACTACAAGAAAAAAATAATGATGAAATGGATGGAGCAATTGTTGGATGTACCACTACAGTGTTGTCTGCAACAGCCATGAAGGTGAACAAGCAAAAGTGCTCAGTATCCTTTATCTGGAATAAAAAAATACTTCAACAATTCTCCATAATCTATATCTTATTAGCTTTGCTAAGAAGTACCGATAAATTTATAGATATGAATATAAATACTTGACAAATATAAATATAAATTCACAAAGTTGCCGATTGTTCATCAATCAGGATTTGACTGCAACTGATAGAATGGATTGCCTACTATCTTAGATTTCTGGGAACTCTTGTTAATTGCTTTTCAAATGTTTTATTTTCTGTTTTTATTGGAAATCAGCATTTTTTTAAACGAACTTACTTTAAAAGAATTATTTGTACTTTGAGGCTTTCTTTTGTCCATGATAAAGGAAAAACAGCAATACATATGCTAAGAAAATGTATCTAATTCTGTTTTGAATTATATGTACTTCATTTGGAAAATGGTAAAGGGTTGTATTGGCTTCATTTTGTTTGATGTTTTTGAGATTCGGAATAAATAAATTTCTATTGTTGATTATGAGATAGACCTTTTTCGTGTATGTTTGTCTTTATGTTTCTAGTTTTGATAAATTTTCATTTCTTATTTTCTTTATGAATAACACAGTTTCACATTCGAAATCTAATAGAAAATTACAATTTCACAACAAAAAAGGAATCTTATGTTTGACATGTGGAATTGAGAAAAAAATTGAATAACGTAAAACAAGTTAGAGATTTTTATATTTGACTTCCGAATGATGTCTTAATGTTTTCACGAAAAATAAAGTAAATAAATTGATTTTCAGAAGGAAAGTTCGAAAATCGAAATTTACGTGTTTTGTAAGGGAAGGAAATTCTCATTAAAAGTAAATCGATTATTTCACAAATGTCAACTTGTCAACACAAAATAAAAAAAAAATGGCGTCCTGGAAAAGTGTCGCCACCTACTGAGTATTCTGCAATGGAATTGCGGGGACTGTAGGCATGAAACTGTGTGGTTGCGTGAGTCAGATGTTCTTCTCGACATCCAGGTATCCGGAACGTGGCGTAAGGGCAAATATCATCTTGTTGGGGAATGCCTAAGAAATAAAAAAAAATATATATATATATATACATTATGTTTTTATTTCGTACAAGAAAATTATTTGTTTTCGTGTAAATAGAACCAAAATACTATATTTACAAAGGTTAATTCAGAAATAGCAACAATCAACAGTTTTCTTTAATAAATAATTTATTTAGTAAAAACATATAAGGAGGGATCAGAAATTTATACAAGAAATGGCCACTACATGGAAAAAGTACAGATGTTCAGGTTCACAAGAACACAATGAACTGATTGACTCAAAAGAGGTGCAAAGATCAGCTATTTCGTCTTATTAGCATTCTTCACTTAATTATTGGCTATTTAAATTTATTTGTACCAGGCAGACCAAGGCATTTTGGAATCTTAATTCTTTGTAGAATTATTGTTCTTCTTTTTGGGAATTTTACTAATAGAAGCGATAAAGAGTTCCATGTTATTCACACTTCTCAGCTAATTGTTAACTGTGTAAGTTTGGCTGGTGAGCTAATAACACGGTACAACTCTGCTAAATACCCACCGACGTTTCTCATGGTATGCTAAATATTATCCTCATTTTTATTTATGATTCCAATGTTTCTTCTGCATGTTATACCATTTTGATGCTACGTTTGACCAAACTAGTTTCTATAGGACATGGATACAATTAACAGTATTGTTTTGTTTTGGAATCTCATAATAAAGAATTTCTCTTTAGAATAGTTCAATTTTCTACTTCGATGTGATCAACTAATAGAATAAAAACACTCCCACTTTTATAAAGAAATGTGTGCTCCTCCTAAATATTCTACTTACGTTTAATGGTTTTGACGTATCTATTAATACTCTATAATAATGCATAGACAAACTTTGAAAAGTTTTCTTAAGTGTTTTTGCGATCTTGTGCATTTTTCTTTCTTTACATGTAATGTGTAAAACATAAAGGAAATTAATTTTTGCTGTTTTTCTTTTGAATCATGAGAAAAGTTTAAGCTCATGGTATACAATTTTATTGTTGTTAATTCAGTATTTTAAAGATGATACTTGTTTCGAAACTGGGTGCTTCATTTTTACTTAAGTTTCCAATGTATGATTGGTCTTGTCTTGATTCTTCGCACCTTCTATGTGCTAATGTAGTGCCCTTGTGATGGATTCTCATTGTTGCTTTTTTTAAGAAGCAGCAAAGTCGTCTTTTACCGTGTATACGTTTGCAAAAATTACTTTGGAAAGGAATGGAAATCTTTATTTTTTTTAAATATACATACTTCTCCTTTTTCTTCTTCTAAGTATAGATGAAAATTTCTTTCCTCTAAGTATAGATGAAAATTTCTTTCCTCTAAGTTTAACAGCCTGGGAGATGTGGTTAAATGTATATAAAATAATAAATAGCTGGAAACAGGCTTTCCATCTCGTAAGTTAATGAAAAACAGCGAAATACATTTTTTTTAGAGATAGTGAAAAAACTTTGCTTGGTTCCATTACTTTGGTTGAATCGTTAAACTGAAAAGTCCTACCACGCATGCGTTCTCATGAACCTCCATTGATATTATTAATTACACGACTTCGCCATTAGGGTTTCAAGAATAAATTAGCTCCACGCTTTGATAGGATATCGGAAACGTCACTCATTTGCTTGAAGTTGGTCCAAAATTAAAAGAGACATTTAGCTTTTATTAAACTGAAGTTCGTTTACCATCATGCTGCAATATAACCAAAATTTCGTTATGAATTTCAATATTGTGCACGTACTTCTATACGATTTCAAAATCATACAATTTAGGTGTATCCCAAGCTTTTGTATATAGGAATGAATGGAAGCAAAAATATAATGCCGAGATACATATTAGCTTTGTTAGCATTTTAATAAAAATCAACCAAAAGAGAAAAGAGGAATTGGTGGCCAACGAAAGAGATGGAAAGATCAGATGTAGAACATCTTTGTTTCAGAATGAGGAATATCAGTACCCAATCCTTGTTATGGAAGAGGAAGAAGAATATATCAAGCATAGTTAAAGCAGCTTTGGCTTAATGTTTAAATTGTTCCTAAATGCACATTGGACAAAAAAAAAATCTCTCTTGTTTTGAAATTTTAAGTGTAATACGCTAAATAGATAAAACATGAGACATACCTAACTTATAGCGTGTCGATCCTACTCTAGCGCAAATAAATGCTAGAGGATTGGTGGAGGCAGTGTCAGACATGCCTTTTCTACCATTGCTCACAACTCTACCTTAGACGTCAATGTTGGAGTCATAGATTTGATATTTTCTTCAACTGCATGTCAAAGATGGTCGATAGGGTTTAAATCCGGGAGTTTTGCGGGCCACTCGATGGTCCCAAACTCAGATGATTGTTCCTCAAACCACGCCTGGGTGATAGTTGTCCCATGGGGCAACGTACTGTCTTACTGAAACACACCATCGATTGCAGAAAGAGCGAAGGCCATCAAAAGGTATAGGTGATCAGCCAGCACATTTTGGTAGCCCGCACTATTTAAGAACCTCTTCATATACATTAAGGAAACTAACGTATACTAAGAGAAGACTAACCAAACTATCACAGAACACCATCTCATTGAATAGAGCTGACAGGGCGGGACCATGACCTCAATCTGTCGACGCCACACCCGCATCCTCCCTTCACACCGATACAGCTGATAACGGGATTCATCTGACCACACCGCTTGAAGCCACTGTGCAGAAGTGTAGTTTGATGCTCCCGTTATCAGGCGAGATGCAATGTCCGATATCGAGCAGTATAGCTAGAGTATGCAGAGTAAAACATATCGTTCGCAAGCTTCCTTGTTACCTTCATATCATCCATTCCCTATTGTTTTGTCTATTTAGGGTACATGACCAAGATAACACATGGATTTCTTATTTTATTTAGTAGTGCCTTTTATACTGTAGGATCTATATTGTCCTTTTACACATAACACATAATAACAGAGCGAAGGGTCAGAGGATTTCTACATAATCAAGTGTATTAAAATACAGGAATAACTTAAAAGCTGAAGATTAATGATCAATGAATTCTAATACATAAGATCTTCCGAATTATTTTGGAGGAATAGATGAGAATGTAGGGCCGAAACTATTTGAACATCAATATCCTGAAATAAATTATGGTTGTTGCCGTAAGTAAACATCAAGTACATGCCTGAATTTGGATTCGAATCTCAGGGTTGACATGCATGTTTCCTTTCTTTTCTTTTTTTTTTCTTATTCCGGCTGTCTGTAACCTGTTACTATTGTAAGAAGAATTACCATTTAAGGAGAAAAGCGGTTCACTTAGTTGATCCTGGATCTCATTTCTGCAGAAAGCAATATGGCGGCGCCATAAAAGCAGATAACTGTTAGGCCTGCCGAGCCAGGCTAGCGGTATAATTTGGAACCTTTTCCATTAAGGCAGCTAAGGTGTCCTACGAGAAGACTCCCCAAGCCGTCAAAAAGCTACCATAGAGTCAGGATGATGGAATATGAGTTTTTGAATTACTAGGATGACCGGCTATTGCTACAAATTTGTCCCATGTGAAAGTGAAGAGAATTGTCAAGGAGTAAAAACGACGCGAGTCGCAGTTCGTTTTCGACACCGCAAGTTACTTTTGTATATGGACGACATTTATAAAAAAAAGGTTAGTAATATAAAAATAATAATAGTAGTACATAGATACGTTAAATATGCAAAGAATAAAAAAAAATTGTTCTCTTTCTAGAAATGTAGAAAATAGTTACGATGCTTAGCAATAGATGGCGCTGAGCATACATGGAATTAGTAATCCATAACTTATGATTTTCTCCTTTTTTTAATCGTAGTTTAGTTATTAGGTCTTCGGCAACAAGCCTACAAGACGCAGTTCTTCAATTGCGCTCAAGGCCAAACAAAATAAAAATAAATGAAGTTTATTTGTATGTTCAGGCAATCCTTTACCTTTAACAAGAATTATTGGATTTTATAATGGATGTTTTGGAAAAATGAAACAACAACTATACTTCATTTACGTTTCTTATTTCGTTTCTGGAGCTTTATTTGAAATTTATAAACTACTTTTGTTTTTGAATTATAAATTCCATTTTTACAGAAAAATGTTTACAAGATTAAATTAGACTTTCAGGGAGCTATTGAATTGTCTCTCCCAACTGCAAATAGTTGAATAGCGAGTAACAGTTTTATAATAAATCCTGTTCTGCATCAGAGTAATGAAACAGAACTTTGTATCCCACTGGTAAACTGGAATACAAAGTCTTCTGAAGTTCTCTGAATGCTTCCGTGATTTCCGATTGCAGAAAATAAAAAGAAATATGTGAAATTACTACAATTGTTGTTTATCCTGAAGATAAACCGAGCTGAAAAGGAAATTTTCAAGATATTGAGAAGCTTCTGGAATACCTAAACAGAAGTTACTTGTACCCCTATTACTGTAATTGAAATTTTATAAACTTTATATCCGACTTCTATGAAGTTACATTTCCATCTTCGATTTAATAAATCGATTTTTTCCTCCAAATGTTTGAAGAATATTTGCTATCAGCTTAAACAAAATTTCATCAAATTCGAATTGTTTGATGCTGACGTAGGAGGTAAATCACGAAACTAATGTTATTCTTACTGCTAAAATATGCACCAACCATGATGAGTTCGCGCATATATTACTAACGAGCTGTACCCCGCGGTGTCACCCGCGTTAAATTCGGCCCTTCTCGGTAAGGAGGCCGCCGCATCCGTTGGTTGACGTTTATTTTTACTACTCCGCTCCTATTGGTCGTAGTGTGATCTTATATAACCTATAACCTCCCTCAATAAACGGGCTATCTAATGCAAAAAGAATTTTTCAAATCGGACTGGTAGTTCCTGAGATTAGCGCGTTCAAACATACAAACTCTTCAGCTTTATATATTAAGTGTAAGACTATAACATATTATAAATTTCCCTTCCTTCCAATCAAGTGGTAAGAAACTTCACTGTGGATTAGAGTAGAAGGTTCGATCCCCGATACTGGTCGTGTTGTCTTTCCCCAGTTAATTTCTCAGTCAAATGGATGCGAATTTCTTCCCAAAAGTTAAGGTCGAACAAGCCTTCGACCTCTGTATTGTTAGACCTCTGTCACTTAGACTACAAATATTAAGATTTTGAGAGTATGTAACGCAGAACTCTTTTAACAAAAAACAAAAGAATGTTTTAGAAACATGTTTACTCCCCATAGATTGTGAGTAAAAAAAAATAATTCGAAACTAGAGAATAAAGAGAGTAACTTTAACTTGAGGTTATGTAACATAATTCATATTTAAAATTATTTCAGTTTCAAGGTTTATCAGGAATCTTTTTCTGATAAAACAAACACTAAAGCAGAATTGGCTGTGGCTTAAATTGTAATAAAAAAATATGTTTTTAAAAAGTTTTCCAATAAAAAGACCAAACTTTTAAATAATTTAAGCCTTAATAATGCGGAAAGGAAGTTTTACCCAATGAATCCAATGATTTAAAGAGAAAAAGAAATTCCAATTAAAATTTAGGAACATCTTTGTTTACGAACAAAATCGTAAACCCACAGGAAATTTTAAATGATCAATCTTTCCTTCGTAACTTCACATACATAATGGATACACATCAATATTTTATAATTTTTTACATCAAATATACACAGAAAAGAAATTACTGTGGGCTTCTGAACTTCCTAAGTAATTAAGGATTCGTGTGTGAATTTTGACTTAATAAATTTTCAACCTCAAGAAAATAATTTGTGGTAAGACAACTCAGATTTATCCTATTTAAGGAATAAAAGATACTTGATAAAAGTTTCTTAATATTATAGAATGCTTCGTAAGCATTTCCTTTTTGCACTCCAATATTTGTGTTTTCTGTTTTGGTATTGTTTTCAGTTTGTAATGAGAAATTGGTGTTTTTGAAAGAGATTTCTTCCCTATAAAAAAGTCTTATGATAATCAGGTCATCATCTGAACTTTTTCCACGATTTTTGTTCTCTTTTAACCTTAACATTTCTTTGTACCAATTAACAAAGGTATCATTAACAAAGATATGTACAGTTCAAACAAGAAAGTGAAATAAACAATAATGTATTATTACTTTAGTAATTTTTACTTCTTATTTGCTTTTGAGTTCAGCAAAATTCATTTTTTAACTTTAATTTGTTTTAAGTCGTGAATTGATAAAACACACTTAGTTCGTAAATCTCAGGTAAGACTGTGTTCGTTCAATCATGAGATACACAATACTCCTTAAATATCTTCTTTAATCACAACAACGATATTTCGTTCTCTTTAAGAAAACTTCTTCAGTTTGAATAACGGAGAACTAAGAATCTCTTTCATCTTCTTCATCAACTGAGTTCATTGCGCTACATTTTAAAATATTTACAATACAACATGTACAAACAATATATAAATCCGTCCGTGTTTACAATACAGAAATCGTAATTTTTATGCTATTATTGTGATATAAATGAATATTTAACTTATTTACTGATAATTTAAAATTCAATTTCTAAATTACTTCAAATTTACTAACAAAAATTGTTCGTATTTTTAACGTAACTTTTGAACCATCCAAATGTTATATCACTGACTTTTAAAAATTTCTCTTTATTAATATATGGAAATTGATTAATTAAACAAGATTCTATCATTAATCTTTCTTTTTCTTCTGGTATGTGATATAAGATTTCTACTTTTGGGTCCGGATTATGCTTCAAATTTCTACAATGATCAGCGCTATCTGAGATTTTGGCTCCTATCATTCTTATTAAGTCCTTACGTGTAATACTCGTTCTTTAAAAGTTCTCCCCGTGCTACCGTAACAGATCTTATCACAATTCCTACAGTTATTCAACTTGAAGTTTTCTGTTAAAAAGAAAAGATATTTCGTTGTTGTGATTAAAAAAGATATTTAAGGAGTATTATGCAAGTCATGAATTGTTAAACTACTTAGTTTAGAGAGATTCAGTAGTCCAAAAGACTTAAAAACACAATAACGCAAAATACTAGACAAAGGATATTGCAACGGAAAATAAACGGTTATTCCGCTCTGGTTCTCTAGGTTGTTCTGGAGAATTCCATCCTTTAATTAAGAATTTTTAGATTTATTTCATAATTTCATTAGAAATATTTTATCCATGTTACAATTCAACATTCTAGAATTAACCATTCTCAAAGGCAGAACAATAAAAAAAATCACTTATATAATTATAATTAAGGTTTTGCTAAAACAGACATTTTACCTAAAGGCTGTGCATAGAATGTTCAAGCATTAATTTTTTGTCTTCTGATCAAGATCAGAAGAATAATCCTACTTTGTCTGTCCTGTGGACAAGTATCATTAAAATCTCTTTAAATCATTAAGCACAACAATCACGCAACAATTGGTCTTTTGTATTCTCAACAATCATATTTATAGTGATTGTTGTGATTGTTTTACAGCTGCGTAATAAATGTGATTGCCAAAAGGAAGCAATTGTTGCGTTTATTGGAAATAAACATAAGGAAATTAAAGCAATATCAATGATCAGAAGACGTTGCGATGCTTTGTGATTGGTTTACTAATCGCTTTCCCTACCTCGTTTACATTTTTATTTTATTTATATTTTGTTTTAGTTAAAGTATTTCAGTTGTGAGTCTAGAAAATATTATGTCTAGATGTTTTCATCATTAGGGAAAGAAAAAAAGAAGAATCAGTCTATGAGAGACTTTGAAAACATTAATAAATTTAGGGATTAAAAGTTGAGAATGCATTTTGTTACAAGGAAATCGACGTATTGCAGAAAACTTGAGGAAAGGTAACAGCGTGTTATGAGTATTAGAAATGATTTACATGAGAAACAATGACGGTATGATATAGATTTTTCTCCGAAATTAAATCAATGCAAAATCCATCACCATATCACAATAATAAAATTGTTTTCCAAAACATTTCAATCGTTTCAATAGGTGATCACTCACCTAAAAGCACATACTTCCCCCACCACTCCCCATAGTTAAATACTAATTTTTAGTTAATATAAGTGCATTAACAAATACCAAGCTCAATATATCAATCAATCACAAGCCTGTGATTCTATCAAAATCTCCCTATATTTAGACTGATATTATGTATATAAATATTTAAATTAGTCTTTAAATGAATGTATTTTACTTATACTGGAATTTAAGTGATTTACTGCTTATCTATAAGCACTTTTGTTCCAAAATTATTCACAAAATTCAAGGGTATTTTTAGAATTCTGCTGAATTTCCATTCTACTCTTTTATATCGAACTCAAGGTTAGATCGATCAGCTTCTGATGACAAGAGAATAGATTCTTTCTATTCTTTTGGAGTAGCGATTCTGTGAACGAAAAGCAAGGACATTTATATCACCATTAGTTGCTAAAATAGATTTAGATTCTGGATTTACCTGCGTGGTTATTCTTGAGCGTTTCAGAGCCGAAGCTCCTCTGGACGGCATCTGTGTTGTTGCCTAGCAACAGGGTGAAACTGCCTTTCTCGTGAGCGGCGGGATTATTTTCCTGGCCAATCACGTGGAACTTGGCGGTGGGTGCGGTCCTGACGTCACCAGGCTTTTCTGAAAGAAAGGCCAACATGGAGGAAATGCGTAGTTAGATCTGATGAAATATATTTAATTAAACAGTTTTAGTAGAAAAGTGGTTTCGTTAAGAAATTGAAAAGCAGAGGGATGTTAGTTTTTATTCAAAAGTGAAAACAGAACTATAGGTCTTTTTAAAGCTAGGCAAAAGAATAATTAATTTTGTATAATCGAACATACATATTTTTTATAATACTTCTTTTAAATTATATAACAGCTGTTTTTAAACTATATATAATACTTAACTATATAGAATACTAGGGGATCTTTGTGTTCCTCTATTTGCTATTCGAATAGATGCTATTCGAAAGATGCTATTTAATGAATTAGCATTTTTAAAAGGAAGCAATCTACAAGAATGAACTCTTTCTAGTTTTTCAGCTTTTAGTTGACAGTTTTTAAATTTGAAGTTGACAAGTATTTAAAATTAGAATATATTTTTTTCTCATTGATAATGACCGCTGGAGAATAACAAAGTGAGATTTTTACGAAAGTAATTTAGAATAGTGTAGTTATCTTTTCAACCTATTTTTTAATTGTTTTGATTTTTCAAAAACGTATCTTCAGGTTTTTTAGAATCTTATAGAATCAGTAACTACTTCTTTCCAGAGGGTAACAGGTATAATTTTTCAATTGATCAACCAATGTACTTTTCTGTCAGGACCTAGTATATTGCAAAACAGAGAATAAGCAAACTCAATATTTGGACATAAAAACCCAGTCTTTGATCCAGTCTAGCTTCGGACAGTGTCCAAAGAATGGTTGAAGATTATCTGGAAGAAACATTCATCTTTTTTCCATTGATATACGTATAATTTTGTATTTATTACTCTTCTGCGAGTAGCTCTGTTCTTCTTTGTAAACAAAGCTCTAACAAATCGAAAATTATGTAGTAGGATAAAACCTATCTAGAACTTAAATTGCGGGGGCATTTTATTTCACACAGACATACTTCGCAAAATAGAAACTGACCTATTTGATCAAGCATTATCGCCTCAACTTAGAACGATGATTAGCGAAGTTAAATTTCACCTACAGGGCTCCCAAATATACCAACTTTTAGATCATTAAAACTGAATTATCCTACGGTTCGAGAATGTATATATTACATTTTTTTTAAATAGTTTAAATATATTTTCTAACTTTTTACATATCAGTTATTATCATGTTAAATTAGCTTTTTGAAACTACAAGAAAATATTGCCAAGAGAATACATTTTTTTCTATCGAGGCAATAAAAGGAGGTCAATACACAATTTTGAATTAATAAGAAGATTTGTAAATAATAATAAAAAAGATTACTGCAATTTACTTCGTAAGATTTATTTCGTATGTTTAGTTGTAATTAAACCAATCCAAAGAATCATCTTCTCAAGATTCCATTTGTGTTAATTAAAACACAGGATGTGAAGCAGTTCTCACGAAAATATTTTTGTAAATAAATTATAAACACTGATATTAATTTAAATATCTTTCATATTAATTTTATAAAAAGAGGGTCTTTTTATCTACTATCTTGTAATAAAAATATTTTTATTGTAGTAAATAAGTAGTAACTTTATTAAGTTTATTTTTATAAAATTCATTTAATAAGTTTTAATAGATTCATTAAAACGTCACGAATTAAAGGATAAATTTGACGGTAGAAGTTGTAAGCCTAAAACAGTTTTACAATTTTAATTGCTTTACATAAAGGCTTGCGACAAATCTGGAATAATCCAAAACAAGCCGCAGAAAAGTTAGAGTGTCCAATTTCAGATTGTAGTTAAACATATCCCCCGCAAAGGCGCAAATCAGTTTAAAACAGAAATTATTTAGTAGCTGTAAATTTCAGAAATTAATTTCCTAATCGCGAGATCCCTTTACACGCTTAATCATTGCATAATTGACGGGATGGAATTATCTGGGAAAGCGGAAGCTGCGTGCGGTTCTTCTCTTACCCTGGCGATCATGTTGCCGCTGTCTTCGTACGCAGTAGCAGACAACGAGCAGGGTCGCTATGACGACGACGATGGAAGCCGCCACAGACGCTATCACTTTGAAGTCGAACTGGAAAGGGAAAACATCCTGGTCAGAGGCCATCATCGGGGGGATGGTGCCTGCAATGGGAAACCGTGTGGATTCTTCAGAATGGAAGTAAACAGGTTGAAGGGGAACAAGGAAAGAGAAAAGTGGGCTGGCGAAAAGAGCAATTGGAAAAAGAAGAGTTCCAATCTTGAATAAAGGTTACACAAGTCACAAACTTCGTGGGTTTCAACCGGAAATGAACTGGAAGCAACAACGTCAAATAGAAACACTATCTCAAATATGGTTTTTGTTTTCTACACTGGGAAAACAAAGATCGGTTTTGTTTATGAATTTTATAAAATTTCTAAATTTTTTTAATGCCTTCATGATGAATAATTCTTAAGCTCATTTCACAATAAAACTTAAAAAATAGTTTTCATATTCAGAAAAAAAGTTAAGTAAAATTTTATCAAGCTTCATGTATTATTGACAAAATTATAATAAATAATGTATAAATATGAATGTGAATTCGGGAATATATTTTGAAATTCAGAAAATTATATATTATATATATATAAATATGAGAATTATATATATGTGTGTTGTACTCTCATTTTCAAATATTACAATAAAAAAAAGTTGCTGCTTCTGGACAAAAATATTATTTTTTTTTTAAAAAAAGAAATATATAAATAGATTTATAAATAGGAAAATTCATTCAAGAAATTTAGTAAAATCTTAAAAGTAGATGAATAAAAATAACAAGAGGTAACCAAATAACAAAAACTGTATGATAAGTTCTCAATTCAAATGAATACACAGAGGTTAAATAATAATACAGAGAGGTTAAATATAGGGTTTTTCATAAACTATAGTTTTTTCGGAGAAAAAAT
>JAFIDM010005346.1:19959905-19992253 GCA_023159025.1 Thereuonema tuberculata
TTAAATATAGGGTTTTTCATAAACTATAGTTTTTTCGGAGAAAAAATTATTTGATTCTAAAGCATAAATATAAATAAGTTTTATAACAGTAGCTTGTAATCCTTCGATATGGCATAAGAGAGTAACCTTGCAGATGTCAATATGGTAATCAAATCCATAGCACAATTGATCCAAAGTAGTTTCGTTAATCTGAAGCATAGCTTGTGTGTTTGAGCTCTTTCAGAGTGACAGGCAAGGGTGGGGCCACAACCATACAGTGTATTTCCCAAAAAACCATTGAAAGGAATCTAAAGGGATAGGGTCTGGTGATCTTAGAGGCCAAGAAAGACAATGTTTGTCATAATGGAAAGCAAGTGACGAAAGACACAAATTTTTATATTTATGCTTTGATATCACAATTTTGTCCGAAATATTGATATCATTTCATTTGTCAATGCTGTCGACATCATTTAGAATATTCCTGGGCAACTGAAAATTTAGATAACTGAAAGGAGAAAAAGCAGTCAGGGTTGGAAGGGAGGAAATAATTTCTAAAATAGAATAAAAAAGCTTAGGAAAAAATATAATAGGCCTATATATACATATAGTCCGACCTCAATTACGTGACGATTCGACGTTAGCACTAGCCTCTCTCAGAGGTTCCGAAGAATATTTCGTTGCAGCTATAAAACAAAACTTAAAACAAAAATTTAGTTTTAATTTTAGCCCTCCATTTTCGAACTGCTTTAGGAAATAATCTTCAGCCTGTAAAATAAGTTTTCAAGCATCTCTGTAAAATACTCTGGGGCGACATTTTGAGGGAAATTAATAGACCAGTGCTTTGAGGCGTGCTTGTTGTGATTAGCTGAAAAAAACACGTCATAATCACGTGGGGTTCCTTCCGATCGTCAAGTTATCGTGGTCGGTCTATATATACAATATTATAAAATATAAAATATCAGTATTTTGCATTGGAAAATAATGTGGAACATTCTATTTACAGAAATATAAAAAAATAAGGAAATTATACGTAAATAAAACCATATAGCTTTAGTGAATGCAGATTGGTTCAACTCATAGATGTAAACTAAGAGCATACTGTAGATGTAAGTGGATAGTCTGATGTTTGACCATGTCAAGGAAAAATTAAAAACAAAAAAACAACAACTGCAAACACAAAGATATAAGCATTAATAAATATTGTTTCCATACCAGAATTAGTAATAATATTGCTACAAACTTATAGTTTGCTTTGAAATAGGTTTCGGGTAAATGTTTGGAAGCAGAATGTCTTTAAAATTTAATAGCTGATATATTTCACTGAAATATTAGTGAATTTCATGTAGTAAAGCAACTTAAATTTCAGTTTCAAACTTAGCAAATGGTGTTTTTTCTTATTAAAGTCCATTAATAACTATTAAATTTATTCTTTTGAATTTAGGATTTTGTATTTGTGTGTATGTGTATGTGTGTGTATGTGCTTATCACAATTAGACTGTGATTTTTACATATTACTCATTTTTAAATTCAGTGTTTTCCTGCTCTCTTTTCATAAATGGATATTACCAGCTCAGTTTAGCAAAATTGCTGGGTTTATTTTTATTTTTCTATTCTTCTATAGTTTTTTTTTTATAGATGAATTTGATAACTATTGTTCTCATCAACTGCGGAATTTTTATTTTTACTCTTTTCCATTTTATCAAAACGTTTGGCGTCTGACAGATAAGATAGTATTGTATCTATGAGACAGCATAATAATATTGACCAAAATATATATTAAACATAGTTCTGAACTGTGAGAAACAACTGTATAATTCTAACAGTTTATAAACATTTACAACAACAATTTACGATTGCATTTCTTATCAGCATTGATTTAGACTGAAATGTAACATAGTTCAGACTGTAAACAGAAGCTAAAAGTTCAGAGAATGGTCAAGCTGCAGTGATTCTAAAACGTTCAGATATTTCGTCAACGCTGTTGAAAGCTTCCTGAGAAGGAAAGATTTGTTCTCTGTTGTTGGTAAAAGAGAAAAAAAGGCAGAGAGGACAATGTTCAAGAGAAGGAAAAGACATCTTGTTTTGATTTTACAGTAAATGATAGGCAGCAGAAAGTTAACAGAACCATTTCATTTGCAACATGAGATGTTATATGAAATGGATGTCACAACATCTAAAATGTCCTCAAAAATTTATATAAACTTAGTTTCAAATTATTATTGTAGATTGTGTAAGAAGGTTGTTTTTCTGGTGGGCACTCCAGAAGTCAATATAATCAATATTTTAAAAGACACAACTCTTTGTTTTATGCATAATAGAACTCTGGCAACACAGAGAGGTTTAGAGTTATTGAGATAGAAGAATTGGTGATAAGATTTGCGTTGTAAATTTCAATTTGATAAAACTTTTTCAAAATCGTGACTACATTTGATGTATTTCCTATATTTTGTCGGAGATTAAATATTAAATATTTAATGTGAGTAGATTCAATGAAATATTGATCCTGATTTCAATAAGCCCATTTGTACTTATTTTCTCATGTTGGCTGCAGAGACATAGAAAGACTGCTGATATGACGTTATGGTGCTATTCTATTAGGTGGTGCTATTCTATCATATTCAAAATGATGGGTGTTGGAAGACTAACTTTATCAGCTTTTTTTAATAAAGAGTTCTAATAGAAGTTTCTACTTGCTAGCCAAAATGATCTTTCTCAGCATTTGCAGTCACTGTATTTGAAAGACTCATCTAAACGATGATGACTGGTTATCTTCAACAGTAATAATTAGAATAATTATAAGGCCAGCAACATTAGTTTCTCTGAGTTTTCAAAGAAATAGTGAGACATTTGTATTTCTTATAGCCTGCAGAAGCTCCTATTGCATTGTTCGAGTGAAAATTAACACTGCTAAACAATGTAATCCCGCAATTTTATCAAGTAACGTATAATGACTATAGCTGATGACGAAAATAGACGGTAATTAAGAAATAAAGGAAATTAATAAGATATTTATTGAAGTTGTCCACATAAGTCTGTGGTTAAATAAAAAAAACATTCTAAATTTAGTATCTAGAATACTAAATAAAAATAGAGATACAATGGAGCAATGATATAATTAAAAATGGGTGAATTTAAAAGCATTACGTTTACATTACATATACTATAATATATTATAAAAAGTAAGAAGCAAAGATTGAAAGAAAAGATAGTGCAGTCCTGTATCAAGCTAGGCGAACACACGGCGATATTAGGGCAATATGATTGGGACAAGTTGGGCCAATTTGATTGCGGCCAACTTCATCAACCGCGAACACGTAGTTTCTCCTGAACCAATATTGGTTTGAATATCGGTGGTTACGGCGCTTCGTGTGTCACTAGGGAGCCCTAGTAATTACACACTAAGTGCGAACGCCTTATAAACACACCACACGAGCATAAATGCACTGGGAACAAGATTCCCAGCAATTGTACGACATCGGTTTTATTTATACAATTTATTTGCGAATAAAATGGGAGCTGTATGTATGTCTGTATGTATGTATGTATGTATGTATGTATGTTTATAGGGATATGCTTTCAAACGCACTTCCTGTTCAGACAGGATACCCTAAGGATTTATTAGAGTTTCTCTCTTAATCCCAGCAAGTTTTAAGAAGTTTTTAATTTTATTCAGATCTAATTTTCCCTTGAATCCTAATATGTGATCTAGTAATTCATCCTCCTCCCAGTTATTTGGGTTTATGTTAATATTTTTAAAGAGTTCGGTTCTCTCTTTTCCGAAGCATGGATATCTTAGGATGAAATGTTTATTCTAATTTCTTCTGTTTCGTAATATTCTGCTAAATATCCTAATTTATCTACCCATTTGCTTTTTTCTGTTGTATTTTCAAACACCTTTCTAGACCATCTATTTTTATTCATGAAAGTCAACCTCCCCAGATATTTTAATTTGCTTGAAGCTTCTCTGCTAAATAACGATGACCACCCCATTTCACTTTGAACTGCCGTAGTAGGTGTCAAATTGTTCCCTCCTATTAGTTTTCTTCCAAACGTGTTTTGGATATTTGTCAATTTGTGAAGTTCGGTTTCTGTATTAATTATAGTTTCGTTACCATATGTTAGAACAGGCACAGCCAATGATTTCCTTAATATTCTACCTACTTCTACTTTATTATAGCTTTTATTACATATGCCCCTTATCCATCCACTTCGTTTATTTGCTTTAGCTATTGTGTTGTTTGTATGTGTTTTTAAAGATTTGTCCCTCATTTGTTATTAATATTCCGAGGAAATTGATATTCATTGGTTTCCTTAATTTCCCGATTATTAATTTGCCAGTAGTTTTTCTCAGCTACATTACAATTTATTACTTCGCTTTTGTTGCAATTGAAGTCCATTTGAAAATCTTTTGCGACGCTTCCTGCCGTATTTAGTAGGCTCTGTAAATCCTTTGTATTATCGGGAGCAATCCAGTGCAAGCGTACCTGCGGTTAAGCCTAAAGTGTTACGATCGGACGGAATCGATCGAGTATTAAACGCCTTACCGCGGTAGAAATCCATTCAGATTCTTTCATTATCAATTGACAAAATATTGTTGTTTGAATTATCTTTTATGGGCCGCCCATGTTGCAGATTTTAAGCCTTCTCTCTCACAAAACATGTCGGCGGCAGCGAGTGATTTTCCGATTTCCCAAGCCCCGCCTTCCTCTGACGTCAGTATTGTCACATGATTTCATCCGTTCATTTGATTCGCTGTCCTACAACCAATTTTTTGAGCCAACTAATCTTGGGCCAATATTGTTCCTTTCGTAGCGACAATAAAGTTGGGGCAATATTTTTCAGATTGGGGCGATCAAATTGGGGCAAACGGTTGCCAGCGATCAAATTGGACCTGATTGTCCCAAAATATCGCCGTGTGTTCGCCTAGCCTAAGGGAGGCATGATTCTGAGAGCAATAAGATGAAAATACTTGCACAAGAAAAGAAATATTAAGACAGAATAAACAAATACCAATAAAAATTAAAAATAAGTTACCAGTAAAAATATTAATAAAAATGAATACTTTACAAAAAGAACCTAAGACGTAAACAAAAAAGAAACAAACCCAAAACAGATAATGGTTAAATCCACAACTATGAAAAGAAAATATAAATATAAGAATCACAAGAAAAAAAAATATGATGCATTGCCAGCCTTTTATGTTCAATTTGCTTTAAAATTAAGTGAAAAAAGGTATGCTTTGATTTCAAACGGCCATGAGTACTGACATTAAAATTACGATAAATCAGAATTTTTAATATTTTTAGTGACTTCAAACAAAATGGAGTTATTCTATCTCCCTTCTCTTCGACCTACTCAGCCGAAGATAAGGATGGCAGAAGGGAAAAGCAGCAGATAACGAGATCTTAGTGAAGATGAAGAAAACGGGAAGAGATTTAAAGAAGAGCAGAACGGACAATTGAGATCCAAATGGATAGATAAGATATTTAGGTTAAGGGAGATGGGAGGTTACTTTAGAAAGGAAGAAAAACAAAAGATAAAATAAAAATTCCTTGAAGCCTAATGATTTGGACATTGCAAAAACATTCATAATTTAAGATAACACTTAAAAAAATAAAATTTTCAAAATTAAGTTAATAATATGTTAGAATACTTGCCATGTTCATTCTCTAATATTTTTTAAGCTTACTTATCTTCTTTTGTTGTAAATATTCCTGTAGTTTGCCACTTTCCTAACTGAGAAATAAAATTATCTGAAAAAGTAAGTGAATATTGATGTAGCTGGTGACAGTAAATGAAACGGGGCTAGTTTTCCACTCTGACAAACAACTTGTTTAGACTAGGCTTGGATGAAAATGACAATGTGCGAAAACTTCTGGAATATGCCTACTATCTCTACAGAGAAGCCAAATAAATCTATGCCAAATGATCTATGTTGCACCAATAGTAGCGATTCTGTATAAGAATGACTTGCTTCTGAATAATGTGTGTCTAACCGTTTGTTTAACGAAAGGATAACATTGAGAATGTTTTACCATTGGGCAAACCTAGACAAATTAAGTGATGTATTAAAAAGCAGCATGGCTTATTTCATCATCTACTGTCTTTCATTGTGTAGATATTGTTTTTTTACTTTATTTAAATTTTACTAATTTGGTTTTTGTTTTCGTGAAGATAGGTTTAACCTAAGAAAATCGATATCGATTGTAAGCAATAATAAGTTATTAACTAGAATGATACTACCACTCATTAAAATGCTAATTAATACAGAAAATCATTAAAAAAAACCTCATCAGATTTGGACTGTAGAAGATAGCAGAAAGATTACTTACCCCCAAGTAAAGTCAAGGTGAAGAAATCGTATTTGGCGACTGCCGAGCCAGCGCTGTTATGAGCAGTCACGCGAATATGATACCAAGTACTTGGTTTCAGATCTAGAATGACAAACTTCTCCTGCTGAGGCTTTACATTATTGGAGACAAGCGTCCACTCAGCCGCCGAAGCAGCTTTGTAGTCTACAACGAAGTAGAGAATTGGGCATCCACCGCTCGTCCAACTGTCCAGATGCAGTGTCACTGATGTTGAATTAATTTGCAGCATCTTTTCCTTGGGAGGAATTTCCGGTGCTGAAATGAGAAGAAAGAAATTACCATTTGTTGTTTTTTAATAAATTAGAAATTAACAAAAGAAATTAGAATAAAGTAGGCAGTTTGAAATTAGAACGTACTCTTAATTATTATAACTGAAGTGATTTATAACATTGTATTGTTTTAGCTTGCATATTATGAAGTTTTATTTTTGTTAAAGGATAAAATTCTTGTAAATAACAGGCGAGGGAGATGTTACTTCCGCGATCCATGGTTGTCTCCATGAAATACCGATGTTCGCACTACTTCAAAAGTATCCTAATTTAATATGAAGTTGTTCGAAACTTAGAGACAGCCTGGCAGGAAAGTAACCTGAGGACAGAAGTCGCAATCCCATGAGAACTGATCGGATTTCTTTCCGAATCGACATAAGACTCCACAACTTTAGTTTCCTGGTCCTTATTTAAGAGATTCGATTTACAGTTCTCAATTTTTCTGGAATTAAGTTTTTGGGAAAATAAACTTGAAATTAATGCTGTAAAAATTTAGATAAATTTAAATTATTATTAGTCAAGTAAAAGATATTATTACAAAATATATGTAGCATTTTGATTTGTTATTTATAATGCTATTTATATTTTTGTAATACATTTTCTATTAGATAAAAAAATATAAACTTAAAAAATAATTAGAAAACACTTGGTCCAAAGCATATACACAGCACTCAAAATCACAATAAGTTAACATTCAAATAACGAAATAGATTGGTTTTATATGAGAATCAGTATTAACGCAAGAACCCATATACTTTTATCTTGGTAATACATTTCTTGTTTCATGGTGCTATAAAATGTAATATTGTATTTTACTGTTAAGGATAAAAGTTTTATCAATTAGAGATAAATGCGTATTACTCTTTCAAAATCATACTAGAAAACATTTTATTAAAAGAAAAAACAAGGTACGGATAGCGATTAGTAAACGAATCACAATGCTTCGCAACGTCTTCTGATACGTAGAAGAAAATATAATTGATATAGCTTTAATTTCCTTATTATTATAAATGTGATTGCTGCAAATGCAAAACACGCAACTGTTGCGATTATTGTGATTGTTGCTGAGCTGAATTATAAATGTGAGTGTTGCGAATGCAAAAGGCGCGATTGTTGCGATTGATGATAATTTAAAATACTAATGATAATTTAATGATATTTAAAGATACTTGTCCACAGATGGACAGACAAACCTTGATTATAAGTCTTCTGATACTTCAGAAGACTAAAAAGTACTTATTTTCCCCCCAACTTGTCAAAAGGTAATGAAATATTTTGTTAGTGAGTCATTTCAGTTTCACAAAATCACTTCTGATAAATTCGAGTCTTTGGAACTTGAAATAATTAGTTTTTAATTTTATAACAGTAATTTATAAAATATGGATATTTCAATTAGGAAGTAAGATTCTAACATTAATTTTTAAAACAATTTTAGTAAATAATAACAAGTGAGGGGGGGTCTCAAATTATTTACAAGTGATTCCTGGAACAGCTGGAAATATTTTGGTCCACTTGTTATTATTAATAATTCAAATGCGCAGTTTGAATTTTTATGCTTTAAAAAAATTCATGGAGGCCTGCGCACTGCTGGCACATGAATTTTCTCACTAATTTTTCATTGGTGAGTTTTTCATTGTGTATTCTTTTCCTTTGAGGCACCACTGCGCTTCCGATATATCAATTTTAGTAAAATTGACTAATTCAGTAACTTACCGACAATCATTCTAGATAAAGCCTAACATCGATTTGAATTTACTGTTAAATAAACATCTAATTGCATACTTGTTTTCAGCCTCCCTTTCTTTACACTTCACTTTCCTTTCTCTGTCAACCTTTAGTTGATTCACAGATATTCGGTGATTACGCATAAGATTTAAAGTTTATTACGTCAAACTGTTGTATTTTATCAGACAAAATAGTACCTGAACAGATTTAGTTTTTCCTTTGGAATCTGGACAACTTTTTTTTTGGTAACTGTAGTCTTTTTAGTTATCAATTATCCAAAACCTTAAAATTTAGTTAAAGTGATTAAAAAAATATTAAATATAGAATAACTGAAATATTATATAAAAAAGATCAATGTAAACATAAACGCAAAAGTCATAAGACTAAGCTGCATTCTAGTCTCGGAAAGAATGTAACTGTAGAAAATACTGAATTGAAAATTACTTTTTCAGTACAGATTCAAAATGCAATACAAGGCTTAAGTGAATTCTTTATTTCTTTTATTCTTCGGAATCTGTTAACAACATTAAAGCCACAAGAATGAAAGCTTACGCTTTAAATGTTCAGGAAAAAAAAAAAGACAAAAAACCAACTTAGAGGTTATTAAGAAAGTTCAGTTTGTTGAAAGGCTTTTCGAATTACCAACATATAAAAATTCATAATGCTATCGTTCCAACCAGTGCTCAAAATAAGACAGTAAATTAGTTGTAGGACAGAACCAAATTACGATTTCCACCTGGGTTTCCCTTCTCATTAAAATCATCCTCGGGGAATTACAAGTTTTAGTCTTCAAGAATCAGAACCCAAAAAGGCCCTGCAGCCATGAGCTCGTTATTGTGAGACTAATGAGAGGGAATCAATAACTCAGCACTTTATGGAAGTCGAAAACAATGTTGGAATTAATCTAAACTAGCTTTCAGGAAAATTATTTATTTACGACTGAAGCCTTTATAATTCATAACCAAGAATGTAATTAAGAGATGTTTCGGTTTGAGACAATAATTATTGTACGGTATCAATAGCTCCCTCCGTCAGTTTATTTTCCCAAGATTGAATTTGCTTTTAAAGTTTAATTGCGGAAGAAAAGCCTTTGGGTGCAAAAAACCAAAACTCCTTACGTCTTAGGAGTAAAGTAATTTTACATCTTCAGACGTATTTTCAATCAAGATTACCGAAATTATTAAATTAGTTGCATTAAGCCATGAGAAAGCTAGGTTTAAGGAAAGTTGAATAATTCTTACAAAGAATCCTGGCCAAGAACACACACGTAAAAAAATTGGAATAATCCAATAAATATAAAGTCCAAGTTTGTTCGTCCATACTTGTGCAATTATTTTATTAATTTGAAATTGATGTATTAATTTCTAGTTTCCCAAATGAATTTGGCTTGTAAACAGAATATTCGTTTATAATTTTCTTTGGATAAATTAATGATATTTCAGTGTCTAAGTTCTTTATTATATTGTCATTCCAATTTCTAATTTTAAGATTTCTAATATCATGATTTCGTTTTAACAGTGAGACGTGGCAGTTTGTCTTCCGTTGTTTTATTCATGGACGATTAGAAATTATCCATGAATTAAACTTATTCCTGCACTAGTGCAACAAGTAAGCTATAATAAAATACAATTTATTAAACAAAAAGTGTACCGAAAGTGTGTATTCAACAGGCAAATCGAGTGTACGTCAATGTGGGAGTCTACAGATTTTTAACTCTGGTAAAAATCAATACTTAGTAAGCAATGAGCAGTAACCTAGCAAGTAATGGTAATAAAAGCAGCGCTCTAAGTAATTTTGTCCTATCTTACAGAAACAAAGAAGTATTCTATTGTTATTGTTGGATTCAATAAAATCATGTTCTAATTCCATCTTATGGTCTCATTCGCCAACTCGAAATCACAGGAAGACCTTCAACATAACATCCTACATTATGTTAAATGAAATCCAAATTAACTAATTATATATTTTTGGGTTTCCTGACTGTTTGAAGTAGTTTTGATGTGTTGGAGATATAATACAGAAAGAAGTGTCTAAGAAGTTATCTGTAATGGCGAATTACAAGGTGCCAGCAATAAAACTAATATGTACTTCATTACTGGTCTTTTAGAAGACAAAGAAAACGTCCCGTTTCTGGAATACATTTATTTGTGACTTTCGCCAATAGCTTCATTAACTTCGATTGTGCGAACTGTAAAAACAGCGGGTATGTAATTATTGTTATTAAAATAAAATTCCACCATTTATCCAGATAAAAACCTATCAAACCAACATTTATCCAGATAGCAAGTTTAAAACCTATGAATGTAATTCAAAGATTTTGTAATACCATATTACAAAGCTTCCCAATCGGTGTGACGTCAGAAAATTCTGAGTACGTATATAATCAATATTTAGCTTCACACTAACTAAATGTTCGAATCTAGAATAAAATCCAGACGTCAAATAACCTGGGCAAACAGAAATATGGATTAAATTCTGTTTCATGCTAACAATTAAGAATAATAAAGTATCAATTTGCATTCAAATCGACTTCAAAAACAGAATTCTCTTAAAGGCATATTAGTTTTCAAAGAATTCTATTAAAGGCATATTAGTTTTCAAAGAATTCTATTACAGCAATAACCGCATTGAAAATGGTTTGTGTGCCGTAGGATTTTAGAAACAAGGTTTAGTGTGTCAAAAGGGATTTTTGAAACAAGGTTTAGTGTGTCAAAAGGGATTTTTGATAATAGAAAAGTGCGCCGTGAAGCGAAGAAGACTGAGAAACAGTGCTATATTATTTCAAATAGCAATAATAATAAGACTTGATATAACTGTACCAATATGATATTTTTGATTTAACGCTGATTTGTCTCATTGTGGACGAAGAACAATCAGATAGACTTTCTCACCTTCCAGATCTACAGTGCCGAATAGAAGTGAAATAATCAGTAACAGTTATTAGTATCCTATAATCTAACCGGAAACATTAAAATCTCTTATCAATGTCCAGTTTTACTGTTTCCTTGTGCATACTTAATCACTAATCCAACCATTCATTCAGCCTTTCTTTTCTTAACATATAATTATATATTAAACAATTGCATAATACTACGAAATTAAAAATTTTAAATGTTAAGAATAAAGCAAAATCATAAACGTAAAATCACAAAATTACTTCAATTTAAAGATCTAGTTTATGTAAAGTCGGTAAAACAGTGTATGAATACAAAGTATTTTTATTTCTTCATTTCTGATAATTATCTATATAATTATATAGGACATGCTCACTTTACTGTTTAGGTCATAATTACCATAATAATTTAACAGGTTTCTGAGCAGAGGTGCTGATTTATTAACTGGATATTATGCTGTATTAATTACTTTATGACACGCAATTATGAAGGTTATGGATTTATTGACCTTATTGATTTATTTGTTATATTGGTTTATATTTAATAAATTATTTAGTTTTAAAGAAATCAAAATCCATGTATAAACACAACATCATAATGAAATTAATTGAGAAAGTTATATCTCAATTATTTTTTTGTATCTTTTTGAGAGCTCAAAAAAATCTCTACAAAACCCCCTTAACTGAATAGAACTTTAAATAATTCTATATTATTTTTCCAGACATGAAACTGCATCACTTTGAAATTACTTTATTGTTATTAGAAACCAATACAGCAGATGGACCAGTAATAGATGCAAATCAGACAAACGGTCAATACGAGCACGTAATGTTTCTTTAATTAATTTATTGCTTAAAGATGGGAATCACAATTTCTAGTTTCTGTTTATGCTGATACGCGAAGAAAACAAAAAGGAAGACAAATTTCAGAACAGCATGATCAAGTTATTTTCTTTGACTTAAACTAAAAAGAAATTACAAAACGAGTCAATACATCCAAAATAAGTGTGTCTTACCAACTCCTTTGGTTCTGGCAGTCAATATAGAACTTGGCTCCCCTGCACCAATTTTGTTATTGGCAGCCAAGTAGAGCTGATATCGGGATCCGCACCATAAGTTTTCTAATGTGTAGGAATCACGTACTGGTTCAATTAGCACCTCTTCCCACTCACCATAGTCCCTCTTAAAATTCAGAGAATAATCTGGAAAAAACAAAACATCGTATAATATGTGAATGTGATATTGATCGTTGTTATTTGCAAGCTTTTAAGAAAGATTATGAATATCAATCCTACATTATTTAACTTTAACAGGAGTAAAGTAAAATTAAACAATTATATTAATAATCCATTAAGATATTCGTTAACTAATATAGTACTCAAGAAAGTTTTACGAAAGTTAAGCTTTTCAAATCAAGCTTTTCAACCACCTGTTCATTAGGCTACAATTAAAGGTAACTTTACAAATACCTTTCTTTTTATATTCAAATATTGTGAAAATGAAAGAACAACGCTGCTCCAAACGGCCAGCGGCATTATATCTAAGAATTACTGTTCTTTTAATTTAAAAATTTCCCTTTGTTGTTGCTACTGTCTCGAACTTCCATCGCAAATTCTTTCCCATTTCACTCTCTCGCGCGTTTTTTTTCATTCTTCAACTCGAAAGAGAATCTTATTACTATTAGAACGAGATTCAGCTTCATTCCTTATACCCCACCCCTCCTGTGTAATTCGAAACGCCTCACATTCTTACCTCGTATGGGGCTGCCTCCATCGGCCTCCGGCTTCCATTTGACCTGGATGGACGTAAGGCTGGTAGCGGAGAGAAACAGGGACGGAGCCGACGGTGGAGCTAAAGGGCAAAAACACCGGGGAAAACGTGGTTTCCAAAGAGAAAAAAAATATTAAAACACATCATGAGATAAAAAAAAAGGGGGGAAGACAAAAATGATAGTAGATGAATTTTAACAGTATAACGTGCGTGGTAAAATGGAATTTTTGTAATCTATTTCCCCGGATAGAGGAATTTCAACAAAGAAAGACTCAAAATCACATCGGCAGTAAATTAAAGGAAAGAGAATTTAGATTGAAGAAAAGATTGCTATAATATAAGAGACGCCGCAGGAGAAAATGAAACTCGAAATTAATTTGACGTTCTTTCACTAATTAAATCTGAGCTTTTCTTAATTTGCTTTTGCGTAATTTCTACTTGGTCTCAACTAAATTAATTTTTAGAAGAAAAAAAGATATTGATTCAAGAAATTCTCTAGCAAAATATTTAATGGCACCACAGAAAATAAAGAATTTGCAAACGGATGAACAAACTTTGGATTTTTTTAAACACAGATTCCTTGTGTACACAAGCACTTTTTTTTACTGGATTTTTTTCTGGATTAATGATTAGCGTTAATATTTTGTATGCTATGCCTAATTTCAAACAAGGTTTCATAAAAAGGAATAGAAACAGTCACATGTAAATCAAGAAAAGCAATAAAAGTTATGTCAGTATGTTCTAGATTGCTAGAAGCCCGTTCAGGAGCATCTGTTGACTTTGCAGTTTTCTCATTACATCTGGCTGGTGTTTCATCAATTTTGGGAATTATTAATTTTCTAATATTCAAATATAATGCAATTAATATGCAATTAATTACTAATAATAATATAAGACACATCCTTTTCCTATCAACGCTATATTCTAATATTCAAACATAATATGCAATTAATTACTAATTAATTCATTAGATAATGTATAAAAATATTTATGACAAGGAAACCAGGTTTATCTTGGACACTTTTAAATGTTTTAACAAACAGAAAGGAGTTGAAATTAGCCAAGCACTATTAGATAAATTTAAAGTCAATTGTAAAAATTTGGAAAAATTTTAATAATTTCAATAATGAAAATAGTTTGTAAGCAAAATCTATTGTAATAATATGGAAGTTTTAAAAATTTTACAATTATTATAAACAATGTTGTTAACAGTTTATAAGTTGTATATATTCCCAAGATTTTCTGATATTATTACATTTTACGAAGAGTTTTTTCCATGTATATTATGCCTGATATTATTACCAAATTCTTTATTATATTTTAAAAAGAGTTTTTTCCATGTATATTATGCCTGATGAAGCAGTTAAAAGTAATAAACTGCGAAATATAGCGTTGATAGGAAGAGGATGTGTCTTATATCATTATCAATTATTAATTTTGTAATTCGATTGATCGTTGGCTTTATTGGCAACAAGAAACAGGAAATTTAAGCTGTAACAAGAACTTTCTAAAATAAAATAATAAGTTTAGATAACATAAGTTAAAGCTAATAATAAAATTGTACGGAAGTAAAGAAACAGGATGAAAGGGCAAACATGTGAAAAATAAAAAAGGACATATTGAGAATCACTGTTGACAACAGGATGAAAATATTATAATAGACATCTAAAATAACACTCTAAATAAAATTTATAAATGGTTAAACTATCAAAATCTAATATTAATTTAGATGTAGGTTTGTAATCCAGCTTTGCCAAATTTTTCCAGGACGATAGCATCCAAACTGCTATTGAAGGAACATTCTGCTGTTTTTAATATACTGTATGTCAATTACCTACGACTGTAAGTAAATTGAAGGAAAAAAAATAGTTTCAAAGTTATTTTTACTGAAAGTTAATATATTGTTTTGAAGAGATTATAATAGAACAGATTCAGAATGAGTAAGATCAACAATAAACAAGGTAGGGATAGTAAACCAATCGCAATGCTTCGCAACGTCTTCTGATACGTAGAAGAAAAATATAATTGATATTGCTTTAATTTCCTGATTATTATAAATGTGATTGTTGCGAATGCAAAAGGCGCAATTGTTGTGATTGTTGCTAATGATATTTTAATGATACTTGTCCACAGACAAAAAGGGAATATTAGTCTTCTGATCCTTAACAGAAGAATAAAAGCAACGAAAATCTAGAGGTGAAATTAAAACAAGTTTTTAATTAATTAAAATAATACTATGAAAAAAAGCTGAATATTATTGATGCTGAATTTTAGATTCGGCTTATTGAATCTGCTCAGTTTATTAAATATAATCTATTGATTTGATCGCATTCTCAATTAAAATGTTCTTTCAAGAATGGTTCTTGCTTTTATACTTTATTATATTGCATCTCATATTCGTGTGGATCTGTTACGCTGCTAATAAAGCAGTTTTCAATCTACTTTCTTTCTACTACAAAACGTAGTAATACAGAGGATTGTTTACAATCTATGGTAACGATTTGCATGGCGCGTGACGACGCAACAAATCACAATAAGTATGCAAATTTATGCAAACGTACAGATGAGTACTTAAAGATTAGTGTGGAGCGGTGCGGGTTAGTTATTCGGAGAAATGCCGCCGAAAGTGTCACAGTTTTGGGAAGGGTACGTTACAGCCCTTTCCGACGCGAAATTTAGTTATTCCGCAATAATTACGGCATATAGAAAAAGAGGTTTCACCATTTCGAAGAAAAGAGTTCATAATGTGTTGGCTGGTGTTGGTTTGGCCCGTACTGGACAGATTTCCGGGACTGAAAAGCAAGCAAATCCAAGGACACCTATAAGTCGCACAAAGACTGTCATTCAGAAAGTCAAGAAAATGGTGACGGGGAACAATCCAGCGACCCAAAGGACCATTGGTGCGAAGGTAGGAACATCTCTTCGTACCGTAAACAAGATTATCCATAAAGATTTGGGACTTCAAAATAGACATAAAAGCAAGGTTCACAAGCTCTTACCAAAGCACATTTCAGAACGTAAGACAAATTGCAGAAAACTGTATGAACGACATCTCGCTGGGGATAAATGGAAGTATGTGGCCACATTAGACGAAGCATATGTTTATCTGTCCGACTGCAATAAACCAAGGGCGATTTTCTATCGCCCAGTGGGAGCCAAATCGTTTCCAAATTGGTACAGAGAATGTCGTGAAACTTTTTCGAAGGGATTCATGATCGTTGCGGGTTATTCCTATCAAGGCAAGCTACAGATACGGAGGGTGGCTGAAAATGTAAAGGTGAATTCTGCATACTATCAGGATCACGTACTGACACCAATTTATACACAGGAACTACCTGCTCTTTACGGAAACGACGTTTCCAAGGTCCGTCTCCACCAAGACAAGGCGGCCAGCCATACGTCCAAATCGACCCAGAATTTTCTGACACGAATGGAACAGCAAACCGGAATCCAGGCTATACCGTTTACCGAGATACCAATGAAGTCTCCAGACGCATCGCCCATGGATTTTTGCGCATTGGACTATTAAAACGAGCCTTGGGAAGACGACGTCCTCGTTCATTGGATGGACTCTGGAAATGTTGTCAGCAGGAGTGGCAACATATAAGTCTTCCCGTTCTTCGCAGTCTCTTGCAATGGAAACTGCGCTGCAGAGCGATAGCAGTATCTCATTGCCATCAATAGAGCAAGATCGTTAGTGGAGAAAGGGAATTTCTGGGAAATAGACCCGAATCCAAATCGTTACCATAGATTGTAAACAACCCTCCGTATATCTCAATTATTGCTATTCAATGCGGCGATCTAATAATAAAAAGAAAACATACTTTAGTTACTTAACATACTTTCTTAATCATCGAATAATGATTTGGAGAAATCTAAAATAGGATACAGTCATTGTACAGTATTCTCATGCAATGAACCCAAAGAAAAGAAGAAACACAAAAGATAACCCCAAAGATAAAACACTCATTGCTATGTTTCCATTACCTATCATGTACAAAGGTATGGGGATTGCTACAGACACTGCAGCTTAGAAAAAAGGCGATATGGATTAAGCATATCAAATATATTTTGTTTTGTGAATAGACAAACAAAAAAATATTCGATTGGGATACATCTGAATAAAAATTAAAGCCTTATGAAAAAAATCAAAAATCTATAGCTAACTCGAAAACCCCGTTAAACAATATTTACCCATCTCCACACCACCCTCCCATTTACACCCCATAGTCTAGTTTTTGCCTGCCGGTTAACATGTGGCGTTATTATGCACAAAAACATTTTAGTTTTAATTATTGAACAACAATTTTGCAGTTCCAATTGTCGCCTCCAGGTGCATATGTGGCGCTTTCAAGCTAGTTTATGGTCATTTTCTCGCAAAAAAAAAATAAAAAAATAAGTATTTTAATAATTTTTACATTGTCTATAGTATGGAACCTACCCCCATACCAAATTTCAAGTTTGTAGCATGTTGGGAAGATGCTAAACATTTCTCACAAAGACAAACATACGTACACATATCCACAAATTTCACTTTTATATTATAAATTATAGTATTATACATTATATAATCACATTTAGTCAAATTACAATACTTTAATTTGCTCTCAACTTTTCTATCATGCAATTTTACATAATACATAATTTAAAAAAAATTATCATCAAATTAAATAAATTAGTATTGCAATGATAAAGGTTTTAAAACTATTAATATAACCCTTAAATGAGGGTACCATTTGCGATGGTTAGTAAACTAATTTTTATAACTTGAATGCTAACAATTACTTTTAATTCGATAGGATAGTATATAACTTAATAAACAAACCAGCACATATTTAAATAAAAAAGAATATTGCCTCTGATTTAGTTATGGGGAAGGAATTGGGAACGGCCGTTTCGTCCCTCTACGGACTCGTCAGCCCAATCCCGCCTTCCCCCTGATAACCCAACCAGAGAGTCAAGATCCCTTTCTGGTGGTCAACATCCCTTTCAGGACAGTATAGTTTTAATTTCTTTTGTTAACAGTGCAGAACCTACAAATTTTTGTCTGTTAATAGAACTGTAATTAAAATTTAATAAATAAAGAAAATTGTCAGAAAAAGTATGGAGAAAGATCAACAAAAAGTCTGTAATCGAACTATAGGAAAGCTGCACCAAATTATTTAAGGGGAGAATTATTTGAAGGCGCTAATTACCAGTTGCAGATAAATATGTAAGTATATATGGGTATATACTTCAAAATTATTTTAGCTACTTTTTTGTTTAGCCATCTTGGCACCAGATGGAAACAAACGATGGTAAATAAAGCTGTTTTTGTGATGTTGAGTTTAGAGATGGGACTCCTGTACTCTGAGGGAAAGAGGCTTTTCATAGAAACACCGAAGCTTGTTGCTGACGAAAAGTCAAATAGGATTCGTCGCATTTATCTACAAAACCCTGTGTTAGTTCAGAAAGAATCTTGCTTTTTTTTTAGAGTTAATGGAAAATTCAACCGTTGACAATATGGTCGTAATCTAAAATCAGATAGAAATACCATAATAATAAACACATCCCAAACAGTACAGTTAAACTTTTTTTTTTTTTTTTTTTATTAATTCAATGTTACAAATTAAAATCAAAATTAAAAAAAAATTCGTGAAGGAATTAAGTTTCTGATTAGCAAAGTATTACCATTCACATCTGCTCTGTAGTCTTATATTCTCTTTGAATAACTTCGACAGTCAGGTTTTGATGAAATTGGCTGTAATCGAAATCTTGGATTTTTCTTTATCAATTGCATAGAAGCTTAAGTCCTTTTAAAATTTAGAAAGAAAACATCAATAGGACAAAAACGAAATGAAACATTACTTCTATTGTGGTTCACAATTAAAAAAGCTTTGCTGATCACAACTTACGGTTTTAGCAACATATGAATGTGAAATCTTGAAATGGTTGAGATAAGATCTTGTTTCCTTAGGAGGCGGATGTGTTATCCAGTGCCAGTTAGAGAAGAACATCTTCAAATAAGCCTTCATTACTTGTTTAAATCAAATTAGACAATAATGACTTTCGACGAATTAAAGTTCTGTGCCTGAGGCAGAGATGATAACGTCATCAAGTCTGAGGATTCAGTAGCTCGAGGAGAGATAATTTCAACTGACAAATCACGCGAGCGTACAATGCGAAAAGTAGGCCCTTCAATATTTTTCTTACATAAACAAGAAGAAAGCTTACTTGAAGGCTAATGAAGTACTTGGAGCTTGGACTAAAAAAATATGTAGGATTTTGTTGCATTGTGATATTAGGTTTTTTTTTTTTTCTAACTAAATTTTTCCGATTATAAAAAAAAACAAAACAACAACTGAGTTTGAATTCGCATTGGAACGAAGCACTAAATACTAAGTTACTTAATTGCCTTAACAAAACAGACATGCTAAAGAACATCGAAGCGGCAGTCTTAGTCAAGAACTCGTTTGCCAAAGCAGTGCATAAGACAGTTATCATTTTCATGTTCTAATAAAACTTACAGTAAAATCACCAAGTACCAGTATTATCCTGTCTTAATCACACCATAAATACATAAGTTAAAACTGTTTACTAAATGACAAAGTTCAGTCTCAAATATATGGTAAGTCTTTTGATTTGAATTTCTATATATAAATTTGACAATAATCATTAACAAAAATCCATTGCTCAAAAAAATCATTCATTTATCTGAGTCTTGACTCATTGTTTGTCCATAGCTTTTCCAAGCTGAATTCAACAAACTGGCTCTTGACAAAAAAAAAGAAAGAAAAAGAACACTGAATAGATACAAGACCTGTAACAATGACTGGCCAAGAAAGAAATAGCAGGGTAGTCTTTTTCATCACATAAACATATTAGCAACATTAATATTTTTGTTTCAAAGGAAATGTTTTCAATAATCGAGTATCAATGCTAAACTTAAGTCTCTGATATCTTTAAATTTCTGAAATATATGTAGAATTTAATATTTAGAATACTATGAAAAAAAACCAACAACTACTCTTGATTTTCTTTCAGCTTTCATAGATTCAGAACAGAAATTCCCTTCCAGATGAGTCCTAGGGTGCACTCAGCCTTCTGATACCATGTTTCTTTGGTAAAAGATAGAGGCGGGGGAGGGTCGTGTGACTGACCATCCGACCTCAACTTAATGTCGTTGGTAAGGAAATGCCGGGAACCTTATCTCCCGCCATCCCAAGAGCACTATTGGCCTGTTGTGCGATATTTCAACAGAACTGAAGTTAAAAATGATAGCAGACATTATATTGAAACAAAAAAATAAAGTTAATAATTCTATACATAAAAGCTGAATCATGCTTTGTGTACAACGTCGCTAAATCACAAAAACTTACTAATTTTTGTCTCGCAATTGCAAATATAGGTTTTGGTTATAAGTCAGAAACGTTACCCTGACTTCCCTCTCAACAAAACTCGCTTAAAAAAAATCCACAGAATGCAATTATTAAATCCTTAAATTTCCAATGAAGTAGCAATCAATATCACATTTGATTAATATTGTATTAGATTACATTAAATAAGAAACTGCTATATTAAGTTCATTATTATGATGTAGGGACAGACGAAAAGCTTACAGCTGTCTTATTATTTCCATCTAATAATTGTATGGACGAATTTAAGTATAATAATCATTCAGAGATGAGCTTATTAAAATACGTTGCTCTAACTTTCAAGTTATCTTACTTATTCTCCAATTTGATTTTTGGATTAGAATGTGATCCTTTCTTTCCGTCCATCAATTTCTAGCCTATTTTCCTAAGAAAGTGAGGCTTATTTAGATCATTAAGTCTGCATAAGTGTATGTCCCTTCCTCTTTTGACCATCTTCTTCAAACTTAGAATGCATATTTCAGGAACAAAGATGATCTAACTTATTTGAATCCTTTTAAAATGGGTCGTTTTTGAGAAATTAGAACCAGAAGGCGACACAAATCCCATAGAAAAGCATTGGAATCTAAACATCCTATTTTTATTACTATTTCTTTGAATATTAATGATTAATCCAATGATAACTAATGCGGATGTTTTGATAGGATATTACAATGAATGGACTTTAGACAATTTAAGTAAATAATGGGTCTTTAATTAATATTTTTATCAGAAATGGGAAATTTGTATTTTAACTGTTATTAGAATTGAAAAATAAACGGGTGAATTTCCTTTTCGTTTTATGAGCCAAAGAATTGAAAGCCATAAAACTTATTTGTAGTTTTTAAAGTTTTTTTTTCTGTTACGATTACAAAAGCGAAAATCTTTACACTTATTTTCAAATTACTGAATACAAACAAAAATGTTTTATTTCCTGAAAAAAAATGCATTATTTACTTATATTGTCTAAATCAGATATATTTAAATCGTCTAAAAGCACATAAAATGGACGAAGTAAAATTTAATATTTATAGCTTAAGACATTGTAATGTGACCAAAAATAGAATAAATATCCAATGTGCCATTTCTAATGCTGATATATGGGAAATTTTGCACAGTCTTCTCGTGCTAAATTTTGGACAAGGACCCAGTTGGAGAAGATTTCCAATAAAAATTTAAATCGACCCTAAGTATTTTTCAAAAAAGAAGGGTTTGCCATATATGGTCGTTAGGTAGCGATCGATTTTGTCTGGAATAGACGTCACCAGTCTTGACGTCATCAACTTGAACTCCGAGCAGTCAGTCCAAGATGGCGTCGTTTTGTAATCGCATAAGCGTGACCACGAAAGGACAAACTTTGCATAGCCAAGCAAGGGGAATAGTGTGGAACGTTAAATTATTAATAACAATAACATAAAAATATATATGTAACTGTAGAAAATATAAAAACCACAATGTTTTCGTAATGTTTATAAGATTCAGTTACGGATTTTTAGCAATAGATGGCGATGATACGTCCTGGAAACATCAATCCATAAGGAGATTACGTCATCAAATGCTCTTCTTTCATGGACTGAACTGTAGTCTTCGAATATGAATACCAAGTTGCAAGAAGATCCTTTCAGCTGCTTATAAGTTATTTGGGAAGAGGGGATACAGACTGATTACTACAGGATAATGAGGCTCCTGAGATCAAAGTAGACTAAGAAAAATAATTGAATATATAAATATAAATTTAAGAAATGATGAAAGTAGGCTTTAATTTCTTTGAGCTACCACTTTTTTTTTGTTTGCAGAGTAAATTAAAACAAACAAGAGCCAACCACGAATTGTGGAAACAATATGACTGACCATAAGCTAGATTTGGAAAAGAAAAATGTTGAGTAAAATCGAATTACTTTGTCAGATTCCAAGCCAAGAAACAGTTGTCAAAAGTAATTCTTTTTGCTTTTATTAGTAAGAAGCCCAAAATGCAAACATTCCTCTCAGAAGCAATGTCTTAAGACTTTGTGGTTTTGCTTTTACGTCTGACAGTAATTAAGGATCCCAATTTAAAAGCAACAAGACGGAAAATAAGTTTTGAAAGTCATAATGTCATTAAAGGAAATTCCTTGAAAAGCTATATTCGGAAACCTGAAGATTCAAAAACTTAGAATTCGAAGCGAATAATGGCGTCATCAATTTTGATTCCAGAGATGCCAAGGCTTTGACAGGTCGAACATAAGAACATCACAGAGTTGAGTGGATTAATAACTGAAGGCCTGATCGGAGCGTGTATTAACTCATCATTCCCATTCTGTCAACGCTCTGTAAACACGGAGACACGGGAATGTCATCTGAAGAGAATGGCTGGATAAACAAGCATTTAGTGGAATTTCGGTTGAGAACAACTGACATATGAGAACTAAATTGAATCGACGTAGACATTGCAGTCATTTAGATTATCCAATGGAAACGCCGCCTGGTCTGCATAGCAAAAGCAAAGGGGGGTTTTGGTTTAATATCTTCCACTATGAAGTAGATCTGAAACTGCAGAACTGTTTTATGTTGTTGTTATAACCTAAATCTCCTGCCTCACTTCAGGGCCATAGTGGAACAGAGAACTCTGATGAGTTCAACTCATTCACTGAACGTGGGAACTAGCAGAGCGGGATCCCTTCAATGGGGTGAAAAATGTATGGTAAACCACCTCCACAAGAAATTGCCATTACTTCGAAAGAATAGAGATCATCTACTTTAAAAGCAAAGGGAGAAAAAAAGAGACTAATTTGGACCGACCGTTGCAGCAAGTTTTCGGAGAAAAAAAAATTCGAGAGTTTCATTCAAGTCTGGTAATTTAGTTAAATAATTTTGAATTACGAAATCAATAAATTATCAATTAAAATTAGAGACTTAACCAATTATTTAAAGATTCAAAAAACACATCATCATCAGTGATCAACAAAATACAGTTGTGTTGATAGTCTGGGCCTCTCAAGTATTTATAGTATTTCTGTATATAACATCTTTTTCACGAAGTATTCACGTTAGGTGCTTTTTGGAACTGCTTTTCAAAGAAAGTTTCACTCTTCGTCTTCATTGATACGTACAATATAATATTTCACCTTTTTTACTAATCTTTCTCAAGTGTGAATTCCAGTACAAATTCATTTTAATAATATACAATGATAACATCATCATATACAAAGAAAAACAACAACGCAACATTGCCTCATGAAATCACAATAACTTATCAACGATGAAATAACATTCTTACTTAAAACAGTTTTATTGTATAAATAGAGACAAAGAGATAAAACAAATAAAATGATTACTCCATCTGTTTATTCAAGAAAAGCCTTAAAAATTATAGAATAAGTTTGCACGATCTTTCTGTATCGTAATAAGAATGTTATTTCATTTGTTGATAAGTTATTGTGATTTCATGAGACCATCTTATGTTTCTTCATATGATGTTATTATCGTTGTATATTATCAAAATAAATTTGTAATAGGAATCCAAAGTTGAAAAAGATTAGCAAAAAGGCTAGATGAAATATTGTGGAATACGTATCATAGAAGAACAAAGTACTAATATGTAATTAAAGAGTAAAGTCTAAAGAGTTAACGATTTATTTATTTAAAGTTGCACTCATGAAACTTTTCTTATTTTGAAAACCTTACAATTTCTTAGCTAATCAGTACAAGATTACTAATATTTCAGGCTTTGTTCCTTCTTAAAAAATTATGTTTGATGTTTTAGTAAACTACTCACGTTTAATATCTAGAATAATCACTTGCATTTTACTGTAATGTAATGTGAACTGGTACGTTTTGTGTCAGCATTATTGATTATAATGTAAGTGAAATCTACACTGAATCGTGAATGTAAATTGTTGTTAAGTAAATCCAAAAGTGTTTATTTTACAAACGGAAATAAACATTTCGAAACACTGACTATAAGATGAGTAATATTAAACGTATAGGACACATCAATTCGACATAAAAATTATTAAATTTCGCCGTTTTATTTTTAAATTCACAAAAAACTGTTTTATGCATTTCATGAAGGTGACAAATCGAAGCATAATGGTTTCATGTACAAAAGGTAAAATTCTGTTTTCTTGTGTTTAACCTTGGAAAGTGCTACACAATCCTACTGCTTACAATGTAACGTAAAAGGGAAATTAATATTTCAATTTATTCTTGCATTCTATTTTAGTGGATTCAAGAAACGGGATAAAAAAAGATTATACTCACATAAAACAGTCAGGTTGTAGGAAATGTTGTCGTGGCCATAAACATTGTGCACACGGCAAGTGTAATTGCCTGCGTCGTTGCTCACTACATTGGTCAGGATTAAAGTACCGTTCGAGTGAATGCGAAGGCGGTCTCCAGACTGCAGCACTTGGCCTCTACAAAAGAAGAGAAAAGCGGTTTAAAACCCCTTACGACAAATAGGCGGCAAGTGGATTACATCAGTCCGATCAATGAAGCTTTTTGACCCTCTTCAATAGTTGAGATAGCAAAAGATAATTGAAAGATACAAAACAAGGGGGTGGTTTTGAGAGATCTCCGATGTTTTGCTATTGTAATTAGTGAAAGGCTTAATCTATTAATACCAAATTAATTAAATTTCTCTTTTGTAAATAAGCCTAATTAATTCAGTTAAGTCTCTCAAGAATATTTCTAGAAATTTCACTATCTGTGAATGGGACATACTATTGGATAAACTTGAATCAGAACATGAATAAAGTGAACATCATTTTGAGTTGAGATCAGAATGAATCTCGAATAGGTGTTTCATCTTTGTAAGCATGCACAAGTCAGATTTAACCATTTAATGAATAGTTCAGAAGACATAGAGAGTTATGAATTTAGTTCACAAATTCCCTAGTGCAAAATCAAACAGTAATAACTACACCAAATGCAAATTCAAGATCTTGGCCAGATATTTGCTTATGCAAAGAATACAACAAAAATACCTAATGAAGATAAATAACGGTGTTTAACATATATTGGTAATGAAACCTAATAAGGGTGAAACAGCTTTCTCAGAATCTCAAAGATAGTTGTGAAAAAGCTACATTTTCACTTTTATCGTGTTTCTTTAATATATTGTATGTTTACTGCCATTATTGGACTAGAAATACATTTAAAGATTTTTCAGTTATACTTGCTTCAAATATATAAACATCTATAGTCTATTAATAAACATATCTATTTGAAGTTCGAAATTACTTCAGACTCGCTTTGGAAATTTTTGATATTCTTTTGTATAAAAGTGCTGTTCATTTCTTTAACTTAGGATGTATAAGAGAAGGAACAGAAAAATTTTAATGGTTGCTAAGAACAGAGTCAATGCAAACAAACCTATTATTAAGTGATAAATATTACTTTCAATTCTGAAACTGCACAGTTCATAGATTTGCACAATTTAAGTGATTGTTTTACAATTGAATCTTATATAAGTTCCTCTCTTCCTTCTGTTAGCATCTAAGGATGCTGCAGTAAAACAAAACCTTACTTGTCAATGGAGGTCTTTTCCTTGAAGTTTCCATATTAAGACATCAAAGTAAGAGAAAATGACAAGAATCTACGCATTTTAATCACAAATTTAAAAAACAAAAACGAATTCGTAATACAAAACTTGTACAGCAACGTTCAAATTAAGACTTCAATGCCATCGACTGTGGTCGGATTAGAGAAATTGTGAAACAAATGGAGATAAATAGGAGTAAAATCTAATTTTAGGAATCAAGTTTACTAATAATCTTAAATTTAATAAACTTTAAAAAATCTTAATATTACTCTCACAACACCTATCACCCATTCTTTTAATCGTTGCTTGATTAAAACTAACATTGCAGATTGAAATACAAATAGTAATACAAAGAGCGTCGTGTACGCGCTACCCTGCCTTGAAGGGTCTTGCAGATATATTGGCAAAACCAGACAACTGCTAAAGAGGCGAATGGCCCAGCATTCATTGATTGTCCATAATAAAGACCCTTATTATTTAACTGTTGGACGAAAAAACCAATCACTCGTTAGCATTTAATGAAGCAACGATTATATGCCACGAAAAGAATGATTTTAAAAAGAAATGTAAGGAATCCTTCTTTACGACAACTGATTCCACATGTTATAATGGTAACCTCTCAGTATTCACAATTCATCAGATGGTTTTCATAAATTGTTCATCGAAGCGTTATTCCTTTGCTTATTACATATTGCTTTGAAATGTTAATTGGTAAATAGAAGTTTATTTAAAATTTGCTTAAATTCTTTATTCTTTTAATATCATTGTTTTGATGTAAATAACATATATATATATATATATATAAATTTGTTATATGCTGTATATTATAATTGTATTTTTTTATTTATATTTATAGTGAAATTTTCAATTCATTATTCAATCTGCACTTTTTTATTTTCAACATTGATCTTTCATATTCAACTGTGTTATAATTATAATTTTTTTTTGCCTATTTTATAATTTATATTCCTGAGGTTCCTAGTTCCCCCACCCTCACTTTGTCACATCACGGAGCGTTCAGAGAGCTGATTACGATGTTCCCTATCACCGGAATGAATCGTCTAAGGCTGTCACGTGCTCATGATAACTCTGGCTTTTTATTCTGGAATTTTTATGTATTCATTTTACTTGACACGGAAGCGCAGGTCGCTTGGAAAAGTGCTTGTATTTTTAATGGGTATCAATTATTTTATCCGTAATTGCGTGGTGGCTTGAACTTTTACTTCTGAATCTTAAATTTATTGAATTTATTGTAAGTTACATTTAAATAAATTGAATAAATGGGTTTTAGATGAATTAAAACGAATACTGAGCATGCGCTCTGATAAAATACAGGAAAAGTCGTTATTCCAAAAAAAATGACTGCTGAAAACTAATTGAAAAGCATTAACGTTTTCGTTTCTTTCTGTTCTTTGCAGAGGGAGATGTGGATGGAAGCGATTACAGTAAGATATCGGATAACCAAATGCACGATAATCGGAAAACATCCCTCTCTTTTGAGCTGCTTGACGGATCTTCCTGTAACGTAGTATGCCTATTCAAGGACTTGAACCATCTAAATTTTATGTTTGTATATAATCTTTTCCAAAAGTGTCCTTACCTAGAAAATTCTCATAGAAAAGCATAGTTATGTATGTCATGGATTTCAATCCACTTTCCATTATTTCATTTTAATCAGTGAATTTTAAATCCCTTTTAGTTAATCCACTCCGCACGGTTGATCCGATTAAAATTAATCCAATTTAGACATTTAAAATAAATAAAGAGGATTTAATTCAGAAAACGCAAATATTTCATTTGAATTCAGTGGATTTTAGAATTTGATTATAAACATAGGTTTTCCTTCTTTGTTGTTGTCGCGACTTTAAGTTTTAACAATAAAACTTAAGAAATTGAGAAATAGTATTGAAAGTAGGTTTTAAGATCTGTCATTGTTTGATTATTTGTTTTTTTTTTCAGAAAATTGAAAAGTTTCTAGCGTTTGTTTTAGCCCATATTCTAATTTTAAAAATAACTTTTGTATTATTTCCTTAAATTTAAAACAAAATAGAAAAAGAAAAAACAAAAACCCTGACAAGTTCTTTGAGTGAAATATTATTCTGGAAAATCAGGTAAGTTTTACTACTGATTAATTTAAAAAAAAAAATATGACCCACCACTCTAATGGATAAGTAAATAAAAAGGATATCCTGAGTTACAAAAAAAAGAGCGTAATATAAACAGAAAATAAGATGTTTCAAGACTAGCAGGTAAAATTGTATGTACTGTCTGCTGCATTTCCAGTGTCACATTGCGAAGTAGTGCTTTCCTGCATTGTTCAGCGATGGGCTAAACTTCCATTCAAGCGCGGGGCATACGGGAAAGCATCGGGCAGCTAATGCACATTGGAATGCCACCCACAGTACAGTTATACAGTGTCTATTGTATGTAGAGTAAATTGTTATAACCATTCGTTCTATGGAATTATCTTTAGAAAACTAATTTCAAAAGCCATAACTCACCATACTTAAAAATGACAATGAATATTCAGAATTACAGGTAGTACAGGGAAGACCGAGCTTTCCTCGGTAAAACAGAGCGAAAATAAAATAAGAACACTGTAGACAATCACCTGGTTATTTACATCCCTTTTGGGGAAATGGACAGTTCCGCAGTGAATATACGCGACATTGAAAGGAAGTAGTTTTAAAAATTATTATTAATAAAATTAATAATAATAATTAATATTAGGTAAAAATAATTATTAACTTATTTTATTGCACTTAAAAACGCACAGAACAGGAATTTATTCAGAATAAAAAAAAACGAAAATAGAGTAAGAAAACTGTAGAAAATAACCTGATACCTAGGTCAGTCATTTACTCCTTAAATGAGTTTTCCCGAAGTCGAGACCTAGCTAAATCGCTTTCTCGCACACGAAACAAAGCGAGATTCACCCCATTCATCAAAATCCTTAGGCCCGTTTTCAAGATAAAATTTACAAGAATTGCTCGCTTTATAGCATTTGATTAAGCTTTGTTATAAATTTAATACTGTTAAAAATAACAAATATCAATGAAATTAATATCAACATAACATCAATATCATTTCCTAAACCTTTTGCACAATTTTGAAACCTTTCTCCTTCCTTGAATACACAATTATTCATGAGCTATAAGTCAAACCCATGCTATGTCATTCTTCATTTTCTGAAACACCACAAAGAAACAGAAAATGAAAAAGAAATATTACATTTTCTTCTGTTACTGATAAGATTATGTCCTTAATGAACGTAATCGTATTTGTTCAGAACTTCAATTCCCAAAGGAAACCAATTCTTCGAAGAGAGAGATTTTAAGATTAAAAATTAAGCATTGTGTGTTTTCTTTTTTTCTGAAAAACATAATTAATTAGTTGTGTTATTAAACATTAAGAAGGAAACGGAAATGGAAATTCTGTTGCTTTAAACATTGAAGAAAAAATGACTTCAAGGAAAACAGAATTAAATGAATTCTCTTATTTTTTAACTTTAACATTCTTCATTCGAAACTAAATACGAAAGTTATACTTTCTATTCAAACTGCAGAAAAAAATTCATGTTTATTTAACTATAAATATTAATGAATTTCGTAATTAATATTGATACTCGAAAGCAATATTCCAAAGAAATGTAATGACATTTTTCTAACTTTTCTTCCACAGTACTTAGGTTACTTATGGATGGTAAATATGATAATTCTTTTAAGGCTACGATTTCGTAAACACTGTTTCTAATTGTTGTCTTTATGATAAATTGGTTCAGAAAGATTGGTAAAAAAAAAAGTTGTTGCATTGTAGGGGTGGGCGAGTACTCGAGTTTTCGAGTATCTGTCGAGTATTTTTTAATACTCAAAGCTCGAGCGAGTAGTTGAGACTACTCGAAAACGCGAGTCGAGTAATTAAAAAGGACTGAAAATGCCGATCGCTATTATTTTACAAAAAATGTGTTTGACAAATTAAAAACATACTTGAGTGTGTGTTGTTTTATTTAATTCTCATTCTTTTAAATGAATACTGATTTAAAATTCGTATAATCACGCAATAAGTAGAATAATTAATTCAACAGTCATGTATATTTTGTTCCCGAACACCGTAGTCGCTGCAGACGGGACAGAGACGAGACGGAGACAGCATCGCTGACTACGCGTAGTAATCTTTATCGTATCAGTATCGGTAAAAAAAGTTCCTCTTAACGTTGTCAAAAATAAATATGTCCCGATTCTTAACATTACAAAAAATCCAGCATATTCAACAACGAGTTTGATATCCTTCCGCGTATTGCTAAAAGATTACGATATTACCGAAGTAGTATCGATTCACACCCACTTCGGTATCTTATTTAGTATCGATTCACACCCAAATAAGATGCACTTTGTTTCGACCATGCATTCACATTGCCACAGCCAAAGTCCAAACTTTAATCCATTCTAGTTAGTTTTCACCAGAAATACGAAATCAGTCAACACAACAGTGCTCCAAGTGGTCATAGTATCAGCTGATTCCTTTTGAATACATCGTGCTGTACTTGCCAGACTGAGTTAGTGTAACAGCCAGCCACCAGGATAGGTAGCGTCTCTCGGGAGACATTTATTGAGTTATAATTTACATGTTGCAATTGTAGTTTAGTAGGGTACTTTACTTACTTGATTAATTCTAAATGTAATATTAGAATTATATTAGGCCTGCTTAATACTTACCTGACACTATTTTATTTACACTTGACCCTTTTTTTAGTATATTTGTATCTTGAAGTATGGTCATTTCAGATAAATTAATTAATTTATTTACACATTTTAACATTAAAAGTAAAAGAAAAAGATTAAGTCAAAATTTTATAATTTTGAGTTATACATTTGTAGGCCTATATAATTGTAAAACAGTATCTTAGAGATAAGGAACACTGTTTGTTTTAAATTTTATAATAAAAACTATTGGAAACTAAGTCTTTTACTTATAACCCGTGCTACTCGACTCGACTCGATACTCGAGTAGTTGGCTCAACTACTCGACTCGAATCAAAAAACCACTACTCGCCCACCCCTATTGCATTGTTATCAATTAATGTATAAAAAATCCGAAGTTCAGTCTTCCACGAAGTATCTTCTATTTCCTTATGCGTTCTATTCTGATGTCATGTTTTCTATTGTATCTTGAGGTTTTCTGCGGCCAATCTACTGCCACATCGTCTATAGAATGTGTTGTATGTAAATTATGATCGTAATGCAATGTTCAGAGCGACAATATCTCCTACTGACCTTATTCGTTACCATCCTCCGTAGACTATTAACACACCTAGCCTCTTGTAAGCTGAAAATGCGCCAGCATGTTTACTCCGATTATAATTAGTGTAATTAGTGACACTTAACATTTCTGAAATTAAAAATTTTTCTCATGTCATTCACAGGCAATTTCATACAATATATTTAAGTTAAAAGTGTCCTACTAGAGGCCTACGTAGCCCCTGGGAGTCGTGAGAACGACTCCTGGCGTTACGTGACCAACGGGACCAACTTGAGGTCGGATGGTCAGCTTAACCCCCGGGAAAGAAAAAGTTTAGCATATATTATTCTGTTACCAAAGAACAACTTCCGCAGGATGTTAACGGTTGTATTAGTTAAGCTGCCTTTTTTAATAGAAACATTGCGAATTCGAAATATGCAAATTTTGTGGCTTGATTCCAAAAAATAAAATTACTTTTTTGGGAAATTATACCTGTCCTACCAACGTTCAAATATCCATTTAAATGTTATATGAAATAGACAATGCAAAACGTTTGCTTCCACTGTGGGTATTAATTTTTCGGTAAAATTAATTTACTAACTCTATAGTATTCTAATCTTTTCCATATTCTTCTGTAAAAATCTATCCTTCAAACAAAAGCTAAAATGTATACAGCGTAAATTTATAACTAAAACAACTATTTATAGACGATACGGTTTCGTATTATCCAACATCAAATCTATTAGTTATAATCGTGTTTTTATCTAATTTTGTAGAGGAAGAAAAACAGTTTGAAACGAATTCAAAGTTTGTATTTTTGTTCAATCAGTTGATTTTAATTAACAATTTTATAATTTCTTTTAAAATCACTTGTTTATTTGAACTGAACTGAATTGCTTCTAAGTCTGAGAAAATTAGATTTCTGAAAGAATCTTCTTTCTTAACTTTAGCCAATTCCGAACAAAATTTAGCAAAAACTCTTAATAAAAGAGCGTTTACTTTATTTCATAAAAGTACTATCATACTATTTATGTTTCATGAGAAGCACTTGTATTTAATCTTTTATGGTAGAATTGATATGACATTAGATGGAAAGGAAGAGACCCCAATTCAAAACCAATAATAAAAGAAAATATGTTTTTGATGTTTACAACAGAAAAGTAGAAGAATAACTGGGAAATATAAAGGACG
>JAFIDM010005346.1:19992653-20021233 GCA_023159025.1 Thereuonema tuberculata
GGGAAAGCTAACCCCTCGCACCTTCTGGGTCTGTCATTCGGTGGAGTTTGGCTGGCTGATGAGTCCTAATAAGGACGAAATGGTCCATCCCAGTCTCTTCCCGGTGACAACTCAGGGTGCGAATCCTTTCTTTAGCGTTGTGCCTTCGTTTGCTTACTTCATTCTTTAATGAAATTTATTGTTTAGTTCTTTTATTTTAGTTCAACTAAAAGAAGGAGGAACTATTAGAAGTCAGATTTTTTTTCAAAATTTGTAAATTAAACTTTGGACATTAATGTCAAAGCAAAAAATATTAAATGTGGTTTGTAATATTTTTTTTCGATATTGCTAGAAAAATGAACTGACTGCTATTAAGGATAAGCGAATTAAAAATTTGTGATTATAATTTTTATGTTTTTGATCTCAAGTAGAAATCCCTTGAATTAATATTGTTATCGTGGATAAAGATATGAAATGAAAGAGGTGACAGATTTAAAGCTACTAAAATAAAACGAATCATATATTTAACTAATAAATGATTCCTTGGAACTTCTGGAAGGTGGAAAATGTTCGATAGGAAAATGATCGGTACCTTACAGCTACAGTTAGTATGTGATGGAAGAAACACTTCTGACCAGAACACCTGTTCAACAACATTAAGAAAGCACGAAAGCTTAAGGGAGATACACATAAATAATAAGCATAACACAGATGTTATGAAGTCCAATTGATGACAATTTACGTTGAGGCTTTGAAAATATGCATCTAAAAAAATCGTGTTTCATATACTCACATTAAAGTCTTTTTATTTAAGCTTCTATGACTACTTTGTAATTTTCATGCGTTAAATAAATGACTTTTGCTCCTAACAAATGACTGATTATTGTTGTGATGCTGCACTGATTGCAATGAATGTCACTCTTGTTGTTCTGTTTTCAGACTGCCACTCATGGGAGCGAAAGCAAGTTACAGAAATCTCGCATTCCCTCAGCAATTCATTAAATCCCATTGTACGCCTAAGAAATTGCGCATGTTTTTTTTTTGTTTGTTTTTTTAAACGTCTATTCGATGATGAAAGCAAAGGAATAGGATGATTTGAAGGAATTAATTAAAGTTAATCAAATCAGTAGAACATCACCTTAGAAACTTCAGTCGAGGTGAAATAACTGGGTCTGAAACCATTTGCCACAAGATAAGATTAGTCAAGTGTAGTCCCTTAAGAAATCTTCGAAAGACAACAAAGGAGATAGACAACAAATCCCTTGGTATCTTCCATTGGGATTTAGAAACAAACAGAACCGCCCCCACAATTCCCCAGAGGGAACCTGAGAGATTTCATTCGAAGATTTAAGAAATTTAAGAAAATTATCTCTAGTAAATCCTTATTTGTTGTTACTCAAAATTTGTTTGATTTTGAAAACAAAACTCTTATTGATTGTACAATTACACGAATCTTCTCAGAATTAAAGATTAGACGTTTTTTATAAAGTGAAGGTAGGGTTGTAATTTGTAGATTTCTGTGAGATTATATAATAATAGGTTTTAAATAAAAACAAATTAATTAAAATATAAGACTTACAATGAAGTATTTTGTTAATTTTACGTGAAACCTATGAAAAACGAAAGTAATAAAACAAAAACAAAAAATTAATTTTCTAATTAATTTTGTAACAGATCATCAAAGAGCAGAGGATGAGGTGTTACGTATCTCAAAAAATATCATAGTTGATCCTAAAATGATTTGCATCATCTTTGTAATGCATGGTTTTTGCATATTGAGTAGTTCCGGTGATGAGAGACAATAGACTAAAACAACTGTATCAAGATTCCCATGAAAATACTATGCATTTCAGTTTTGAAATACCTTTTAAGATGTTAAAGGTTCACATTTTATTTATATGAAATGAAATAAGCAATTTTTTTTATTATTACAAAATAACAATATTGAATTAAATGTAGAAGTGCTTTCTTCAATATTTCTACAAAAGAATGTCTACAAAATTTTCCTATTTTGTTTTTTTTTTTTACTTTTTAACCATCTTGCCTGATTTAAAGTTGACGTTTAACAAGACGAGACCAAAGCTTTATCTTGCCAGTCATCCTTATTATCTGTACGTTTTATTTGGAAACGTATCAACAAAATTCTACACTGTTACAACTACTGTTACAACTTAATTAATTTTAATTAATTTTAATTCATTCAAAAAGTTCAAATTTCAAAGGAAATCAAAATATATCGGAATAATCAAATACGTTATAAAATCAGTAAGTGATGAAGTGTATCTAAAAAACAAAAGTAAATATATGTTTGTACATTATGCTTTAATACTACAAATATAATGTACAAACATAACTATAGATTGAAACTTGAAATGTCTATTTATTTTATTTTTATTTTTCCCATAAAGAGCTGTTTAAAATCTAGCAATCCTTAAACTCTTTTGTTTAATGCATTGTTTTGAAATACGCCCTCTGGTGGAGCCGATGTGAATCAAAGATTTTTGATATAAACATATAGTTAAAAGAGGTTTAAAAGAGGTTTAACGTGCCCTGAATAATTCAAAATAGACATCAATCGCAAGAAGGCACCAAAGCTAAAGTTAGGATTCGCACTTTGAGTTGTCATCGGGAAGAGACTGGGACGGACCTTTTGATGTCTATTTTGATGTCTATTTTAAACATATAGTTATGAAGTTATTTTAAAAGTCTGGAACTAGATATGTATTTATGTATTAAAATTCAATAAATTTACAACTTATGTAGATGTTTTATTTATACTATTTTTTTATCTTATTTTCCTTTGAATTGTATTGTGGCTTGTGTCTACAAAGTATTATAAATAAATAATAAATGGAAGTTATGAATTTTATTACATTTGTAAAATGTAATAAAATGATTTTTGTAACAGAACTCCTACCTGGTAGCGGTAAACAATCTTACATTTCATAACGAAACAGTTGAAATGAAATTGTTGATTCCAACAGCTTTGTTATCAAGCTTTCCCATCTCTAATCAAAGCTTACGCCTTCAAGAACGTGTTTTTCTAACATTACAATGAATAACGCGAGAAATTGCGAGGCTGAAACACGACCTGAAGCCATTTCGACACAATCCCTTGCCTTTGCAACCGGAGATAAGAAATGTCAAAGAAAAGCCTAAAAATGCTTTTCTTTTTCGTTACCTACCGATTCTTCCATTCTCTGTCAGGCGCTGGGGCTCCGACCGCTCGGCAAGGCATCTTCACGTCCATTTTCCACGCTGTCACAATGACGTCGTCAAATGAGACGATTCGAGCGGGAACTGATAGAGAAATATAGAAAAACAAAATAAGGAATTCTGTTGGGTTTTTTTAGTTTCAGAATGAAACAGCAAGTTTTTAACTACATGACAATGCTGAAAATATAACAAAAGAGAGATTACATTTTTTACATTTCAGCCATTCGAATCTTTTGCTTGTAACAACGTCAAACTTCAAAATTTAAATATAAATAATGTAGATATAATCATCGGCTTGAAAAGAGATGCACGCAAAGACAAAAGCTCTAAGCTGTTTGAAACATTGGTTTGTAGAATGGATTAACCAATATTTCAAAGAGAAATTTAATTACGAAAACTAGCTCAATAAAATACTAAGACTAGAACTCTAATCGTTTAAGTTTTGATATGAACAAATTGATTGGTTTTCTGTAATTAATGATGATTAAATCTACGACGGAAATAGATCGATACTGTTTGGAAATGCAAAAAGTAATCTTCCATCTCATCCATCACGTGACTTTAAAATCCCATGCATCGTCAACAGGTTAAAGAAGCAGTCGAACGATACTGTAGCGAAGAAAATATTCGGTAGAAACAATGGAATCGTTTTGATAATGCCTTTTTGATAAATGAACTTCACAGGAATTCAATGAGAATTTCCAGAATAATCCTATTATCCTTTTTCCAGAATTAGAAAAATAACCTTTGAAGTTTCGTATTGCAAATGTCTTAATGACTTAAATGTATATCTCTATAATTCCATAGGCTTCTAAAAGGAATAACGTATTTACCAAGAAGTTGGCGTATAAAGATAATTCTTGAACGTTTAGGTTAATTTGAATTTCGGAAAGTTATTGAACTTAGCAGCAGCAGAATTTAAAGCTAGCTTAAAGCAAAAATCCTCTTAAGATTTTACTTTCACAGTATTAGTTCAAACTTTTATATATATAACTAAACAATATTTTGGCAATATGAAGCGAAGCTTGGGATTTCTTCAATTATCGATTATTTATTTATATAAGGTAAGAAATATTTAATTCAACAAATACCCATTTTACAATAAAATATATTTAAAAACATTAAAAAATGCATTATGAATCTTGTGGGAGCTTTCGGATTCTTGCACAGAGACCCTTTGTCAACCTTGTCTATGGATAGAATAAGAAAGCTCCTACCGAGCAAAAAGATATTTCAGGTGCCTTTGGTGTCTTCCAGGGGAATTGAATTTTTTCCATTAAAAGAATTTTGTAAAGACCGAAATAAATGGAAATCCGAAGATGCAATGTTTGTTGATAATGGCTGATGAATCAGAACTTCCCAGCCAAGCTGTAATAGTATTTGCCTGGTCATCAAAGAAACAAGCGGTCTTCCGTGCTTATTGTCTTCCTTTTTCAATATTAAATTTACGACATAAAATTCACAAATTTTGACAGTTTCTGTTTTAAATGCAAGCTGAATATAATGTAACAAAACGGTGTTGAATAACGTTAAAGACACCTAAGCGCTACCACTGCCAACCTACGTAAAAGAAACCGAACGAACTTTTTGGCAAACCCAATAGATTACAACGAACATTCTGCGTTTCCAGATAAAAAAGTGTTAGATTTTTTTGTGGTAATTGTTAAAAAATACCATTACAAATATCATCCAAATTACTATATGTATTATCTAAATATAATCAAAATATGTTGTTTTTAGAAAATCTCGAAGCCATACTTCATTTGGATGTAATGTAGAAAAGTTTCGCTTCCCTTTACTCCAATTATGAAAGCTTACAGGATTTTTTCAAGGGGGAGGAGGAAAATATATTTTGGCGGTGTAAGAACATCTGTAAAAACTATACTTTAAATTATGAAATTATATAAAATAAATGTAAGTAAATTTAAGTAAATAATTACGTTAAAATTACCAGCATTTTATCTCTCTATCAGTCCTCTTGAGAGAAAAAAATATTCTCATTGAATTAAAAAACAACAATACAAATTGATTTTAAATAAGGTAGGGAAAGCGATTAGTAAACCAATCACAATGCTTCGCAACGTCTTCTGATAAGAAAATATCATTGATATTGCTTTGATTTTGAAAATTCCGATTATTTCAGCACACGTAAATTATTATTAATGCTCTTATTTCCTTATTATTATAAATGTGATTGTTGCGAATGCAAAAGGTGCAATTGTTGCGTTTATTGTGATTGTTGTAGAGCTGCATAAATATAATATAAATATAATAATATAATAAATATAATATAAATGTGATTGCTGCGCATGCAAAAGACGCAATTGTTGTGCTTAATGATAATTTAATGAAATTTTAATGGTACTTGTTCTCAACACGGTAGGGAAAGCGATTAGTATACCAATCACAATGCTGCGCAACGTCTTCTGATAATTGATACTGCTTTAATTTCCTTGTGTTTATTTCCAATAAACGCAACAATTGCGTCTCTATAATGCAGCTCTACAACAATCACAATAAATGTGATTGTTGCGAATGAAAAAGGCGCAATTGTTGCAATTGTTGTGCTTAATGATAATTGAATGCTGATCTTATCAGAAGACTAAAACATTATAAAAACATTTAATAATATACTAAGCGTATGGAGCCTTTCGGGCTCCTATGCGGACGACCCTCTTCAAGAGAACCTTTGTAGAAATATTGTGTTGAAGAGGGGCGTCCGCAAAGGAGCCAGAAAGACTCCATATGCTATGTATTTTATTAAATGTTTTTATAACGTTTTTAAAATCAATTTGTGTGTTGTTTTTAATTCAATAACTCTTTTCACATACGTTAAAAATTTTATAAAAGAAAATAATCTATTGATACATACCTATCTGTCTAGATATATATAAATAAATCCTTCAACAAATCATCCTTTGTGGAAAAACTTCTTTACTCTACGACAATATTTCGAATTATTTTTTCAATCATTCTTCTTCAGGTTACAGGTAAAAGAGGAAAAATAAAATAAACCTTCCTCTTATTACAAAGTAAAAATAAACAATGAATTTCTTTATTTTTACTTTGTAATAAGAGGAAGGTTTATTTTATTTTTCCTCTTTTACCTGTAACCTGAAGAAGAATGATTGAAAAAACCATTCGAAATATTGTCATAGAGTAAAGAAGTTTTTCCACAAAGGATGATTTCTTGATAGATTTATTTAAAATATTATATGATTAAAATTGAAACTTCTAAGAAGAGAGAGTAAATGCCCTCCTTGCTCGTATGTGGGAGCGCCGGTGACTCAAATCCAAACAAAATGGCGGAAATTAATATTTAATAGAAACTACTATCAGCCACTAACTGAATATCTTTTGTGATGTTTTCAACTATTGGCCTGTTCTATTTTTTTTTGTATCAACTGCAACCAAACCCAAGATCTAATATTTTAAATAATACTTTACGGTTTTGTAAACAACGCTTGGTTTTGTTATTTAAAATAATTGCCGAATCCATTAAGTTCTAAATGAAATCAATGCTCATCTGTAACATAAACTAACAAAATCATTAACTCCATGAAATCTCGAGGATGAAGTGACGTGGCTGCGAGCTACGAATACATGTTAAACATATTAAAAATCGATTCAGTCTTCAAAAGCAAAACAGAAACCAGATACTTGACCTTTCGATCCGGTTGCCTGGGAGATGACCCGAGTGCTCTGACCCTCTCCGATGGTTGTCGAAGCTGTTACCCAGAAGTCATAGCGGCGGTTCTTTTTCAAGTTGGTCGCTTCGTAGTACAATTGCTGCTCCGAAAATACAGGCTGTTTAGTTGTTTCCTGTAACAAGAAAATAAAAAAAGGTAAGAGAAAAAGCTCAACTCAAGTGGAAAGCCCAAAAGAACCTATTGGTGGTAAAACCTTTTATTATTTCATACTTCACCGATTCTTTCTGTCAAGACTAAGCCAATTATAACTTTCTTTTCTTTCCTCCGATTCTGCCAAACACTTCGGAAACAGATTCGTCATGAGGCAGCGAAATTTACAACATTCTCTGAAACGAAAGGAATAAGGAAAAAAAAGGAAAAGAGAGAAGAAAAAACGTGAAATCCCTTTGTACCGTAGCTTTCAGTTTGATCTGTTCTTTTAATTTCTTATTGTCTCTGATAATTTCTTTCCCATCAGAATTTGATAAGACCTTTGTCTCCGGAGATTGATTAATGGTTTAATCAATAAAAGCTTCAATGTTCGTTCTTTACAAAAGTTGTGGTTTCCATTGTCTGTTTTTTACATAAGAATTGACTGTGTCAGGTAATCAGTCCTGGTAGGTATCAAAGACTCAGCATTTTCTTTTAATTGCATTCAATTCAATGTCATCTAATGTTCATTATGTGATATTTCTTAAGTCCCTTTGATTTAAGAATACTTATTATTCCTTAGAGAATCCCTTAGTACTAAGAGAGTTCAAAACTCTTGGCGTTTTAATTTCATAACCAAAGGTCAAAACCACAAAGGCATTTTTGAGCTGCAAACCATAATAGTAATACATCTCCTGCTGACCTGAAGTATTTGAAAGGATGTTTCCACAAACCAAATCAAATTCTTTGATTCCACATTTCCATCATTTGATTAGAATAAGTAAGCAATTAATATGCGTTTTAAGTAGAAATCACCATCTGTTTTGGTCTACGAACAGTAATAATCTATTGGAATCCTTGAAATATATATTTATTAAAAGGAAAACGCGATTTTTTTTTCTTTTTTGTTATCTATTTCTGCTGATATATTTGATGGAAATATTTGATTACATCGGTAATGTTTATTAATTTCGTCGTTTCGTTCCGGAAGCCTCGCATATTTAACAGGAAACAAATTTTAATTATTGAAAAAATACAAGAACATCAACTAAGCTAAACAATAAAACTTTAAGCTAAAAATAAATTAAATTTGAATTCTAAAGAATATATACATTACAATATTAAAATCCACTGTGCAGTTAAGTTGACCACGTAACAATACTCCTGCTGCCCGGCAAAACCGCGCGTGTGAAACTTCAATTGTTTTAGAGGTACGCATTTACGCTGTTTTTTTAATAATATAGATAACAAGGAAAGAACGACAAGGGATTTCTTTATGACAGGCTATATAGCTTATGACAATGTTTAATCATGAATAGAAGACGGTATGTGCAGCTCAAAACACTTCAAAAAGCAGAGCTTCTGTGAGATGTCATCTATCAAATACCAATCAATACAAATCCATCTCGTAGCTGCTAAATCCTGGCTGCTAACAGCAAAATTTCGTATTCCTAATTTACCAAAGGATTCACAATTATTAAATCTTTTAGCTGGGAGGGATAGTTACTCATGAAATACGAGATTCCGGATCTTTCAAAGTTTCTGCAAACTAAACTGAATGTTAAGTTATTTTTGAACTAATACCTACTACAAACTGGGGACTAGCAGTTAATAATTGCCTCCACTTTTTAAAAGGTTATTGCACATCTAGAATGCGCTAAATTTTTAAATAGTAAAATTAATTTTGTCAAGTACATATCGAAGTTAAAAAATATTGGTACAATATAATTACATTTCGAGAAGGAAAAACAAATGTAGCAGATTAATTTATAGTAGAAGATTTCTTGTCAAGATTTTTGGAATTTTCAAGTTGTAATTTAAATGTCATATTTTTATTTAAAAGGTTCGGGCAGAAAAATCTTTACTTCCAACTGTACAAAAAAACGTTTCAAACCGATTGTTATATGCTGATATTCAGCAACATGTTAATCTGCTAACTAACAACTCAACTTCAAATCCTATAAATTATAATTCTGTGAAAAGTTTTGAAAATTTTAACTTTTTTGAATGCACTAGGCTTTGTTCTTTTACTTCCTGTTGAAGAATTAACAGTAGTTGTACTTATAAAATTTTTTAGCTCTAACAATCCATTACAATATTTATCTTAGACGCTTATGTATACATTTTACCTATTTTAATCGTAAATGATGGTGACCTGTAAATCATTTCCATTTCTATTGACAGATGTTCCTCGCTTAACGATGATTTGCGTTCCTATGAATCCAACATAAGTAGAAAATATCGTATGTCGCGAAATACGAATATGTGATATGATAAATACTATAAAAATAAATAACTACTGTCACTGAATAAGTTATAAGCCAATAATGACTGTCGCTAACTATTGTAAATACTAGTATTTGAAGGTAAATAAATGAATACAAGTTTATCCTTTCAATGTCTGATGATTACTGAAAGTGCGTCGTTATCGGATCATCGTAAAGTCGAAGTATCGTAAAACGAGGAACATTTATATTATGTTTTTATTATTTCTCTTCTTCACAGAGTTTTTAGTCAAAACAAGCAATTTCAATACAATCTCTATTATAAAAACTTAGAAATCAATAAAATCAATAGCTGAAGTTCTCTCTTCGTAATTAACGTTCCAATTTGCTTGGGGCAAGTGTTGACCATTCAGTTGATAACGGAGTTTTGCCTCTTTAAAATCATTAAATTGATTAATTACTTTTGGTTTTAATTCCAGCATAAAAAAGATCAATTTTCTATTAAAATGGCTGAAACCTAAACTTTTCTCTATATAATTAACTCATTTCGTAACTGAGTATGCAAATTTAAAACAATTTCGTTTAACTTCAATTTCTTTTGTCAGTGTTTGGATAGAGTTAAGCAATTTTGTGGTATTGGACCTTTTTGTTTTTATTGCCAACAGCTATATCCTGGCATGGTGGTACAACGCCGTTTTGCATTGGTTGGCCACAGCTAATTTGCATTTAGAGAGGGTCCTTGGTACTAAGGCTACGGGTCATCAACTCAAGTATCTAATCACTACGAAAATAAGATTCACTTCTGTGTCTTAAATTCAGCTTCCAGTTTATATGAGATTTCAACTAAAAGATTTAATTTAAAGATTGTAATTGTAGTGTATCTCGAATCTCAAAAGGCAAACTATAATTGGAATGAAAAATTCAAGGCAAACTACAAGTGGAGTTATTGAAATTGAGCACATTTCCATTATATTTCACAATGAGGATAATATTAAAATCTTTAAAGTCTTACTTTCATTAATGACAATCAATACTGATTTTATTCTGAACATTTCATTGAAAAAGAAAACAATTCAGTGAATACCTTAACGGTAACCAGAATTTAAACTTTCCCTCGTAAAACCAACTTACTAATTATGATAAAAGAACTGTTCAAGTACATATACTAATTCTGTCCTTACTTTTAACAGACTCAAATAAAGGAAAAGACAGATAGTGCTGATGATCCATAAATATATCTACGGAACATTTTGAACAGAAATTTTGTTAACATGCAATTATTTTTGTTGCTAGTATTTAGTTCAAGATCGAAAACTCTATCCTTAATAATATGCTTGTACATTTTTGTTGTAAATAGAGGACGGCTTTCGTAGAGCATACACAGAAGCAATTGTTTTGACTAATTTGAACCTATTTCATTTGGAAGTTGATACAGCTGAAGTAATTACATAAAAGTTTCTTAAAACCAACTGAAATCAAACTAAAATCGCTGCAGCAGAACTTATGACAATATGAAATTTAACATTTATTAAAGTCAATACGACAAAGTATATAAGCATATCAATCTGGAAATTTGGAGTTGATTCTGTACATATTTCATATGTTAATGGCTAAATTATTTAAGTTATGAATATATTTTAATTGTACTTCACTAGAATTCATTTAACATTTTAACTCTAGTGCTTCTTAAAACGAAACATGAGGATATATTCAGTTTATATTTGCAATTTACTTCAAACATTAAAGCTACCTTGAATTTTTTAAACTATTATCAAATATTTCAATATTTTTAACCAAATATTTCATTTGTGAATTTCTATTCGAATTTGCTAAAGTTTCCGCTTACTTTATCACACAATCTAAAGAAATAAAAGAATGATTAATAGATTTGAATTTTTTTGTCAATTATTATAAGTATTTTTCAGTTAAAACAATAAGAGGATGTTTAAAATTCCAATACAGAACCTAAGTCAAGAATGACTTAATGCATTACCTTCTTGAGAATCTGCCAAGCTTCTATTACAGCTGTTATTTCCTTTTCTAAGGAATTACTGAAGTCTTCAGTTCCTGCACCTGCTGATCTTTTGGAAGATACCTTAAGAGCACTTCAAACAAATTAAGCTATGGAATTTAATCCTAGGTATTTGGAGGCTCTAAGGCTGTAAAATCAGGTCAACGTACGACTGATGGTGAACCTTTCATCAATTTCTAAGACGAATACTTAAGAATTAAATAGGAACTAGTATTTTTTGGAACTGTTTTTAAAGTGAAATTTATTGTTTTTTTCCCTTTAAAATTAATGAAGAAATACATAGTTCTATCTAGTATATATATTTAATATATAGTTAAGGAAATAAACAGACCTTCAGTAAAATTTAGGAGTTAAGGGTTAATTTTCAGAATCAAATTCTTTTAGCAATTCATAACTTATGTAAAGCTAATTCGAAGCACTCACAATCACTGTAATAAATTAACAGAATGTTAAAAAGCCGTGCCTTCTATTTAGTGATTCTTGCACCATGAGTAAACACTTTGAATCTTATCAAATAAATTCATTTTAAATTACAGTACTGAATTTCTAAATTAAAATGGTTTCTAATCGTAGAATAACCACCATTGCATGTTATTCTATAGAAAGTAGGCCTAAATGAATGAATCCAAATCTACAATTAACTTGAAATTACAGACAACTGTTTAAAGATGAAAATCCATTTCTTTGTCCCTTCTAAACCTGAAGAACCCATTCCCTTCTTAGAACTGAATTGTTTTCTCTTTTTGTTACCGAGAGCTTTACTTTTCTCCAGTGTCTTCACGAAAAGTACCTCTTTAGTGTCTTCTACAGTCCTGATGTAGACAGTGTATTTCGTAATTGCTCCATTAGGTTTATTCGGTGGCTTCCACACGACTAGAATAGCATCTTGGGACATAACAGCGGCCTTAATATCAGCCGGAGCATCTGGAACTATAAACAGAAAACATTAACTGCAGAAACAAAACAAACTAAGAATTCCCAATTTTTTAAATCTAATTACCAACTTAAGATATTCATAATGAACTTAATATCTAATGCAATATTAACTTTACATGAAAATATATAAACAAAAAACAAAAGTTATTTATTAGAATCATGTTTTATTAATTCCAAAACATGTTTCAATAAAGATAAATCATTAAAAGTAAATAACATATCGCTAAACTTGCTTAAAAAATATATCCAAGATGCAAAAGTTTAGAGGCTTTTTAAAAATGTTTTCGGTTGTTTTTCAACGAATTTGTTATCGTAACAGTTGAACGTTGTTATTCACTATTAATATTACTGTTTTAAAATAATGAATTATTTAGCAACTAAGTTATTTTTATTCTAACAGTTGAACGTTATCGAAATTGATATCATTCACTATTACTACAGATTACGGTACTGTTTTAAAATAATGTTCTGTCATCATTGTATGATTTCATGTTTTATTTGTATGTTTTAGAGAAGAAACGCAAGATGTTCTTCTCTTTTTATTTATTTTTTCAACCTGAAGAAGAAAACTGCTAATATTTTTGAAATATTTTTTTAATGCAGATGTTTAAGGAGTATTAATATGCTAAGATTATCATTTTATTCAAAGAATTTACGTAAGGTTAAAAAATGGTTTTAATTTATTTAAAAATATTACTATTATTATTAAAAATAAGATTTCTGAAATCTTATCTATTTTTTTATCTTTTTAATCATTTTTTTTTTATTGTATGAATACTGTAATAGTGTTCAGAAAGGTATCATTTGCTCTAAATTCCATTGCGGATTTCATAATCAATTAACAAAAATAAAAGAAATGCTAATAACTCTGAAATTAGCCAATTAATTAAAGACATGTAGACAAACAAAAACAAATTTATAAATCATGTTTCAATCCAATTGATTATTATCATGAAGCTCCTGTAAAAATAGAACCTTTAGTCAATGAGCAAAAGCTAGTATTAATGACAAAAAATGTGTAAAGAAAAATAAGAACCGATATATTTTAATAACTTGTTTAAAGTCATACAGTAAGTAAACAAATGTGAAAGGAAGAGAGGAATGTGGCATTTTAAAAATGAGCATACTCTGTGTAGAGATTAGTCATTAATCCATTCTTACAGCTTCATAATCTGTGCATTATCCCTCTGTGTTTCCCGTAAGAACTATAATGGAGCTATCGACAAAGCCTAAGGCAGCAAAAGCGGGAACATGATTCAGCAAATAAAAGTTCAATTAAGTTCATTTTAGCCCAAGCAATTAAGTGATTATTAATCTAGGCAGATTAAGACATTCCTAACTACATTAGGCCCTCTCATTAACTTGGTGAACTGAGAGATCACTCCTGGTCTCTGTCTACACAATTAACAAATATATTTTAGTGTATTGGTGAAGTTTACAGTTGTAGCCTTTAGATCTTACAATCATTTTAAAGAAATTGAACTCAGTTCCTGAATCCAACGACTCCAGTTCCTTGTCGTTAAAGTTAAAATTTCAAAACAACGAAATTTCACAGTTTCTTACAATATATTCGACAAATCTGTGTAGAGTTGTCCATACTGAAAACGTCTTATGCTAACTAAGCGAATGGTCGTTTTTCATGTTGCCATCTTAAGTCAATAAATATTTTCATCATTATTAAATTCAAAATGTGATGATGTTTTACAAATAGGATTCAGAAAAACGACTTTTAAGTATTTACTGGGATGATTAACGATTTATTTCAAAGTAATCTGCTCTCCAATCATTAACTTAATTTAAATAACAAATAAATGCAATCAACTCCTGATTATTAATACTTAACGTAATTTCAAACAACTTCGTATCATAAACTTCCAGTAATGCTTTGAAACATTACTTTGAAGTTTTGACTTCAATGCAAAGTAACCTTTATTACTAATGTTTACATATTAAATTTCGTCAATTTTAACAATATAACTATCATAAATGGGAACTGTATATTACGTAGCAGCGTATTTGCTCGTTGGTATGCCAAAGGATATATTATTTCGTACACAGAATGTTCATATAATGGATTTCAAATACCAAAATCTAGAACGAGACTGTTAATTGTAAAATTTGGTAGAAACCATACAAGATAGCGCAATGGTTACTACTAAACTTACTATTGCTGTTATTTTATGATCTATAGTCTACATAAGATTGTAAACAGCAGATTTTTATCCATACAGACTAAAACGAAAAATCACACATACAGTGACATGACATATAAAAAGAAAATGTAAACAAATCATGTAAATGTGTTCAAAGGATATCCGATAACGTAAATTACCATCATAACAAGGATCAAAGATACTTTTGATGACTTTTTTTATACTATTCTTCAGTAAGAAGTTTGAGAAAATAAAATTATAGTAAATAAATACAAGTTTAGCTACCCAATGTTTAGCTGTCAGCATACTTCATCATTAACATTCGAAAGTTATCTAAGTTCTATCAAAACACTTATTTCATAAGTTTTTACCAGCAACAAAATTATAATATTTAAAATTTATCTTTGATTACTGGATTATTGGAAAAGAACTTTTGCTTTAATTTAAACTGTATTTTGCTAATATCCAACTGATTTTAAAAAAACATTTGTCCAATGTTTTATTTTTAAGATAGTAAATCTCTTTTTAGAATCGTTTCAAAAATTCATTCATGAAGTACACTCAGAGCTTAACTTCCAGTGAAAGAAACACTTTACTGAAAAAGCAATTTTATTTCAGTGAAAGCTTTGCCTTTCTTTACATATGCTGATGTAGTAATATGTAAATTTCTCTTAGAAGATGGGATAGATGATCTAGACTTAAAGTAATCGTTATTTAAGTTGATTCATAAATAAGGAACATAGAAATTATTAACAAAATCGATCGAGACATTTTAGCGTAAAGCAAGTATCAACAGATAACGCATCAAAAGTTAGCTGAAGTAAATACATAAGGAATCTATTATGATGTTTGTTTCCAACATTGATTCTCACTACTTCACTTGTAGATCACCTGTTGTAATGCGACTGTGTCAAAATGGCAAGCGTACGATCGTGAGAACCTGCGACACAAGAAGATTACAAGGATTGATAGAACAGGCAATATTCCTTACACCAATTTGACGAATGATTTGCTCACGGGGTTCGTGGGGTCTGGTCGGCCATGCGTCACGGCGGGCGTGCGCCAAGATGCCACCAAGATTTACTCAAGGAAAAGCCCCAGATAGGGGAGGAACATGAATACCAAAAGAGGGTTATGATGCTGCAGTTTGCCAGTCGCCAAAGAAATATTGATTTATGGTCGATTTCAACCGTCTAAGGTTGAACAGAATGGGGAATTATGAATTCAGAAAACGAATGATCTAACGTCGCTCGATCCCAAGTTAAGAATTAAAAGGAAATGAGAGAAGTCGGAGACTGAATAAATCCTCTACAGGGAACATCAACCAAAACTAGGAAAATAATAATGAGATGCGTGTTTTTAAGGTAACCGTAATTATGTCTATACTGTATAAACTCATTAAAACATACCAAGTTTCTCTAAAATTCGGTTGCCCTAAAGGCTAAGGAGAAAGTGGATTTCGATCGACATTTTCGTTTTTCTAAAAATATATTGAAAAATAATCACAAAAGATGATTAAAAAAATAGGCTCAATTCCATTGGGATTTTTAAAACTACAGTTACAAAAGGATTCAAAAATAATAATTCCAAATAATTCAAAAATCATTAGAGAAAAAAATGACATGTTTATTATTTACTTTTCTATTCCATTCTATTCTTTTTAACATTCCTTCATGTGTAGATTTACATTACAAAGTAGTCGAATTCTTTCATTCTTTATTTTATCAATTTAGTTTCCTTTCATGTTTTTCTTAATATCTCTATTTCTATTATGACGAGCATTTATGCTTTTGTTTATGTCTTTTGTTTACATAGACTGTTGTTTCTGCCTTATAAATTCTACGTATGTTTCTGTTTGTAAATATTTAGTTTTCTAAACCAATCTAAAACTTTTCTCTCAAGTCGAACGATTGCTTCTGTTGATCTGGGTCTAGTTATATTAAAAATTTAGAAGTACTTCAATTCTTATCATATCAAATTTCCTAATGAAGTTTACATTTTCATGGCCCTTTGAACAGAGTAATTTGTTTTTGTTTTCTTTTTAGAAATCTTCATGTTTATGTGCTGCTGTTAATTTCTCAAATGTAAATAACCTTAGTATGTCAGTTTAATTTTCTTTAGTTAATATTGCGTTGTTTGCATAATCAAGTAATTGTATATTTTATCCTTAAAGGAAGTTACCTAATTGTGAAACTTCCTCACGGAAGCAACAAACATAGATGAAACTTTAATATTTTTCTCCTTTGAATTAAATAAATAATTTAATGAATAAATTAAAAATAAGTAAATGTAAATAATTGGTATCAAAAATGTTTGTTTATATTGAAGTAAGTGGCTTATTTTATTATTTGTTGTTTTTAGGCCATTGAGATAACTTCAATGTGTATACATTGTTGCTACTGTTATTAGTGTATCTACATTGTTTCTATTGTTATTAGATCTTATTATTATTATTATTATTTTATTTTGCGAAATTCATAACTTGAAAAAGCAGAACGATGACTTCTGTGAAATATCGTTTGTAGTTACAATAAATTAATTTTCCAAATTTCATATTTCATCTTTCTTATATATGTTACCTTTAATATTGTAAGCTATATAAATCTCGTTGTTTCAAGATAGATTATGTTGTCTTATCATTTAGCTGTCTTGTCCGTCACTGTTTTCACTTAACAGAAAAACGTTTTGTCTTTACCAAAAAAATTGACGCACCAAGACACAGCAGTCGAAATCGAATGACACTTGGCATAGGCAATGAGAATTAAACAAATAACTGATTACAATATGAAAGGCAAAAACATATAGGTCAAAAGTCCTTTTATTCGGGCAAAACATACATGTCAACAGTCCTTTTCGAACTGCGTCATACCGCCTTAGCGTGGATACATACGACGAGACGGCTTGGTATGGAGTTATAGAGAAGTCTAATGTTATCGTGCGAAAGATCCTCCCACAGCTGTTGCAACGGCCGCTCCAGATTGCCCAAACATATTGACGGCTGGAATTACCATCACAGTTGGTTCTACATATATTCAATGGGCAACAAGTCTGGAGACCTGGCGGGCCAAAAAATGGTATTGACAGCACGGAGATAGTCCAGGTAAACCCGTACTGTATTTTGGGCGGGCATTATTTTGTTAGAAAACGTACCGCTGTAGTAACCCAATGAAGGAAAGCATATTGAGAAAGACTCAGGATCTGAAAGGATCCTGATTCAGGATCCTGAAAGACTCAGGATCTCCTGAAGTACCACTCTGCAACGTTCCTCTCATCACTTCCAGCGGAGACCGAGAATCGAATAAGATGCCTCCTCACACTAAGACACCACTAGTGCTGGAAGTGGGTCGCTCAACAATGAAGTCCGGATTTCTGCGCTGCCCAGTGTTTCTTCATACTCGAGTACGGTGATTATCCATGTCCAGACAAATGTGGATTCGTTATCACCTGCTTACTACACTGCTGGAAATCAAGCCGCCAATGGTGGGGTGTTTAAGGTAGATAGCGTAAGGGGCGCAGAGAATGCAAGTCGCTTCACAATCACACAGTAGACACAAGGGTTTCTATTGATGCCGCTACATATCACTGGATGATTCACAAGGACACCCTTCGATCAGTTCTCGCCTGTCGGATAATAACACGATGTTCGCTTCTGGTGGTCTGCCTAGGTCTCCTAGTGCAAACGTCCGCGAGTGTTTCTTCCCTCATGTCTACACTGCTACCAACACGACGCACAGTACTGTCGGAACGGTCCAGGTGGCGGTCAATTCGACGGAACGACTGGTCCTGCCTCCCGCAGTCTAACAGTACGACCTGTCAAATTTTGTTGAATGCGTCGTCGAGGCATACTCAAGACTTGCAGTCTACCGGTATACTTATTATAAAGCACACAGCGGTCATATGAAGGCCGTTCACATGACCCCAGCTATTGTTACACTAATACCACAGGTAACAGTTCACAGCGGGCAATCGCAGCCGAACTGCAATAGTGACATCATTATCTGGTATCATATATGGAGTTTCGTAGTTCCCGGATTATTCTATCTGGGTACGCTCATTTTTTCATAATGCGTGAATTTATTTTTTTTAATTTTTTTTGTGTTATGGTTCTTCGTAGCCGGCTTTTTTAAATACAATTTTTACTGAAAATATACAAATCCCGACGGACCGCTCAGTGATCATATTAACTCAAATAATATCTAGAAAGCTAAAAAGTCTAATGATCAATATAAGGAAGATTCCTATTTGATTTTGTTACATATCGGACTATAAGTAAGGGGTAAGTAATGAACAAAATATTTTACCATTAATACAGTTTCTGCTCAATCTCATAATAGTTCACAAGACTTACAAGTTGGCTGAAATTTTAATGATAGACAAATGCTACTGAGATCCTCACACAAACTTTGACAAATTGGCAAGTTCTATTATTACGAATAAAAAGTACAAACAAATGATTTAACAATGAAAATGTCTGTCATTAAAACTAGTTATTTAATTGTGATGGTATTAGATGCTTTCAGATAGATGGACCCAATGAATAACCCTTCCGCACAAAAAAAAAAATTCAAAGGTAAAATAAAATTAGTAGAATCGTAAGGTTTTTAGAATTATTAAATTTTTCTCTTTTTTTACAAAATTCAATTTTAGTATCCACTTCTTTTTTTTAAATATCTGAACTTTTAGGGAATTATTATTTACTTCAAAATAAAATCCTAGTAAATTTGTAACAATATAATAAAGTCTTCTTACCTTCTTATTTATTAAGATATTATATAAAATAAATATAAATTTTCGGAAGGAAAAAAACATCGTTCATGTGATTTCAAGTATTTTTTTTTTTTAAAACTGATAGTAATGATAAAACACAAATAAAAAAAAATTGAAAACTATTCATAGCATCATATTACATGTTTCTATTATTGACATAACAAAGCTAAGTTACAAGGTCATATCATGATAAATGATAATTATTGTGTTAATTCTTTAAAGATTATTTTCCATTTAGATTGTTTTTGAGATACATTTATCACATTATTCGCGAATTTTACAAATCTTTCATCTAAATCTATTCCGTCATTTCTGTTAATATTTCTTTCTTTCGAATTCCTTATAATTAATTTTCAACAATTTTCCTTAATTTAGTAATTTTTTCACTACATAAGATTTAAATTTCATTATCAATACGATGACCAAATTTAAGGCCATGTTCAGCCAATTCCGATTTATCAATTTGTTTGTTTTTTATACTGTTTACGTGCTCAGGAACTCGTTCCCGAACCGTTCTTTTCTCCAATATAAAAATTTCTACACGTTCCACAATTTATTTGGTTTACTACATCCATTTGGTTAATTTTTTTTTAAAAAATGGATTACTTGAAAAAGGAAGGACGATGTTTTTTCCTTCCGAAAATTTGTATTTGTTTTACATAATATCTTAATAAATAAGAAGGTAAGAAGACTTTATTATGTGAATTATGAATACTAGAGAAAGACTGAGGACTGAATATGGAATTTGTAACGATTTCAAAAACGTGGAATTCAATTCATTGTTTTTATAATTTCTAATATGTTGATTCTAATACTTTAGAATTTTGATTGAATTCTAAACTCAACAGAGTTTTCTCTGCTAAAATTTTCCATATTTATAAGCATTATATTTGTTCAAAATGGTAGTCCATCCTACCAAAAAGCTCTTCTCTTTTTTGGAATTTCGCATCTATTTTGTTGATGATACTTTCCTCAATACTGCTTTTATTATGTTTGATGATTTATTTAAAGCTACCAGGCAAATTAATACACGAATTGCGAATTTTCATGAGGAAGTCATTTTAATAATTTCAATTGACTCAGGTCAAATATGCTTTTTATATTAATTACTATTGATCTTTCTTTTATTATCCAGTAAATTAATGTCAAATCGATTCACTGCAAACAAACCTCGACTACAAATCAAAATGAAGCCAAAAGTGAATCCGTGTTTCCATAGCGTTGTAGCTGGGAAACCATATTCAGAAAAAAAACCAACTGTGGTAGTTGCCTAGTCAGCTTCCGCCACGGAAGGCAAAACTTAAATTTAAAATCCCAGCTGACACTGTTTTAAACCCCTAAGGAATGAGGTGCCTTGTATCTTTTTTTTTTAGCAGCCCTAGCCCAGGGATAAAGAGCTAATTACAAATAATCCACCCAGTGAATTTGAAATTGATTAATATATCAAATTGTGCATTATTTTAATTAACATAAAATCCTTAATAATAATAGACATTACTTAAATAACAACTTTTATGTTATCTTCAAAACTTGCCAGCTTATATGCTATCCTAGGACACCTTTGCACCCCAAAAAACTGCATCTCCAGTGCCTAGGTCAATAAATTCATTTAAATTCAAGGTTTTAATAATAGACTCTAAATATGCACAAGATTATGGTACTTCACGAAAGGAGATAAATGGGATGAAATGGGAGTAGTCTTTCGGTTGGATATGTATGTAGGATAATAAATTGGAATCGTTTAGGTAATTGCATTTAAAAGTACAAGAGTAACAAGCGCTATACTGCGCGAAGAGCAGTAAGGGAAGTAAAGCTAGAGAGATAAGCATGTGTACTGCCAAACAATGCAACAAAATATAAAAAAGTTTCACAGGCAGGCTAGCCATAAGAATCATCGTTCTAATCGAGGTTGACGGATGCTAAGTTGCAGTCGATCAAACAGCCAGTACTATGTTTAACAATCTTTGTCTCGAGATTAGAAGGCGGTAGTTGCAGAACTGAGTTTAAAAATTCAAGTGTATATTTCTAAAAAGTCCAATGTGTGAATGATAAAATGCGAGAAATATAGAATAAGAAATCAAAACATTGAAGAAAATCGATGAATTGAATAAACTGACAACGGATAAGATAATAGAAAACTGGAATCATTAAAAAAAAAGGCAAACAGGAAACTCGTATTAATGTATCTTTTGCTAAATGATTAATATAAAATAGTCTCTAGGTTGATTATGAGGGTTTATTAAGACCTAAGATTAATAATGAAAAATTTTTAAAAATTCTTTTCTTATTTAGAAATGCAAAAATACTGTACAGTATGTACTACTGTAATTATGGCTACTCGCGTAATTTCACCAATGAATTTGATGTTTTTAATTTACTTAAAAAGAACATTTTTTTCTCCTAATTTTACTTGTGATCCATTCATATAAAATTCAAACTAATATTTTGCCATTTTAATTCCGTTCCATCTGTGCTGTGGTTCCTATCGGTTAATTGATTTCACGAAAATCGATTTTAAAAAGACAAACGCAAACATTTTCAGGAAGTTCTGTATTCGGTGATTGTATTTATTGACAATTTTCTCTTTGTTTTGATCTTAAGTGCTAAGAACATCCAACTAATTAACCGACACCGGATACTTTTGGTATCGATACATTCAGATAGAGTTCAGATGAAGAATTTGATGCAATTAATTATTTTTAATATTTCTAAAAAAATTTGTTACAAATGTTCACAAGAAAACTATACTATCTATTTATTTTTATAATTACTCTTACTTTTTTTTATTGTACAGAAGATAATAGAAGCCAATTTTTGTGAGGATTTCATATAATAACAGATATTTATCTGCAGCAAATAACAAATTCTCAAAAAAATTGCTAGAGAAAGGGGATGTAAATGGCAACAAATTCTGGAAAATTCCGTTCATTAGAAATTTCAGTGTTTTATGTTATCTTTACTACAATAACATGTGATCAGTTGCAAAAGTTACAAAGGACAGTCGTAGGAAGCTCTCATTGGAGACATTATATGTCTGAAGACAAGTTATAGTACAAACAATGATTTTTGTAAAATGATGTATGTGAGTAATTATGTCAATTTAGCTGCTCTACAACGATAGTACTGCTTCCACACAGGACATGGTTTCCTACAGCAAGATGAAAGCGAATAGATATTGTGAAACTAGGAAAATTATGTATTGTCCTTAACAACGTGGAGAATTGCATTATCCTTCTCCAAGATAACTCAAGTCTAAATATCGCATAAGCTTTGAGACAGTAGAATGCTTCTATGTCCAGCTCACCGTCCAGACTTCACACCAAATGCATCTCATTCTTTCGCACTCTGAAGAAATCATTGAAAAGCAAGAAATCTATCTAGGATGGCAACGTCTGTTTGACATTTTAACATGATTTCAGGCTCAGACAAGAATGTGTTTGAAACTAGAATTCAACGTCTGGTCCAACAGTGGGATCATTGTCATAATGATACTTAACATTTACATATTGATATTAGTAAGTTTTATTTTATTGTTTTTCTTATGTCGAAAACTTTTCTTGCTTTTTTAGTCTAGTTTTCCAATAAAAAGAGCTAAACAGATTCTTCAGGCTTTAGGTGTCTCCTTCTGACAATTTTTGAACAGCCTGGATGGATCATCTTGAAACTTAGTTGTCATATTTAAAGATTTGAACTGATCTAACTTTTATATTTAAAATCTTTTCCAAATGAATCTTTCTAGAAAAATTAGCGCTAAATTCCAAGATAAAAGCACTGGAATCTGAACATTCTAATCTGTCTACAACTGCTTTGTTTTAAACAATGAATTTCAGCTAATCCACTACTTAGCGCGTGATTTGATGTTTTTAAAATTAATCGATCATAAAATCGCCTGTATAATTATGTTAAATTTTTCGTGTGGGTGTGTCTTCATTAATTTATGATAAAAATTGAGGCCGCCACACATCACAATTTAAAAATGTTATGTACAGTAAAATAATAAAAAACGAGTACTTTCGAGGTGGTCCACGCCACATTGTCAAGTGATACATACCTGACAAGGAGACGTAGATCGCCTCGAAAAGTACTCGTATTTCATTATTTCATTATATATAAATTTCTTTAAATTGTGATTTGTGTTGGCCTCAATTTTGGTCTTAAGTTAATTAGGACACACACATAAAAATCTACATAAACTCAATCGACAACTTAAGTAATCGGATTTTCAATAAATCTATTTTCAAAAAATAGTAAATTTATATTCTTTATTCACTAGATATTATAATTTAAAAATAAACATAAGCTTCTCGTTTTTGTTGCTATAATGGACTTCAAAAAAGAATAAAAAAAAAACAGAAGAAATATTAAGAAATCACATTTTAAGTAGGTTCCTGTTTCTTTTTTCGACGAGTATTATGTATTTTTAAACATCACGAAATGATTGTTACTTTGTAGATTTATTTGAAGTCGGGCAATTTTATCGATTAATTTAAAAAGTGGAAAAATAATACATTCTGAAGAATTTTTGAGCGAAAACTACAACTGCAAAAATTATTAATTTCCTTATTTTTTTATTTCCGTAATTCATTTCACTTGAAAAATGGATGCAATGCAACTGCATTTAATGCGGTGATGCTCTTTCCAGAAGTTCTAACTCCTGAATGGATTGAAGGAATTTAGTTATCAAACAATTTGAAGTTTTATAAGAATTATAGTAATGCAAATAATATTTATTCATAAATTCGAAAACAGTGTGTCGATACGAATTTGTTTCGTGATGAACATAAATCCAATTTACAAATTAAATTTCTATTTAAAAATTACATATTAACTAGAAAATTTAATTTTTGTTTCGCATTATTACGCCATTACCTCAGAATACGTAGAAGAAAAAATATATTCATAGGGCAAATTTTTACAAGTTCAATCTTAATTATATTCTTCAGAAATCGTTATTAAAATTTCTCTTTGGGTTGTTCAAATCTGGGGGCACGGCAGTGCCCCCGCCAAGATGAGCCGAAGGCAGGAAGGGCACTACGTACCTTTTCTGGAAGTGTTTCGTCGTATTTTCGAACCCTCATAGCTTCGGCCTAGATAATACTAGAGCTCAAATTTTCAGGATATGATGCAGTTACCAGACTAATGAAATACGCTAAGTTTCATTTATTTAGCTTTTATACTTTGGATTTTATTAATACCTAAAATACGTCGATTCCGTTACTGACTGACTGACTCATGATCATCAAAACCTCTAGGGTACTTCCTAAAGTCCTAGAAAGCTGAAATTTGGTATGCAGGTTAGGATTAGCACACAAACAACAACAAAATTAAGAAATCTGTAACTTTCACCCTCCAACCCTCATAAAGGGGGGGGGGGTCTGGTTATGTATTATCGAACCCTCATAGCTTCGGCCTGGATAATACTAGAGAGCTCAAATTTTCAGGATGAGATGCAGTTACCATACTAATGAAATACGCTAAGTTTCATTTATCTAGCTTTTATACTTTGGATTTTATTAAGATGTGAAATACGTCGTACCCTCAATGCTTCGGCCTAAATAATGCTGTGTAATCATGTGGTTTCTTCCAAAGTGCAAACAGCTTGAATATACAAGTTGACCAATAGAAAAACAAAAAAGTAGGGTATTGGAAAAAAATCCATTTTCTAAATAATCTTAAAACTAAATTTAGTTGTAATAGATAATCCCACCCAAAACATTTCATGTAAAATAAGTTGCCAAGATTCACATGCTCATAACGCTTTCACTGTTAAAAAGTTATCAGATCTCATCTTACAAAAAGAAATGAAATCCCACCCAAAACATTTCATGTAAAATAAGGAGTTGCCAAGACTCGCATGCTCATAACGCTTTCACTGTTAAAAAGTTATCAGATCTCATCCTACAAAAAGAAATGAAATCCCACCCAAAACACTTCGTGTAAAATAAGTTGCCAAGACTCACATGCTCATAATGCTTTCACTGTTGAAAAGATATGAGATCTCATGTAGAGCCAAGCCCCTAACTCTACGAGGCCTAACTCTACAAGCCCTAACTCTAAAAACCCTATATCTTGGTCAAAAAGTATGGCTTGGCCGTTTCATGGAACTATTTCATCTCAACCAAAACATTTCATGTAAAATACGTTGCCAAGATGCTCATAACGCTTTCACTGTTAAAAAGTTATCAGATTTCATTTAGTGCCAATCCCCTCACTATACATGCCTAACTCTAAAAACCATACTATCTTGGTCAAAAAGTGTGCCTTGGCATACTCCATATCCTTTACATAACTCCATGGGATTGTCTGTGTGACAGCCACGAAACGGCCAAGCCATACTTTTTGACCAAGATATAGGGTTTTTAGAGTTAGGGCTTGTAGAGTTAGGCCTCGTAGAGTTAGGGGCTTGGCTCTACATGAGATCTCATATCTTTTTAACAGTGAAAGCATTATGAGCATGTGAGTCTTGGCAACTTATTTTACACGAAGTGTTTTGGGTGGGATTTCTTTTTAGTAACTAACCAATGCCAATAAGTTAAAGGAGCTTATAAACATTATAGAAAGGCTTATGGATACGATGAAGATTAGATTCTAAAATTCATGGGTCAATTGGACCAGCAGAAGTTTGGAAAGCCAAGCTGACGTTGTCCGCCTTTACTTTGCAACAATCCTGATACATAATATACAGTGGGTTGGTGAGTCTGAAGCTCAGATGGAGATAAATAAATCGAAACTCCCAACCGTTACAGGGAATTGCATCTGATGCCTCCGGCCCATGGAGAAACAAGGCTACAGGCCAAAATAAAAGCCATTAAGAAATTATTATTTTTTTAACGGCTTTACGTGTTTGTTATAGAATAAACTATCGATAAAAATACAGAATATGTACGAAGGAATTGATGAATGACAGTAACCTGGTTATTTTTGAAATTTCTGGTACCGTACTTAACGTTTGAACAATTAAGTGAATCCATTTCAGTATTGTTGGAATTTCATTAATTCCATTTGGTAAAGCGATCTTATTGTATAAAAGTTATTTTCGCAAAGTTGCTGCAACCTGAGGTCTGGTTGTTGCTTGTTCTCCAGATCTGGAGAGCGAATCGAATTTTCCACGATGCCTATAAATCTGTCGGTGCGTAGTCGCATGTGCGGGGATTTGAATGGAATCGCAACCGACCCTGCGACGAGCTCTGAATTTCAATTAAGCCTAAAGCAGCAGGAAGAGGACGAGGGGGTATAAACGCAGGCAAGTGTTGGGCAAAAAAAAAATAAGGAAAAGAAATTCCTCAAGGCGAACAGAAACCTCGAAAAAGATCAAAGCAGTCATTCCAGAAGCAGTTCAGAATCGTGCTCTTTTAAATGCACAGAGCAGAAGAAGCAAGGTGATTTCTAATTCTCGAAGGACGACTCCTGTTGCTCATCCTACAATTGTCCAATAAGAACGCCTCTGTTGTCAAATTGCAACACACATTCTTCACTGAATATTTTCACTTAAAGTAGTAATTACTGTGTAAAGCAGAACCAAAAATAAATTCAAAATTTCATTTACTTTCTTTCTTATTCTAAAGTTTTTGCGAGTTAAATTCAAGCTTCTTATGAATATGGAATTTAATTAAAGAACGCATTACTTTATCTGTCTTTTCTATGCAACATTTTCTTTTTATTTCACTACTTTTTATGGTATGTTGTTTCTTCGGTGTGAGGTGTTGTTAGCTAAACTAATTTAACTACATCTCCACCTAATTTAATTTGCATTTTCTAAGTTGTTTGCAACCTGTTGCTTTCAAGACATTTAAATTCGCCACGATACAATTTACCCCGATGTCGCACAGAAGAATTTGCAACCTTTACAATATTTGGACTCAAGCCTAAAGTTTTCTAAAACGAATTGCATCGATTTTTTTTCACTCTAAAATGTCCACTCTAAAGATCTCAAGGAAATTAATTGAACTAAGAAATAAGCAATTTAATTCAAAACTATCTATCTGTCTACCTATTTTTATAACATTTATTTCTAATAATATATTTGTAAAAAAACATTATTGACAATCTGCTATGATTCTTGTTTGCTATTTCTTGTCCTTCTTCATTTGAATTCTTGTCAAAAATATAATTGTACACAGACATTATATTACTGGTTCAAAATCTTATGTCCCACTATCAAAGAATGGAAATGATGTATGGAGTGCGAGACACTAACAGGAAACATAACGTCCGCCTTTCACCATTTTGACAGCCTTAACAGCGAGCCTAAATGCGATTCTCTACTTATACTTTGTTTTATGACCCATTTCTATGTATTTGTATGGTGGATTTTGAATATCATTGATCCTGAATCCACCTCTACTTTACCTAAATGTCAAAGTACAGAGGCTTTTATAGTGTAAACTCTTCACTTTAGATGGAAATCATTCGTTTAAGACTAGTATCAGGGCTTAAGTTCTTGTTTTATTTATTAACACGTACTGAAAGCTCTGTGAATAGCAAGGCTTCGCTAACAATCTCTTAAAGATGTTTTAGATTTTAGTAAAGTAGAAAGGTCTAAGAGGCTTTAGGTTATGTCGTATACTAAAACTTGATATGTTTTAATCCTTAAAGGAAGCTTTTATCCAATTCAATAACCACGATGCAAGAATTAAGTAATCTTACATATTTTACTGCATTTCAACTACAGTGTTTGTTCTTAGAATTTACGTTTCGGCAAAAATGACCTTCAAAAACTGTTTAAATAGAGCAACTAATAATGTACAGAGATCCAGATCTGCTGAAGCACAGATACAAAGTTTTATCTAGCGGCTATAATATATAAAGTCGGACAGTGATGTGGTATTTGAAAAAAGACGGTACAAAAACCATATCACTGTTTCTGTGAAGATACGGCCAATTTATCCTCACATCATCAGCGGCATAAGTGGAAATTAAAATAACTAAAATTTAGAAACAATTTAGAATACAACAACGCAATATTCCAAAACTTTGCTCTTTTTTATTTAGTTATTATATCAGTAATATTATTGCTGCTACAATTTACCACATCCCAATTAGTTAGTTTTAAGTATTTAAATATTTAAATTTATTTACAAACTAAATAAATAAATAACAATTATTTACGACAGTTATGAAATCAAACTCAAAACTTCCTAAAACTTAAGGATTTAATCTTGAGTCGTCATAAGAAAACTTATTAACTAACAAATCCTACCTAGAAGAATCTAAATGATTAAATAAAATTATGATAAATAAAATATTTAACTTTATATTTTTTTTAAAAATTTCAAATTTAAATTTATTCTGAAACTGTAAAATATATTTATTTATAATTTTAATTGAAACATTATTATTTATAATCCTCTAATAAGATAACTTAAATCATGCAAAAAATCTTCAAATTTAGAATTAATTTCAAGATATCTTAAATTCTTGTGCAAAAATATTT
>JAFIDM010005346.1:20021333-20114043 GCA_023159025.1 Thereuonema tuberculata
ATATATATATATATATATATATATATATATATATATATAGTTCCCCTTCTGGAATTTCCTGGACACACCCTGACGTTGTCAGATAGGACTAGCCCGTGGTCCATAGTTGGCCAAATTCGATGAAAATAAAATATGCATATGCTCAATTGTTCAATCAGTATTAAAAATAATTAAATCTATATATCTAAAAATTTTAAAATGGAAAGGGGTATTAATACAAAATTGATATTCATCTATCACTATATATTATTTCTCAAAGGTGTTTTTGTGTCGGTATGCCATATCTCCCTTAATACTTCATCAAAATCAATGATTGAGACATCATTTTGAAGATTACGTTCCCCGCTACTGACGAAAAATAAACAAATTGTTTAAAGTTAATGCTTTCGTTAAAAAACTTAATTTTAAAAACCTTTTTATAAAAATGGAGAAACGCTTTAACAGAAGCGGCTTATTTTTCGAAACCGAAACACTGCAGCGTCGTAATTCAAATATATCCTTTTTTGAATAAAAATGCATTTTAAAATGATTTTCCATCGTTTATTTAATAAGAACACATAAAAAATTTTTTTATTTTAATAAAAATTACGATTTATTAGAATAAAAAAACAAAAATTTGTCAATTTCTCATATATTATTTTTTAAAGGTTTTTTTTTTGTTTGTTTGTTTAGTTCCCTTAATACTTCATCAAAATCAAATGATTGAGATATCATTTTGAAGATTACGTTCACCGTTAATGACAAAAAAATAAACAAATTCTTTAAAATTGATGGTTTCGCTAAAAAACTTTATTTAAAAATCTTTTTATAAAAATGTAGAAGGCAATCTGTTCAGTAATGTATTTCTACATTACCATTCGGTGTCTGAATTATGCGAATTATTACAATATACCATGTAAATATTCCAGTATTCTAATATAGCGAATTATTTCAATATACCATACGAATTATTCGCAAGGGTCAACCTTTTTATAAAAATGGAAAAGGCGCCAGCTATTGACAATATGTTTAACTAACGTACGACAGCTGTTGGATTTGTTTATTATTTCTCAAAGGTGGTTTTTTTGGTGCGAATTATTCGCACGGGTCAACTAGTCTATACTTATTATAAATCTGAGGAGTTTGTATGTTTGAACGCGCTAATCTCAGGAACTACCAGTCGATTGGAAAATTCTTTTTGCATTAGATAGCCCGTTTATTGAGAAGCTTATAGGCTACATGACAATTTACTATGACCTATAGGAGCGGAGCAGTAAACATAAACATCAACACACCTGATAGCGGCGACGGCGCCCTGGGTCGGGGGCGAGTTGGCCGCACGGCGATAACCGAACAATACCGAGAAGGGCCGAACTGTCAATGCACAGGTTTTTATAGCTAATGCGATGCACTTAGTTATGTACTCATAATGTGTATGAAACAGATATGTGTAATCATATTTTAAAGCGGGTGAAACCAAGGGGCACAGTTAGTAAGCTAATAAAAATAAATTAGCAAGATTGCTGCTGTAATTTACCCCATCCCAATTCCTTTAATTTGAGAATTGATTGAAATCTTTGCTCTGCGAAACTCGAAGGGTCAACTTTGAGTTTTGCCTGTTCGAAATAAATGTTTCATGGAGCTTCTTTTCTGCGTTAGCAGAATGTTGTTCAATGTTCAGAAGCCATGTTGTTAAGATAGTTTTCCTGTCATAAACAATCTAAATCTGGTTGGAAATACCAGTTTGAGATTGCATTCACATTCGTCAGATTGAGAATTGATTGTAATTGTAATAATCAGAACTTATAAATTGCATAGGTAGAAATATATTGTGGTTCAACATTGTTCTAATCAAAATTTAAAATGAAAACTGAATATCTAGAGCCTTTCATATGAAATCCAATGTCTTCACGGCAGAAGATATTATGTACATCAAAAAGAGTAGATGGCTTTGGATGTGTACAAGCTATTTCTTTCATTTAAATATTGCCCAATATCAATATTGCTAATGCAGTGTTTCATCATTAGTCTAACTAATGATGAAAGTAATCAATGCAGTGTTTCATCTGTCCAAGAGCAGGAGAATGTGGAGGCAATTATGTGATTGCTCATTACAAACCTTTGTTTTTACTTTCTCAATACGATAGTAATGGAACGATAGTTTTCATGGAAACGACATCCAAATACATTTTCGTTTTCAAACATATCAAAGAATTTTAACTTTACCCGACTTTAACAATACATAACTTATTGGTAGAACATACCAAATATCCATGTCCGATTTGAATTATTAATTTATTAAAGACTGATGTACAGATTATTTGAACTATCAAGAAATATCAGTAAGTAACTTGGAGTTATGAATTTACTCAAGGCATATTGTTTTTCGGATTTATTGTTTCATAGCAATTTTTATCAAGATCGTTACAGCGTGAACAAACTGTTTCAAATATACACAGACAGACAGACAGATTATTAAATGATAATAATACAACACTTTAGAAGCATTATTTATTTGTAAGTAACTTTCAGAGTTAAAACATTCCAAAGCTAAACATGGATTAGTGTTTTGTTACATTGGAAAGCAGATGACTCAAAAGAAAAGCTATAATTCGATGTTTTAAATTTGGAGGTCTGTACAGAATGATTGCCAAAGAAGAAGCCAGTCGAGCTGACAGACTTCTACTTTACAATAACAAGCACGTTAAGCAGACTGAAAATGTAAATTATGAAGGACAGCGAATTCGGTAAAAAATGATTAAAAAGAATATTTTATTATTTAAATAAAGGAATACCGAGAAATAGCTGAAAAATAAAGCCCTAGGAAATCGAGGATTTATGCAAATGTTTTTTTTCTTCTTATTGCATCATTAGGTTTTTTAATTAACAGATCTAATTCAAGGCAATTAGATCTGTTAATAGGTAGGTACCTTATCGACTTAGCATTTAAAAAAACAAAAAAATGAAAATTAACAAAATGTGAAACTGATACTTTTTCTTTAGAAGAATTTGGAAGTTCTGAGGATTGAAGATTAACCTTGATCTTATCCAATTTAACGGGGTTAAGCTACTTCCTTTTGCATTTAACACGATTCTAGCAGAGGAGAATACCAAGCAGCGCTTTATGCATTGCAATTTTCAGGAAGATCTGCCTAAGTTCTGCTGGGACCTTCGAAAACTCGAAAGAACTCTGAAAGAATGGGTTTTCACGTGAATTGGCTCAAAGACCGTAAGAGGATTTTGAGTTGTGAACGAAGGAGAAAGAAAAAAAAAAGCTATACGAGACCAGAATGTTCTGGAACGTTTGATTCTTTTACTCGACGATTCCATGATAATTTGGGTAGAAAAAAGAAAAGGAAAAGCGGTCAGAATAAATAAGCTTTGCAGCTTCAAATTGCATTGATGTTTGTTTTATTCTTTGATTCTTGCATTTTCCTAAGCTCTACCTTTGATGTATTTAGAAAATGACTTTGAAGGAGACGGAACAAAAACATCCACATTCTTAAATGAGAAATTCGCTTCTTAACTTTAATCAATGTTGAATTTCATTATAGTTTTTACAGCAAAGAATAATTCTGAAGGGTTGTAAAAAGATCTGTGAGTTTAAACTTTTTATTTCTTTATTAATGTTAAAAACAAAGAATTTCTAAGCTGTATTTGCATAGTTTTAGGAATTATATTAATTATCAAAAATTTTGTAGACATTTTCTAATCACGGTCTTAATTTCGTAATCTTAATATAAATTAGGAATTTCTGTGCTTCTATCTGAAGACTTTAAGATCTTTTCAGTATCCCAGGATAGATGTTTCGAGGAATCGTCTCTCGTCAGTTGAATAAATCAAAAAGTCCGAAATACAATCTGTCAATTGCCGATACACCAAAAGAAGTCATTAAGACAATCATAAATGATACCAGGCCGTTCAGACAAAGCTTTGTGGTCACGTAGTTGGCCTTCCACGTGACAGCTGTATCGGAACCTGGGTTTGAATCCTGTTGCAGGGCTTAGATGTTTCTTTGTTTAGTGTTTTGTTTCTCTTCGTTAAAGGATGGTAGAAGTCTTGACTGTCATTTAACAGTTCCTCATGGAGTGATATCTAAATTACAGCAGCAGCATTTCTTCCCATCATGGAATGTAATTCTCATGACCAGTGATCTAAGATGGATCCGGAATACTATCACAACTGACAGCCAGGAGAAAGATTCAGATTATATTTTTAGCTATCGCGGCTGATGAGATACGATAGCTCGAAACAGGGCTGTCCTGTCCTTAAAGGTCCGAAACTGAGGCTTTTAATAGCCTCAATGCAAAAGATGTTCCTACTTTTCTAATGCATAAACCATAAAGAAATCAACAGGAGAATTTAACTAAAAATTATTTTGAAGGAAAATTATTTCAATCGCAAAGTGAACTTAAAGTGGAATCCCATGGAGAAAATTCGCAAGCATCATTAAGCAAACATAAACAGTAAATCAATCTCTACGAAAAACCTCGCGAAACCAAGGCGGGAAAAAGCTAGATCAATAATATTTCTGGAAATCAGATTTTGCTTCTGAGAATCTAGTTTTTCAATTTTCACGATTCGTATTCGAAAGGTCTCGTATTATAACTGAAATTATAATCCAAATAAATATTTTATTTTGTATTCGTGAACTACAACAATGTAAATATAATTGTTAATTTCTTATTCTTTTACAAATTTTAACGTTTCTCGCACTTTTCATAATATGACTAAATGTAGTTTAAAGGATTTTAGAAAAGAACTGTCAAAGATATTTGAAAAATCAACAACTTTTACAGAGTGTTTACATCTCAATAAGAGCTGTTTCACTTTTACTGGCGATCATCAGTCAAGAGTAGTGTACAATAAACATCGATCTCAAAGCAAACGTAAGTAAAGAGAAACCACAGTAAGAATAAATTTTGTAAAACTGAGACCTCCACATTTATTCTTATTCTTACAAACTTTACTGGTATTTCGAAAAAACATTATTATAAAACGTTGCACTTTTTTCTTTTTTCTTTGGCGAGTTCCTGATGCACTTTATTTCTCAAATCAATACTTTCTAATAAAGATACAATAATGTCAAATACACTCTTTTCCAAAACAGAATTGCCGCACCCCCAACGAATGATGCTGGAATGACTTCGGTATACGGCACCGTCACAGACAGTTGCGATTATCCGCTGAGAACTGCCGCTAGGGACATTAGTATCGCTACAGCTGTGTTCATATGAATAGCAGTCATATGACCGCTGTGTGCTTTATAATCAGTGAGGTTATCTCTGAATGCAGGTCTCTTCCGCAAGCTTCAATACCTACTCGAGAGTTTTGAATAACTGACAGAGGTCTTTCTGTTGCATTTATCGAAACCTTAACCGTTGCGACTACTATGCGACGATATTGGGGAGCAGAGAAGACATAAAGAACACATGTGCAGTAAAGCACTCGGATACCTAGACAGACAACCAGAAGAAATAATCTGGAAAGGATAGTGAACGAACACACACAAACTAATCCCAGGGTGTCAATATTCACCACTCCGAGACATGTAACGGCATCTCTGGAGACTCTTGTTTACTCATACGATTGCGAGGCGACTTGCAGAAAGGGACTTGTATTCTCGGCGCCCCTTACATTGTCTGCCATTAACAGTCCACCAACAGTGAGCCGGTGGCATGGGCGACTATAAACTGGCAACGGATCGTGTTTAGTGATGAATCAAGATTTTGTCTGGACACGAATAATCACAATACTCCATTATGGAGAAGAACTAGGAAGCGCAGAAATGCGGAACGACACACCGCCAGGACTGGTAGTGTCATGGTTTAGGGAGCCATCTTCTGTGGTTTCTCGTTCTCAGTTGCTAGTGATCAGGGAAATGTTGACGTCGCAGTAGAGATTCGTCGCAGAAATGTTAGGAGATTCTTCGCTCTTGTGCTTCCCTTCATGGAGCTCCTATAGCGGTCCATTTTCAACAAGATAATGCCCGCTTACATAGAGCTTTGGTTTCCCTGGACTGCCTTCGTGCTGTCGACAAACCTCCTTGGCTCGTCAGGCCAAGATTAGATCAGGTTGAACAAGTGGCGCACCACCTCGGACGGCAGCTTTGGCATCAACGTGTATGAGCCATCTGGAGCGGCCGTTGCTACAGTTTTGGGGGATCTTCCTTGGGATACCATTAGTCGCCTCTATGACTATAATAAGCCTTATCACCGCAATATATCCATGTATCCTCAAGAAGGTACGACGCAAAACTTAAGGGACTGTTGATCTGTAGCGTTTTGCCCGTATAAACGGCCCATTTGCTATGACATTCTAATCAGTAATTTGCATCATCATTCCCACTAACAATGCCAAATGTCATTTTCTTTCGACTGCTGCTTCTGAGTTCTCTAGTTTTTGTGCAGTTAGTGTATATTATGAGAAATTTCGGAATCAATCTGGAATATCAGTTTGGGAAGATTTAATTAGTAAAGTTTCTTTCTTAATTTTTTATAACTGGAGATTAGGTTATATTGTGCATAAGTATAACAATTTTCAAATATTAAGATAAAGAAATCAGGATTGATAAGAAAGTAGTACAAGATAAAGACTTGTGAGAGGATGTTTAAGGTTATGTAGACAATTGTTTTCACCCTATCTTCTTAAGTTTAATTTGTGACAATTAAATAGATTTAAAGTTAACATGAAAATTTCAGATTCCCCGAACAAATAGATAATTTTGTCAAAGAAGTGAAATACCTGATTAAGTCGAATAAAAAAATTACATTTTAAAGTTAGGGGTTCCAGAATTCTGTCATCAAGAACGTATAAAATCTCTAAAGCCTTTAGACGTTTCCTTTTACATTAAATGATTAAATTTTGCAGTTACGTTATTCAAATAATTTCATTGATGAAAATTATTTTATTTTCTTTCATTTAAATAATTGATTTCTAACAATCAGACATGTACGTCTTCTACAATCAAGATAAGTTCATGTATTTTTCAGACCAATTTAGGTCCTCGTAAATTCGCATTGGACAGTCGTAAAACCCCGCGCTTTGCAAAGATACTTCTCTGTTGGCAGTTGATTTCCTTAGAATTGGAAGAATCGTAAAAGAAATCCAAATTTATGGAACCACTTGAAAGAAAGCTTGTGTTTCTCGGCTACACCAAATACAAGCTGTAATAAAATTACTTATTGTTCTTTTTATCATGAATTCTCAATTGAAGATAAACATCATTCATTATTTGGATCCAGTATTCCGTTCCTAATCAGTTTACACAATAAAGGGAACGTTATAAGATTCTTCAGCAAAAGTTTAGTAATTTATTTGCTCCTTTTGTTATTATTGTTATCCTTTTGTAATTTCTTTTATTTCTAAAAGCCTTAAATACTGTTTCATTTAATATAAACTTTGCTGTATTAATTTGAGTGAAAAAATAATATTTTGATAGTATGTGATCAAGTTTTTATACTGAATTCTTAACTATTAAATAATGTTAACGAAAATTAAACAAATAATGGTTCTCCATATTGATGAGTCGAATATTAACAATGCATAAACATAGTAGTCATTCCCCGATTTTGGGGAGTTCAAAGGCATTTTTGTGAAGCACTCTAGTCAACAAAGGGGCAACAAGATTGAAGACAAACAAGAAAAACCGACACTCGAAATTTTTACTCCCGACTCAAAAATACTAAATATTCTAAACTATTTTCTATTTACAATTTTAATTATTCTTAGACTATTTTCTGGTCACTGAGATGTAGGCGTACCCAGAAATTTGGAAAGGCAGGGATTGTGATATGGTCATAGGCATTCTACCAAAACAAAACGTCGTGTTCTTTTCCATACGTTACAAACAAAACGATGGCTTTTCAAACAAAAACAAGAGGTCCAAAAAGCTACTTTTCTTCTATTTTCGAAGGCAATGCAGGGGTTGGGGGGGGGGGGGTCATATCAGCTACCAATCCGCACTCTCTTGATACGCAAATGTTTGAGACCATCTGAATTGTTAAGCGCTATCAAGAGCGCAATAGAATTGAAAGGGACATGTAGGATGAAAATTAAGCATAAAAAATAACCCCGTTTAGGTTTCAATCGAATATTAAGAATTCACGAAGTATTCCAGAAAATGATCTTAAGTTATTTCTGGGAGTTGGAAGGCAGTTTTATGAAGCAACCACCAAAAAGAAAAAACAAAGCAGCAAAACAGAGAAAGGGAATGAATGTATTTGCTATTCTCTGTTTCTGTTTCTTTGTTACATATATAAATTGTTCATAATTAAAGTTCACATTTCGAAAGGCTGTAACTTGAGAACTAATCACCGGAGCGACTTTATGTGAAATATAAATGCACAAAATTCTATTGCCACTGACATTCTCATGTGAAATATAGAAAACGTCGGTGGCGTTGTTCGTTTTTTTTTTTTTTTTTTTTGCGCCAGACATAATTCCATTGCCATGGACGTCTTTAGGTGAAATAGGAAGTCGATCGGCTGATGGTTCTCCAGTTACCGCCATTCGAAATGTGAACTTTAATTATGAACATCTTATATTTACCGAATAACAAAACTCTCAGCCTTTCGAATGAGATTCGCTTTGCAAAGATTTTAAAATAGTAAAGAATAAAGATAATTTACATTACAAAAGTATCACAAAGCTGAAATCATATATTTTAGGTAACTTCGACTGATGAGAATTAATGAACCAATGTCTTGTGATTCCAACGCCGAGGAAACGGGATTAATAAGCATTTCAATTGTTTGAGATTTATTTCTTCATCCATCTATATAAATCTAAGGCCACTATCTCATCCGCCGCCTTTATTATTAATAAATACAACGAAAAAATCCACTGCAATGAAGGTATGGGATTAAAGCAAATCCTTTTGCTGGTAACTGAGGCGCAAAATCATGTACTCGCAACTGACTTTGTTTTATTGTCTATTATTTGGACAATAACTCTTAAATACATGAAAATTCTAAAGGCTTTTTCTGGATACAATGAAGTTACATTCTTTTCATCTTTCCAATATTTGTCTCGAAATGAATGGTCATTATGTAACACAAAGTCTAAATCAGTCTCAGCCGTGAATCAATGGCCAGCACTCCAAAGCCAATGACAGAGAATTGTCACCGGAAGCGAGTACCTTTGTATTGCATGTCGCGTCCCTGTCATCACAGCTTACATTCTTCATAAAACGCTGCTATTCCACTAATTGCTGCTCCGTTGCCGAGAATGTCCACTAGGACGAGTCCTGTGTTGTCCACAATGCCGTCAGGGTAATCTGTTAAGCGATATAATTAGCTTTGAATTTCATACATGGGGGGAAATGGGTAATTTGTGGCGATGTACACTCGCTGGCCCAGGCCGTTTCATCTTCCATCGAGATTTGAATCGGAACTAAATTGCCCGTAAGTTAGAATTGGCTCGAAGGAAGAGTCGCATTCAATTCCAGTAATTGTAGTCCCTGCGAAATGGCTTCCATATTGTTATCAAAGAGAGCTACTGGCACAGATCACGTCACCGGAACTATATATTGAACAGACTTTGTTATAAGACAGACAGCGTCGTATGTAGCAGTAGAGTAAGTCACTTTGCAGTTGCAAACATTAAAAGAAAAAGAAACTACTGTATTTTTTTTTGGGGGGGGGGGACGGATTGAGCTTTAAAATTCTTGGAATAATAACAAGAAGAAAAAGATTATTAAATTCTGTGATGAAATTAGAATAAAAACAATTTAAATTATTATCGGCACTTTTGAAAGAATGCTTAGAAAAATTTAAATGTTAAGTCAAATAACATTCTTTTCTAACCAACTAATAGAAGAATATTTAAATATCCAGAAAATGGAAAAGTCAGTAAATCAAAAATCAATTGAGGGGCTTTGGAGAAAAAATTAAATACAATAAAATAAAAATGTTTTAAAGTGAAAGTGTTATCGTAAGTGATTGAGCATAAGTCTTGTTAGTCTACTTTGAATGACATCACCCTTCAAACATCAGCATGGATTTCCATGACATTTGATGCTTATTTAAATCTCAACTTAAAATATAGCCATCTTTATTTTGAAACCTCTCCCATTCTTAAAAGTAATTATAGAAATTCCTCGCAATAAGGGCTGGACTCATTTCTTTAAAGTTTGGTATGATGTTTATTTATTGTCCACGAGTATCAATATATTGCTCTGCAAATCCCTTTCTAAAAACTCACCTTCCCCACCCTATAATCAGTCCCCATTGATATCTGTGAGTAAATGCAAGGTCTTACTAATAACATTTTCTGAGCATAGTTAAAGTACTTATGATTTTTTTTATTCAATTTGTTATTTCTATAAAAATAATGAAATAAAGCAGCCTGTTTCTTATCGGCACATCTCGAACGCTAAGATCATAAAGATACACAATTTTGTTTGGCAGTTAATCATTATTCACACATCATCTGCACAAGTCAAAGACAATTGAAAATAGGCAAAATTCCGTATGGGTTTATGTAGTCTGGAGATCAGAAGAGTCTACAGAAATGATTGTAAACTTTTAATGAGTATGGAAAAATAATCTGAGACTAAACCTGGTTATATCAGTCGTGGGGACTGAGAATGCAGTGCTGGATGTGGAGACCAAAAATAAATATATCTTTGCTTTAAATTGTAATATGCTACATATCAAGTTTAATGAAAATCCATTCTGCCGTTTCAGCGTGATGCAAACAGACAAATTGACAAATTCAGGAGAAAACTTTCAGTGGAATTGACTTCAATCAATAATGTTACACTAATAAACAATGACACAAAATTTGCATAAAGCCCTAAGTCATTTCAATGCATTATAGAAAGTATCATAGACACGATTTCATTTTATCATAGACACATTTTTCAATTTTTTTTTTTGTTCAAGCAACTGACAAGTGCTTACTAAAACTTATGGGGTAGAATTGAAATGCGGATTTAAAATCAAACAAACACGACTTCACATAATCCCCTGCGAAAATCAAAGATATATAATCATGAAAAGGTCTTCAGATCATCCAAAAGTAAATAAGGTGTAAACAAATCGCTACCATAGCAATCTAGATTTTTTTTCATTAAAAATAAAAAATTAGATATCTCAGAAAAATAAAATGTCGTTGTCATTATACTGATCACATCTGCACACAAAAAAAACTTACTGGAAGATAACGCCTTCAATATTGATATAAAACAACAGCGCTGGAAGAACAGACATTAAAAATGCAGAGAACCTAAGCCTCCATATTTTGTTTTCTTTACAAACAACTTCCCAGCTCCATCTGGTGTCAATGGTCTGTACTACGGCTATTAAACGAGTCAGAACAAGATCATGGTTAAGGTTTCGCCAACGAACTCTCATCGAACAGATAATCTTCTGGTGGTACTAAACGGGATCATCTTATCACCACAGATTGTGTTGGCGGCTCTGAGTGCTGCTACTAGTAGTTTGGAAACGTATTATTCATGGTCGTAATTAACCTCCCGGGTGTGAATCGATTAACAGTTCCCGAATAAAGGTGAGCGGGCTTAGGTTCACCGTTGTCTTGCTAATAAGGAACTTCATTATTCGCCTGTATTTCAACGCTTATAATGGCTTTGTTTAAAGTTCCCAATTAAGTTCCCGGGAATTCTTGGACTTAAAAAAATTGTGAAGTGAAATGGGATACAAACCTAAAGTTTTTCAGTAGCCTACTATACAAAAAAAGCCAAAGATCTGTCTCTGAAGTCGGTTAATTATAAAAATCGCCAAGATATACACATATATATATAACGACAAATGAACAACAGGAAAGAAACATTAAGGGATATAGATTCTTGAAAAGTACATTTTTTCTGTTTAGAATGCAACCCATTTTAATTTGGATATTTGCATAGCAATATTTATAAAATTCTTTAAAATTCTTTCTGTAATTGTACGTCTGTTTGTGCCAATTATGTTTCAAAGCAAACCAACTTCCAATTGAATGCCTGTCTTCGTTCATTAAGATTGTTTATCGATTTGTTAATAAGATATTTTATAATACGAATTTTGAGAATATTAACACTTGGTCAATGACTTGCAGGCAAGTCGAAACGTTGTGTTTCTTTTATCCTTGTATTTTTTAAAAACTTTTTTAAAATATTTGTGCGTTTGGCTAAATTTTAATCATTTTGAATTAATCAATGCACGTTAAATAATTGTAACAAGAATATAGATGCATACAAGTTCGTTTTTCTGAAGTGTTATTGCTCTTCCATCTTTGTTATATCGATATTGATGGAGTAAGATTTCTTGGATGAAACCTTTTGTTCTTTCGACGGAATACTAGAATGTATATATCTACCAAAAACTAACAGACGTTAAGATTACTGAAATATTAATCTGCTAAAAACTTCTATCTTATTAATATAGATTTGCTGAGCTACAGTCAAATGCAGAGCAAAAGATACAACAGTAAAAATTACAATGATTTTGATTGATTGCTTAAAAACCTCAATTTTTAATCTTGGTCGAACTGATGTGAAGCTCTGCGAAGGGTAAAACTAGTTGAATTTAAGTAACTTTAACATTAATCTATATCTAGATAAGCACCTGTGTTTAATGTATACCATTCCCAGTCACAAGAGACATTCCTTTCTTCGTTGCCTCAAAGCTTCGAAGCCTGGATTTGAATTTTTTTTTTTAATATTACCGCGTATTTTCAACACAGCGATGTTGAAGTTGAACTGCCATCAAGTACGACTTTTAATATATTTCCTCCAAGTCATCATTTAATTTAAGAGAAAAAAAAATCTGATGTTTTAAGGATGAAAATTGTCCGTCTATTATCCATTCTGATCCAAAATTCAATCAATATTTTTTGATTTTTTAAAGTTTTTTCTAAACGAATTATGGAAAGACATGACAGAAAATGGTACCATCGTACTTTAAGAATATGATACTGACAATCTGTGGTTTTGACCGACGCCAGCAGCACGTGTCAATTAATTGGTTTAACATGTCGGGAATTTTATTAGCTTCTTCAGTGACACTGATGAAAAGATTAAATTACAATAAGTCAATTAATATGAAGTAATTCCGCTTTTGCAGTCAACATTTATTGGCATGTATTTTGTAATGTGCACTTATTAAAAGAATCTTCTTCCATTCTATAAACTTTTAATACATTTTTGCTGCATTTCAGTATATAAAATTATATATCTCAATTCATTAGAACTATTTTTAAGCTTTCAGGAACCAGCCTTTAAAATAACTTTTTGAAATGTATTTGTTTTTAATATTTAATTGAATTTCATCTTTATTCAACTAATCTTATATTTACAGCAATTCATTGTTGTGATTAGTCTAGCTTAATTATCTAAATTAAACAAATTATCCTAAACAAAATTTAGGGCAAATTGCTTCCAAATAATTTACTTAATTTTATTAATTCAATTTCCATTGATTTCCTTTAATTCAACAATAATACGACAGCAGTTTTATTAATGAAATATTTTTATAGTGAAGTTTTGTCTTACTAAAAAAAAAAAATAAGTTTTAATAATTTTTAAAAAAGCAAATATTACAAGGCCAACAAACAAGGCATTTTTAAAAACATGAAATAAAAATTAACTATGTTTCGGCCCGAACCAGCAGGCCATTTACAAGTAACAGGAGATGATGGGACAGGAGATGATGAGAGATTATATGGAAACTTCAAACCACAGCATGACGTCACTATCGCCCAACAGCGACCTAAGATGCAAAATAGGCGAAACCACAATCAGGACAGGGGTTTCGCGAACCTCACAAGACATCTTGCAATAGTGTCCACCCAACCGAAACAGAGGAAAAAAAAACAAAACTATAAAAACAAAAAATGGGAAGGGGGGAGGAGAGATCAATACAATAACACTAATAACTCCAAGAGAAATTATACCTAAGTTCTACGGAACCCGTATTCCGATAAAGTTTTTACGGAAAGTGCGTCGTTATAACAGGACGAATCCATTAATATAAAAATGACTCCTTGCACTTTTTAAGCATGCTATTAGGCTCATAACAAACAACAGTCGGGTATTCGTAATTTAACCGATATCCTTGCATCGCAATTAAGTAATTTGTATCCCTATTGCGGACAGCCAATGAGTGCTGATATACAAGTTTAGTATGAAGCTGTCCCGTTTCCCCTGTGTATCTACGGGTACATTCAAACATTGGAGGGCATAACGACACCTAGGATTCGTGGGACGGTGATCCTTTTCATTCCTATTCACAAAATTGGCAATATTAATCATCGTGGAGGAGGTTAGCAAAATGCCAACCCGCGACATCATCTTTTTCAAAATAGGGAAATGGTTGGATGATAAGGGATTGACACAAATACCTTGAAAGTTAAAATGGCTTTGGGAACCGTATTATAGATATTATGAAATGCTCTGGCCACAAGCATTTTAACAAAATTTATCGGGTAACCAATAGAAAGAAAATACTTCCCGATATGCTGAATCTCAGCATTAAAAATACTTAAGAGCTAGATAATCTAAAATATCTATAATATTTTAATCCGGATTTTAATATGAATATTTACAATCTTAAAAAAAATTTATAATTTAAAAAAAAAAAAAAAAAAACTTTAACTGCTCACGTAAATAGTGCTATAATATTTGTATTACTCATTTTTTTAGTTCTGAGTTTCGAATTTATAAATTCAATATAAAAATAAAAATAAAGAAAGAAACTAAACGGGAAAAGGAAAATACACTGTAATCGAACTTCGTAATTAAAAAAGTACTACTTTCAATTAAATTTACTTAAAAATTACGAGGTATTTGATGTAGGATACAAATATTTTTGTGTTTTGAAGAGACGGACAAAACTGCACAGCTCGTAATACAGTAGGCTATAGATTTCTTATTATGGAAAGACCTGATGAACAATCATGTTCAAACTCCATCTTCAATTTATAGCTACTAAAATAAGTTTCTGTGGTTCTCTAAAGACAGCTTAAGTACTTACTACTTAAATCCATTTAACAAATATAAATATATCTTTATGATATAAAGATTAATTATATTAAAACAGAAAACTGTAAGAATTTCAAAAGTTATATAAATATCAAAAACTTCTTGAAGGTTTAAGTGAGTATTTAGAATTCTTAATTTATTATTCGAGAAAATTGTAGAAAATATTTTAAGACTTTTATTCTTGTCAATAAATAGGAATTCATAAAATATGATTTATATAAAACAATTGCGTTGTTATGTACATAGTAACAATACCTTTACGTGATTAAATTTAAAAAAAATAACCTTTAGCTGCATTTAAATAAAAATGAAACCATTTAGACATAAACTCTGGAACTTAAATTCAAGTTAATAAGGAACCTTTAAATAAAAAATATAAGGGTTTTAACATTTAATAAAAGCGAAGTATAAAACTATTCACAAAAAAATATAAAAATGACTTCAGGGACCTTCCTATTCCCAGGTAATGTTACTCAATATTTTCGGTAGGATACCGTTGAGCTTTCTTCAAAATAATTAGTACAGTATATTAAAAAGTCTCTGCCACTGATAAATGTATCTCAACATTTTTGGAACGAATGACGACTGCAAACTGTTCTCATCGGCAATAGCAATAGAAGCAACAACGGTAGGACTAATTAATGGCTTTTATTTCTCCTGAAGGCGGCGGGAGGTGTTGGGCCGAAATATTAGGTAGCATTATGTGGAATAGGTAAATTCCTCAATCACTCATTTTGTTAGTATGTTAGCATGGCTATTTCACAGTTCGATCAGGATGACTTGACACTCGACTGACAACCTGAATCTGAGATCGAATCCCTGCATGGGTTGCAATGTTTATTTCTCTTTCACTGTATTCTTCTTTCTTTAAAATTAATTAAATTACAAACGGAATTGCGCAAGCATCCAACGATAGAAATAGTCCAAAAACATGTATGTACTGGTGTGTAATTAAAAGCTTACAAAGAATAAAATGATAATAAAAACATTATTTTTTTCCATTCTAGACAAAAGCAATTTATAGCCTCGAAAAACCCCTTAAGGGAGAATATAAATGTTTTGTAGTTGAAGAAAGTTTTGATACTGAATATGCGTGGAATTCAATAGTACAACGTTCATGTTCTCCTTTTGGTTATCGTAATGCATATTTCAGAATTAAACTTTAAAACCAGATTTTAAGAGTTCGGAATGAACGGACTTACTTTTGAGGTTTGTTCGGGAAGTTTCCTGGCAAAAGCAATCTGCCTTGGCTTCACGAAGACATCGTGAGTATGCAAATGGCAGCACGAGAAGTGTCGACTTGATTACAGACACTGCGGTAACATTTATCTTGACGCTTCATAATGATTCCGCTCTCATTTGCTTAGAAACGGGAACAATTCCTCTATGAATCCCCGTAACTATCTCTGACAAACGAGCAGGACAAAAGGGACGCGGGGGGATGGTCTAGAGCTGAGAATTTTAAATACCAGCGTAAAATACTATCGTCCGCTCTCCCTTTTTTTTTTATGGTGAAAGGCCAAAATAGCTTTTCTCTAAAGCGCTGACATGTGATGTTGGCAAACACTCACCGTCCTCATTTGTTTGACAGAAAACCGGCTCACTCTTCTTGCCGTCTCCAACACGTGTAAACGCCAGGACTTGAATGCTGTAATTAGTGTTGCGGTCGAGACCATGCAGCGTCGTCTTCAAGGCAGTAGTAATCTTAGTTTCTGTCTTCGCACCGTCTGCAAGAAAACACAGTCATCAAAGTAAAAGGCAACTGACATAATATCACTTTCTAACTAGGCCCAACCGCAAGCCTGATTAAACAAAAAGCAGACAAAGCAACAGAGCTGATGATAAAGGATTGAGAGATTTCCTAATTAACTTTTAATTAACAAACATCATATAGTCTGTACTTTGTACCCATTAACATTCATCAAGTTTCATCAACAAAATCACATTCACCAGACTATCTTATAATTGTCCTTTATTAAAAGTAATAGTAAAATAAATAATAGTATAAGACAATGAAAACACGAATTTATAATTGAATCACACTAACTCTCAGTTGTTTGCAAATTTTTAATTCTTAAATAAAAGATTTTTGTTGGGTGGTGGGAAGTTTCCTGTTTACCAAAAATTTTAAATTATTCCTTGTAATTTAATTTTTCTGCTAATTTAATTTAATTACTTTAATGAACATTCTATTTTATGAAAGCTTCCTTTTCTGCAAACTTATTAATTTTTAAAATTAAAATTAAATTAATATGTTGAGTTTGTTTATAATAATATGTAAGCCTTTGCTAAATTTACTTGAAAAACTTGAAAAATGTAAAAAATTGAGAGCTGTGTGAAAAAGCTAAAAGCGAGGCCAATTTTCCCCATGAAAAAACATTGGATTTCCCCATGAAAACGGGTGGTGGAGCTTTTCGGACGGCTTTGTAAGCAATTTATCGCAATTAATGTTTTCTACGATAATTTTGTAATCTGTAATTTAGCTATCAAGGAAGATAGTAAGAAAACGAAAAAAAAGTTTTGAAATTAGCTGTGAGAAACTTTTATTTAATAAAATAAATTTATAATTTGGCTTAAACATGATATCCTAATTTAATTAAAGCACGATGTTATAAATTGAAATAAAGAATGAAAAAATATCATTTTTATTTTTCTCTTTGGTCCTTAACTTTTTATCAAAATTATTCTCAGGCAAGAATCACCCTGTTATCCGAGTATTGGTGTTATTTCAAAACATTAGTGTGAATGCGTGTTCTAGGTTCATGATTTATTTATTTGAGGGATTATCCACATATTTGTGAGTAATCAGAAGTTGTCATAATAAAGTTTTTAAACAAAAATAAACGTGCTTATCTTAATATTTAAAGAAACATGGAACAAAGATAAATTACAGTCCCCAAACATAGGATTTTGCATCAAAATGATTTAAAATATTGAATTCTGATAAGATAATGTATGATAAATCGCTACAAGAAAACATGTCTATAATAAAGTTGCTAATAAAGATAAATATTCTCTTTGTAAATATATAGATAAATATTCTAATAGAAATTTTTAAGTGAATTTAAGTATATAGTTCATCTGATCGATACTTACAATCCCACTCTGAAACAGGAATATAAAGCACTTTGTAACCCTGTAGGACACCGTTGACAGCTGTAGCTGAAGGCTGTTCCCAACTGATGTGAAGACTTTGTGCGGAAACAGTGGAACACTTAACTGATTCTGGAGGGCTTTCTGGAACTGAATAAGAAAAGATATAAGCCGAATTAGATTCGAAAGACATGTTCAATGTATTGCATATTTATTAATAGACAACAAGGGACTTAATTATCAGTAGCAAAAGTTCTGCTCTCCTCATTTCTTACATATTTCGTCTTAAAAACCTACGAAACTTTTTTTTTATCTCGTTGAATCATATTTACAGCAACACCATTTCAAAGAGCTTTTTTAAAATTAAGTTGGATATTTTACATTATCAATTGCTCAAAAACAAGTTAAAACTATGCTAAGTCGATTTTTATGCTATCATAAAGAAAGTGTGTGTGTTTTTTAGGTTTCAGTATGTGTTTGTTTCAGTCGTTTTCCTCTACAAACTTAATAAACTTATAAATTAACTTCTCATAATTATAAAATATTGTTAGGTCTTGACAGAAGGAAGTTTATATAATAGCAGGAACTGCGTAATACTGCAAAATTTCTTCTATAAAAATAAAAAAAAAAATGTAAAAATTAAAGAAAGAAAATAAAGAAAAATTATTGAAATAAATAAAAAAATAAATAAATAAAAACCAATTTGTACTTTGGAGTTTATTTTTGAATATATTTTCGAAAATGAGCAGGTAAAATTTTTAAAAACTTAGACTACTGTATTCCAATTAAAAAGAAATAGATTATAACAGCGGTTCCCAACCTTTTTCAGCTGGCGACCCACCTTTCCTTATCGGAATACCTCCACAAATATAGGAATAGAAGAATATAGAATAAAACCATATTTGTATCGTATCCCTTCCTTATATATGATCGATTTTCGATTTTTCTGATCTTTTCTGATGGTTTATTCGATGGTTTCTGATAGTTTTAGGATCAAGTCGCGACCCACCTGTAACCCTTCCGCGACCCACTGGTTGGGAAACGCTGGATTATAAGATTTAAAAAGAATATTCCATTACTGATCTATATTTTAATGAAAGTTTTCTAAATCAATCACCTGAATATTCTGAGATTTCAAACGATTTTAAAAGGTTAAAACTCTCTTGAAGTGACAACTCTAAATTCTCACTGAGATCTAGGTTTACCTTATAAAATTAACTGAATCTAAAATAATGCAAGTAAATTTACTGTGAACACATTCATTTTCAGATGATTTGCAATCAATATCAAATTGTATATCATTATTTGATGCATATCTCATTTGAGAATATGTTCACTTGATATCATAAATCAATGAAATCGGTTCATTAATGATATTCATTGTAGGCTGTAGTGCTGCAAAATTAAATCTTTAACCTTCATAAAATCAAAACTGCAAACTGAATTTTAGTTCCGTAGAATTTATTGGAAATATTTGGTTAACTTATAACGTGCAATAAAATTGAAACATGAAAAAGAAGAGTAAAAAATAAGGCACATTTCAATTCACGCCTTTGAGGTATCGTCAAGCGGCAATCTGGGATAGCTGTTTCGTTCTTATTAGAACTGATCAGCCAGATTTACCCATACTGACGATCAACTTTAAGGCGTAAAAGGCTATTAGGATCATTGCCGCACCCGGGAGTGGGATCCCAAACAACCAAACAACAAACAATAATAAATTCATTGAAATTAGTGTAGCATCAAAAGCTTTGACAGACACAGCTAAGCTCAAAAGGCATTTAATAAAGTGACAAAATAAATAAACAAAGACCAACAGGGTCTTAAAGCAATAAAATTGAAACATCAAAAAGAGGAGTAAAAGAAAAAGGCACATTTCAATTCACGCCTTTGAGTTATCGTCAAACGGGAATCTAGCACAGCTGTTTCGTTCTTAATTAGATTCATCAGCAAGATTTACTCATACTAATGGTCAACTCGGAGGCATGAAAGGCATCAGCCTTTTCGTGGAAATCTTGAGTCCTGATGACTGAGGAGTCCTAATAAGGACGAAACAGCTGTCTCACATTCCCATTAGACGATAACTCATTAGGCGTGAATTGAAATGTGCCTTTTCTTTACTCCTCTTTTTCATACTTCATTAACTATCCAAATTAAATTAAAAAACAATATTTTCTTTACCTATTTCCTTAAATGACAATATTTCGATCGGCTGAACTATCACCGATCGCCTTCAAGCAAAACATCTTCGCAAAATTCAAAATAATAAACAACAGCTTACAAAAGAATAAAGATAACACTAGGGCACAGATAACATTTTAATATTTTGTTTGAATAAATTTACTAACTAATCATTAACATTCATTCCTCTATGTTCATACGATTAAACTATAAATCTTTAACTATAAATCTTTCATTATTATTTGATTCTGTATGAATCAGATTTTATTCTTATTTTATATGAATGAAATTAATTCTTTAATTCTGTTCAAATACAATATTAAGGTATAAAAGTTTAAGTAATGTAATGTATGCAGTTTATTGTATTATTTCACGCCTGTTGTTATATTTCCATTGTTTTGTAGGGACTGTTATTTATTATTTTGAATTTTTCGAAGATGTTTTGCCTGAAGAAGATCGGAAATATTTAAGCCTATCAAAATATTGTGATTAAAAGAGATAGGTTTTAAATAGGGATGGTAGTTCACGAATGACCAAGTTCAAATGAACTAGTTCGTTCTTTTACCACTCCACTATTGGCTATTGGAATTGGTTTATTTCGTTTTATATTAAGTATTTGAGAACCTTTTTTTTTTGGTTGTAAAAGTATTTGAAAACCTTTTTTTTTTTTTGGTTGTAAAGATAAAAAGAACGACTTAGTTCATTGAACTAGTTCAATAAAAAGAACTATCTCAAAAGAACTAGTTCAGTAAAAAGAACGACTTTGCCCATCTCTAGTTTTAAGATTTTGTATTTCAAATATTATATAGTAGGAGAAGATGATACAAAAAAACATATACTTCACAACCAAAATCCTTAAAAAAGTTCTGAAATCATTTAAAGCCTATGGAATTATTTAGATAATTTTTTTTTTTACAAAATTCAATATCTGTGAATGTATGGCGTAGTTTTAAAGTTAAAGGTGAGGGGGAGGATTGCGTAAGTCTTAAGAATTAAAAAAAAGAAGGACCCGTACGAAGACTCTTCCCTGAAGTCGAAGTCGTTGGTCAATCTAACACTGTCCGCATTTTACAATGGGAGAGGTGAACCCTGGGTTTTGAGGATCAACGGAGAAGCAACTGGATTTGTGGCTTATTATGAATAAGTAACAGTATTTTGGAATTGAACATTTGCAATTTAGACTATCCACGTAAATTTAGTTTTGTAGAATAAAAACGACGAACACTATTAATGAATCTCATGTCCCGATGAAAGAATTTTCTTATTCATATCTAATATGTCCGAGGTTTCATTATCACGGAAGCAAAATTTCTCAAGATAGCTTCCATGGGATTCCTAGGAAGATGAACCTTTATAGAAGATTTAGGCTATTAAAAAAAAAAAACCTCTTTGATTTTGATATAAACTGTACATCTACATCATGTATACGTGTACATCATCTACATACCATATACCATCTATCTGTAACACTTTAAGGTTAAACTTACAGAATAAGGTCTCAAAAACCGCTTATCTTACGGAACTGAAACTGTAAACATTAAATGCAATTTCAAATTGTTCAACAGCAGATGAATGCCGATTGTTTTTAATATCCGCTAAGTCTTAAAATCCAGCAACTGGATGTGAAACATTCACCTTTATATGCTACTGTTTGGTTAACATGACCTCCTGATCCTTAACATCTGATTTGTGAACCGCCAAAATAATTTGTCAGAAACACAATAAGTCAAAATGTACTTAGAAGTACTTTAAAAATTCAACGTTTTAATGGAAAATTAAACATTTATGTTGAACTCCTACAGATTTTGATATTAACTATGCACTTGAGTACTGAAAAAAAAAATCATAGTTAAAGCCTTTTACTTGATAAGTAACTATTTATTTACAAAAGCAAAAACACTAAGGCATAACTATCCTCATGAACTATTCTCAGTCCTATCGTATGGATACATGAAAGTTGGCACAACAATTATAATTTCCCTATTTCCTTTTCCTTCCATTTAATTATGACTTTTCAGGTTGGATGGTAGATTTTTATAATCCAAAAGCACCTTAAGCTATGCTGCGCCAAGAAAGGTAAAAATTTTTTCAGGTTATAAGAAAAAAAAAAGATAAGATATCATAAATTTATGACTATATGATAAATATATATATATATGATATCTGTATAATAAGGCAAAAAAGAAATAATAATTATCTAAATCTCTTCAAATCTACCAAACTTTAGCGGGTAGATTCTATACCGGTACTATATAGTTTCTTATTTTATAAAAATTTGTCTTATTTTTATGTTTAATTAATTGTGATTATTCAATTATCCTTGGAAATCTGCCGTTTCGGTTGTTTAAGAGGGTGACAACTAAGATCAATATCCATCTTTAAATTTTAAAGCAAAATGGGATTCATCCTATATTAAAGCTCTTTTGCGAAGGAAGTTCATACAGTTCTCTCACTTTCACAAACAAGCCTGGAAAAACGTTTCCCTCAATCCATGCTGATGCAATTAATGTTGAGCAGAGAGCTCCAATTAGCCAGTTATCAAGAATAAAGAAAACTGTCAATTGAATATTGATGAATGATATTTCAGGTCAAGTATTTAGAAGGTCAAGTAATTAATAAATTATTCAACAGGACAGAACGGTTTGAAGTGCATTCCAAACATGTTTGCTTTCTGCGCTAAATATTCCCGTTGTATAATTTATATCTCCTCATTTCAAAAATTGTATATTAATCATATATTAATTGATTTTGATGTGAATAATACTAAAGCAGAATTTTCTATGCCACTTTTCAGCAAATCTATAAATAAATTAAATTCATCGAGTACATCCTAACAGGACAATTTACAAACTTTATTATAAATCGCTAGAATTTCATTTTCGAGTCAGCAAGCTAAAAATTTTATTATACTACCGGATGTTACCTATTTAGCCTTGGTGGTTTTAAAGGGATAAAAATAGCTTATCTACTGGCTATTGAAACTTTATCTTTCACTATAGTGTGATTCCAAATGGAAATTTTTCAAAAATAATTACAAAAATAGCAATAACACACTTGGAAACGGGTGGCTTGATCAGATTGTGTCTACAGGTCAATATATAACGAAAAGTTTCCAGGACGTTTTCTTAGATCAATCTGTGTGTTATCCATAAGATCTCAATATCGAAGTTCAAGAGGACTGAGCATGATGCTGACCCCCATATCATCTTAATGCGTTACTATCGACATTTGAAAGTGGAAGTTCTATCAGTGACTGATAACAAAAACCAAAAAAGCAATAATAACAGTATCCCTATAAAAGATTAGCTGATGCTATAAAAAAATGAAAATGAAAATCATTCATTCATATCAACTACAAAAAGGTTAATTCTTCTAAACTTTTGTTCACGTAGTTTTATTTTTCCCTTTTGAACAAACATGCCAGCTCATGCACTCCTAGCTCTCCTTTTTTACAACTTTTCAAACCCCAGCATTTTCAGTGTTCTTCCACTTATTCACTCGTACTTTTCTCAGTCGTTCCCTGCCACACTTACAGCCAATATAAAGACATGTAGGTAGAAATAGTTATTCGTTTTAAATGTCTAATCATCTCACACATACCGCATTTCACTTTCTGCTCTAAGATCTGTCTCATCACAATTGAACACAAACATAGTAACTGACCTACTAATTTTAGGTATTTCATCTTAACTATAATCAGAATATTACCAAGTTTCTTAGCTACACCCAAGTTTATTTCGTTTTTTGGCTTAGATACAAGTACACACTTATAAATACGATTAGAAATTCTAAGACAAATTCTCATTCCACTTACAACGAACAGTTACTTTCAACAAGTATTCTACAAGCCAAAAGCATAGAAAACAAATATTTCTTTTACTTATAGTTTGCCACCTTTTTTTTGTATTTATGGATACTCAGTAATTTTGTGCACTGTTTACGAATACTGTTACGAAATTTGTGCATTACCTGTGAAATATAGAACATAGCATTTTTTTTTCACCACTGCAATTGCCCCGGGTACTGCAATGTAATCCGCAGACATTGTTTTGCATGTTTGCACTAAAAAGAAATTATGTAACGCATACAAAATAAAAGAAAAAGGAAGGGAAAAATGAGTTATCGTTGGCGATGAATAACAAAAATACTTTAAAAAAAGTTGAGTTGAATCTCAATTTAGCAATTTTTTTGGGGGGAGGTGATGGTTCTTTCTGTTTTTCTTTGATCACTTTCGCGATTTTCAATTTTCCATTACACACACTCCCTTTTATGGCCTCTTGCGTATCAGTTTCAAGAGCCACCGAAGAAATTCAATAATCCTTTACAGGATAGTATTCATCCTCTTTAAGAATACATTCTGTTCTAAATTCTTTTTTTTTTGAGATTATAAAGAGGGATAAATCAGAGCTACTTATAAACGAAACCGTCTTTTCCACCCTTACCATAACTTAAGAAAAATTGTAACCATGGAACCATTCATGTTTATCCTGTGTTTCTTTTTCTTTACTTATTTCACAAAGAGCTATTTGTAATTTGTAAGGAGAATAATGGTGAATTCAACCGAGTTTTATGAGTTATTAATACTTTTTAAATGAATTCACATCTTATAATATTTTAACTAAATCAAAAATAAATAATTTTATCAATAATTAAAAGAGAATTTTCTATTTATGGAATACTTTCTGGAATACCTTTAAAGAGTCTTTTTTGTGAAACCTTAGTGGAAAGACAGCCTAAAAACCCTGTATCCCTAGTATCTGGGTATATGATCGTGGGTGCTTCGTGAATACGATTAATATATTATACATTCGGAATATTCAAGACATATAATCAAAATGAGAGTGAACTTCTTGATCCTAGTCATAAAAGTCATAAAATCTTACAATAGATCAATAGTTAACGCATAGGTTGACTTATAGAATTTATAGATTACATAGTGTACTAGCAAAAATATCTGTAGTTCGCGCCGGTTACAAAAAAAAGAGTCGTCCTGATTTAGATGACGAAGAAATTCTAATTGTGTGATCATTTTGAAACTTTTCCAGTTGGTAAGAAAGTCACGTGATAGTTACAAATTATATTAAAGATCTGCTACCGTCTCTTCGCTCCGGAAGCCTTGCATACGTAAAGTTAAAAACCGCTTTATTTCTTCAAAAAAGCAAATTACATCAAGTAAACTAAAAACTGAAACTTAGAATTAAGAACACTCATGTAAATTTCATGTTTCCAACTCCAACGGTTTCGGAGATCGGAGGGGTGGGGAGTGGGGGGGGGGAGAAGAAGACTTTCCTGCAGAGTATTCGTATATGGCGTTTTCACCCCTTACGTGGTCGGTTGCATTATATAACTCGGAAACATGGACACTAAGGAAAATAAATATTTAGAAGGTTTTGAGATGTGGTATTATCGTAGAATGGAAAAAACACAACTGGACTTAAAGAAACACAAATAGTGAGGTATTAGAAATGGTGGATGAACAAAAGAAGATTACAGGATTATATTATTAAAAGAAGACTAAAATGGCTGGGACATATTTTGAGACATGATAATGCTATTCAGAGAGTCCTAGAGGGGAATATTCCAAGCGAAGATAGAGAAAAACCTCGCAATAATTATACTGTATAAATTATTGTGAAATCTCGTGTTTGCAACTCAAGCGGTTTCGGAGATACATATACCCTCCCCCCCCCCCTTCCCCCACCTTTAGGATCCGAATATCTTAAAATCGTCGAATACATATATTTTAGATTTTGACAAAAAACATTCATATCAAATTTCGTACCCCTTAGTTAGGATCCAGGTTTTCATTGTTCAAGCATTATTCTGAGATGCATGTGAACCTCCGTGCCAAATTTGGTAAAGATCCCTTGAGAAACGGTGTCAAACAAACAAACACTCGCCCTTATAATATAAATATAGCAATCTGATTGAAAACTGTGAAAGTCTCGTCCGATACCAGATAGATTACTACGTCTCTATGTAAAATTTATTCATTGATTCACCAACCCACAGTTATGCAGCTTTCTTTAAATCATCCAACTCTGCAAATGTATGAAGAAAAAAGGGACAAATATATTCTTAAAAATATTTTCCATTGGAGGACAACTTACAAAGAAGGAATTCTAATAGAGAAAAATAAATACGATTTCCTAAGAAAACTGAGAATGAAATTCAAACTTTTAAGGAAAGATTACAGAAGTTGAAATAAGCAAATCTAAAAAATGGGAAAACTTTAATAATTATAATCCTCAATTCTTTCTCATTTAAGTATAAAAAAACGAAACAAGGGAATTCAATTAATATCTTTATAAGACACTGAAATAACTAATGACAGACCACAAAACTCAACGAATAAAATATGATAATATAGCTGGTGTCCATCATTTGTGTATGTTGAACATCAATTAATCATGAGGTTGTCGTCGGTATAATTCGGAATCATCGCTCTTCATGACCATCAGCAGTAACATGAGCTTTAAATGGGTTTACAAGCAGCGTCTATTGGTTTTCAATAATTTTCGAAGCAGCCACGAAGCAGGGTAGTGTCCGATAATGATCACCAGGACGTAATGACTAATTTGAAACAACTAAGACCTTCAATGGATTCTGTCCCATAAAGGAAGATGTCGACTGCTTTCAAAGAGAAGTTATCAATTCACATTTCGAAGTCATCCTTTGCTTCCGGTACAAACTTATTGACGAAAAATAACCAGTTTTTTGCTGAGAAACCTCCGAACTTTGTTCTCAAGAGTTTTATGGCTGGCATTTGTATTTTGAAACCCTAAAAATTGAGAAAATACTTCGTCTGTCACGAATTGGTTCCCAGATGTTACTCAAAGTTATAGCGAGAAGCAAAACAAGATCCGGCATCAAATCTTGCCAAATATATTCTACAGGATATATAAGAAAAACTATATGTCAATGTTTAAACAATTTTTAACAGTTTTATTGGAACTAAAAGTTAGTTGTAGAAAGTTTGCCTGACCAGGATCCAATGTAGTAGTATTGAAAATTTGTTTTCAAAATTTTCAAATATTTCCAAATAATTAATAATATCAAAATATTTGATTGATTATTTTGGAAATTATGCATAATTGATTAAAGAAATAATTCAAATACTGAAATACTCAGAAGAAGGCTAAACTATGTGATAATATAAACAATGCTCCATTTAAATTTAGCCATTTTTTTTTGTTTACAATTTCTTATTGGAATAAGAGTAGCAAAATGGGAAAGGCGCTTGGCTGTGGGTTGGACGTGATGGGTTCTATCCCCGGCCTCGACGAAGGGGGGAGTTTTTTTTTTTCACGCTCTATTCTCCTGCAAACGGATCTTAGGGCTTATCCAACCTTCTGCAGAATGGGTACTGGGCTTCTTTCCTGGGAGTACAGGAGGGCGAGCGTTGGCCTGACCACCCGGACTCATCTTAGTCCCTGGTCACGGAATCTTATCTTCAACTCCCCGATGAGCCATAGTGGACCCTTGTGTTATACAATATTCGTATAGGAGTAATTTATGCGAATTGTATAAACTCAAGAGCCAAAATACAGCAGACTTTAAGCATCTGAACTATTTTTGTTGTTACAATGAGACCGCTGATTCAAGATGATTCGTAGTCTTCAGTTAGTGTTATTCATTATACAATTAGATATACAATTAGAATATTTAAGTCAGAAATATGGAAATTCAAAAAGGTAAAAAAGCATAAGTAATTCTAATTTCTTAAGATTCTCAGAAGAAAGTGAATTAAAAAGAAAATTATGGAACTACAACATTCTAAAAGTTTACAGAAACTAAAACTGTTGAGATTAAAAATCAATGAAATTATAAGAAAAAAAAATAACTGGATAGATATTTTGAATATTAATTATAATCTTTTTTTCGAAATTTCGTCATACATTTTTCTGGTAAAAAAAAATTGGCTCAACCCAATCTTTAACAAAATGACATACTTATAAGATTTATTGGTTAAATAAATGTTTGGCAATATTTTTTTAATTTATTATCAAGTTATTGCTACCACTTTCTTTACTAATTTACTAATCAAATGCTACTTAGTTTTATTTAGTTTATTTGTGCTGAGTTTTATACTTTCACGCCACTTCTTTAATTGCAGGATTTCTTTATTTGTATTCACTAATGGAATCTGGACTTCTATATTGTAGGTACATCGCTACACCAAAAGGAAACACCAGCTGTTGTTGTTGTCTTTGCAATATTATCGAATTGAATCTTACAGAAAAACAAAGCTCTTCAACATATGTTGTAAATAACTTTTGCTCTTCAACAGCTGAAGCAAAGTCGTCTGAGGCAAGGATTGATATTCAATGTTAGTCTGTTTCGTCCAATTGGTTTCCAAATGCACTGTACGATTTCTGCGAATATTTGAAGTTTATTCACGCTTGATTATTATTACATTATATAAATAACATTGCATAGCAATGAACTACGTATAATTAGAACTGTTAGATTCCAAAAGAAAACGTTTTACTCTTGCTAAGATTATCAATAAGTTCGAATGGATAAGCAATGAGTTCGAATGGTTTGGGGGAGTCGCTGCTTTAGCAAGATTCAACTTTTGCAAAGTGAAAAATTGTATTTTAGAGAAATCAAAAGAAGAAAAGGAACTAACTTATAATTGAACAGTATGAAAAAAAATATAAATGTACATATTTAAAGGAGTGAGGAAACAACATTTAAATAAAGACAACAGTATTTCTGTGTGTATAATCTTTTTAAATCACTGTTTTTAAATAGAGTTTATTCTAAGTTAGGAAATGCAGATTGAAAGTGTAGAGGGGAACAAGTTGGAATGAAAAGAAATGAAAGGATACGCAGTTAAAAAAAGATAATTGGTAAATAATTTACAAACTGATCCCTCAAAATTGATAAAATGTATACCTGAAAGACTGAGTGACTAAATAAAAGTTATAAAAGGATAAAAGGCCTAAGAAATATTTTCATTTGTAATAAATAAAACTGTTATGAAAATTTTATGAGATTTAAAAAAATTCAATCTAACTGATGACAATTCGATTCAGCAGTGAAAGAGAATTTACTGAAAAGAAAAATCCAGAAGAAACTGTATGTATATAAATCAGGTAGATTCCAGAGAGACTTTGGATATTTAAAAATTAGGTGATTTTAGATGATTTTATTCTCTTGAATGCATTTCCATTCACAGAACAAAGATCTAAAATTAGGCTTTTGGTAAGTTATTGGATAAGAATAAACGAAATCCCAACAACGTTAATCTATCATCTTTTCATATGTTAACGTATATCTTGATCTCACTAGGGAATGTATTTATACAAGCTCAAATAAATACTTCTTACTTATGTATTACTTTCAACTGAATACAAATAGTAATCAGAATTATTCTGAATCAATTCTGAAATAACACAAGCCAAACTCAAAAATAGTATTATTACGTCACATCTGTTAGAATTCGAAAAAAAAAAATAAAATGAACAAACTTTAAAAAAAAAAGAATAAAACAAAACGGAAAATTTGAAAATAAAAAATGAATGGTGAAATTATATTTGCAAATAATATCTTAAGTTGACTATAAACACTTTTTTTACACTAAAGAGAGGTAACCAGAAAAGTACTTTACAATTTAAATAAATTAAAAAGCTTTAAAAACTCCCATGACGTTTCAGGTCTCCATGCGTCCGAGACCTATTCTCAAGTGAATAGATCACTTTAGAATAGGTCTCGGACACCTGAACCGTTGTTTTTATTTTTAAATTGTAAAGTGCTTTTATGGTTAAACTCTTTTTAACCACATGTGAAAAGATTTTTCTTTTGGCTTGAATTTACTTACGGGTACCAGCCAATGAGAAGCGATCTTGCCATTCACTGCCTTAGCATTAGGTTAGTTACAATTAACTTCCCTAAGGCACATTTGCATTAGGTTAGCTACAATTAACTTCCCTAAGGCACATTACTTCCCTAAGGCACAATTAGGATTAGGTTAGGTTGATTGAGGTTCACTTAGCTGCAGGATGTATGTATTGGTAAAGACAGCCGCCATCTTGTACCCGTAAGTAAATTTTAACCTTTTTTTTTTTTATAGTGAACTTTAAAACTATGATATCAGGTCTAATAGACTTTTTAAAAATTTAACGTAAAATAAAGCTAAATAACATCTAGGCCAACACAGTCATCCAGTTCGATGTGACAACATGGATTCTTTATTAAAAATGAGATAAAGGGGAAAAAACAGAGAACTAAATCTCTTTGGGATTTCTTTCTTTTTTATTTTTCAGCGAATTTGAAACAAACAAACAGGAAAAAAGAAACAGACAATTTGGAAGAAAATCACAGAAAAAGAAAAATCCTTCTCGTCATTTCTGTCAAACCAGGTTTGTGAAAAACGCGTTACGAAATTGTGAAAACATTTCAAGATCTTAGTTTTTTTATTTCTGTTTTTCTAAACGGTATTTTTTTTTCTTTACCAGAAAAATACTTTTAGAATTGAGAGGAATTTCTTCCTGTTAAAATTCTTTTTAACGGCTTTATTCTTATAATTGAAACACACACACAATAAAAATACTAAAAGTAAATGTGATTACGGACTGAAATGCGATGTAATCCATAATTTTAGGTGATTAAAAAAAAAAAGGAAATTTTCCTTACTTGTGAAAATAATTCATAAAACCACAAAGTACGGAACTATATTTGAATATTTTATTCTGATTACAATCGTTAAGGGTAGTATAGGAGAGACTCGTGCTGCCCACTCTCATTTGAGATACACGCACATAGGTACTAACAGAAATGGGAAATAAATGGATAAAATCTCTGTCCTCACTTGACAGATTCCGCCTGAAAGAAAATAGGACAGAAATCCCTTACAAACCACCAGGAATCGTGCAGGCTCCTCAAGACAAAACCGCTTATCAGTTAAGATGTAAATCCCTTTAATCTACTCGTCACTTGTTACGTAATGTTTTTAATGCAATATTTATCCACTTTTTCCTTAGAATTCTACGACAGAGATTAGATGAAATCTTCTTAAATCTAATCATTCTACTTTTCACTAGTTAATTAAAAAACTAAAATTAATATCTTAAAAGTAGTGCCAAGGCAGCCATCTTGTCAAAACTCGACCGTAGCCCAAAACAGCCTGGTACCGTAATTTCCGGTTTCACCATTTATATTATTTAAAAAACAGCGCACATCCGCAACGACTGAATTGCACAACAGTTGCAGTTTGCACTTGCTTTTGCGAGGAAACAGGACCATTGCTGCATTGTCAACTCAACTGAACAAATTTCATGACTGTTACAAATGAATTTCAATATTGTATTGCATGTATTCTTTAGAATTTAAACTTTAACTTATTTTTACCTTTAGTTTACCTGATGTAATTTTTTTTTTTTTTTTATATTTTTGAAATAATAAAATGATGTTCTTCATTATATATTGGAGGCTTCCGAAGCGAGATGACAGAGCAACGTCTAGAAATACTTCTAAAAACTTCACGGAGATTGACAAGCTTATGGTGCCCTTTAGTGCAGAATTCTTATCATTTCACGAATAATTACCAAATGAAATTAGTATTTCGATAGAATATTTATAATTCCCAACTCAATAGAAAAAAAAAAAAAAACCTACTGAACAGAACTGTTGCTAATTGTATAATTTTAAAAACAAAGATCAAGTAACAATTCAACTTCACGTAACTACTAACGACGCCTTGTCACAAATAATCTCTATTTTATACATTTTAGGCATTTAATACCATTAAACTCCACATTAATACAGTTGCTAATATTTCGACCCATTATTATTTTTTCAACAATTTCACTTCAGGCAAGAAGTTGGTTTTAAAATTAAATTACCAGTAATTGTATGGCTAACATTTCAGCTGCTAATGAAATGAAGTTTATAACTTACATAATGATCATAATGACAGCTGATGCATCGTCGCTGTCGACTCATCCTAGAAACTGTGGCAGGTGGTTGTCAATTCCTTCTTTTAACCGATATAATAGAATATCATCAACTGGAATTTGTTGTTTGAATTTATAATTAATATTCAACGCAATACATTCAAATTCATTGTCAAATTTAGCGAATTTCACTTAAGACAATGGCCCGAGGTAAATCATGTGTGCTCCATTTTCTTACCATATGACGTCATCCACTATTCGATAATACTCTCATCTTATTGGCTTATTCTAAATACTGATATTTAAGAAAATGACAGTAATTCCTTTTAGTTCTACGACAAATAAATATTCCGTCAAATTTTATAAATTATGCCTTTCCTAAAGCTGCAATCGGTATTGTTAGTAATTAGTTATTTTGACCAATCACTATTTAACAAATCTTCGTTGCCGCTTCGATGCTCAATGTTCTTGCGTAATAAATGCTCTTCCAACCCTAAGCAGAGAATGGAAAAAATATGCCTACAACCAATTTTCAACATTAAAGCTCAGGTTTATACATTAATTATTTCCTAATAAAAGGTAAAACAACAGACATCTTATCTGTAGGCTCGGATTTAGAGTGTTAATGATATTATATTATATAAAAGCGTTATTCTGTCTGTCATTGTCATAAGACTTTACGGTTTTCCAATTTTGTGACCAAACTATAAGAAATAGATTGGTCATATAAATGGATAAAATGTAGAGCTTTTTAAGACAAACAAAATGCTACAAAAATCTTTCGAAAAAAGTTTTTGGTTTCCAAGATGGCGCCTTTTAAAGGGTCAAATTTTGACTTTTTCTCAATTTAAACGAAAAGTATAAAAGTTGAAAGAGAACATTATATTGAGAAAATGTTGGTATTTGAAAGTTCTATCGAACGGAATATCAGTCATTAACAAACGCTTCAGTGTTTGCAAGATACATGCAAAAATGAAGTGTTTTTGCGGCAACCCCCCCGTGTGAATGCCAACGCGCAATACACCTGAGTTAAGCCGAGAAGCCCACAACGAGCTGGGAAGTCGTATATTCTCCGATCTCCATATTAATTTGCTAAATAAATAAAGTTTTTTTTTTTTTTTAATGCTATACATGCAAGGGTTCCGGAGCGAAGCGACGGTACCCGTCTAGTCTTATAATAAAGCTCTCTCATTATAAAAGATTTGATAAATATATGCACTTAGGGCTTTAAAATTTTCAAAAACATGACCGAAAAATTCAAAATAAAATCTAAAAAAAGGTTACTAAACATAAGGGTAACGCCACCAAATCAATGCTAACAGATTTTTCTAATACTTTTCTCAAAAACAAAGCTAAATGTGATGGATTTACGCTCGAATTTTTTTTTATTTCCTTTTTTGAAATAAAGAAATACCTACAAACACACAAATGTTCAATTAAAAATTTTGTATTTAAAATCTTAATAAAAATAATAAAATATATACAATACGAATAAAATTTAAAAAAAGGTCCTTGGACGTTTCAAAGGCACATGGCCTCCATAATCAGCAAGATCTTAATAGTTTTAAAGATAGTTTTAAAAGTAACAAATTCTAAAATGTTGTTTTTGACCTTTAGTTCTTTACCTATCGACCCAGTTATCTCATCAATAAAAATCAATAGAATTAAAGTACAACAAATTCTAAATACAACAAATTCCAAATTCCTGGGTAAATATTCTTTGAATTTGACAAATGGAGATGGACATATATGAATTTATTTCAAAATGAATGTTTTTTTGTTTTTCTACCTAATCCCTTTTGTTATGAGATGCCTACAATTGGATGTAATAACATTAAACTTGTAATATATTTTTGTGGCTAAGTTTCTCTTGTGTTTCCTTCTCCCAAAAGGAAACATCACAATTAAATCATCGTGATAGTGAGTGTTAAATTAACCGAATACTAGTCCTTGCTAAATCCTATTTATAATCAGTTTCCTAATCCTGTGCAACCGACTGGTAAAGGCCAGCACTGGACGATTAACCAATTAACACGCTTTAAGAACAAGTTTAACGAATTTTTAACCATGGACGTTAGTTGTTTTTTGTTTTTTTTTGCTACAAATCTTGTTGATTCTTTATAAATATTCATGAAGATACGTGTCCCTTTAATTCAGTTAACTACTTAATAGAAGTAGTTAATGGATATAATCTTTAACCACTTTCAAAAATGGTCTTTTCAATTCCTAGTAACACCAGAGTATTATAGGCTTATGTAATATTAATATCTTTTCGCAAATAAATACTAGAAAATTAAAATAAGTAAATAAACTATTTTTAATAAAATAAAATATTTAAAATAATGTAATTGTAAGGATGTCCGTCCGTCTGTGATCAAGATAACTCAAAAACGATATGTCCTATAGAGCTGAAATTTTCGTAGAAGGTTCAGAAATTTTCGTAGAAGGGAGATCTCTATCAGAGTAAAACTCAGATCAGTAGGTGACAAGCTAAGGACAAAGAACTGCAACGTAAGTGAATGAACAACTCCTGGTGAATAAATACTGCTTTTTTTTTCTTTTTAGTAATTCTGTACTGTTAGCGTGTAGGTATTCGAAACTAGAGACGTCAGCTTTCATCAACATAACTGTTTTGTCCATTACATCATAGTTCTGATAGTACTGAGATTTGATATCTATTCATTGTAGGTATAGTAAACAATATTTCTTGACTCGGTATGGCCCTTCTTATTTCGTTAGTTTGTTTGTTTTGAACTTATGAAATTATCAGTTGTTTTATTCAAACTTGGAAGTTTTATTTATTTCATTACTTTTTTTCATATAACAATCATTTTACTATTTATTTCAATTGTATATATAAGGGATATATTTGGCTATAATGAAATTAATGATTTTTAATAATAAGAGAATGGATTGGTTTGATACAAATCTGCGATACTTGTCTATTTATAGGTTTCCTGTGACCACATAGAAGCGAGAAACGCAGTAGTGGTGAAGTAATCAATCACATCGTGTCCCGTGCGCCATCGCATCCATTATCGGGATATCCACGCATCAGTGCTTGACTCGTTCTGCTCGGCTGAGTTCAAGGCAGGCGGGGGTCCCCCCAGACGATGGACCAACCTCCCTCCTCCACCTATGAATTGGTAACTTATAGTCAGTGACGAGGTGTTGGTAATCAGGAAAAAGAAGATTCCACTCTCGCTTCGCTTAAGGCGCTTCTTCTTCTGCTATATTAATCAATATTTGAAGATCCTCCATTTTGAGTTAATTTACTTTCCCGAATTCTCAATGGAATTCACGACACGAATGTAAAATTTAATCTCCTTCCGGTAACCTGCGTTTTGACATCGTTATTATACTTCTTCACAATATGCTTATAATGCGCTTAAAAAAGATGGAATTTTTACTTTTAAAAAAAAGCAGTTTTTTAGCTTGTTTTTTTTAAGTTTAGAACAATTATTTTTATGTTTTATTAATTGAAAGTTGAAGTCTTTGGACGAGAGAAATTCAAATTGGTTAATTTTATACAGATCGATGAATCAAGCAAAATAAAGGAAAATAAGGTATAATTAGCGTGCCAGTTTTCGAATACTTGTAGGAAAGACACCCCAAAAAAATGTTTAAAACAAACAAGAAAGCACTTTTTGTTCCACAGAAAAAAAGAGAAATAACGTATGCTAGTGCCTTTTCTATTTCTTTTTTTTATTTGACTTATTTACTGGTCCTGTTTATAGTAAAATCAATCGGCATCTTTCTGATAAACTAATTTATACGAAAGTTTCAGCTTCACAGGACAAAAGGTTCATAGGGTTATCTTGATCACAGACGTGTGAGCATGCGTACTACAGTATTCTAAAACTTTTTGGTTCTAAGCCCTTAGGTATTTGGAAATTAATACGAGCTACAAATATTCTTCTATGTTGGCCAGTTTTTCAGCTGACGATCGAAACGCTGTGGCTTGAAGATAATTAAATGTGCGCGATTTTTTTTATTTGTTATTTGATTTCTGATGAATATTCATTCCACACGTTAAAGCTAAATTTTATTCATAATAATCTTTCAAATTATGTTTCTAAAAAAAAATTCGTTGTTCCAACCAATAAAGGTTTATAGAAAAACCCTCCCACAGAAAATACATAAAAAAAAACACACAAATCAAAACCAAATGACACAAAGAAATACATAAAAAATGTTTATAGAAAACTAATTATTCTATTGTTATCTCTGCAAATAAAACAGCAAGTGTTGAAAGGAACCAATGGTCCCTAACAAAATTGGAATTGGAATTACTTACACAAAAAAAAAAAGGATTTAGAGCGAAATAGTAGTAATTTAATCATACAGATGTCACCCTGCTTTTTAAAGATTAGCAATTTCGATCCTTTTGAATTATAACCGGAACCCATACATTCAATGCGTGATTCGCTTTCTTGCCCTATTTCTACGATCTTCCATGCGCTTCTACGACCACGCGCATCATATAAACACTGTCCGGTCACTTTATTAGGACAGTATATACAGGGCCGTAGCTACCAACCGGGCAGCCGGGGCAGTGCCCCGGGGCCCCCGAAAGAGGGATTTTTTTTTTTTACGAAACCATAATCACTTGTTACCCCGGGGCCCCCAATCCTCTAGCTACGGCACTGAGTGTGTATATATATATATATATATATTCACGTCCACGTATGCAAAAATAAAAATATTCAAGGTAAGCCTTTACTCCTTTTAGTGTATTTCTGCAAATATTTTTATAATGTTCTATTTATGTTTCACATCCATTCGCAATTGATGTAGTGCTTTATTTACATTTTTTGGGCAGCCAAAATGCATTTGCAAACTAAAAAAAAAACTGGGTTCTGCATTTCGACGATTTCCGGTTTTCTTCGGTTTTTTTTTTTTGTTTTTCAATCTGGCCCCGAACTGTCGCATAAGCCTACCATCAACACTATTGATAAATTTCAATCGTGTGATAAACTGATAGTGTGATAAACTTCACACTATCTTCAAGAACAGGCATTGACAGCTGACAGAGAACCTCCTTTCGAAATGTACGTAGGACTAATTTTAGGTTCACAAATAAAATATTTCCAATTATTAATATCTTAAAATGGAACTCAATAGAATAAAACAAAGTTAACTGAAGTTTATATTTCATTTAAAATATTAATTACTTAATATTAAACAGTATTAATAAAGTACAGTGCATTAGTTAAAATTAATGATAGTTTAATCGCCTAATTCGATTAAAACAAATGGATATCATTCAGTAAATAAATGAACCGGGGATTAAAATTCCAATTATCATAAAGTTAATTATTAATTAATGTTCCAAAAGTGATGTTGTACTGATTCTCTAATCTCTAATACTTTTTTCAAATCGAATGATATTAAAACAATATTTTAAAGATAATTTCTGTATCATATTCATATGTAGAGAAGTTTCCGGATTTTTACTTCATCTGTTACAGATTCTGTTCAAAGTTCAGTTGTTAGCTTACAGAGAATTTACAAATTGCTCTTAAAAAACATAGTCGGACTGGAAGGCTTACTGAGAGCGAACAGAAATGTCATTTATAAGAAATATTTTTGCTTAGTTTAATATAAAATTTGTTTATTAAGGTGAGATTTTGAATTTGAAATCTATAGAATTGAAAGGAACGTTATGAATTAGCAAGACGGAATATTGTGTAATTTTTTTGAAATGAAGATAAAAATAAATACGTCAATAAAGATGTATATATCATAGATATAGTTTTCCAAAGGACCACTTGAGGTTTACGCCCCTATCGACGTCACGTATGACGTGTATCCCACATGCGGCGAGAGCTAATGGGATAAACAAACATATAACTTTGTTTGAATTACTTAAAAAATCGTCGATATTTGCTATTTCAAGACGATGGTTCAATACTGTGCAGATCCAGTACTGTAATAATTCTGTAAAAACGCTTGGAATATCCTTCTTTAATATAATATTTCTTCTGTATCTAAACTGGTTACAACAAAGCACGTGGCTTTGTTTATCCCACATGCGAAGCAGTAGCGTGGTGGGATATTTTGTAACTACTCCGCCTATCCTCAAATGATCCATTAAATTATATCCTTCTTTGAAAATATATTGCTGTCGCCTTCTTCAATAGGCGATAATCAACTCTATATCCAATCTGAAGATTTTGGAAGGCTTACAATCGTTGCATCCAAATCAACGATCTTTTAGTTCAGCCTCCGTATCTATTAGGGTTAAAATGAAGCACATGGCTTTGTTTATCCCACAAGCCAAAAAGTAGACTGGTGGGATATTTTGGAACTACGAAGCCCCGCCTATCCTCAAGTGGTCCATTGCGTACATATATCCCTCTGCGTGTAATGCAAGAGATAAGAAAGCTGCACGGCAGGCTTACACAGGTCTGAGTGTAACACAAGAGAAAGATGCGCGCCAAGTCTCAGTTCTATCTTGGGTAAGGCAATAAGTCAGAAAGCTGCCCATCAAGTCTCGTATCTACTGCAGGGCAGATGCAGTAGTGTCGGATGATCCAAGTGATGAACGAAACTATCATGTAGAGTTTCTTCACACACACACACATTTTCCGGCATGTCACCTAATCAGCTGAGCCTGAAGAAAGGATCAATTATGATGCTCCTTCACAATCTCAATCCAAAGAAAGGACTCTATAATGGCACACGATTGGTCGTTAAGGAGTTTAATCATGACAGATATCTTTCGGAAAGCAACAGAGGTGATATCGTCACTATTCCCAGGATCCTCCTATTTCTGCAATGTAAGCAAAAACATACTCAGATTATTAACAAAGTAACATTTACTTCGGAATTTGTTAACGCTGTAACTGACTCAACTTGGCCAGCGTGGAATTTCCTTGGAATGTTCACTTTTTTCAAATGGAGCGAAACATTTCAAGGATTGCATTTGTGAAGGAGAATCTGTCAGGAGAAGTTTATGTTTCTAGCGAATGTTGTGGCAGAAGAAAACGTCGGTTCATCAAAAGCTAAATAAAGCGTCTGAAGAATACTTTACAGGGAATACTCGAACGATATGAATTTAGGCGAAGCCGCAAAAAGATTCATTCTCGTTTTTGGATGGAGACGTCTGGAGACGGACAAGCTGTAAAAAAGCTGAACCCATGTTGTCAAAAAAAACGTATCAATCATCCAACTCATTATATGCAAATATAGACGAGATTAATGCTAATAGAAGTTTTACATTGTTTTATTTGTATTTTTACTATGATCGTCATTCAAATAAGTTACATTTTGTTTATCTGCAACGTTTTCCTTTGAAATACAAAGAATAGAAGCACGAAATAAGTGAATTGGATTTTAATATTCCAATTCTGAATTGATAGCATTAAAATTTCATTTCCTTCGTTTCTCGTAGATAATTCCAATCAAACTCGGAAATTCTGTTGCAATTTGTTATTTACGCAACATGGCGGAAATTCTATTTAAAATAGAACAAAATTATTAGAATTCGCAAAATATTACTTTTGAAATACGCGAATTCTTCCACGAAATACAAAGAAAATAAACTTATATTCAAATTCCAATGATTCTAGAATCTGCTACACTAATGAAACATCGAAACGTTAATTCTGGAAAACATTTTTTGAAACAGATAGGCATGTTTTCAGTGTATTAAAATAAATCTATCCTTAATAACATATTTTATAGTATACTCTAAAGCAGACTGTTTACGTTTGGTTGAGCCTGAGATTTCAACCATTATCAACTTTGTTTGGTGATTACATACCTTAAGATGTAGTGTAGAAATGGGATTTGTATACATCTGATAACAAATTTGCAGTTTCAAGTATTTGAATTATCCTACCTTTGGAAAACGGTAGCCGACTGAAAAATCAAACAAAACAGGATATATTACTTTGCAGTAACTGCAAGAAATAAGAGCTTTGGTGAAAAACGTAGTTATCTTTTCAGTTAATTTAGAATTCTTTAAAGCAACAGCAAGGCTTTTTGTTGTTTAGGCAACATTTTTTGGAATTGACAAGTCAGATCGTTTTGATAATTATAGGGTTATTTTATAAAGCCATACTCACATAAGTGGTTTCTGAAACTTTAGAAACGTTCTTTCAACATAAAATTTTCGTTATGTAATTTTCGGTACTTGTTTGTCTAACATGTGAAAAAAGATTTTTTTTACCGTAATTAATTAAATACATGTAGATTGAGTAAATGCATATACAGAAGTAAATTTAGAATATTTCTTAATCATTTCAAGTGAAATTAGTTGATCGCTTTTGGGCCAGATGATGATTAAAACTTTTATGTTAAGAAAGAAATAACAAAAAAAAAAAATGATTAGGATACTAATCGCAGTAAGCGTGGTTCTAAATCATTTAAATAAAGCGTGGTCTGTTCCTGTCATTTCCAAATCTTGCTTTGAGGTTTCGATTAATCTGAATAAGCTTATTATCTTAAAGATAAGTGCGCGTGCTTTGTAATGTAACAGTCTCAGATTCACAGACGTAATTCAATAGAAATTTCATTGAAGCTTTCCAGTATATGAATGATGCATAGGACACTTGTTTGATTTTAGATTGCAGAAGAGGAAATCAACAGAATTCGTAATACAACGACTATTAGCTGCAATAATATTATTTTTAAAATTTACAAGAATAATCAGGACTAAGTGTCCACTGAGAGTGTGCCATCCGTCAATAAACACTTGCACGTTGATTATTCTTGTACATTTTTAAAATAATGTTATTCATACATATTGACAGCAATGATTGGATTACCAAGTTGACCTAACATTTTCGGAATATTGTTTGCTTTTTCGATTAATCAATACTATTGGCTAAATTATCATAACGAAGCCGAACAATTCAGAATTAATCCTGATTGGTGTGTTTGCCAACACTGTTGCTATCTTGTGGAATGGACTAAATAGATAAACGGTAAATGGTCTAAATTTCATATACATTCCCAAGTGTCATACGAACCGGTAACGAAATTCAATATTTTTATTTAATTATTGGGGATTTCTGAATAGCGGGGCTATAATTCTATTACAAATCGAACAACTGCATTACTATGAATGACAGTCAGTGAAGACGTTAAAGAAATAAAAATAAGACAATATTGTACTTTAACATGAAAAAAGACTTCGATACTTTCCAAAAATTGCAAGAAAAAATTGACTAAAAGGCATTTCATTACAATGACTGCAGTGCATAATTTTTACGCGTTAAAGGATTTTGCTTCCAATACAACAGAACTAAATTTAAGCAAAAGAAACAAAAAGATTTCAACAAAGCAATCACTCGCATTCGCCTGCCAAGTATTCCATACCGGACATTTCTATAATTGCTTGCTAATGATTGCAGTTAGAAGCCCATCAGAAACAATAAAAAAAATAATTAAGAGTTAAAGAGTTTCAGCTTTCTTTAAATTCTATTTTTTTTTAGTAAACTGAATTTGATTGGGAGAATCTTAGTAATTCTAGCTAATAATAACAATAAACACTGCTTTTCAGGAGAACGTTTACATTAAAAATTTTCTCAGAATTTAACCGATATAATACTTTATATTTTCTAATCCTTAAATGACTAAAATAAAAAGCAAAGTATTAATTTCGAAAAATAAGTAACTATTGGAATAATGAAATACTGTACATTCAACAATTATATTTACCTATTCCTATGCAGTTATAGCAGTTTTTCTCCATTCTAAACTCTTACTAACTATAAGTGAAGGCTGAGCACAAGTAAATGATACTTTCGTAATACAACAGAAGAATGACTTACAATATAAGTTTGAAGTTGCTTTTTTGAATTTAATTATTAAATAACGTTATCGAAAATGTTTATTAGTTGTTAAGAACTCCAAGTAAAGCAATTAAAGGGCATTAGATCTCAGAGAGAAAAAATACCATTGAAATGTAATTAGTAAACTGATTTGTAAGGTTATGAAGTTTCACTTATTAAAAAAAACCATCTATTTTGTCTATATATATATAAGAAATGGAAGAAAAACTACAGATTGCTACATCATTGTCCTTAGACAAAAACGTTTACTTCTTTATTTACATTTGAAGACTCAAATGTAAAGTTGTTTCAAAACATGTCTATGGCATTTTGTTCTTTGAAATATATTTTAAAACCAAACTCATCAATTTTTTGCTTAAATCGGTTTCCATTCATCTAACCCCATTTAACGTTACATCACCTTTAGTAAGTTTATCCTGGCACTACTCTTCTGTATAAAAAATGTTCTCTGCGAGTTTAGAAAGAAAAGAAAAAAGTTGTTTCAAAACGTCTTTCCTGTTTCTTGCAAGGATTGATGAGGGGAATGTCTACAACGTAATGGCTTGTTTCCAACCACTCACCGTCTTCCAAGGTAAGAGCGACCACTTCGTCCGATTTAGGTCCTGAACCGAGACGGTTGAATGACTGAACAATGACCCCGTAGCGCGTGAACTTGAGGAGATTGGCGAGATGTAGGTGGAGCTCCTCTTCCGAACTGCCTTGCACTTCAACAGTGTTGAACACGTACGGTTCAGGAGAGTCATACACTTTGTAGCCGACATAGTAACCTTGAATGTTGCCGTTCCATAGCTCTTTCTTGGGCGCCTAAGGAAGAAAGAAAAAGAACAACATCGGATTAAGTGATATTGAAACCATTAAGAGCCAAGAGTTACTTGACCCAGGATCTTTAATGAGAAAGTAACACAGTTTGATAATTAATATTGACTTAATTTACCACTAGTTGATTGAAAGTCATAAATGTTGAAAGGACAATTAGTGCATCTGAAATTAAAATGTTATTTTTCTGATTCTTTATATCTTATTGAAATCTGCACTCGTTTCTACTGCCTCAGAAAAAATACAAAACAAAGCAATTTACAACAAGGATTGACTTTTATTTGGAAATCAGGTTTATCTTACAAAAGTCTTCTAGCAATCTTTTGGGATGTCTGAGAGTATTTCAGTGTTTTTAATATTTTATAATTTCCATATTATTATGCAATTTTCTATCTTAAATGTCTGTAAAATTACTCAGTGCTTTGTTGGGTACTTGAGTTTATAATATATTTTTTTTTAAATAGGCAAAATTACGAAACCTAAAATATCATATTTTTTATTTTTTATATTTTAAACTTATACAATATAATTTTTTTAATGTACTTTGATCCGATACAATGCTATAAATGTTCTTTATTATAATGGATATAATTTTGATTAAAAAAATTATGTTAAAGGAAATTACGTTAGACTAATATTAGAAGAGCTGTCTGTAGTAGTTACGTAAAACACATAATTACAACTAATCAAACACAAATACCAAAGTTCAATTATAATCTAATTATCTGCATTACTTTTCTTATGATTACTCATTTATTTGTGACAATTTCTTTTATAATTTATAGCCACTTCTACCCGAAAGTTTGAGGTTCATTATTAGAAATCCTGTTTTAATACAGATTGTATTTGTTGGATCTCATTGCCGGAAGTGGTGATAGTTCCAATGCCTGTCATGCTTTCCGTTGTGGGGGTAAATCAGGCTGAAGATTCATAACGACGATGAAACAGCTGTTCCAGATTCCCCGTCAATAACAAAATTAGAGCATGACTTGGGTTTTGTTTACATTAGTGGATATTGGGAAATTTCCTTATTTAATTATTATATATTATTAGTTTGCTGTATAAGTTATGATAAAAGTTTAATAGGTTTAAAGATAATAGTAATCAAAAGTAATTCGATAGAAATATAAATTTTGAAACTTATTACTACAAATTAAACTTTATGCTCCTTTCATATACATTTCTTTCGTGCTAAGCCTTACTCTGTTACTCAATAACTCATATTTATTAAACTCCTCCCAGCGAAAGGTCGACCGTGGACACCAGATGGCGCAATAGTAGAATTTGAATCGATTGTATGTCAGTGTTTATGGCGGGAAAGTGAACATTTAGGGAGTTTGAAGTTTACGGAAAAAACACGATATTTATTTTCTTGAACTATTCTGATTTCTCATCAAATATAATTTCAAAAATTTATTTTTATTCATTCGTTCGTTTCAATCGTTCAAAATCAGTCTCCTACCTTTCCCAATTAGTTTTTTGACGACATTGCATCCCTGAGATTGCCAACACGAAGACACAGTATGGGATTCGTTGACCCACGTCTCATCTAAAAAAACGACACTGCGATCGAAAACAATTTCTCTGATGTGCCATAAGCAAGCATGTCGTAAGGCCTTTTCGAAATAAGAAGTAACGTTAGCAATAACTTCCTTTTGTTTGCCTTCCAACGGTTTTCTCTGTCCGAGAGTCGCCATTTTGAATCTTCTCTCTCGATACACATTCAGTCCTGGAATGATTAAGAGATCATGGGTATTGTTCAAGGTCAGAGTCGTTCTTTCGCTGGGCGGAGAATAAATAAACGTAAGATATTTATAATTTTTTTAAATGAATATAAAACCTAAGTTTTTAATATACTCCAGTATTTATTCATTTATTTATTTCGTTTTACTAGAAAGTCAGACAAAACTAACTCTACTTTCTTGGAGCTCTGAATACAGTCAAACATGACAAATTAATCTCAATACAAATTGTTTTTAGATATTTCCAGGATAAAATAGTACTCTAATGCTTCATTCTTCTCCTGTCCTATTTTTTTAAGTCTTTAATATTTCATAATTTGATAGGCTCCTGAAAGAACTTGTTTGTCTAAAATTTTACGTCTATGGCTTTCAGCATCGATATGCCACTGTTATCAACGTTCTTCTAATATAAAAGCCAGGATTCCTTTACTTCATGAAGAAAATGTTTCAGTGATTTTGAAATCTCTACAGATACACAGAATTTCAGATTCCAAATGAAATTTGAGTCTTTCTTAACATATACTGTGCATCACGATTTCAATTCGTAGCCATATTGAAAATATTAAAAGGAAACATTTTTCCAATAGGAGTGAGATGTTATAGCTTGTTATAGTAGGAAATCAAGTTTGAATAAGGTCCTTTTACCGATTAAAAAGAAACATATGCACACAGATACAGTGATCTCGTAAGCCTTTCTTTCTATCTGAAATTTGATATTATTCAACTAATTTTATACAGTTGCTAATTGCTATAACCCTGTAAAATATTCCCCTCAACTACGGCAGCAATTAAAACAAACATATAAAAAAACAGTAAGACTTTGGTACTTTTTGTTTTCATAATAACATCTCTTAACTTCATAATTTTTATTAAAACGACAAAAAGTTGTTTTATGTCAAAACTTTTTAAAAGATTTACATTTAATTATTTACCCCTTATTAAAAATCTGGAATTTGATTTAATCATTGCCTTAATTTATCATTAACATGACTTGTTTGTTAATCAATTTTTTATCATTAACGCGACCGTAGCACCATATAGAAAGTAATACATTTTAATAATGGGTTCTGAGAAAACGTTTAATTAAATAGTTAAGGCTATCCAACAATAGCAGTTAAGATAAAATAGAGATAAAATGTAAACTATATTTATTCAAAGTCAGGTGAATTTAATGGAATAAAAGTAAAAAGAAAATGATAAATATATGACATCTTAGTATTATTTTGAATTTGGAATAACTAAAAATTATAATAAAAACATGAAAAGACGAAATGAAAAATACACATTAAACTTGCTTTCAAGCTTTTCTGGGCTTATCATCGAGGGCAAATCTGGCTGATGAATCCTAAGAAGGACTAAACAGCTGTCCCAGATTCCCGTCGATGATAGCCCAAGGCGTGAAAGCAAACTTAATGTGTATTCTTTCATTTCCCCATTTCATGTTACATTTCTGTATGTTAAACTGTCCTCTGAGGCCTATAATAAAAAGTTAAAAATTACGTGCTTTAACCATTCCAACCATTATATGATTAAAAAATTATATGGTTTGTGAGTATTTTTTATACATATATGCTGTTATATATAAATACAGCACATACTAATCAATTGTTAGCATGAGTAACTTTCTTCTGCTTCTTTGTCTATGTAGTCAAGTTTTTCTTTGATTCCATCCTCTCTGTCAAATATTTAATCTAATATTTTTCCAATTTATAAGCAAACATTTAAGAGTACTTTTCGAAACTTAGAAAACATAGAAAAACAAACTGATTAAAGATGCTAGAGTATATAGATAAAATAAAAACAGATTTTCTGAACTTTAATTCACGGATTTGGAAGAGAGGAAGACAGATGAAGTGTCTTATGAAATTTTTTGAAGAAGAAAATTTGGCAATGTTGTATGTCAAATACAAATTAAATTTTAACGGTTTCTCGGATATTTGTTCGGCCACGAAATTATATTCCTTCGTCGTGGTTAATTCTCTTTTGAATATTTTACTAATCAGAATCTTCATTAAAACTAAATCTTAACTACAGAACTTAAATTATTTGAGCAATTTGCTGATTACATAATACGATAAACCACTAAATGGGGATTATAGAATTCCTTGATTTAATCTATGCCATAAAACTCAAAAGCAAATTTTATTGCCTGAAAGCAATTAAAACTTCTTGTTAAATTGAATTTATACAAAATTTTCTTTTTTTCCCCCATTTTAAAACGATTAACTTCAGCTTTTGAATGTTGGCTGAGCGAATAAAACTGCTGCTAAATGTTATGGAGTGAAGATCGTTTTGGTGTTTTTTTTCCCCCCCTTTTCTTCGTCAAAGTAAAGACAGCCTTGGAAAGAGAGACAGACGTTCTCCTAAACACAGCCGTTCGTCCTTGTTTGAGTTAAGCCAGTAAATGTTTCATATCCTGAGTACAGCGACAATACGTCTCGGCTGTGCTTCCAATGTTGCGTAACGTGTATTGTATACGGTTTAAGGGCAACACGGAACGATTTGCCGGCGTAATGAGCCATGCCAAACGCACTTTTCTACGGCTGATAGTGGAAAATGAAAACTCACTCGTGACTAATGGCTTCGATTGGCGAACAATGACTGCTTTTCCAATACTTGCAGAGCGTTCCTGGGCCTGCAGTGCTGGGTCCAGGGTCGCCTTCATTCGTGCCTTAGGCCGAAATTATGAAGTGGACGCCGTCCCTCTCGAGGAATATTGGCTTGCAGCCGATGGTCGCTTGAGTGAGGACAGGGATTTTGCCAAAAGGGATTCTGAAGTCAAGGTGACCCAACTCAAGAAAAATAGATAAAAGACCTCAATTTCTTTTAGATACTAAAGAACCTCTGCAAATACACTAGAATAAACGTTTATTTTATATCTAACGAAAAAAGATTTAAATCTGAAACACGTGAAAAGGTCTTCACATTTCTATTCAGCTAAACTTGAAGTAAATATTTCACTTTTTTTATTTAATATCTATATTTCTCCAAAACTTATAAGAAATTTCTGAAACTTTTAGTATTATATATAAAATACTAAAGGTTTCGAAAAAAAAATTGACATAAGCTTTTCTAGAATTATTGATGTTCAATAAAAAAAATTAAAATATTTACTTTAAGCTACTGAATCGTTTTTGATACCATATTAATAACTGAGCCTATTAAATACCACTTTTATGCTACTGTTACTTCTATAAAAATAATAATAATAAATATTGAGGATGTTATTTTCTTAAAGGTTATTAACATCATTTTTAATTCCAAATTGCTTATTTCTCACTGTTGCATTTTATCGCGTAAATGGGACTCACTACGAAGTATAATAAAGATAATTTAATTACATTAAGAAACATCAACAAACAATGAATTATAAACACTAAAATCTCTATTTCTGTATAAGAATGCATACTGCTAATATTCTATTTATAGGAACCAAATGTTTTTAGTAAGATTATCTTTTTTCCTTGTCTTTTTCTCTTCTTTAGAACAACTTGAATTGTTTAAAATATATCTACAATTGCTAGAGAAGTATTCGATTTGTGTCCTAGTTTTACAGCTTAGGAATTCTATAATAGCTTAGAAATTTTATAGATAAAGTATATAAATTTTGGAAAGCTATTGCATGAATTTTCTTTGAAAATGGAAGAAAATAGAGAATGCACAAATTCGTTTGCTTTCACTCATTGAGCTACGATCCACAGCATTCTGGGACAGCTATTTTGTCGTTATTAGGACTCATTAGCTTTCCGAGAGCGGGAGAAGGAACCATAGGCTTTCACGCGTTCTGAGGTTGATCATCGAAGCTAAATATGGCTGATGAGTCCTAACAAGGACGAAACAGCTGTCCCAGATTGCTGTCGATGATGGCTCAATGAGTGAAATCGAACGAATTTGTGCATTCTCTATGTTTACCAGTTTTCATAATACATTTAATGCACGTTAAACCTTCTGTTACATATTACATGAATTTTCTTTCTGAACACTTTTCCTCGTTTTTCTACCTTTTGTTGGGGTTTTAGTGATTTACAGAAATCGCTCCACAAAATTCAAGTTAATCGATCAATTACTTCAAATTTGAAACCATCTTTGAAACGACAGCTATTCCAGAAATTAACAAAATTACACGAAAGGTTTAGTGACAAGTGCATCAAAATGTAAAAAAACATAACTTTGTGTAAATTTTGATTTCTCTAAAATTCCCGACAAGCATTTCGTTACATCGTGGCTATCTTAGATAACCTAAGTAATGCTGCGAAAAAAAACTGAATTCTAATATACATTTTCTAATCATTTAAAATAGAAAGGTAAAATACAAAACAAAAGCAATTCTTACTTTTTATATTATTTAGTGTATTTCAAATAATAATAATAACAATAATAATAATAATAATCTTAATTGGGTGTGAAAGCAAGTTTAAATTAGCATCTTTCTTTTCTTTTTGGCAATTATAAAGTCCAAAAATAAATGGAGAAAATAATTTCCATTTTTAAATAGCGTTGAGATTTATTGGACGAGTGTTTGCCATTTAGATGTACTCAGTCATAGTACATTAAACATGCGAGTACTTTGTTTATAAAAAACCCAAAACAGACATTAATGATTCTTTATTACCACTGAGTTTCTAAATGCGTCGCAATTAACGTAAAGTGATTTAACTGTGATCGAAACATGATTATGAGAAGGCAAACGAGAACCGCCTCAGCCGTTAACACAACTTCAACCCGAACGCCGCTCTGCGATCTCGCCTCCAACGACACAAGCCTTAGGGGACCAATGGAAATATCATTCGTGAGAAGTGGTTTAGGAAAATGTGGCAATATTCAACTCAGACTTTGTTAAAAGTTTAGGTGACGTGCTCACATCGCATGAAATACAAACAACATTAGGAAACAATTTTCTCTCTTTTTCGAGAACTTTCTGTTAAGCAATCGACACTGTTTAGGATTTTTCCAATGAAATTTTGAGATTGCAGAATAATGTGGAATAGTAATTGCAGAGTGAAAAGTTATTTTTAAAGTTGCAAAAACTAACAAAATAAATGAAACAAAAAAAAAAGAATGAAAGGATAGGGGAAAAATACGGGAAGATGCCTCCTAGGTCAATCCGAGAAATAAGAGCCAGGTAAAATGTCAGAACTTCACTGGGAATTGAAACAGGCTCCTTTATCTTGTAGACAAACGCCTCTACGGCAGGACTTACCTTCTCTAACAATCGAAATGGATAAATCATTAAATTACCAAAACTTATTGACATATTAAAGTACAGAACAACAAGTGATAAGAGGACACAATTTAACAATCAAATTTATCTATGAGCATATCCACAAAATTATTAAAACTGTATTGTATTATTACTACTATCTTTAGTACTAAAATCAACTTATGTAATTTGATAATTTCGTCTGTCTGTTTGTCTGTCCGTAACTCGATATAATTAAGCTATTAAGATAGATCCAAGGTTCTCATTGGTACCATTGAATCAAGGGTACTCAAATTGGATGAAATATTAGTTCATTTTGTCATTCCATGTTGTTTCCATGAAATTTTAACTGAAATTCTAACAAAACATACGTTCAAAACCAAATAATTTTGTTACCACTGCACCGATTTTAATGAAATTTGGCATACTTACTCAGTTGTTTACGCTGATTTCGAAACTCAAAACATTTTTGCCGTAGAAGCTTCGTTCACAAATTAGCACAGTATTTAGATTATACAAAGGTGAGTTTTAAATGCCTTTCGGCGTTATGAGTCAAAAATTATAATTATTCTTTAGATAAATTAAACTTTAGATATGGTTGGTATTTCGTTTTTCTTTTTGGGTGGAAAATGATCCTTTAGATTAAACTCTCAGAACCTATATTACAGGTGTACAGGTAAGAAGTACACCTAAATAGGTCTAATAAATATTAAAAAATTTTTTTTTTCAAATCAAATCATCAATCGAATCAAATACATATAAAAACTTATATAATTTACTAATTTCGTCTGTCTGTCTGTCAGGCAGTCTGTAACTCGATATAATTAAGCTATTAAGATAGATCCAACGGTTCTCAATGGCACCACTGAATCAAGGGTACTCAAATTGGATGAAAAATATTAGTTCATTGTGTCATTCCATGTTGTTTCCATGAAATTTTATTCTTGAGAACTGACCTCCACAACTGAAATTCTAACAAAATATACGTTCAAAACCAAATAATTTTGTTACCACTGCATCCATTTTAATGAAATTTAGCATGCTTACTCAGTTGCTTACGCAGATTTCGAAACTCAAACCCATTTTTGCCATAGAAGCTTCGTTCACAAGTTAGCACAGTATATAGATTACATTTACTTTATATTTGATAGTTGATAAAAAAATGATTTTTCAGATTGTTTTATGCCTGGCGTCCGACAGGCTTTGCTGCTAATTATTCATAAACAAAATAAAAAGAAACTAATTGCTGCAATTACTATATAACGATTTTGAAAAATCAGTGATATTTGTATGTACGAAAAATTAAATAAACTACTCAAGAGTACAAATGTACTGTTTGTCCACGAACAGTTGGTCCCTAGCCACGCCTATGTCACGTGGTAGGCGAAGAGTTCAAGAAGTGATTTGAGGGGTCAGTGTGATAGTTTTCCATTTTCAGAGGAAATACACAGATTTTGTTTCTTGGTTATAACAGAGGAATTGATGATATAAAATATGACATTATATATCTATTTTCATATAATAATACGTAATATGTTATAATAATAACTAGGTTATATTTTAACTGTAACGATGTACAAAACTGATTTGCTAATTAAGAACTGTTACATTTATACTGTTTCTTATTCATTTAAATTATGAAAATCGTAATTATATATAAATTATATTAATTAATGTAAGTAATAAATATATATACACTACATGGTAATAATGTTTTATTTAACAATTAACTGCTGACAGTTAAAAAAAAAAGCAAAACTTGTTTAAAAACAATTCCGTAAAGTTCCACAGAATATTTACAAATATACAAATTAAGACCATTGGCAAATCAGTTAAATGTACTCAATATTCTCAAATTATAAATGTTATTCATAATTATTTTATAAATAATTTTTTTCTTTAATAGTAAATATTTTAAAAAAATTTTCCTAATCTTGTTTTTTTTTTTCCCAAATTTTTCTTTTACAACCGATCACCCCTATTGTGAAATGTCTTCTCCGTTTGAAGAGGCGTGGTTAAGGATCAAGTAGTGATGGACAAACAGTAGCCTCTATCTCTGAGATTTTCTGTAATTTTTTCAATTCAGAAGCTACAGAGGTGAGTGGCGTCAAGGCTAACTTCGTAATGACGTCCAAATTCATGCTTCATGTCTTACAGTGACATCATACTGGAATAATGGATATTCAAATTTCATAGTTGCTTAAGGGAGGTGATTATGATAAGCAATGTTCAAAGGTAGGCTGACATTCAATATTAAACGAATGCTAATATCTAAATTTTCACAAATGTTCACACTGAATTTAAGAGATTTAGAATTTCTTTTTTCACTTCAAGCATTTTATTGTAATGGTGTTGTTTTTTATTAACTACCTGAACAATTTAAACTTGTGCTTTATCTGCAAATACTTGACATTTGCAAGTAATTACATTTACATATGCACATATTTTTTTTTTTTACAGGAGAACTGGAATTATCAATCTTTTTTCTTCTTAAAGATAAAATGAATTACGAAGGGAACAAAAACCCGTTTTCTTTTAATGTTTGCTGTTAGGCTATACATCACACATATGCAAATGTAAACATCCTTACATATCCTTACTATATATGTATATACTATATCATTAGATCAATAATATATATTTCATACGTAATAAAGCAATGCTGTTATGAGTTCTGTCTAGTGTTCTTGTACGTAGTCCTGCAAACAAATAAAAATTGTTGTTATGAAAAACAAATATAGTCGTAAAAATTTATGACACATCTCTTTAGATTAAAACTAATATATTGTAAGATTTTCCTGTTGCTGATATATAACTAGTAGATGAATATTTAGCGATATCGTGATACTTTCAGTTCTTTGAACATGTAAATGTCTGCGTTATGAATGATGAACACGAACAAATTCATTCGGATCTGTAACTATACCAAGTTTACAAATATTTTAAATGAGTCTGTATATTTTTTTTAATCTTTTGATATAGTTTAGGTGGTATCATACCTTCATCTAGCTGTGCATACTAAAATATCTCACTAAATCATAAAAACTAGCTTCTGAATTTTCTTTGAAAGTTTGCATTTAACCTAAAATTTCTTAAACTGTTTTGAACTTACTTAGATAAAAAATTATTCCGAAAACTTTCTGAATTAGAATGTTTAAAACTATTTGGAAGAGAAAGTCTTTTCAGTTTTTACAATTACATGTTAAATCATTAGAGAGTTTTAAAAAGTCTGATGCAAATCAACGTAGTTTCTAGTCGGTGAAAAGAAAACTTCAAGTATGTTAACTGCTTGAAATGATGAAATGTTCCTGATAACCTAAGAACGAAGAATTATCTAAAAAGGTTTCTTCCATTACTAACAGAAGGAAAAGTAAAAGAATTAAATTCTGATTCCATTTCCCAACTCTTTGTACGTCCGTGGCTGACTATGATTGTCAGTTTTGTCTGAAGATAATGTGGATGATTTGTGAAGCAGAAGACAATCATAAAAGAGGGCAACTTAAAAAGGATACAACTGTTAATCTTAAGGCACGTGCGCTGTAATTCTGGGGAGTATTTAATTAGAGAGCACTTCATTCCTGCCGAATAATACGGAGGAACTAATTAAAACGACAATAAAGTGAGGAAAAGAAATGGCAGCTTTTAAATGCCTGTCTCCACACGGAATTTGCTTGTGTTCTTGTCATTGGACTGCTTTCTTTCCAGTAGACGTGTTTTGACATCGGTAAACAATCATTTGCCAGTTTCTTCCGCTTTCTGTTTGATGGAGGGAAACGTATTTTCCATCTTTTCGCTTGTTTATTTTATTTTTCTCTCTCCCTCCGTCGTTCTAACTGGCTGTCTCAAAGAAGGACCACCGCTTTGCCATTTCTCCTGCTGCGCTTTATGAATAAATGCCACTGACAAAAAAGTGAGCTGCACAATGGACAGCCGTTGTGGTTTGGTCGCAGCAAACAAACAGGCAATCTCCGGTAATTTTGCTGTTCGCGAAGTAGGTTTCAATGAAATTCCCGGAAACAAAAGGATCCTTTTGAAGGGTTAAGATTCTTTTAGTTTGAGTCGCATTTTGAATAAATCATTTTCCTCGTTATTCATCGGTAATTCATAAATTTCTTGAATTCAATAAAGCTTTTAATGTTTCAAAAGTTCGTTTCTGATAAACAACTTAAAAGCATTTATTCGGCACATATTAAGTTATTCAGTTCTTAAGTAAACAGGAGAAAAAGAAAGAGAAAAACCCCTTCTCTTTTCAAATAAACTTTTAAAGTAGTACTCAGAAGACTGAAGGTTTTAAAAATAAAACAAAGAAAAAAAAAACAAATTTTATTTATTGGAAATTATTTATTGCTAAAGTTAAAAAGAAATCCCTTGAAGAAATCCCATTTTTAAAGAATTACTTTAAATAGAATTTAATTCTGAGCAGCGTTTTAAATGAAATGAAGGGATTAGCAAAATGAAGGGACAAAACAAAATGTTAAGAATGATGTATAGTTCCTTTATTTGATATTTATGTGAAAATTATTTTGGAGTAATTCTGATATAGCTTCTATTTTTATCATCAAACATTGAATTTTGTATCTTATTTCTTTTTGGTATTCCAGTATTATTTTTAAAGAAAAGAATATCTCCATCTGATTTTGTGGTTATATCTCTGACAATGTTCCCAAGAATATTTGTAAGACTTTTTACTACATTAGATAAATTAAGAAATTTTGTAGATTCGTGTCTATAATCTTATCTTTTGTTGAAGCAGCAAATAGGCATTGTTTAGTTGATAAGCTATCTTAATAAATACTTTAATTACATGATTTTTGTTAATAAAGTGAGAATGCCATTTTTGAGTTGTACTAAATATTTTGTGCAAATATACGAAATTTTGAATATGAACTTTCTTTAATATTTCCTATTTTCACGCATTATTTCACTATAGTAACAGAGATTCAACAATATTCGACTGTGTGACGGTTGGACAGGCGAACAGACAGCAAAACGGTAAGACCTCTTCCTACTGGAATCGCGCCAAAAAGGACTTGATTTCAGCTTTAAAGATTAGAAGACATTACGTGCTGAAAAGCCGAGAATGTTTATTTCCTGAAATGTGCTTCTCTAACTGTAGATCGATCTCCAACAAGAAAATAGTTGTGTGCAAAGGGGTATTGATCCCAGCCCAGTGTTCTCCCATATTAGTCATGTCACTGTTGAGACACCAAACCTCATTAACTGAAGTAAAAATTGCCCAATGAGTTCAGCTCTAAATCACAGATACATATGCGTAAATGCCCAATTTAATGCCTCATTAGTGTCTGCACTTGACAACCAATATAATTCGATTATTAATGTAATCTCCATGTTTTAAAACTCTATCGCTAGCGCTCTATCTTCCGCATATTCGGTCCATTTAAAGTTTCTCGTTCTAGAACAATGGTTATCATGCGCAGCGTCAACTTAATTACATGTAAATCTAATGTTAATTATTTATCAAGTACATTAAGAACAATGGTAATTTTTCTAGCAGTTTATGATAAATGTTATGAGCGAACACATTATCATTAAACCATCTCACTTCATTATCAAGGTTTTGACGACTGGTTCAATACTGAAGATAAATTCAATACACTGCCTAAAAATTATGATCCAAAATCGGAATTCCTAAAAATTCATTTTATCTGATATCTGGAATCATTCTCGGTTACACTTATTAATTTTAATATTTTGCATAAAGCGAAAAGCGCTTTTTGCAAAGGATTTATCATAACTCTTACAGTAATCTTATGTAGTTGTTTAGTTTTCGCTGAAATCCTATACGTAAATTTTTTGGTGGCATTACTAATCATTTTAAGAACTGTTATTTCCAAAATTTTTACCATTCATTTTCATTCACCATCTAGAATCAAAATGGCGGTCGATTGAAATATTCAGAGGGAATGACGTTCTTGATTACAAGCATATGCTATTAAAACAGAAAAGCAAATCTCTCTAAACGTCTTTTAGTTCATACATTCTTGTTTACGCTCTTCAAAGAAAATGTTAAAGAAAATCTGCTAAATATCATTCACAAATGATAGAGCGAAAATACTGATGAATCAGTGGACAGCAAAGCTACTCATTTCTCAGTGTTTCTCAGTTTGAATTGCGTGGAACTTGGCAGAAGACAGTTTTAAACCTTTGGTAAATGTCAAGATTACACCAGGTCATTTCCTTTATTGTAAGAATCTTTGCCTCATAAGAAACGAAATTTCGGCTGCAATCCATAATTAAGCAGACTTTCTTTACAATAGCAACATCACACAACAAAAAAAGGATAGTATGTTAATATTACGTCAATCAGTTATTCAGATTATTATGACGCAAGAGCAACTATGGTCATGCTGCGCCAGGAAAGGTCAATGACGTAACTTAATAAAAACCAATAAACGTGGAAAATGAAATTTGGGTCATCTTTGAGAGAACTTAAGGGTTTATATTTCTAGCTACGTTTTAAAATTTATACATAATAATTTCATATTTATCATCATTTGCTGATAAGGAAATTAAATACCTGCCCATAAAATATCAAATCTCTTAAGATAACAACAAAAGCTGTTTCTTTAGAGGAAACGAAGCATCTTTTTATTTTTAATTAAGAATATAAAAAAACCATCATACAACGATTATATAAAACGGAATTCAGTTCCTTTTCACGGGGATGCAAGGCCATGCTCCAGATTACTGCTTCATTGATTCAAGAATTCTTCTCGGGTTTCGAGGCAAGTAAAAATTTTGGAGAGGACCAGGCTTTCAGACTTCCCCATGGCGTACATCTTCAGGGAATGAGAAGCGAGATCACCGTGGATTTTTTAAACCACTTGAGCGCAGATCTCTGTTCGGTCCGCGCTTTCAGGTGGAGAATCGGTCTGGCCGAGCATTGCATCGACCATGGCCATCTGCCCGATTTCCCCGTCCCCTTCATCATTGCCAATTCCTGTGGCTACTGGGTTCGTCTGATTCGGGAAGCCATTGCCATTAAAGATGAAACCAACACTGTGAACAGAGACAATGGTTACAACTCAGCAGCACATGGTTCGCAGCCATCGCACTTCGCAACCAATCACGCAGACGCGCCGCTTTTCTCGCAAAAAAACTTCCACCTGAAAGCGCGGACCGAACAGAGATCAGCGCTCAAACATATTAAAAGCCCACGATGATCTCGTTTCTCATTCCCTGAAGATGGACGCCATGACGGCGTCTGAAAGCTTAGACCACTCCAAATTTCTTACTTGGCTGGAAACCCCAGAAGAATTCTTTAATCTTTGTCGCCAAGAAAGTTTTAAGTCTCAGTTTTCTTCATTGGTGTTCTGATGATTTACATGGACTGTGTGTGGGAAGATCCTCAGCACTGAGAAAGGACTGCATTGGAGCAGTCGGAAACTGAGCTGCATTTTCAATGTGTAACAACTTATAAAATTGCCAACAGATTAAAAGCACAAACGTAGAAACATTAAAAACAAATAAATAAACTAAAAACTTACAGGACGTTTCAAACCCTCGTCTTTAAGTAGGGTTTATTTTCAAGTGTAGTTTTAAGAAACATCTTTTAAGCTTGGACTCGTATGATGGAATGATTTTGAATTCAGTTTGTCCAAAGTAACTTGTAACAACTTTTTTAAACTTTAGTTTTGTGTGTAATTAGTTCTTAATTTAATGCCACGACATTCATTTAAATTTAGTCTTTTTCAAGTTTCTCATTCAAATTTTGCTAATTGGGAAAAGTGATTTTGTCATCCATAAAATACTGAGTATAAAGAAAAAATCTTTAAAACTAAAAGAATATGGATAGTGGTTTTACAACAAGTTAGCCGATTAAAACGCGACACCGTACGGAGTAAGTAAAGGGGAGGTTATTGGGGGTGTCAATGTGTATTTGTAAACACGCCAATTACATGATCATCGGAAGCGCAGTTGTGCCTTACTGATGATTGCTAAAGAGCGTCAAACAGCTGTTCCAGGATATCACTTGGCAAACAATTTGGTCTCAACCACTGTTGACGCCAATTATATCTTACTACATTTGTATCTTTTAGACAAAAGAAGGATTTTCAACAGAAAAATCTGACTTGTAATAAGCAAGAAACGGAAACTTCGAGTCTTTCTTTTTATTGATATTAATTGAATTTTCTAGATGATGAAAGTAATTGTGCTTTTCATGTACAAGATACATGAATCAACACTATATTCAGATAACAAATCCAAAGTACTTTTCTTTCAAAGAATAAAATAATTATTCTTAATGAAATGAACTATAATGAAAACAAAAAGCAAGCTAATTTTACTAGAGTATTACTAGATATTTTGATTGCCGTGTAAGAAAGGCATTTAATATTATTAATGTATTTCAATAATAAAGACTTTAATAGAAGATCCTTTATGCTACTTAAAGCTGAATCGAAATATTTCATGGGTTTCTGCTATTTAGTTATGTGAATTCAAACACAATTTTGATGCGCACGACTGCGTGATTACATTTGATGCACAATCGGTTATTCATGGATGCCAAGGTAATCAGTGTTATTTACTTGATCAAAAAAAAAAACTGTTAAAAAAGCTTATTTTTCATTCAGCTTCTACGAAACTTTTAACCTAATAACACTTCACTGCTTTCTTATCACAACCAACTCGGTTTCTATGTTCTCATAACAATATCTTAAAAATCTTAAAAGAACAAAAATTACAAACTTATATTCTTGGGAACATCATTTGTGAATGTAAACAATAAGGTTATTTGGTCAGATATTTATATAATTTCAAATAAGTACTTACATATAAAAAAAAAGATAGTAAGAAATGTTACAAAGCAAATATGTATTGTTAATATTTGCAAGTTTAAGCTACAATGTAACAATAGCTTGAGTTTAACAGTTTCTACTGTAATTCTCTGCTCTAATTTTGGGAACTAATATTCATAAAAACTCTTATTGTTGGTGACCCAACGTTCAAGCACCTGTGTATTAAAATTTCAGGTATGGTGAAGATTCTCACATTCTTTAACTGAGCCTATCACTACAATTTCAGTCCTCTAGAATAAAAATTTAGTAGTATATCGTGACCTTAGACTGGCCAAGGACCAAAATTCTTGAGAAAATCTTCTTCCTTTTGAATGTAAACAAACTCGGGGTTCAGTTTCAGAAAACGGAACAGCATCGGATTTAAAAGGCCACTATAAAAACAAGCCGTCAAAAACTAATTCGGGCTATTCTTCAATCAGCTATCTTTGACAATGACTTGTGTTAGAATCATTTATGCGAATTAGTTTCTATCGTTCCATTAATAAATAAATTAATTGGGTCACGAAAGCAAAATATGTTTTCAGAAACATAATCATTTTTTAAAACATTTTTTATGTCAGTCTTCTTTCCTTCAATTCTTATCCAAAAATAACAGGATCACAACAGAAAAATTGGGTTATTATTAAATTTCAGCTTACTACGAAAGCAATTACTCAAGTATCATCGCTCTTCCTACTAGGAAATGACATCTTCTCAGTTACCCTTCTATCCTTTGAATCATTACAATGAATGCCCGAAGACAAATATTGGCTCCTTGTTAGTTAGTTACAATGTTCTGCTTCGTTGCTGTCTCAATGTGAGTTGTTTTCAACTGAGAAAACTACTAATGAGCTCCTTGAAAATCACCTAAAGGTTCACTATTCATCCCTTCCAGTCAATTTATGTCACTTTAGGAAACTGCTTAGATGTTAATTTATAGCAGATGAAAGGTTGAGTAAATTACTCTAAGGAAAAAAAGGAAAAAAATTATATTTCTATTCAGCAATGGAAGAATATGCAATTCTTCATTTTTCCTTTAAAATGCGAAATTAAAACTTAAAATGATTTTTTTTTTTTAAGTCAAGTAACTTCAACGAAAATGTGGTCTTGTGAATTTTCCATCTCTGTAAGCTTCCTTCCTCAGCTATTCCGAGGCGTTTGGTCCATCTTCAGAGCAATGAATTGCCTTCAATGGTCTTTCATTGTATAGGAATTCAACTCACAGTTCATTCTTTTGTTGTGTCGGAGATAAGCCGATTAACGCTGCACAGTGAAGGATTCACGTAAATGCTTGAGAAGTTCAGATTAGCAATGTAATTAAATTTCAGAACTGGAGACGAATAAAGATTTTTTTTTTTTAAATACTTAGATTCGGAAAAAATTCTAAGACTTCGAATAGTAGAGATAAGAGACATTTTAAAGCCTACATAAAAAATCTAGCCTATATCGCTCCCAAAAACGGGATTTACTGCTAATATCTGTCAATGTAATGTGTTCAATTTCATCAAACGTTCACTGTTTTTTTGTTGAAATGAATTTAGATTGCTTTATTTCTTTCTGAGCGTAACTGTGCAAAGTTTTTGAAAAATCGACAAGCAATTAACAAACTGTAAAAATTGTGTCCTCTTTAAACAACAAGTTTTTCAGATAGTTATTATGATTCCATCAATTAGTACATTATCGATTACGTAAAGTAAATCACTATTGTCTGTCAGTCGGAGAGACAGTCTTGGACAAGATTAATTAAAATGCGTAGGATAAAATTTACATATATCAGTTGTGCAAGGGCTAACAATATTGCATCACGAATAAGCATTACAAATCTTTTTACAGTTCAGTTCATGAAAGAAGAGCTTTTGATGACGTAATTTCCTTACAGATTGATGTTTGCAGGTCGTAACAGAGCCATGTATTACGTCAACATTCTGGTTTTTGCAATTTCTAGTTACGAATTCGTAATAATACTGAAAATTGAAATAATTACAAACGTTCCACACTATTCCCCTTGGTTGGCTATGCACAGTTTGTCCCTTCTTGGTCACGCTTATGCGATCACAAAACAACGCCATCGTGGACTGACTGCTCGGAGTTCATGTTGATGACGTCATGACTGGTGACGTTTGTTCCAGACGAAATCGATCGCTACATAATGACCATATATGACCATATATATAACCCCCTTTTTTTTTTTTTGCAAAATACCATAGCTACTTTCATTGTTCATAAATTTGGATGTAGTCTCTCTTTTGAACGGGCTTTTTGGAAACTTTGCATTGATACTTAAGAATCATATTTGAAGGTTTCTCCGTGTAGATTACTATTCAGAAATTTAAAAGTGAAATTTGGGAAAATTACCATTAAAACGTATTAGAAGCGAAATAATTCTTTTATATTGATAGATATACTTATTTCTTAGTAATGTATCAAGCAATGCTGACAGCCCTACTTTTATAAATAGTCACAGCTAATATCCAAAGGTGTTTTTGAGTTAAGATGGTCTATGTAATTCCTCTTCCACCCAAGTTTCGTTTTAGAAGATCTCTCATTGCATATGAAGCAAAGTTTTCAAAAGAATATGCTCTAACGTTTTAACATCTTCATCGCATACTAGACAGATTGGTGAATCAGTGAGATTAAAACACAGGTAAATTTTGTGTAACATTGATTTCACTAGCTTTTGCTGCAAAAAGTAAATCAGTATTCGGGGATATCAATTAATTTTAGTAACGTACGACAATTGATAGATAACTATACGACTTAAAAGTATTTTGCAAAAAAAAAAAGGGTTTGCCATACATGGTCATTACGTAGCGATCGATTTTATCTGGAACAAACTTCACCAGTCATGACGTCATTAACATGAACTCTGAGCAGTCAGTCCAAGATGGCGCCGTTTTGTGATCGCATAAGCGTGACCAAGAAAGGACAAACTTTGCGTAGCCGAGCAAGGGGAATAGTGTGGAACGTTTTTAATTATTTCAAGACCTAGGGAGAAGCTACAAGTGTTTTTGATTTACTTCAACAAACTGCATCGGCCACGAACGCCTCAATTTACACAGTGAGAAGACTAATCAACGGCGGAAAAGCTGCGTTAGCAACCAACGACAATTAATAAAAACGTTTTCAATAAAATAATCTTAACTGTAAAAATATTAAAATAGTTATAACAATAATATAGAAATGTATTCGTAATTGTAGAAACTACAAAAACCAGAATGTGTTCATAATGTTTATAAGATTCAGTTACGAATCTTAGCAATAGATGGCACTGTTATGTCCTGGAAACATCAATCCATAAGGAAATGACGTCATCAAAAGCTTTTCTTTTATGAACCGAACTGTAGTAGTTCTATTTTCTCTATTTTAAACTTAAATGAAATTAAGTAAAGTGTTATTAAATAAAATTAATATTAATTATTTTAATTATTAATTAAAAAAAAAGTTAATAGCTTAACAATAAATAACAAATTTAATGAGTTTTTAACTCATTTGAAAGTAGACTACAGTCAGTTATTATAGTAAGCCATCAATATGAAGACACTCCAAAGTCTGTATCTTCACTTTAAGAGAAAACAATGAAAAAACTCAGCTGTTTGTTAAAGAAAGTAACCTCTAACTTCTTTAAGGAACTTCATATTTACATTGGAAGTATAAACACATTTCATTATCTACAGTCTGTTGAAGTGTAACAAAGTTATTAACTGAAAAAACAGTATTCACCTAACGAATTCCGAATAAATACTTGTACTGTTCGGATAAGGGTGAATATTCCAATTCTAGAATTCTTAAGAAACATTTCGTCGATTCCTTTATCCAGATAACAAAATAGAATTTACTTATTATTATTTATCTCCTTCAATGTTTTTAATGTACTTTCTATCTCAAGAAACCAATAATGACATGAGATGCACTGAAGGAAGATCATTCGGTGGTTTTTTATTAGCCTTTCGAAGTCAATTTACTAATGTTAGTTTGTCTTTTAAGCTGCACTTGGCTGCTTTCATAATAAATAAATCTCTTTTTAATAACAAAAGCAAACTCATAAATGTTAATGACGCCGAAGGATTACCAAAGCTTTACATCGAACTTCAAGTTTCATATTACAAAGACATTAATTATTTTGAATAATTAAAAAGCTAGATTGTGATGTCAAGATGAAGAAATACTACTGGGTAAGTAATTAGCGTGAATTCTTGTTCGTATTCAACTTCGTTTCTGTTTATTTAAAACCCAATAATCTGTTTTTCGAAGCACATTTTCGCTTCAGTAAGTGTACATCTGTTGCCTCAGATACCTGCTAATGTAAACAATTAGAAGCTTCCCTCCATTAATTACCGATTAAATCCATTACGTGGAGCTGTTGACTGCATTTCTAATTAAGACGTCTCTGCCGTGGATTTTACAGTATCACAAGGACTTAGGGAACTGCTTCGTTCCACAATTTCTTAACCGATTTCTTGTTTTTTTTTTTCTTTTGCTAATAGTTGCTGGGTATTTAAAACATTTGAATTGTCAAAACCACACCTTGAAACTCTTAGCCCTTCGATCCACCTGCGATAATTGGAAGGATTTGTGCAAAATAGTGCCAAGCCACTTTCGATGGCTATTCGGAATTGGAAAACTTGCAGAGATTAAAAAGAATCAAATACGAAACTTACAAATGTAAAAATTACATTTTTTTCGTAGGGAAGTTGTACATTATTAAATGTTAATTGTGGGTCTGATTTCTGAGTGAAGGAAATTTCATTTGTCTTATTTGTTTTCAAACAAATAACATTCAAGTTTCAACTAACGTTTATGATACGTGACAATAATAATTCTAAATTATTATTAACTTTCGGAAACCTTTATTCTGTCGAATCAACAAAAGAATAATTGAATCGTGCATTTTCCAAACGTTGTAAATGCCAAAAAAACAAAATATTAGTTTTCAAATAGTTAAATACGTTGTAAATGCCATATCTTTCGAAAATCAATGCCAATGTTTTACATAAAAGTCATATTCTACTCTTTATTTGGAGTTTATTGTCATTTTTTATCATTTAGCAGTAAACTTATTTACATGGAAATGTGTTTTATTATCTTCCTGTAAAATTTTGTTTTTAGCACTTACAACGTTTTGGAATTGCACGATTCAATTATTCTGATTGTTTATTTTTGAGATAATTTAGCTTGTGATTAAGTTCCTTCTACTTTAAAAACTTTTCGAATTGGCGATAAAGACTAAAAAAAAATTAAATGTATATGACGTTATAAAAATAAAATATTGGCTACTCGAGTCGCATATTTGCCTCGGGTGACATGAACACTGAATTTATTAGCCTAAATAACTTTAAATTGCTTTTAATTCAAGTCCAAACTGTCGTTTAATTTATCTACTCTCTTCGGGAGAAACTTCTCTACCAAATCATTCTTCAACTTTTAACTCGCCCTTTTTTATTTGAGATGGAAAAGGAAAATTTTCGAGGATTCCGACGCGGGTCATAAACTCTGTTCTGGCCGCATAGCGTGTGCATGTGCTGACCGGCATTCCGGCATCTTAAATCTAGCGTCCTGTCGACCGCTTTTTATACTGCTGGCCTCTTGATACTGGCGAACATTGCAGCAGGCTGGCATTAAGCTCCGCAGGCATCCTGCGGCTCTTCTTTGGGCCGAATCCCGTGAGCAGTCCAGGATAGTTAAAGCGTGCATTAACTCTTTCATATCTAAGTGTTTATGACACCACCTCGGTCGAATGATGGGCAATATTTTCTGTCCAACCGAATTCAACGCATTTCTATGTCTCTGGAGAGCAGTGAAAAGCTCACCTCATCGACACTCGTACAAATAGAAAACCAGCAGCTTATGTTTCGACCAAAGTTACAATTTCTGAATTAATGCCAACGAAATTTTCATCCTACAATGATAATTTAACCTTAGAATTTCCTTCTCTCCAGCATTTCTTACTTAATAGCTTTACTTTTGAAACAGTCTTTCTTTCTAATTTATTCATTCAAAATACATTAAGAGCTGACACGCTGTTTTAATAAATTTATAGGTTCATTACTTTGTTTATAAAATATTTTGAGATTTAAATTCTCCTGTATTGAAAAACGACGAAACATTTTTTGAAACTTCATAAAAAAACAAACAAACAAACAAACAAACAAACAAACAAAAACCAATTACGGTTGAGGCAAATTACAGTTTTACAAATAATATTGATTTCTCAATGTTTTTAAGATTCGAATTCTACAACTTTCTAAGGAATAATCTAATACTTACTAAAATCCTTTACTATTATTTATAAATTTTATTGTATATTACAGAATATATCAATATCGAAAACTAAAGCAAGTGTCTACAAATTTTTAGCAAATTATTTATCTAATGGAAAAAATTATTTACTTGCATTTGAAAATACATTTCATTAAAATTGGAAATATAGATAAAAAACTTTCAATATTCTGTACTGTACGTTTTTTAAGGGCAAACTATTTGGTTCAAATGTCAAATGCAAATTAAAATTTTTCTTGAAGTTGTAAATGAGTTGAATGTTACCTTTAATGATATCTAATTATTTAATTTTGTATCAAGATAACTTGAAGGAATTGTGAACCAAAGGAAATTCCTGATCATTTTGCTTTTAATGAATAAAGTGTAGTAATGTGGTGCCTTCTATTTATTTAATATACCTTTTTTGTTATGCCTGTTTTAATGATAAAAACAGTGATAAGACACATTATAAAATAATTGAACATATGCACAAAGCAGCTAAAACAATGTCAAAATTAACTTTCATCACAATCTATTACCATTTTTACTATATCTTCAGCATCATTACAATTGTTATTTTATTTTTATAATTATTTTAGCTAACAGAAATATTTAAAATTCTTTTTTTTGTATTTGATACATTTTATTTATATATTAAATAAAATATTAATATTTCTTCACTAACAGTATGTTATTTTAAATGTGAATGTCTGATTAATTGGTTTTGGCATTTAGATGACAGAAGTATCTTGCATAGATGTAAACTCCGTAATTATTTGTGTATACCTTGTTATTTTCGTATGAATATAACTAAGACTTTTTTCATTGTTAAGTAACATTAAAAAACAATTTCGGAGAACAGCACGTAATTAAAATTAGCTGTTTTCGATATTTCAGGTTTTTTTGCTACACTTTGATTTATCTGCTTTGATTCATCTTTGATTCATCTGCTTTAAATTTCCATCAAAATTCTTGCTACGATCCTAGTAGCTTTTTTCACATATTACAAGTAACATATTAGTTTTCGTAACAATCTGCCAACTACTACCAGTATTCCTTTGAGAATTAAGCAAACTATTTTGCATATTTTTATATTAAATGCTTTAATACAATTCTCCACAATAAAACAATTTTATTTATTTAGTCTCTATTTTTTTTCAGTCTCTGCTTTCCAATAATTATTTTGATTTTCAATCTAACTTCCAATTGTTTGAAGTATTTTCTCTTTCCCTTTTGGAACAATTTTTATTACCTAAAAACCAACAAATCTTTTCCTTGAAAGATTGAATTGTTTTCGGTTTCTAAATGGAACGCGAAACCTACGTTTTCTGTTTCTAAGCCTCAATTACATTCAGTTCCATTCGTTAACTCTTTAGACGCTGAAGCAGCATGAAGCTGTTCCAAAAACTTTATGCAATCTTGCATATTTGTTTTGATTAAAACAAAACCAGAAAATGGATTGATACGGGATCGTAAATAAGAAAAGCTGATAATACAGATTAGGTTTATGGAGAAGAATCGTAAAAAATTTGATGAAAAACTAAAGGAAGCAGAACAATAGCCTTACCTTCCATTTCACTTTAAGAGTTCTTGAGTCAACGGCTTCCACCTTGACGTCTTGGGGAGGTCCCGCCGGAGCTGTAAAAGATATGAGAGAATAGAGCGCTCAATATTTCATCACTGTAAAGACAGCAGCTCCTGCAGATCCAATAGAAACATTGGCAAAACAATAAAAAAATTACTTAAACTAGATTTTTCGCTTTGCTCTGAAGTCACTTTTTATTTGACAGCTGATGACTCCAATGCTTATCTTCAATTGGTAAAGGAATAAATCACATTTTTAATTTTAATTTTCAGTCAGTCACTTCTCAGAATCAAAAACTTTAGTTTAATATTTTCTAATAGGTTTTTAAAGCAGGAATTGTGAGGTTTTAACTGTATTTTTTTTTACATCCTATTTAAAAAAAAACATTTGAAAACAAATTGTTATGACTTATTTATTGCAAATATTTACGAACATTTCTAAAAGATAATACTAAAGACTTCTTATATTCTAAGATTGAGAAGAAACTTCTATTATTTTAGCATTTTACAAACTTAAAATTAATAACAGCTGTGATTTTTTTCAGTTTTGATTTGGGAACTTCCAAAATTTTGCATAGGCATCTTTACTTATTTAATTACTTCTGAAGGTGAGAAGATATTTGAGGGTTTTATTAGAGTGAATGCAGACAACGCAATAAGATTTGTCACCTTAATCTTTGAATAGTAGTATTTAATTTCCTGAAACGAAATTAAGCATTTAATGTTATAAGTTGCAATTGCATTGTTTCCTGACTTAAAAATAACTGATTTATCTACTTATAAAGTGCTTATAACCTCTATTCATATGAGATTCAGAGCAATCTAAGCTTATATAAAAGGTGGAAATGTATCCTCCTTCCCAATAGCTTACAGATACTTATTTGCGAACTAACTTTAAGAATCAATTGAGGCCTTTAGAATAGGAGAGGCGTAAGCACCAACATTCCATTTTACCTTTTTCATCGTAGCATATCCTCTGAACTTTCCACTTTCATTCCTGTGACTTAACTTGGTTCATCTGCCTCGGTTAAGAACGAAATTTCTATTGAAGAAGCCGTGATGTTAATCTTAAGCACTACAGATTCTATTTCTATTCTAGAAGCCTCAATTGATGGTTTACTGGACTAAGGAATAACTCAGTAACTAAATTATCTGCAACAGCTAAGAAGTTTTCACTTCATGTTTTCCTCCAATTAATTCTATAAACATTTCAATACTTTTAAAATATTATTAGATCTAAGAAGTATAATTACTTTTCTGAAACCTCAGAACAACTATGCTTTGCTTAAAAAGTACTTGGAAAAAACAGTCTTTGATTAAGAAAAGAAAATTGAGGCATCGAATACCTTGGCCAGCCACGTCCTCTGATCTGTTTAGGATGTCAGAGAAACGCCGAGACGTCAGCTGCAGTCATCGTAGAATATTACGGGATCCCGAACAGAATGCTTGGCAAAATATCTGACAGGACAGCATTACATTTTTAATCAAATCAGCGTAACATCACGCATATCGCCAGAAGTGACTTCACCAGGTACCAAGTGAAATATTTATCATAGAAATCTTCTAAAATTAGAGTCCATTTGCTGAGATGTAGTAATCAATTCTGTTCAGCGAAATTACATGTGAGATTACATAAAGCGAAAACTTCACTTAAACTAATGCTTTTGTTAGTGAACTATCAAACTGATGATTTAGATCTCAGTAACTGTCAAATCGTAACCAATGGATAATTACTTAATGATAGTCAAATAGTTGTCTACTGTTCTATAAAATATCGAATAACGATGTGCCAAAGGAGCTCTTTATTTTGTGCTAATATATTAATTTATATTAACAATATATATATATTAGTTTTTTTACCAAAAATACTTGATTCTCTTAATAAAGTGGTCACCTAAGTGGCTGCTTGAATCTTACATCCAAGTAAACAATCTGCAGAAGTAGTGCAAAACAAAAACAAACCAAACAACAACATAATTAAGCTATTGCTAAACTTCATTGAAGCCAAACAAGATTTCAAACAACAACCGAATCCCTCAGAATCTAAAGATAGATGGGACCGTTTTTGTCAATATGTCTTCGGGTTGTTTTGACATCACAAAAATAAGAATATGTGCCTGAACAAAAGTAAATTGTTTTTATCAATAGTTGCGGAAATATTTTAACTGATAGAATCGATAGAAGTGTTTCTATTCAGGAATAAACTAATTGATTTTGTTGAAAATGAATTCTATTGACTTGTCGAAGAAATGAATCAGCGAGCTATGAATAATAGTCGTCATTTTCTGAAGTAATAACACCACTTATATTTTCCAATTGAATCTATTTTGATTCCACTTATGAGATTAACAGCTTCTATTTATTGTCGTTTTTTGTGCAATGAACCCTTTTCAAAAAACGTTATAAGAAAATATTAGAAAAGTTTTTTTTTTCGTTAATTTTATATTATTTCATTTTGTAAGTGATATTTATCTCAGTACCAAACACATATCTGTACTTTATTACTGCTTTCTAAATTGCTGCTGTGATTGTGTTGTGATTAGTTTGTTTGATGTTAAATTGTTCAAGTTGTTCTTGTTTACGTACTGCAACTATCATCGAGTCTATTTCCCTGCTTAATTATCCCCTTCAGATATTTCTTAAGGGCTTGATAATTCGTCCTTCAGTGGCATTCCCGGTGGACGAATGTTTGACTGACCAACAGTGGATTCAACCTTACAGTTTTATCAGTTTATATCTTGTATGTCCCGTAAGACATGATAAGAGTTTAGATTAAATTACCTTTCGTTGATTAATCGATTTTGGGTTAAGTCGACTGAAATTCGATTAGACTGTGAAAAATGATCCTCTTTCCTCTCACTTCAAACTGCTCAAAGTGAATTCTCATGAGAACCTAGGATTCCTCAGTGTCAAAGTATATTACATTCCGTTTCAGATTAAATTGGACAGCATGAAAACATCAAACTACTGACAACTACTACGCTCTGCTAAGGAAAGCCGAACTTCTAAATTTCGACTGTCTTATTTAGGACCTGTTGTCTCTTCGTTAATCTTCGATTGAATCAAACTTGTTTCAAGTATTTCTTTACATTTTTTTCTTAATTATAAGGTAAAGAAAGCACAGAAATGTTCAAATTGTTACCTTTTCATAGACTTTTAAATTTAGAATTCTAGTTTTGAACGTAGCTTTCCTCAGCTAGATTTAATCACATATCACGACTTTGTTCACAAAACTTTTCACTGATTTTTGACAAACAAAAATGGCATCTCAAAGTAAGTGTCGCATCATAATTAAAATTGGCACATCAAATATGAGTTATAAAATGAAATAATATAAAATTAACGATAAAAAACTTTTGTAATATTTTCTTATAACGTTTTTCGAAAAGTATTCATTGCACAAGAAACGACAATGAATACAAGCTGTTAATCTAATAATTGGAATCAAAATAAATTCAATTGGAAAATATAAGTGAAAATATAAAGTGAAAATGACGACTATTATTCATAGCTCGCTGATTCATTTTTTCGACTAGTCAATAGAATTCATTTTCAACAAACTTTCAACAAAATCAATCAGTTTATTCCTGAATAGAAACACTTATATCGATTATCCAAACATCAGTTAAAATATTTCCGCAACTATTGATAAAAACAATTTACTTTTGTTCAGGCACATATTTTTATTTTTGTGATGTCAAAACAACCCGAAGACATATTGACAAAAACGGTCCCATCTATCTTTAGATTCTGAGGGATTCGGTTGTTATTCGAAATCTTGTTTGGCTTCAATGAAGTTTAGCAATAGCTTAATTATGTTGTTGCTTGGTTTGTTTTTGTTCTGCACTACTTCTGCAGATTGTTTATTTGGATGTAAGATTCAAGCAAGGCGAATTAGGTCACCACTTTATTAAGAGAAGAGTATTTTTGGTAAAACAACTAATATATATTGTTAATGTAAGTTAATATATTAGCACAAAACAAACATCCTTTAGCACATCCTTATTCGATATTTTATAGAACAGTAGACAACTATTTTGATATCATTAACTAATTATCCCTTGGTTATGATTTGACTAGTTAAACATCCTTAATAGAGAAACCTCAATAACTACAAATTACTAAAAACTAAGTAATGAAAATTCGATGAATGTCAGAAAATCAACTTTTACATCCATTTCCCTTTTATTATTTTTAATGATTTCTGCTATTGGCACCTGTCTGTATGAATTGATAGTCACAACTTCGTTAATGGATAACTAATGAATGACAGCTACTCAGATCTAAATCATCAGTTTGATAGCTCATTAACAAAAGCATTAGTTTAAGTGAAGTTTTCACATTATGAAAATCCAATTGTCTTGTTTTTCATCTTTTTCTAATAGGTTTTGTGACTATCAATTTGTTACTATTTTTACGAAGTTTTCAAGTTTTGTAAATAAAAAAGTGCATTTAGCCACAAGACTTCTTTTCAGTATTTTTTTCGAACAAAATTGAAACTTCTTTTTCATTTTTTAGGCTATTTCTAGGCTACTTTAAATTTCCATTTAGTGTTTTAAAAATATTTACTTCTGAGAGAGCTGTTGGTAATTGGAGCGCTATTTGTTCATCACCCCTTATTTCTGAACAGCATTTCTGCATTGCGAAAACATAAATATTGAAATGTTAAGTATTGGACATGGGGTCATTTATTATCTATGCGACCTGTTAAGGGTTTGGAGTAACTAAACCCCAATGAAAGCGCTGAATACTTTTATAAAAGCACTTATCTGTAAGCTTCGTATTGCAACGCATTCAAAAATAAATGGACATTAAACAACTTTCCAGAACGGAGAATTCTAAATTTGTTAAATTCTAAAGAATAATAACTATACTGAAAATAATAAACAGGATGATGGCTATATAGCAGTAGAGTATCTGCCCGTCGTATATTAGGAAGGATAGGAAATTAAAATGAAGGCAATGTTAGGAAAATAATTGAATTTGTTTATTGGAGGGTTTGAAGCGGGCATTACTGGGAACTGACGGTGCTTCAAGTTGAATGACAAATTGACATCGCTCTCGGTTGAAGTCGATCCTGGGAATAGTGACGATATCATCTCTGTTGCTTTCCGAAAGAACTTCTGTCGTGATTAAACTCCTTAACGACCAATCGTGTGCCGTTATAGAGTCCTTTCTTTTTGCGATTGGGATTGCGAAGATGCATCATAATTGATCCTTTCTTCAGGCTCAGCTGATGAGGTGGCATGCCGAAAATGTGAGTGTGTGAAGAAACTCTACACGATAGTTTCGTTCATTACTTGGATCATCAGACTCTACTATATCTGCACTGCAGTAGATGATTTGCTAGGCAGCTTTCTAATCTGTTGCCTTACATATAGAAGGATACGCTCACACAATTGAAAACTATTATATATCAGATGATGATGATGATATTTCATGTTGCAAAATATATAAACTACTATGTTAACTTCAAATGTAAAGTGCTCTATATGCGTATTTTAAAGTACTTTAAGACTTTTGTTAATTCCGGGAAGCTTCTAAATTTGTATGTATCTTTGCCATTATACGTTTTCTTATAATTATAGAAAGATTAATATAATACACCCGATCTTCCTATAAGAAACAAAAGCTGAAGAGAATGCAATTACATCGATTATAGGTAAAAATCAGTTGCTTCCATTTTCTTTTTTGAATGATTTGAAATAAATTTACGATCATTGTTTTGTTTCAATTTTATTTCTTTCCACAGAAAAACCTGTTCACTTGGTGATATAATCCGAAAACGTTTAATGTGATACAATAGAAATTTTTAAAGCGGGTGGAGCAAATGTACTGTCAATGAAAAGAAGGCGCTTGTTCAAAATGAAAAGCAAAATAAGTTTCTGAAAATTAAAAAAAAGAACATTCCCAAATAAATTATAAGCGTCGTGTTGTTCGGTCAGCATGTAAGTGCTTGGTCAGCAGTGGGTAAGGATCCTTCGTCGTCCTGTAAGACAGACGTTGTAGTCAAGCTAGCGAGTTCGACAGAGGTATGAGAGAGTGCAATGATAGTGTGGAGCACGTGGGTCGTGTGGGGCGCAGTGGGTCCGTCGTGGAAACTGTGTGCAGGGAATGGTACGGAGAAGGGCGTAGGGACACGAAGAGAAGACGTCGTACACAGACAACACCGAGGGATAACAGTAATCTCATGAGCGTTGACAAAGCGTTGACAAAGCAGTGGCGAACTCTGACGCATTCTTCCATTTTAGTAACGTTACAGCTTATTACTTTTCGGATTGCAGGCTTATCTGCACCTTCTGAGGCTACTTTTGATACCATAATTACGGACTGCTAGGCTACAATGGTACATGGAACGAAGGGAGTGGAGTGACGAATGGCGTGCGTTGGGACGAATCCCAATTCTGTTAAAGCCAAAATGGCTACATCTTTGTCCACAGACGACAGAAAGAGAGGCGTTGGAACGAGTGCATTCGAACCAGGTATGCCACACCAACATGAAGCATTATGGCCCGAGGTGCTATCGGGTACGAGCCACCATACGAGTGCCCCTTATGTCAAGACATTCTTCTATATCTGCAGGACATCTACGCCGCTATATTTAAGCAAGATAATGCGCATTATAGGGTGTAGTGACAACACGTGCCTTTTTCAGGGATAACAATGTTCCAATTCTGTTACCATAAATCTCTGGAATAAACTCAAACAAGAGGTGCAGTGGTACGACAGTCTTTACTTTACTTTATTTTTGGCTTTACTTTTGATGAACTGTAGGTGCAGGTCAAATACAGCCTGGATGACTATTCCACAGGACACCATTATCTGATTGGATGCCTCGGCGCAAGGATCCTTCGTTACATGTCACAGGTGGACTCTCCGATTATCAGCTACATCTATCCATCTGGTACGTACGACACCGAGCAGCTTATCATTTGTTCTGTATAGCCTAATGAACATATACTTTAAAATTCAAAGTCGTAGCTCGACTCCTTTCAGGCGTTCTGTTTTTTATGAACAGCAGTGTATATCTCAAGTCGAGAAATTAACTGAAGAAATATACTGTAAATTCAAATTTCCTCAAATTTTACAAAAATTTTGCCTACAAATATATTGCTTCATACGAACAAAGAATCATCATTTGATATAATACATATAATCATTTACCTCTACCAACATTTTTCGAATGTTGATAGAGGTAAATGATTATAAGTATTTAGATAGAAAAAAACTTAATGGGTTTGTGGAAATTTGTAGACAATACAAAACATCTGTATTTAAATCATATAATGAAATGAAGGATTATAAATCATTAATGAATTATTTACTATAAATTTCCAGATTAAAATTGATAGTTTTGATGAGTGATAATTGAGACCTCAGTACACAAAAAGCAAAACAAATTATTAGTTATCTTGAGTAAACTATGTGATCTGTGCATCATCTTTTCGTAGCATGACTTAGAAATAAGGACACATCTTTCACACATTAACCTATGAATGATTCTCTCTGATTTGAGTTCAGTAGGCTTCATTTCAACTGTAGAGCCGATATCTCAAAACAAAATTAATCTGTTTGGCACTCAATTACTACAAAGATCGATCAGAATGGAGCTTACAACCTTGATTATTTAAGACGTGGAACTCGTTATAAATAGTTAAGCTGACATGTGTCGCCAGAGGGCTGTAAGGTTCAGATGATTTGATTTGGATTATATGAACTGAAGGAGCTTTGCTGTGAGAGCTGAAAGTAATCATCTTCTCGAATGTATTTACAAGGCACGGCGAAGCAAATGTTTACACCAAATTTCACACAGAAATTTTGTGCCGATCGCCATTGAGCTGATTTGACTCGAACGATTTATATCTCTTTCTCACATAGGGGTACTCAGGATTTTGGAATGAAAGGGGTTATGACGATGGTTCAATAAAAAAAAAAAAGTTTCAACTCCCCAACCCCTCGATACGCCAGTGGTTTCTGACCTTGAAATTCACAATTCACAATTGTTTTTGTCGATTCTGACTCAGAATTGTTATTGTCGATTTTACATACGTCAAATGGGCTTCCAAACTCACACATGAGCCAATTTATCATTGTCATATTCACTAGGTTGAAAAGTAATGTATCAATGATAGCCTCTGATGCATTCTTGCTTTTTTCTGTAGGATAATTTTTATGAAAGGATACAACATTATGTTTTCTTGAAGACTTAATGCAATGCTTATATAAAAAGAGCTAATTTCTTTTCTTATAGTGTTTCTTGATCGTTTAACTATATAACTTAGCAAGTAGCAGCGAAAAAGCATCTAAGGCTAAGCTGCGCCTAGAAAGATAAGAACTGAGCTAAAACCTGTATTATACATATAAAATCAAGGAATCTATTCTTGATTTCCTTCTATTATTTCAAAGAAATTACCATGCATGCAAAAGACCACTAAAACATTCTGTAATTATGTCCACATCAAATTCAATAATACAGTTTTTATCAGTAACGGAGCAGATTCTCAATACAGTAAAACTGATTTGAAAACAAAATTGTGTGAAGCTAAACTTTTTTCCTATTCGTTTCAAGCCTGATTATTTAATTCTGTAGTTCTATATGTTATCTAATACTGCAATTACATGGCAATGCTTATAGGATTTCAGGAGAAATTTCAATCTTAAATATTTTTCCAAAACTTTCTCCTTTAAATATCGGGTATTTAGAGCAGCTGAGATACGAGGACACTAACTTTGCTTCTTTTTCTGAGTAAAATGGCAATGATCTGCCTGTGCCAAGTCCCTGGGGATTTCCGAAGAGGTCTCTTACGTGGAAGTCTTAAATTTTCATGCTTCTCCTTCATTTGATGGGAGATAATTGAATTTGTTAAGAAAGATGTCTTTTTAGGCTTAATTTTTTAAATGATTTGATGGACACTGATTAAATAGACACTGTAAGTTGACAGTAAATATAAAATAGTAATACCTTACTCTATTCTCAATTTGTTTCTAATAAAATTAAATTTACAAAATAATGAGTGGAAATGTAAATAATAGGAAACAAGAAGTTTAGAACTAAATAAAAAAATACTCTAGGCTCTCCATGTTTCTAAATTGCTTTATCACGATTGTCTGTTATGTAAACTATCTTCCTAGGATCTACTTTTAGCGCCTAAGGATTTCTCGCCTAGTACTGTGACAAATTTTCGAAACAATTGTGATGCATCAACAGACTGAATGTCGAAAATCTAGCATTTTCAAACAATAAAAATGTTGATATTTGGTCATTGCAGATTTACTTTTCAGATAGTTTAACACTGTACAATTGCTTTCTAAAAACATATCCACTAGCTAACTATTAGATACAATAATAATCTATTAGAATAAAAGTTTTCCATTAGCAGGAATCGTAGATGTACACCATACAGATATATGTATTACATGCTACTCTTAGTTAATAAGAGGAATATAGAGTAAAAGTAATAATTTAGATTACTTCCACTACTGCATCATATTTCTAAAATAGCCTTTACTGACACGTGACCAATTTCAGTATCAGGAGCTATTTAGTAATTGTTTGGCATTTGTAAATTAACTACTTTACGTTACGCTTTGATAATTCTGTCTTAACCACGTCATTCTCTCTATCTTTCTCCTGCTCTTGGTTAGTTGGTTAGTCTTTAAAATTTACTTTTGGTCTTTCTATCTCAATGATACGTTTGATATTCCATCTTCATTTAAGATTAATTTAAGGAGAAAAGGAAATAAAAAGACCAATTGCAATGAACATTCCCAGATCACAATAATAATCCAAATCAGGAAAGAATGTGCGAGACATTCTTGTCATTTCTCCCCTTAATTATATTTTTGGAAGCTCAGATATAACTTGAGGCTCTCTCACCGTGTGACCTTTCGGCGCCTCATTTTCACGAACGACTCACCTGCAGGAATGCCTGGGGAATGTAAGACATGTCACAGTAGAAGAATGGTTGCAATCATTTGTGAATCTTTAATAGCGGTCTGAATTAGGCAGGTCGAAGTCAAGAGATCTCTGCAGGCATAATTCCATCCCTTCAACTGAGCAATGCCGCGTCGGTTGGCAGAAATCTAGTGAATTCACTGGAGAGGGAAATATGTCTTAAAGTATTCCAGTTTCTTTGATAAAAGAATCTCTTAATTGAGGTTTGATTTGTCCACATTTCTGCAAAGGAGAACATAGATTTTTACTGTCCCTTGAAGCAGAAAGTAGAGCAGCCTAAACTACTAAGTTAACGGATTCCTTCCGGGATTTAAATGACCTCTATTCATTGCACACATTTCAAAAAACATAAATTAATGGAGAGTATCTAAAAAAGCTTTAAATCCAAACTTCATTTTTTTTGTGAAGGTCAAAAAGTAAACTGGCTTACAAAATAATACAGGAAGTTTACATACATCAATATGGTGAAAGTGAAATGTTTCACGCGTCATCTTGGGCAGCGACACATTAATTCTGTTTACACCGTTTCATTCCTTACTTTTACATAAATCTTCATAAACACAGATCTTTATGTAATTCCAATAGAATCGATAGAGATAATATTATTATGTCTACTACACTGGCACTCGTCAACAGCTAAAAAATAAATAAAATCGCAACGTACGTTTCGGAATATCAAGACATAATTCCTTTTTCAAGCTAAAAAACCCCCTATCTTATATAAAAGTCAATCATCCCTTATCAGGAGTCGTTAATTGAATGAGAACCGGCCGTGGTCTTTTTATATAGGATGCGATCGCTCTTCCCCTGGTGGGTGTTTCTGTAATTACTCTCGGAAGAAGCTGTCTGCTATAAAAGGTCGAAGCGCCGTAATCAAACCAACCTAAAGCCCATATTCCAGTATGTTCTTTGTGGATACATCGATAGAGATAATTTGGACAAAGATGAACATCGTGTCCCTTTGTTGTGCCAACCTAGCCTTCTGATTAAGCGGCGGTTTTCCATGAGGCAGATATGTCGGAACCTGGGTTCAATCCAGGCGCTGGCATGGATGTAACTTTCATCCTGTGTTTTGTCCGTTTCGCGCCTCTGGGTGAAATTTTAGACCTGGGTAATTTTAAACAACTAACAACTATGGCAGCCACACAATAGCAATCATCTTCTGGTTATCAAATGCCATAAGATAAAAAACGAATTTATATCTCTTGAAATGTTAAAACGACTTTACAATATTTTAAGATTATCTTAAAATAAAACAATATCTCAATGTCTTGCAGATATGAAGAGTAAATATTATTGAAAGCATTTATACAGATTAAATGCTTTACTTTTATAAGCTATCTAGCCAGAACATTACAATTATCTTTTAATTTGAAGGAGGCGTGGCCATGATAACACAATGTCTCATAGCCATTAATCAATTTTAATTTAAATAATTCAGTTATAATTTTAGAATCTTCATAAAATAAATATGAAAAATAAAACATGAAATAGAAAAAAAAATCGTAGTTTTCTTCTTACAAAACATTAAAATATTTCGATTTTAATGAATAAATAATTAAACATAATTTCGAACTTAAATACATTATTTTAATAACTGTTACTGTAAATAAGGAGTTGGATTCTCTTTTTCTGATACATTATTTGAAAATGTTCCTATTAGGCCCGAAAAAGGAGAGACAGCCTTATAGAAGTTTGCAGCCAAAAACGAGATAAATTTTGGCTATATTGCTGAACATACTACAGATATTTTGCAATAAATTTGCGAATTTGAAATTTTGTAAGGACAATAGGATATAATAGTTAACCTGTTAATATTTCGTTTTTAATTTGGATGTCATTTAACGTGAAATTTGGCAGGAGGAAACCTAACTCGATGTCAATATTCGTTTTCTAATTTCTATTTGTATCCCATGGAAACAGCTCTGCTGTCTTCTAAGACTCATGGAAGCGACGAACGGCGTCCTTGAAGGGGAGGCAATTGGCACACACTGCTGCGATTAAGAGCTCCGTGTTATGCATTGGTGCAACAGAAACGTCCTTCCGACTCGAAGCAGATCCAACATAAAAGATCGCGGCATGAAGAGGCTGAGTGTTAAAATAGTCCTTAACGGCAAGGAAAAAAAATAATAAAAAAGATAGCAAGATTAAATATACACCTATATTTCATGCAGCGAAGATAGGAAAGCAGTAGAGAGAGAGAGAGAGAACCTCTATCGATTGACTGTAATTTGTTTTTCTGACGCTCATTTTGCTGGCAGGAAAATCTCCTGCCGATGCCGGCATATTAATTTATTTGACGGTGCTGCTAGATCGGTGCCTCCGATAAGGCTTATCGTCTTCGGACACTGATAAGGAGCGTGTGCCAGAATGGGGACGTTCCAGGGAGTTGACTTTAAATAAGAGGCTCAGTAGCACACGTTCCTTCCAACAAGACTTGTATATAGAGAAGGAATCAATGGATCGTCAACAATTTCAACTGCTCAGCGAAGAAATCCCTCCTTTCCCCAGAGTGTCTTCCATTTTACTGGATTTTGCAGACGACTTTTTTTTAAGTCAAAAAAGTCAATTAATCTGAGAGACAACGCGAAAAGAAAGAAAAAAGACGCTGCAATCGGAAAATAAAACCTCGTTGGATAATGAGGAACAATTTTTTAACTGAAGATAATGAGGGATTGAGCCAAGATATTGACTGATACTTTTGGTTCAAGAATAAAAAATTCTTTATTGTTAACGCCACAAAATAAATGGAATTTTTCGTTTATGTAACCTTCATTTTTTTTTAAATTTCGGCGTTACTGAATCGATTTCACTAGGGAAACAACTTAGAAATATCAGAATTTTATCTGAAATTTCTGGTTTTAGATTTTATTCAGAATTTATAATAAATGGAAACTGAAATCAGAGCCTTAAAATTTCTGACATTAGTTTAAACATCTGACTTAATACAATTCTTTAGAAATTTAACACGGAATTTTTTGACTTTATACAATATTTTTTTTTTTTTTACAAATGCCCGGGCTCGTAGACTGATCGTCTTTCTTTAGGCCTACAACAAGGGGCGAGATATGATGCCTTTAACCGACGAATCGTTGCCCAGGGTACGCCATAGGAGGCAGCATCAAGTGATACCCGCAAGAACGGACAGAAACAGAAGAAGAAAGAAATATCCATGCCACGACCGGGATTCGAACCCGAGTACCGGCATGCTGGCCGCAACGGCAGACCGCCGTCGAGGCCACGCTCGGGCACGCCAGCACGGCGCTTTAAACAATATTGAAGATAATAAAAAAATAGCTAAAATTTGTTTTTGGCAATTTTCAGTAAAGCGATTGATTATTTATATTTCGTATGAAATTATTTAGTTTAACTTCAAATAATTTCTGAAATTTTTTTCTACTTTTCCTTTAAAATAAAATAAAATATGTTAAATTCAAATGAGGTTTCCGTGTGTGTACGAAATATTAATTACATTTTTCTTATTTTTTGCTGGTTTTCATCACAAAATCCCTCAATTTCTTCATATAAATAGCTGCCTTCTGTAATAAAATTGATACGACTATAAAGATGATTAAAGCAATTAAAGGATGAATATCTACATTTCTTTAATATTTCTAAAGAAAAATGACTATAATCGCTTCTCTAAAAGACCTAAAAATTTTAGACAGAAATAATTTCGAAATTTGTTACCAATGAATGAAAGGTAATTTTTTAACTGAAACAATTGTTGCCGACTTCTGAATCAAAAGACTGCTTTTGCATAATGAGTCAAGGACGCGCTGTATTTATGACAAAGGTGGTAAAATAATGCATTTCACTCAAGTTAATCCATATTACTATAGTGATATACAGTACTAGTACCATCATACCCAATAATTTGTTTTAATTTGATAAAATTAATAGGTTTTTTTTTAACTATTAATTTTAAGATTGCTTTTTCTTAATTACGAAAACGTTTTTTCCTAAGGTAATAATTGACAGTAATAGTTAATTCCTTTTTTTGATTTTTGTTTTTGATACAGTGAATTATAAATGTGATCTTTGATCTTTGAGACATCCAACTGGTAAAAATTTTTGGAACTCATCTAGGCTTATTTGCGTATTTCTTATAAATTTCACTTAATTTATCGTTTCCTAATTCATCAATATTCAAAACCGAATTCTTGTCGATTTTTGAGGACCTCCTGTAACATGTCCACTTTCAAACAAAACTTCTACCATCAATATCAAAAGTATATTTTAAATGGCAAACTGAAACTGCTTGGAATTTAAATTCTTATTTGATATTTCCTCCTTTGATAACCATTCAAATATCACTGCTGTGTTTCATAACGTAACATAGAAAATCACTAATAATACGCTAATATAACCATATAAAGTTTTAATTTCATGCATCAAGTAAAGGTAAATAATTTGCTTCTTCGTTACCAAAAAAAGGATTTCTACAGGAGAGATTTGATTTCTAAAATGGTTTGAAAAGAAAACATTTCCTAGAATAGATTCGCTAACATAACTTTACCTTCTTCCGTCGTTGCCATGGTGATGACTTCACTGGATTTGCTGACACCAACATCATTCTCCGCTAAGATTCGGAAATTATACACGGAAGCCGGAAGCAGGTTGGTGATGCTTGCTGTTGTTTGGTCCCCATTGATAGTGATGTTATGGGATTCTCCCTGCCATATATCTGCCATAAAGAAACAAGATATTGTTAGAGATGATATAACAATTAAATGTTATTCATTACTGAAAGGCTGTAATTAACAAATTTTATACTGATCTTGTTAGAATTTCCAAACAAAGTGTCATATAGTGATTTTCAAACATCATTTACGGAATAGTTTACATAGAATTGTTATTTCATGAAATTTATGCAGCTTCAAAGTAATAATATATTAAAATATATAGTAATTTTCCAACTGATGACAATCCATCATTAAATTCTTCACTAAATTAACTCAACCTTCTCTGCTATTAATTAAAGTTTGTATGTTTTTTTTTTTTTTTCTGTTTCTCCGTAAATTTGTAAATGTCAATTATATATTAAATCCATATGTTGTTTTGTTCATCAACTTCTTACAAAATTATAGTGATAAAATTCATTTGATTTAAGAGGGCTTTTTTTTCTTTTAACAAACGGCGTTTTTAAACTAGGGACACTAGATTTTTCACGTCTTTTTGCGCAATCTAGAGGATGTAATTCATAACAGTCACATTTACATAGGGTATGCTGTAGATTGAATTGAGTTCTTTTGTTTAGGGGTCTTTCATAAAAAGATGAATCTGATGAAAAAGTGGGATAAATTTCTGTTAATGGAGCTGGTAGGAGTGGAAATGACAGAAAATTTGTGACTGTTGACTTTTTTTCCGTTTTATTTAGATTATTTTATTATTATTTTATTATTGTAGTTATCATTACTGTGTGCCTGGTAGCTAAGTGGTAAGGCACTTGACTGCGATCTGGAGCCTAGTTCAACTATACTCCAGAAGGCACATAGGGATCACCCAGCCCTCTATAAAAAATATACTGAAGTGGAATATTTTAACTTTTTTAAGGTTATCATTACTATATTTTATAAAAAATTTTGAAAATAAAATTTTCTTCAATTTTGAGGATATTTTCTTAATATCTGATCTTATTCAAGTCTCTCGTAAGGAAAAAATATAGAATTTTCTTAGTAGAAATGCTTAGGTAAATGGTTTATTAAATGTGATCGAATTTGACTGGTATCGTACTTATTAAATTTAAAATTAAAACATTTTTCTTTTATTATGTTTCTATCACTATTTTATTAATCCTTTAAAATATTGTCTACTAACACACAAATACAAAAATCAAATTTAAGGTAAGGAACTTGGGTGGGGGAAGATTTTTTAAAATTTCATAACCTTTTCATAGACGAAACATGACTCTTAGATACACAAAAGGAAAGACAGAGAGCCCTTACTACGTTTTCACTTATTTCTTTCAATGAATAAAATGATTATTTGAAAACTGATAGCTTGTTATTCGTTTTTCTTCTTGTAACTTTCATCTGAAAATTTTCGAGATCATCTGTGGGACAAAGGAGCTGGATTCAATTTCCGGTGGTGGTCTAAGATTTTGTTTTTCCCTGTCTATTTCTTGTCAAGGCGTATGCCAAAGATCACACTACGTGGTCAAATACCGGATTAAGGCGGCCAAACGTAGGACTGGCCTTTCGTCATCATATTTTCCTTGTTGAATTGGCGAAAAAATTCTCTTACAGCCTTACATTCTCTGTACAGCAATACCACCAAATCAGCATGTGGCAGAACATTTTTTTAATAGCAAGAACAATGTTATCATGTTTGACAATCCTACCATCCTAGCACGAGAAGACAGATAAGAGAATTACTTGAATTAGTTTAGAAGATATCTGCTCACTACTCATTGGTTACCAACATTGAAAAGAGTTACCCTGAAACCCTAAGAAACCTCCGCCGAGCCCTAGGAACTTACCTAGCAAGATCCCACAACATCTAGAAGCCCTGGACGAGTATAAAAATCTCTCCACGAGTAGAAGAGTAGAAGTTAAAAGACGATCTCGAGCTCTGAAGACGTCTCTATGCCACACGACGAAAGGTCAGAAAAGAAGTTTTCTTTTAAAACCAGGACAGCCAAGAAGACGCACTTTTTTGTTTGTTTTGATATGTTAATCAACTTTATTTTCATTTTATTTTTTATGCTTTGAGACGTTCTCATTTAAATTTTATAACAGAAAACTTTTAATCATTTAGAAAAAGAAAATTTTCATCATTTCTCAAACTTCGTTTCATTTTCAATAATTTATTAATTAAAAACAAATCATTTAATTACAATCCAGCTAAGCTTACATTTTTAGATGTTCGCTATCACCAGCACAGAATCGCCGAAAGATATGCTTCAGTCATTTGAAAATAAGCGTTACGGATCAATAAAATTCATGGTGTACTTTTTTATTTTTTAGAGATTGTTGATCATAAACTTCATTTTTTGATATCCAAAACTCTCTTTAGAATATTGACAGTAAACATTAAGAATTTATTAAAGAAAAAAATAGTATTAATATGGAATAGTCTTTGTTTCTCTTCAAGAAATATTTAACTAAAAATCAAAAGTTTTTGACTTCCCCTGCGAGAATTAACAAATGGATTTTGGGTCATATTTGGAATATGAGAAGAACTTAAATTATGTATAAGCTAATAAAATTGTTTACTAAATCATAAGTCTTAAATTCTATTGAAAATGTATGTAATAAAAATATGTAAAGTAATAGAAATATTCGGTCACTAACCTCCACTGAGCTTATACTGGATGATATAGCGAGAAATAAAGGTGTTTCCATCATAAGGAGTTGACCAGGAGATCTGCATAGAACGCTTGCTCTGGTCAATTACACGGACGTTGCGAGGTGAGTCTGGAGGCTCTGTAAAGAAAGAAGAAATCATCAATTATTAACAATTTAGATCTTCTGTAAGATCACTGCAAATGCAAGTAAGACACGCTGCGTAATAAATATTTAATGTTATTTGTAAAAATGTTCACATTAAATAATTAGTCTAATGCAGAGAGAAAGCTCTGAACAGAACTCAAAAACACGCTTCTAACATTCTTAAACAGGATCAATAAACTAAAGCAATGCGGAAGATAGTCAGAAGTTATTTCGTCCCCAAAGAAGCATTCATTCTACTATCTGTTGCTGACCCTACAACCTAAGGAAAGAAGTTCTTTTTTCTACTGTATATTTGATAATGAATCACTTGACATATTCTCCCACTTCGCCGACCAACTTAAGTTTATTTATCAGATATGAGACTTAACGAACTATACTTAAAGGAATAACTAACCACTAATTAACTTATTTTCTGAGGTTTACGAACTTTTGTGGGGATGGTCAACAGTGCTACAGCGCACTGGATGTTTAGAAGTGGCGCATTGCACCGCCGGTGATAACAATAAAAAAATCCATTCATAAAATAATAATAAAAACAGATTTATATAAGTTCTCAAAAAAAAATCTACTGTATAAATCTTTAAAATCTGCCTATCATTAAAAAATTCTAAACTTATTTTATAGAAGGCGCATCGGAATTCATGAGTGAAGAAATTGGCTCAAATATTGCAAAAGATTGGTTTACCTTTAAATTAATACAGGTTTTGTGTTTAATGCAATAACAAACTCCAGCAAGCATAACATTAAAAATATCATCCATTCTATTATTATGATACAGTTAACTAACTAACAGCAGACTTATACAACGTACAATGCCATCAGAATTCTTCTATTATAATGGTTTAAATTTGTTCATTCATCCACTGACTAAATTTTACTAAAAGAAGTTATTCCACTTTTAGACTTTCAATCTATTGATCCAATTCATATTGTAAGCTCAGAAGAAAATTACATAATCAGAAGAAATCGATTAACACACTTATATTATTTACTAATTGTAGTTATATTACAAACAAGAATTCAAAGTTAATATAATTTGAAAACCTAAAACGAATGTTCCTGATTTTGCATTTTTTTTGTTTTAATTTTTAGAAGAAGAAGCAATTCTCACAAAAAAAAAACCCAGTAATAATAATAAAAAAAAACTGATTTGTAGAACTAAAAGTCCCACAATAACTACTTAAAAGTCTCACAATATCCACGCATAGCTACTAAGTAGGATATAATACCTAAATCCTTTTTAAAAATTTTAACAAAAAGAGAGGTCTGTCTACAACGAAGTTGTCGGTAGATTCTATACTAAAGAAATCGTTAGATGTTGAAGTCCTTTGATTGGGTCAAGGTGATATTTTGGTGAATAGTTATTGATTTTGTTTGCTGATAATTGTAATTCTTTTTATAAGAAACGGACGTTTATTTTTTAAGTGTTCCAAATTTTAAAGACAATGTCTATAAGTTTTAAAATTCGCGCAGTTAAAAACTATTAAGTAACTTCAGCTCTTCAAAAGCCCTCAACCATGTACACTATTAATTCTCAAACTATACAAATTATTGTCATTTGTCCACTGAAATAAAGGAAGCAGATTTCAACAATGATTATTACACGAACCAGGGATTGAAATGAGTAAAGAAAGCTCATTAATTTTAATGTTTTCGTACAATTTCAGTTAAATCCTGTTGAAGAGTCAGGCATTCCTTCATATGTTCTCCGTTCATTCGTATTAAGTCAAAGGAATTTCCAGAAGCATGAACTCCGTTACTTTCCTTGAATGCTTCACGTATAATATCGATCAGAGAAGCAAAGCCATAATTGTCCTCCAAAGGTGGCCTTGTGACTGCTTAAAATTGCAAGAAGCAGTTCTGTGACATTGCTGCATTCTTAATTGATCTTCTACGATAAATAGAATAATCTAGCACACGAAGTTTCTGACATTGGACAATTTTCATATTTTATTACGAGCCCGTAACCAATAAAACCATCGTAAAATATATTTTTACTGATGACTTAAATTAGTTATAAGTCGCAGATGGAAGTTATTTAAGAAAACATTAACATTACAATTTTAGCAGTCAAATATAAAATGTTTTCAAACTTTCTACAGTTTTTGAAGTAAGTGCATTTAACATATAAAAAAAAAATGACTAACAATAGGTCAAAATATTTCCCCCACAAATAAACAGAAACATATCTTGATAGATGCTAAATACATGAGAAATTACTATCAAGCTTTTGGACTAATTATAAAATGTTTCAAAGCAATTAGTGTAGGGAAATTAGACAAAAAAATGGCCGAACCCGGACATTTGAAATATCAAGCTGAAAATTGGTAGAAATGTTGAGAATAGTGTTCTGATTGATATCCCAAAATTCCCAAAAAATCCATCTTGGGGAAAATCCGCCATTTTGAAAAAACCGACTCCATCGTGGATTTGTCGAGTTTTAAGCATAGCGACTGAACCGAGTGTCTGATTGTATTCGTTTTTGCACCAAATTACTTAATTCAGGCTGCGCTCTCATCCAAAACACTAAAATTAATAATTATAGACCAATTTTGGTGCTTGAGAAAAAATAATATTTATTTAAATGCGACAAACGAAAATTGGTCTAAATTTATAATAAATATTATCGTAACATACAAAAAAATGAATCAAAGAAGACTTCATAACACAAGGCGTGAAGTACAGGCAAAAGCAGCAATACAAATACATTATGAAGGGTAAAAGTTAGGTAGCTTATTTCGTGTTGTCACTGGAGCTCGACTGGCTGTTCACTCACTGGCGAAAATCTTTCACTCACTGATAATGCATGATCTGAAAAATTGTAACCTAAATTAGCGTCGATTTAATAACAGTAAAAAGTAGTCTTTAAATTTTGCAGTTATTTACCGTTACTATGATAACACGTCGGCCAAAGGTTCAACGTCATCATCGCTACCCGAGTCATCGTAGTCCATACGATGTGTGCAGCCATGTCCTGCGCAGTAGCCGCACATGCTTGTGCAAAGAAAACCGTGTCTTCTTCACCCGCGTCTCTTCTCGCAACCACAGTTACAGTTGCAGGATATGATGTTCGGTATCCGCTCCGGTGCTGGTTCTTCTTTAGTTGGAATGGGTGTCAGCTGACTTGCATGATTCATCCATCCCCACTCTGCTTCCGGCAGGCGATTCCCCATACAAACCTAGAATTATTAGTTGACGACCGACACTGTCGCCCTTAAACAAGCTTGAACTTCTTGAAAGATCCCTTTGTGCCTTTTCAGAACGGAGCAGAAGTGGTATTACATCCACTGATTTTACACGTGCTTCACATACTGGAGACAGATGTGGCTGAAATTCCCTGGACGCGCCCACACAACCCGGTGCAGGAGGAACTGTAAACTCTGCGTTCACTGGAAAGTTTGTCTTGGACGGCGCTATCTCTTCTAAAACGTTGATCAATCCAGACATAGTGCCTTTCCGCATCAACATCCCGTCAAACACCGCTGGAGGCCTTGCTGCAAGTTCATATGTCAGTTACTTCTCGAGGTCAACATCGTCACGCACAACACAGCAATCGGTGAAAAAGTTGGTTAGGGTTGATTTCGACGAAAGTGTCTTTGATCTTGGCCGTTTTAGATGCAATGGCAAAAGTGATTTTGTTGTTTCGTTTTAAGTGGACTTTACTGAATCGTTGACCTGTGATTGATTTCCTTGCTTGCAAACCACGGGAGAGAGTCTCATGACAGTTAACTGTATCGTCGACTACTATACCGGTAGACAAGAATATTAGAAGGTTCGTTGAGTCGTTAAAAGGATGGTGGGACTGGAGCCAGTCTACCATCTTGCGAACGTCTGCCTTATCTCTCACTTGCAAAGACTCTCTTAGCTCCACATGTTGGTCGGAGGTTTCGGCGAAGACTCCACAAAATCTTTCAGTGGCGTCGATTACATGTGCAGATGAAGACATTGCACAAACCCATCGAGCAATGACCTTATCCGTCAATCCACGTCCATGTGTGAGCCCACCCGCCGTCTTTATGTTTCTCATCAACACTTGGTCTATAGTTATATCGGTCCATATGCCTGACCAGAACTTTGCAGATCTCCTGACAGTGAAGCAGCCTTCCTTAACAAATTGCCGGAACTCCAAGGGAGTCATAACATCCTCGAGCTGAGATGTCCCGCAGAGTGGAAATACGAAATCATTCTTTGGACACACAGCAAGTGAAGTACCCAAACTCCAGAACGTTCAGCTCTGGCAAACAGACACATGATGCCAACCATCTTAAAAGAATCGCACCCACAGCTTCGCAGTGAGCCGTCCAGATGAAAAGAGGGCTTTCAGCTTTGCTTCGAACAACTCTGCTGGCTGGACGATATACTCTGACGACAAAACGTCATCCACCGAAGTCGTTCCAGAGTGTGGTCTGAGTGTGTTCGTTTCAAGCGATCGCTGAGAAGAGAGTCTGCGTCTTGTATATCCTGAATATCGCCAACGACAGCTGCATCAGAAGATGTGCGCGGACAGCTAGAGCGTAGGCATGGCCGTTTACCATCTCGGTCACTGTGTTCTTTGCGTACACCGTCTCCCACAATTCTTCCAAGCAGGAGAACTACGTGACAGCCAAACATTGTGCGAGTTGATCCATGCGCAAACTTGGCTAATTTAAAACTTGCTGATTGGTGCATCTTTTTTTTCTGTTTTAAAACTGCAGTTAGGAGGGTTTTTATCAACAACGACAGCTTTTTAAACAGGCTGTTCAATGTTTAATTTGTTTCATTCTAGGTTCCAGTTTGGATGGGGAAATCGCCTACCGGAAGCAGAGTGGGGATGGATGGCTCATGCAGTTCAGCTGACACCCATTCCAACTAAAGAAGAACCAGTACCGGAGCGGGTACTGAATATCATATTCGGCAACTGTAACTATGGTTGCGAGAAGAGATGCAGGTGCAGAAGAAACGGTTTTCCTTGCGCATGTATGTGCTACTGCCCAGCACATGGCTGCACAAAACGTATGGACTGCTCTAACTCGGATAGCGATGACGACGTTGAACCTTTGGCAGACATGTTGTCGTAGAAACGTTAAATACCTACAAAATTTAAAGAACACTGTTTTACTTGCCTTAAATTGATGCTAATATAGGTTATATTTCTTCAGATCTTGCATTACCGTCAAAGATTTTGGCCAGGCAGATTAGTGAACAGGCAGTCGAGCTCCAGTGATAACACGAAACAAGCTACCTAATTTTTACCCTTAATTATTATATTTCTATTGCTGCTTATGATTATATTTCACGCCTTGTGTTATGAAGTCTTCTTTGATTATTTTTTTATGTTATAATAACATTTATTATAATTTTAGATCAATTTTCGTTTGTCGCATTTTCATAATTATTATTATTTCTCAAGAACCACAATTGGTCTATAATTATTAATTTTTAGTGTTTCGGAAGGTAATGCAGCCTGAATTACGTAATTTGACGCAAAAACGAATACAATCAGACGCTCGGTTCAGTCGATATGCTTCAAACTCGAAATATCCACGATGGGGGCGGTTTTTTTAAAATGGCGGATTTCCCCAAGATGGATTTTTTGGGAATTTTGGGATATCAATCAGAACACTATTCTCAACATTTCTACCAATTTTCAGCTTGATATTTCAAATGTCCGGGTCAATGTCTAATTTCCCTGGACTAAATGTTTTTGCTTCCCAATTAACAATTAGATTTAAAGTGTAAGAAAACTTCAGGAAATTAAAAATCTTCAGGAAGTATGTGTTAATTAAGAAAATGAATCGAAAACTAATTACGTGTGAAATTCATCTCAGGAATTCATCAATGGTTATGCCAATGTCAAAAAGAGTAAATTTGGGTGAAATTTGTGGTTTCAAACATCACATTTTCTATCTTTGATAAAAATCAGTTTGTGGGTTTAAATCACCGTGAACTGAAATGGTTACGTTAACTGCTTATTGAGAAAAATATGAGCTACTCTGCCTTTCAAACTATTCTCAATAACATTTAAGTTTGAAAACTTTTTATTATTACCAAGATTAAATAAATTCAAGCATAAGTAAACAAAAGTGAAAGCCTTTGCAATGAACTTCCATTATTATTAGAAAATGTAATTATTACTGTTAGAAATTGTTGACAAGGATTTCGTTTTATTCGCTTTCTTGTAATGTTTTTTAGAAATTTTTAAATATTCCAGACCTACGCTTTTCAGAAAACAATTCTGAAAATCAATTTTGATTCAAAACAGCAATGAATTAATTTGCTGATTTCCGTTTGTTACTCCTGGAATGAATAAATTCATTCCAGGAGTGACAAAACGAAAATCAGCAAATTAATTCACATCTACCAAGCAAATTAATAGAATCATATCTATCAAGAATTAAAATTTTAATAATAAGTAAAAAGAAGCTAATTACATGGTGAAATGTTGCAAAGTTGAAGAATTTACATAAATAAAATCTCTGTATGTTTTTATTAACATAAGGTAAAAGAACAACGCCAAATGATTGATTGATTGATTGATTGATTGTAGTGAATGTGTGACAAGGAAGCCCAGCATCGCGACCTGTCGGTCTATTGTGCTATCCAACGGAAATGGGGACAGACGGAGAGAAAGTAGGGTGGGAGAAGTGCAGGGGAAACGGGAGAACCCCGAGAAAACCTGTCCAGCGCGGATTGGCCACCCACGAAACCCACTTGAGAACCGAACCCAGGTACTCTGAGATGAGAGACCAATGTCGTAATGACAACGCCAACTGCGCGGCCACAATAACTAGAAATGCATTTTAGATTCAATTTTAAAGTAAACCAACTTTTTACTGTCATACATCATAACATATTTTATGTCATAAGTTTATGACCTAAAAAAATTGTAAACAAAAGAAAATAAATGGGCCTGCAAGAGATGATAGAAATACCACTGAAGTAATGCAATTTGATATACCAGCAGTTCCATGGGGGAAAATTAAGTAAATAAGAATAGAAATTTAGTGAAAAATCTGAACATTTAATTATCAGTAGTAATCTGATCTTTGATTCACTATTATTCAGTCTGATCAGAATTGGCTGATACTGACCGATAAGAATCGAAAAGCGAGCAGCAGCTTTTTACTTGTACATACAAGTTCTATTTATTAAAAAAAAATTGTATTCAACACTAATAAGAAGAAAAATTTTATAGGAACATTTATCACAAGACTGTATACTATTAATTTAACATTATTAATATGAGATTAGTAAGATATTAGTAAAGTAAAGCACTAGTGCTAAAATAAATCCACAAACAAAATGTTTAAGCCTGCTGCCATTTAATTTCGTTTTTTATGGTCCAGTTTTTGTGTTCGTCCTATTTTGCTCGACATTTGAATTCCTGGCAGCGTTGGAAGCGTCTATCGGCTTAAGGCGAGGGTGTCAAAAGCAAGGAAGCAGTCAAAGGAAGAGAGCACTTACCCTGAACGACGAGTTGGATGGTGGCTTCGTCCTTGCCGTATGCATTTTCAGCGTGGCACACGAAAATGCCAGAATCACTTCTCTCGGCTCGTGAAATCGACAACTCCGACACGATCCCGTTCTCCACCGCGTTTTCCCTCACCTTGTACCTGTCAACAAGAAAACACAAGGTCAGCAAGAGAAAATGGAATTCTGGAGTATACAGATCATGCACTAAACGGTTCTTGCTAAAACAAAAAAAAAATGCTGCTAAAACAAATGTTCAAATTTGTAAACTTTGTCTCCAGAAAAGTGCTTTAAAAATTCTAAGTAAATATTAGTGTAAGCTTTAGTAATTTATGCTAACACAATATAATTAATCAAAAGGAAATCAATTATACGTGTTGTAAAAGTAAAGGAAATTGAAAATCCCAAACCCAAATATAGGCTTATTGTTAGGAAAAAAGAAGACACAAACTTTACATCTGTTTATCTTAAAATCAACTAGCCCCCCCCCCCCTCGTAAGTATGAGATATTCCAAGAAGATCGATTCCAAGCGGTTATGGCGGTACAAAGTGATATTTTATTCCTTTTTGTGGACGGAGAGAAGCTAAAACAATGAATATTCACATGTAAATTATTAGGCTATTATGGCTAAAAATAATGGGCTAATTTTCTATTAGGGTATACTATTAGCTAACAATTAATGGGTTATTTGCTTTTTTCTCTGTCTGTTCTCTCATTGCGCCACACATACACAAAGGGAGTGATACGAACCAATAATTTGAATGTAGTCCCCGTGACCTAATAGTTAAGACGTCTGACTGTGGCTCAAACGGTTACAAGTTCGATTCCCGTCGCGAACGTTGAATTCAGTGTAGCCATGTTTTCACAGCGCCGGACAATGGAAACAATGTTGTTTCAATTGTTGAACTGCGCCGGACAACTCGGAAAAGGAAGATTTTATATAGTAATATAGATTGGTTTAGAATCATCAAAAAGCTCTGCCGGCAACTCAATGAAACTTCAAGGTTAAAAATCCAATTTTTTTGTTTGCTATCTATGAATTTAATTCTTCAATTAAATATTAAGATGGAATAAGAATAAAAAACAGAAAATGTTTGAGTTGCTGAAATTTCATTCCTCAGTTAGTGCACTGTAACAAAGTTTAGCTAATAAATGTTTTGCTGTGAGAAACAGTAGATAATAAACTGTTTTAAAGACACATTCAAACAATAAAGAAACATAGAATTAAATGTTTAAAATTTATATTCTTAACAATATCATTTCTAAGTCCTCATTATTGGAGTTATTAGGGAAATGTGCGTTTCACTATATCCAAAATATGGTAATTTCCTAAATTCTAAAAAAATACTATTCAACAGTCGAATAATTCCATTTTTCAAACAAATTATGGAAGTGTCTGAAGGAAAAATTCAATAAAAATATTCACCACATTTTATATTCATTTTCAAAATCCCCTGAAAGAGATAAACTTACGGGTAGGAATCGAAATCGGAAGGCACCATTTCCGGGAGCGT
>JAFIDM010005346.1:20114443-20126718 GCA_023159025.1 Thereuonema tuberculata
CTGAAAAAGAAGAAATTATCTGGAATAGAAAACAAATCTAAAAACAGACAAAATAATTTAAATTTTTCAAAATGTGAAAAAACTAAATCCCTATTAGCTTATATCAATCTTTGCTTTTGTTATTTAGGTGATGATAACGTGAAAATGTTACACTGTTTGGAAATCTTCCAATAACACCGTTAGTGAAGTATTAGGTGGAAAGCCAAGTTTTTACTTCATTTAAGCTTTTTACGATGGCTTTTGGATTCTTTTTCCTCTTGAAGAAAACACGTCCAGTGATTAATTAATGAGATTTACAAAAGGAGCTTCCAATAGCAGTATTTTTTTTTAAACTTTTTTTTACTCTACTCCCCCACATAAAGAATAGCCACAGAGTTTTCTGGCCAGTTATTTCCGAACCGAGATAAATCAACCGAATTTCTACTCAATAGACGAGTGATTTATGAGACCCGAGAAATCGATGTCGCACTGAATTCAAGATGTTTTTCTGTGAGGGAGCGGGGGTTTGAATCTATCGTTACTCCCTAATCTCTGACGCACAGGGGGATCATATGAAATTACACACTAAAAGACATACGTTCCAAGTCGTTTTCAAACATCACAATTACGGAACATAAGGTAAAGCAAAAAAAAAAAGTATATATATATATGTTCCGTAATTTATATACCGTATATATGCAGGATGCTTTTAAAGTTACCGACAAGCATCATTGAAGGGTTCTACAAAGAATAATCTCTAAAAACAAATGTACAATAGACATAAGGTCGGAAATGCAACTTTTTCTAAATGTCGATAATCAACATAGGGGTTATTTGATGACGTGAAGGAGAACAATGTATTATGTCATTGTTTTGTTCGTTTCAACCTACAGCCAGCATCCATCCTAGCGGTGAATGATGTAAGCGTAGTTATTGTTACATGCTTCCACAACAGTTTATTGTGACTATGGTTGAAATGTGTTTTGGATTTTTAGTAACACATGAGTTTGTATTCGTTTTATTCGTTTGTTTTCTGAAATGGCAGACATGCATTTGATGGGTGTACATCATTAAATGGAAATAAAACACATCAATCATACCAAGAACATTTCCAGTACTTCACTACAAAGTATTTATTACGCCTCAGATCGACACCTCAGAGAAAAGGGTAAATTCGAGCCACAGGCAAGCAATGGAAGGTGCTAAAGTGTTAAAAATATAAATATCAGAAAAATAATTGTCAGTGAAAATTATCTTTTAGTTTGGGATTGAAGGAGAGAGTGTAGATACAGTTCGTCTTTAACTCTATGCATTATTTTAGAGTCGGGCTATTAAATCAGTAAGCAATATTGCTTTAGTTTAAATTCAGTGCGGGAAGAAGAACGTGAATCTATTGATGAACGTGTGAATTTTAAGAATCAGTTTGGAAAGGAAGGAGAGTGGCTAACGTTGCTGCAGCTTTTGAATATCAGATGGTTCGTGATGGAATGCAATGAAGAACTGCTATCATTCCTCTCCAAATTACTTTTGGATACGGAAATGACTTAGTCGAGATATCAACATTTACCAATAGGAGATTCCAGAGGAATTTTAGTCCTAGACGAATTTCCCTAGAAGGATTACAATTTACATTCTAATACCTTTTCCTAACAACGATGCATCTGTAATTGTTGATTACTTGCTGAAGTGCAACAGCAATTGCGAAACATCAACTTCCGATGGGGATCAATTTTGCTTTTTCTGGCACATGAAAACAAATAAGTTACTGAAGTCCACTGATTAATTTAATTTCTATTTCAGGAACGTTTACTTTTAGAAGTCAAATAAAACTTATTAAAACTTAATTAAAAGTTAATTTATCCTTTGTATTTAAACCTTTTCCATAAAATTCTAGGAAGAGGTCAAAATTTAAAACAATGAACGAAAATATATTCAAATATGGAAATTCTAAAAAGACGTAGCGACACTGCGATTTTATTTTATTTCCTGATTGGGGGTTGGATGAGTATTTTAAGCAACTGATCTAATTTTTACGTTATTCTTTTTTTTAATAACTGTTGCTAATGTACATCACATTTTCAGTAGATATGGAAAAGCAAATTTTAAATTTTAATATATTTTGTATGGATCACACTAATATCAATTTTGAATTATTTAAAAAAAATAAGTGTAACATCTATCTAACAAAAATATCGAGATTGGTAATCATAGGCGGTTCTTTATATAATATTACATTCTTTATATTAAAAAATTTAAAATACAACTTTATATTAAGATGAATCGAAATAATGATTTCTTTTTAAATAAAGTATTTTTCACTTAGAGATAAAAAAATGATAACAATGAAGATACACTATTTTATTCTTGATTTCTTCGGAGTTTTAATGCTCAAGAACCTGATGAAATACTCATTATTATATTAAAAAAAAGAATACGTTACAATTTACAGAACACTACAGCATTACTGTAGTGATTTACGAGTCAAACTAGATCGAAATTCCGGCTTATTTTCGTAACTATGGAAAAATTTCATCTAATGTTTATTTACTATTCGAATTACCCAGGAATGGTTGACGGTTTAGTGCTTAAAATTGAGATGGATGGGTTACTTGATTCTGTTAACAACCACAACAGAATTATTGACATGTTACAGAACAGAGGTATTCATAATTAAGAACTGTCAACAAGAATAAATCCAATTAGCACGCTAAATTTAAAATACCAGCAATGCTATTTGTAGTTGTTTGTAATTACTAAACAGTTTGCTTTAAAATCAACGATTTGAAATTAGGCTGCAAGCTTAATTACATTGTTCCCATTTATAGCATCAACAGTCACTTTTAGACTCTTATACCATTTAGGCATAGGCAAGTACAATTAAAAAAAAGTTAAGTAGAACATTGGAGCTTTTGTTTTACAGTATTAATATGCATTAAAATGAAAGTGAAGGCAAAATGCTTTTTAGTTTACCAAAAATGTAACAGATACCAATCAGCCCATTGGGTTTCGGAATTTGGGTCTTACCTCTATCAGAGGTAAGGTTGCAAAATCTATCCTAGGAAAAGTAATTAATCTTTAATATTAAACATATGTTTAATATTAAACATATTAATATGATTTGGTATTCTATAGGAAACCTTATAAAAATATAGGAACTCCTTTTCTCTAGATGTCAGTGTCTCATAATACATCTCTTTCCGGAGTTGTCAATATGGAATATTAATAAATAACGAATTTATATAAATAGTCGAGTATCAAAATAACTTATCAAAATTGAAAACAAATGATGCTTGTTTTGTTTCAAGGGCAAATTTATTTATAAAAGCTGTTCTTCAAACAGCCTAACTTTTTAGAGTTCTGGGTAAAGGGACTCCTAGGCAGAAGTGCTGGCAGTTCGTCAAGTACTTTCCCCACTGAACTGCACAAGCACCTACTAATGACAACGGCGCTAAGCTCTGTGTGATTCTGGGATGATAATTGTCACCATTACTCTCCCGTAACTGCTGATGAAGACAAGAAAGACTTAAATGGTGAGGCAAAGCAGAAGGTATTGCTCGTTTTCTGAACTTAGTTTAGCCTTCGAAAGACTTAGGAAGATTTACATAACCAAGCATTTACTTCGTTACTTTACTAGAACTCAAGTTATCGATGATCTTTTTGGGTAATGTCTCAGAAACAAATTGGCAAAGTAAGATACATGATAAGATTCGGTTGCCTTCTTCTTAGGCCAGGAATTATAAACATTTCTTCATTGGTGAAGCAATTACAGTAAACTATGATTAAAGTTAAAACACAGAAAAATCTTGCAAGTGAAAACTGTAAGTGAAAAATAATTTTGCAGAGTCAACATTTTCCACACAGAATAATGTCGAGTATTAAGAACAAAATCTCTTGTTACCACAACTTTTTAACAAATGTAAATCAGAACAACAAAAGAGAGTAAGTTCTTAAACTCAATAAACTACGTAATTTCAATAAAAATATAGAAATATACTATAATATCTGAAAAAGTTAGATTACTTTGGAAAAATTAGATATAAAGAGCTTAATACACAAGAGGACACAAACTTTACGCACTATTAAAATGTTAATTTTGTGACATTTCTGCTCATAAACATTTCAGTTAATATTTAAGTGGAAAAAAGTAATAAAAGATAACATGATAACATTCAATTATCAAAAATATTAGAAGAAGGATTATCATGAGATTGACAAATAGGTGAAGAAACATTTTTTTTGAGTGGTTCTGAGCTCCAATGATCTGAAAGTCAATTTCTGTATTTTCTTTTAAATATAAGATCGCTTTAATTTCATTTTTAGTTAGGGACCGAATACTCTTTCTGTCATTATTTAATACATTAACTTATAGGAACTAATTCATATTCCATAAGTCAACAAAGTCAGGGTCGGCATAACTTTTTTTTTGTACCAGTTATTATTAAGAAACACAATCGAAAATGTAACAAAGTAATTTCAATAAACATAACTTATTACGTCAAATAATTAACATAACTTAATTCTCTTATTCTTTATTAAAGATTTCTTGAAAATGCTTAGTGATACGTCATTCACTTTAAGGGACTTATTCCTATTAAAGAATCCACAGCTGTTAATAAGGCATGATTCCAATTTAAAAGGCTTAGTCTCATCTTTGACATTAAATACATTAAAGATTCTTTTAATTTTGAAATAATCCTATGTCTGATCGTCACAATTATTTTATTGTTGATTATTTTTTCATTTTATTTAATGTAAATTTATTATTTGATGTTTAAGGTATGTTCTTTGTTATTGATTATTGGATGTAATATGTTATGTTAATTGTTTGATGTAATAAGTTATGTTTATTGAAATTACTTTGTTACATTTACGATTGTGTTTAAAAAAGAAAAGAGAAAGTTTTTCTCTTCCTTTCTTCATTTTGTATTTATTTTATTTTATCCTGATGAAGTACTTTAGTTAGGATGAAATATAGATTTTGAAGAAGTGAAGGAGAGTTTGTTATTTTGAACCTAATATTTACTTATATATTTTAATTAAAATTTAATTTAAAATGCAAAATATATAACTTTTGTTGTTCAATTTGACGAAATGTTTGTATAAACATTAAAACCTTAATTAATCAAAACAAATTCTTAGAATGCAGTTAGAAGTATTACTTCGATAAGTCTATCTAAATTCATAACAAAATTATTAACGGAAAAATGTTATACTTCAGTGATAGACTTTTTAGTCTGTATTTTGTATTTGTCATTACAGACCAACGGTCGCGGTGCTCGGCTTCCCTGCCACCCAAACTCACCACATAACATAACATGTCATTTCTTTTCATTTTGAAAAGTTAGATAAGTAATTCATATCTTTCCTATTAGATCCTATATTATACTTAGTTTAGCTGTGAATTAACTGTAGTTGAGGCTCATCTAAATTAAGCTCCTAAACAGCTTACATTTCACAAGTTCTATAAGATTAAGATTAATCCTCATGTCTTTTACGATTTTGTATTTTTAATCTCGAAGTTATTTACTTTAAAAAAATATAAAGCGATAAGACCGAAATCTTCAAAAATCTAACTTATCGATTCTTAAAATAAGAAACTCAAAGTAATTTCGGGAAATCCTCAAAGGACAATCAATGGCAAATAATGATTTTAGCGAGAGTCGCTCGGACCAAGCTGTTCTTCACCTTTGAGGAACGATAGGTAAGTAGCTTGGAGCGGAATAAAATGGATCGCGACCCAAATAAGAGGAACTCGCCAATCAGCTTAGTCTCCGAGGGCCAGTTTTGCTTATGCCATCCATTTCACGGAATGGATTTCTTCTTTGCTCATGCATATCGGGCTTCAGATGCAGGAGATACGCCGTGCCTGTGTGTGTGTTTTATTAGTATGGATGAAGAAGCAGAATGACATACATTGATTTCCGTATTTGTTCCGTTCCGTTGAAGTCCTACAATCTCGGTGATTGACGGGAGGTCTTTAGAATTCAGCTTCGGCCTGAAGATGATAATTTTGTTCAGAGGAGATCGGTGGAATTAGGCGGCAGATCCAGTGCACCAAGTCTTCCTTATTATATAAGCAGCCAAAGGAGGAATATTTCTTAAACTGGAAATTGAAGCGGCCTCTTATTATCGATTAAGTCTGTAATTTGTGGACTATTTCCATATATACGAAACCATTTCTTTCCGGGAGTTGGGTTATTCAAATTGCAAATCATTCACGCAAGTTGAACTACGTGATCATCTCCTCAATGAAGACTCTCAATTCAGACTTCCATTCAAAATAAAATAAAAACCGTTCCAAGCACTTATTACTTGAAAAGTCCATCCTATTAACTACTATACGACTTCGTAATTGGAAGAGAAGGATTCCATTTCAAAACTTCCTAAGAATTTACCTTATTCTCTTGGACAGAATTAACCTAAATATTCCTTGAGTTATAAGAAATAACTATAATTGCAACTTTATTTATTTATTATGCTGTAAGATAAATATATAAATAAAATGTATAAAATAAATAAAATCTATATAAATAAAAATGTAAATGTTCGTTTGTTCAAAATCTTAAATCTCCGAAAGTTCTTCACCGATTGCTTTGAAATTTTGACACAACTTTGCATTCGAATACGCAAGTGTTTTTATATACCTATTATAAAGATGTCACACCTGTGACAGGTAAAAACATGCTTTTTTGACAACCCCAGGTGTGTGGCGCCAACCCGCAATATATCTGAGTTAAGCGGATAAGGCTACAACGGGCTGGAAAGTCGTATATTGTCCGATCTCGATATTAATTTGCTAAATAAATAAAGTTTTGGTTTTTAATGCTATGTATGTAAGGATTCCGGAGCGAAGCGACTAATAAAATTAATAACATTAATAGTCAGAACAAAAAATAATACGATTTTTCATTTCAAAGAATATTCAATCCTATCCGTTAAGCAATTTATAGTTACCAGGTGAACCAGATAAGATCGATAACTAGTTGGTAACTGTAAACTTATCAATAAAGTTCATGTAATCAATGTTTATATTAGCATAAAATGTTAACTGTTGTTTAAGGAGATTCGTATAGTGCTTCTTTCTAATCTAATTCTAGAAATATATGCGGAGAGCAATAACACTAATGTACATTTGTATTTCAGCTTTAAAACGAAATCATTTTAAATCGTGAACAGCCAAATTTAAAGCCAATATCATGCATTTCGTTTTTATTTATTATTGTAGCTGCTTCGCTATGTTCCAAAATCACTAGGAATTTTCCTTTAGTGATCGTGTAACACATCTAACATTTCACCTCCAATGTAAATATTTTTAAAATTACCTTGACCTTGTTGAATATACAACATTCTAGTAAAATTTATAATTCGAAAGTTTTGCATTTAGGGTTTGGTACAAACGTTAGACAAACAACATACATAACTTTGGGTAAATATACGCTTACCATTTATATAAGCGCGAGTGTTTGTTTGTTTGTCTTGACGGTTGTCGCCATTTCTCAACGGATCTTTACCAAATTTGGCACGGAAGTTTCAAATGCATCGAAGAATAATGCAAGAACAACGAAAAGCAGGATCCCCACTAAGGAGTGTAAATACGGGGCAAACATTTTTGAAGGGTACGCATATCTCTTTAATTACCTCTTTAGTTAGAAACACAAAATGTGATATGAGTATTCTTTATCAAAATACAAAATATACGTATTCGACGAATTTTCGATATTCGGATAATAAGGGATGTAAACGGGGGAAATCTTTCTTTAAAGCTACCCGCACACGAGGGAGCTTTTTCTGTGCAACTCGAGGAAATTGAGGTGCACAGAAAAAGCTGCATGCGACTATCAGTGCGCAAACGATGCAACATTGTTAGCGCCGCCGTGCGGACAACAAACGAAGCACACTACGAATTTGAATGACATCACTAGACATGACGTCAAGGATACTGCTGTGATATCGTTCCAAAACTAAATATTTGTGATTTATTTTAAACATATGAGAAATATTTTTATAATATTATTAGCCGGTATGTAATCGCAGTTGATGGCAATAATGCGATTCACGAATAACAACGACCAACAGCCAATAATAATCCATTGCTCACTGAAACAATGACGTCATGTGGCAGTTTCCGGAAATGGTGAATGAGCGAAACTCTGCTTGCGATGTGAAATATTCAAAAAAACTAGGTTTTTGAAACGTTCTGATACATTCTGCCGCATTAAACTACTGCATTTACATATAAACTGTATTTATGTGTGAAAGAAACTCGAAATAATCTGATATTTTTGCTGTATTCGCGATTCGCCCATCTGAAGTGAAGGAAAAATGTTTCGACGCCATGTTTCTTACTTGAGCATGACGTCACGCCTGACGTATAAAAATGCTGCACTGTGATTGGGTAATTCCATGCAACTTTCCGTGGTGCACCGCCGTTCTGTGAAGCTTTTTTTCCATGCAACTTCCGTGCAACTTGGCCCATGCAGCTCAAAAAACCGCTCTAGGCATCAAGTTGCACATGCAACTCGGCCAAAAGCTCCCTCGTGTGCGGGCTACTTAAGGGTATGCATATCTCCTAAACCCTTTAATTTGCAACTACGAAATCTCACATTAGTGTCAAAATTTAAAGTATATGTATTCAACTAATTTCCGATATTTGAATCCTAAGGGGTTGAAACGAGGTTGGACGAGGGTGGGGGTGAACTTTCCTGCAGGGTATCCATATCTCCGAAACCACTTGAGTTGCAAACATGAAATTTCACATGAAAGTTTCAGTTTTTTGTTTACTTGATGTATTTTGCTGTTTTCGAAGAAATAAAGCATCTTTGTACGTTACTTTTGAAAGGCTTCCTGAGCGAAGCGACAGTAGCAGGTCTAAATAATATAATTTGGTTGTAACAATTTGAAAAGTTTCAAAATGATCACAATTTCAATTTCTTCGTCATCCACATTAAGATAACTCTTTTTTTGTTATCCGCGCGAAGCGCGGGTATTTTGCCAATGATTGAATAAAAACTGCATCGAAATCAAGCAATCAATCCTTATCAAACAGTGTCTCAGCAAATAGTTTTCCTCAAAATTAAATTCCACATTTAAAGAATGCAAACTGTGCTAAGTTTGTATCAGTACTTAATAAACAGTATTTTCATGTCGATATATAACGCAGTAATTTTTATGGGGCGGTATAAAAGTATTCATATAGATAACAGCTCATTTATATGTTTAATTGCCTAAATAGAAAATTTCGTGTTCTGGCTTGTCTTTTATTCTATTACGCAACTTCAGTGGCAGGATATTTCAGTTATCTTTCACTGATTTGCTTAAATGACATTTGAAGTTCCAAATCTAAAATACATGAAATACTGACTTGTTGTGATTTTATTCCAAAATTCATTTAAGTCTTGTTTTTTTTAAGTTAATATTAAAATATTAATATTAATAATATTTTTAATAAATATTAAAATATATTTTACATTTTGAACTGCAAAAGTCATTTAAACAAATCAATGAACTAATGTCCCGAGAAAGCAGTTTAACAAAACATCAAAATTCAAGAAAGAAAGAAATGTATTGAAAGCAAAATCACTAATTACTGGAGAAGAAAGCTGGTTTGACGGATCTATACATGTTAAGACACAAAAAATGCAAAAATAGGAATCACTTTGTTGAAAAAAAACTTTGGCAACAGTTTTTTTCCTCCTTCTCTTGTTCTTTTACAAAACATTAGATGTCCGCCTATTACTTTCACATAAATAAAGGAAGCCTTTAACTGATTTCTTAGCAACTCAACGACTGAAGCACTATAAAGTGAACAACAACTCATTAGGAGCCAATCACGAAGATGGATTGCACTGGGAGAAGTGAAGGCAGCAACGATTGTTGATTGGATAAAAAAATAATAATTGCTGAATTTTCTTCAGTGTTTTGGAATTCTCTTTACTGAAAAGTGATTAAAAAGGTCGGTATCGGAATTACCTTTATTTGAAGATAAATTTTAGGAAAACAAGAAATTTTATTAAAACATATTTTATGGAATATGGGATTTGATGTAGGTGCTATTTAGACTATCCATAAGAGAAATGATAAGAAAATCTTCAATGAACAGGTAAACAAAGTATCCGAAAGATAGATATGCAGACAGAAACAAACAAAAACACAAATTGAAGTTAAGCGATGTTAACTTTAGCAAACAATTATTAAGAATAAGATGAGATGGAACAACACGTAAAACATCTTTTAGCCGATGGTTCTTAACTTGGGCAAAGAGTATTCAAAGAGATATAGTTAAAATCCAAATTGGGGGTTTGTCTTATCTTTTATTTTTTTTTAATATTCTAAATCCACAATGATTTTAATTGAGAATCTGGCTGACGAATGACCCAGTCAAAATGGATGAAAACCACTCTCTGAAACAACATTTATATAATAGGGGAGACCGGGGCCAAGTGGACTTAGGGGTAGAGTGGACCGTTGACTTTAGTAATTCGTGTAGACGCTAGAATGTGCCAAAAATCGGATAGAAGGTTGGTGCCAGTGTGGCGCTGCTACCACAAAAGCGTCAGTGAATTCGGCTTATTGGTGGCAGTGAGGTGATCGATTGTTTTGTTTTTGTTCAGGTAAGTAAATGTCCTCAAAATGAAAGATGACCGGCGGAAGTTTGAACTGCGCAGCCCTTCCGGTAGCTGATCAATTATGTTTTCCTGTCACAAAGGATGACGTAGTCTGTTTTCACTGAGAAAGACATGTTGATAACGCCAAATTAAAACTTCTCTCGACTATTTAGCGTTATTTCAATACCAGTTGCTAACAATAAGTATTTATATAAATAAATAAATCTATATTATTTATAAATACAATGCTCTTTTGCAAAGTGACAAGCGATTAGCACAATGGCGGCGTCCTTTCATGAAATCAGACGGACGTGCCTGACCAGAATAATGGATGATACATGCGCAGATCTCACAAAAACAGGGCGGCCATCATTCATTGGGAGGACAATAGTGTTGTTTTTACTTTAATATTGCCATTCAGTGATGCATTGAATAACACAACCGTAATATACATGTAAAAGGCGTCAATCTAAAGATCATTTTAAACTATAGTATGAATTGAATACTTAAAGTAGTCGATAGTTACAACTGAAGGAAACGCCAAAATGGCGATGGGGCAGAGTGGACCGAACGACACGGGGCACATTGGACCAGTGGTCCACTCTGCCCCGCTGTTTTTACAATAAAATATTTTGGCACTATACATTATATTTTTTTTCTATATTATATATTTACTAGTCGGCTACCCGTCGCTTCGCTCCGGAAGCCTCCCTTATGTAGCGGAAAACAATTTTTTATTTATTAAAAAAACACACACACACACATATACAAATTACATCAAGGAAACTAAAACTAAAATTTTTTAAAAGCTTTTTTTTAAATTTAACTTTTGATGTCTATATTCTCTCAATCTACGACTGCTTTTAGAACCACCTTGTAAATCATATATCTATGATATATTTTTATTTTTTACAGAGATTAGAATATAGGCCTAGTGGTCTAATGGCTAAGACGTCTAACTTCTGAGCAGTATTCTACCTAATAGAAATAGTGCATCTTTCTTTCTTGACTATCTTTTTTTTTTATTCCTATAGATACTTTTCAGTGGTTTTCGAGTTAGAAATAGTGATGGTTTTTGAGTTGCAAATAGTGATTTTTTCGGTATTCCACCTCAAAAAAAGAGTGCTTCTCTCTTTCTTGACTATGTTTTCTTTACTCCAACATCTGGCGTGTACACCCACATATTTTTCAATATCACATAGGATTTGGTTAAGTAAGAATATTTAAAATATTGCAACGTTTCGGCAATTATCGTTCTAATTGTCAGTTTCGAATTACAAATAAACTGACTGATGTGAAATAAATAAACAATCTTGAGATTCAAAAAAAAGATTGAATACATTCCTTATTGATGGGGGAAATGAAAGGAGATATAAGTCAAAAAACCAAATGAAGAGAGTTGTAGTCCCTATGGCCTAATGGACAAGGCATCTGACTTCGGATCAGAAGGTTGCAGGTTCGATTCCTGTCGCGGATGTTTCATTGTAAAAATTATTTCTATTTTCCATTCTCTCAGAAAATTGCGCCGGACAGACACACAGACAGACAGACAGAGAAATAAAAGATTTTAGTAATATAGATTAGGCCTATTATATTATATTGTATTACATTATTACATATTATATTTTTTTATATATTTTTTTATTTAGGCTATTATATATTATGTGTAGCCTATATTATTAAAGGATATTA
>JAFIDM010005346.1:20126818-20166369 GCA_023159025.1 Thereuonema tuberculata
TTATATATTATGTGTAGCCTATATTATTAAAGGATATTACCCCTTTAGTAATTCCTCTCAGCAAGTACCGTAATAAGGGAAGACTTCGTGCGAAGACATATTAATCTTCGAAAATAGCCAATTTACACATTTAACTGTTATTAAATTCTAATTAAAAATTATGCAAACTGTCACGTTGTGGAATTGACAACATGACACGATTAAAATCTTGGTCTCTGAGGGAATATATTTTGATTTTTAATAATTGTATTGTTGTAATTATGTATTTGAATTTTTGTATTTGATAAAGTCTTGTATATTATTATTGTGATATTTCATGGTTAAATATTATTTTAATGGTTTGAGCTTATTTAGAAAACAATTTGTGCGAAAGAAAAAGAAAAACTTCGAAAAAACAGTTGTGCGTTGATTGAGTGATCACGTGGTGTGATCAGTGATTGAGTGATCTGTTTCGTTTTCCCATGGGAACAAAAAGAGAAAAGTTAAGTACACTCTGGCGGGAAAAATCAGATCAGTTGATGAATCTGAAACACACGGGCAAAAAGTACACCCAATCAGTCTAAACATTTCAGGAGAGGGAGCGTATTCTAGAACACACACAATTACATCCCTAAGTGAACTAACACAATTTTCAGTAACTGAAACTCTAAATTAAATATAAATTCTATACACACTTTGTTACATTAGAAAGCATTAAAAAATGATATAAATAACAATATAATCTTAATAATCTTAATAGAGAACCAAAAAAGGTCAACGGCAATACTGACGGATACGCCAGTAAAAAAAGCTCTGCAAAAAGAGCAACGAAAATCTAAAGAAAGAAAAGAAAGAGTAGCAACGAAAAACATGACTAGGCCAACAGTCTCTAAAAGCAACATAAACAAAAAAAAAACAAATAGAAGCAAAGGAAAAGGGATAAAGAGGAAACAATTAATGATTAGTGATGATGAAGATGATGAAGATGCTATGCGCCTCTCCTGTTTGAAGAACTTTAAAAAAAGCAAACCATGGCAGGAGTGGATTCAATGTACGCAGTGCAAGAGATGGGCCCATAGTTCCTGCGTAGCCAGTGATATTCGGGGTTTATTTTACGAATGCCTCAACTGCAAAGAAGATTTCTCTAGTGAAAGTGATTAATTAATTCAATGTAAACCTATTTGATATTATTCATTTACGACTTTCAACTGCATAATGATTATTTTAAATTTTCACTTGAATATGTAATATCTTAGGTAGTCTATGTTAAGTTAAACTTTATTTCATGATATCCTAAATGGCGTATTATTTTATATTCCATAAAAATCTTACTTTAAATGTTGTTATTCTTACCCGGACCAACGTGCCCCATGGGGTGGTCCAGCCTGCCCCGTGGTCGGGGCAGGTTGGACCACTCTACCATTTTTGCTTTGCGAATTAATACCAATTTTATTTATGAATATGATGAAATGAAATCAAGTATTTACATTCTTGAATAGTTCCCGATTCTGACAAAAATAAATGCAATGGAAAATCTCTTAACAAAAAAAAAAAAAAAATTCAACAAAAAAAAGTGGACCGCTCTGCACCGGTCTCCTATACTAAAGAATGCTATATATTACCGTAATTAGTGAATATTGTATTAATGAATGATGTACTACTTCATTAAAGTTTCCTTTTATCATTATAATAATGATTTCTTATATATAAAATTTATTACTGCGGTTATCTAATAGAAATAATACCTCAACCTAATAACTGTCTCAAGGTTTTCAGAAACAGTACATATCGCTTTTAATCACAGTTGCCAATTTTCTTTGGTAACCATAGGTCATATTGTAGCTAAATCTCATGGAAAGAATAAGTATTTTAACAAGAAAGTCAACATTTCAGAAATTGACGCAATTGTCGTAAAATTAAATCAACTTTGAAATGTAAATGTTTTGGAATCATTATCTTTTATGAATTTCAGTTACTGACTTCATTGCTTTGATGAAAACTGTTGTTTTCTTATCCATTCTGTTGTAAGACTAAAAGCTACAATTATGTAAATGAATTTTATTTGGTTTCTAGATTTGTTTTGATCTTTATCTTAATTTAATTCCCCACAACACCCTTTCAACCAATCGAAAACAACAGAAGAGATTGAATTCATTACTTGCGGATGTCGGAGATGTATTAAGATCGGTAAAACCTGTTTATCGAATCAAGAAAACAACAAAAACATTACATCTTATATTTCCGAAACACATCACTTCCGCATCACTCATCCGGAATCCGGATCTACCACTACCACCTCAGAAATTCGCCAGTGTCGTTGGGCCCATAAAAATCACTGCTAAATCCATACTTTTGCAGTGTATAAATTCGACCGTTTCAATAAGATGTCTGTCATTCTGTCAATATATATGAATTCCCGGCGCGTCACACATGAAAACCGCTAGGCTGGGATTCATCGTCCGCCATTGGAGACTCGGGGATCCGGTCTTTCATTATGGATGAGATCGCGAATGGATGGTCGACGACATCTGTCCGTCTAAGTAGGCAATTCTTCGCTGACAGTACTCCGATTTATTCTTTTCCGTTAAGATTTTTTTTTTCCACTCTGATTTTTTTTTCTCTCCTCATTTTATTTCCTGTCGTTTCTTTAAGGACGAGGGGATGAGCGAAATCTGCGATACAGAAATGATAAAAAAAAGGAGGGATAAAAGCCCGACAGAAAAATGAAAATTTTCGTATCTGATGGTGAATTTAGTCAAAGAAATACTTACATTATTTAAAGCTGTCTTGTGAAAAGACTAGTTTTAATCGTATTTCTTTTGTCAATGTAATTTTTACTTCCTGAGACTCTTGAAAAGAGAAACCATAAAACAATCTTATTCTTTTAAAAACAAACGAAGAAAGAAAAATAAGACCTACATTTCTGTATTTAAATATCTCCGTTCTTAAAGCACTTTCAAATCTCGGAATAGATTTTAATAAAAAGGGAAAAAAATAACAATTTCAAATTCTTAATCCTATTTTTAACACTTTAAACAATTACCAGAAGATATAAAAACAAAACAAAAAAGTTTCTAAAAAAATTTCAATAATCAAAAAAAATATTCAGTAGGCTGTATAAAAAAATAAGTAAATAACGAATAGAAAACAAAGTTCAAAAACTCTTTTTAAAATAGTATCATTTTAATATTTCGGGATTATATTTATGAAAACGTTGCGGTGATTAGCCTTCATCAGTTCAGAATGATTTTAATATCCGTTGGCTTACTAAGCAACGAGTCACATGTTGGTAGGAAAAATCATTGTTACAGAGATTGTTGTTCCTATGATGAATGATTCTTTTATATAAGATGAAGATCATTAAACGATATATTAATAAAGAAATTTTAAGAAATAAGACATTAAACCTTTCAATAGTACATTAATTTAATAGGAAACTTTTTAAATTCAACGGACCTACATTATCATATTACCATAAAAATATCTTATAAGCATATATAACAGTTGAACTATAAAATCTGGCAAAAATATAAAAAGCTCTTCGAATACAATTTCTTTATCTTCTAATCATTGTAAAGTTTAAGCAAAATTAATTTAATTGCTAAATGAAGAATAAATGTACACGAATATACATTACAAAGTTTGAACTTCAATTTCTGTAGCCTTTTTTTCACCTTTTTAAAATTTCAATTACTATACTTACATTGGGTTGAATTTAATGTTTGTTTTGTTTTTTAAAAAATCATTTAAAATTTATTATACAGGCAATCAAATGAAACTCTGTCGGCATGGATAATATGACAAACAAACGGTACCGCATTAAAGGACATCGGAATATGGGACCAGAAGATTGATTTTTGGGGTACATAAAATGATCTTGGCTGTGACTATAGTTCCTTATCTAAATCTATCTCTATCTATGCAAGTCAAAAGAGATCTTCCTTTAAGAACATAAACCTTGGACTAAATATAAATTTGAAGAGATATAGTTTTTGGATTTGAGAAATATTTTTTCGGATCACTAGTAATCAAATCTATCATACTCTGTGATAGTATTCGTACAAACTTTTATCGAATAGGTAAGTTTTCTACATAATTAAGCAAGCGAGCTTTAAACTGACTCTCCGATTTCCACTTTGTTCTGTCAGGTTAGTGATCGCAGAAATCTATACCTTCGATTTAACATAATTTATCAATAAGAGAATCTTGTAAAATCTCTCCTTTATTTTATCTCAAAATGCGCAATCCAGAAAGTGAAATGTTTCAAAAATAAACGAGAAAAATTATTTTTTTTTGAAAATCGGGATTTTTTGCAAAATTGAATATTAGTTTTCTTATCTTACATCTTATCTTTGATAAATAAAACCTTAACTCAAACCGAAGCTGCAAGTTTTCAGGATATCTTTGACTTCAGTCCCCTTTACTTCGATATTACAACATAGGAAGACAAATTTGAATTTAAGAGAATAAAAAAACAACAACTATATAATCCTCATCCAGTAAGAATAGATTCCATAATAAAAAAAACTATAATATACACATTTATTTTTACGAATTTTGTTTATGACTTCAGGCAGCCCTCGTTTTACGATGGTTCAATTTACGACGATTCAAATTTACGCCTGTTTAGAATTTGGGCCAAAATGAGGAAAAATATATTTAAAAAAATTAAAACTGCGAAAAAAGAAATATTAAAATTTCTTGAGGGAAAATGTAACCATAAACGGTGAACAAAGTCAACTTTAACAGCTGTACTTAGGTTTCTCCAACTCACCCTAAACCGTATGTATGTACTAATTATTATTTATTATTTTATATTAATTTAGTAGACCTATAACAGTACGTAAATATTTTACATTAATTTTAGTCGTAAAAATTTAGTCGTAAACATTAGCATTATTTAATTAAATAAAAACAATATATTTTAGGATGTACGGAACGCATCCCCGCTGTTTATGTTATACAGTATAATGGGTTCGCTTTACGTCGATTCCATTTACGACGCCTCTGTAGGAACGGAACACCGGCGTAAAACGAGGACTACCTGTTACCTTAACACTTAATAATACAACAAAGAAGTATATTATGATACATCTATTTATTCTATCCATTTATTGTTTGTTATTCCGTTTTTTTTAAAGGAAACTGCTGCTTTTGGAAAGAATTTTTTTTTGTTACTGCCGCTAATCGTTTATTCAGAGATTTAAGACATTTTTTGTTACTTCAGAATAATACACAGTCCCGTAAATGATGTTAAAATATTAGAATTTGAAATGATGACAAAAGAATACTTTATTCAACAACAATAAAACATCTCTTAATCTATTTTACGAATGAATTCTATTGCTTTTTAACGTAGGGTAAGATTATAGATATTGTTTGATATTTTGTTAAATTTAAATTTGTCTTCCAATGTTGTAATGTACGGTTGATAAAAAAAGTCAGAGTAAAAATACCCCAAAAGCTTGCAGCTCTGGTTTGATTTATGTTTCTTTTTTATTATTAATAAATAGAGGAAGATAGAAGTTACAGAAGAAATATTACGTCTTATCTTACAACATTACTTCTTAATTTACAATGCTTAGCTAGATTAATAAAAGAAAATTACCACTGTTAAAAAAAACAGATTTCTAATTTTTACTTCATTCCATTTGTTGTTGTTTTGCTGTTAATTTTCTATTTTACTTTTGATTTGAGTCATTAAGCACAATGTTAAAATTTTCTGTTTGTTGAAAAAGAAAAAAAATAACATTTGTTATTCATTAGTGTATGAAGGGAAAAAAATCTTCAAGATAATGGCATTTTGAAAATTGTTATGAGCGTTGTCTAGTTTTTTTCCTCAGCTTTATTTTTGATGCGTTTTTTTCCCCTGAACAACGAAACGGCAGCAGATGTCTGATGACTTGCGATGTGATACAATCGAACCCAGCAAGGTTCCAGGAATCGAGATATGAAATAGACGACTGATAAATACATGTCTTATAGAAGCTACTATCACAAAACGAATCGATTTTCTTTCCCATTCAGCAAAACACAGCGAATTACCGTCTGGTGACACGGTTGCCCTTCACCAGACAAAAGAAACGAAATTGTAAGTGGGCGATGGTTCCTCGGAGAATACAGCTACACTTATACGGAAATGACCGAGGAAAAGGAGATCAAAAGTGCAGGATAGATTTCGTATTCTTGGAAAGGGGATTGAATTAGAATTTCAATTATAATCCAATTTCCGTAAGTCCTTGAAACGCTGAAATTAGAGAAACTCAAGAGAATTGAAGCACTTAGAGCCAACCATTTAGAATAACATTAACATATCAGTAATAAAAAGCTAATAAAACTTGCCTTATATATTTCGTTTTTTTTAGATTTCAAAGTGGATATGTCCGAATCATCTGAGGAGGACAACCGAAAGGCTGCTGAGAGTATCACTTTAAGGGAACAAAGCCTAGTCCGACGTTCGCCCGTCTTCAAAACTGGGAAAGAAATCTATTAATATCATAGAGTTTCGTAAACTCTAAGAAAACGATTGGGTAATGAAGGAAAAAAAAAAAAAAAACTTAAGATCACGATCAGGATTCGAACCGGACTTCTAGAGGGCATCGTTAGACGGGACGAGCTGAATGAATATTTGTAGGATCTTACAGGAAGAGAAGTTGAACGCCGTTATTTTAAAGGTTACATTTTGCTAAAGGCTGCTTATTTGATGGAGTTTAATTTTAAACTCCATAAAATTTAACTAATAATAGAGCTTGTTTAGGCTTCTCCAGATTATAAATTAATTACTTTAAGTTTGACGCATTCCATTGTAAGGAAATACAAATCATGGGAGTTAGTTCAAATATAAAGGCAGGTAAAGTGTTATTATGAAATATGAAAGAAATTTTGCTTATTTTTAATGAATTTCTAAAATTCGAAAAGTATATGTAAGAAATAATATTTTTTAAAATAATGATATTTCACTAATTGAATTTTGAATTTTAGGGAAAAAGAAAGAAAATAGATAATCAATTACTTTAAGAGCACCTGTATTGTGTCGGGAGAGGTAAAACTAAACGATAATAAAAATTACAATAATTAAGGGTTCTTTTTAGATTGATCTATGAAACATTACATTTTTTTGGACGTGTTTATCTATTATTTTCAGGTCTTTGAAAATACAAGTCCATGGCTTTATCTTTTGTTTCTCCTAACGGGTTTCCATTCACTTTTTATGGACACTCACAGAAACACAAATTCAATAATAAAACAAAAGCTTCAGGAGCCAATTTAATGTTGAAACTTTCTTCTGTCATTCCTGCTGTCACATTAAATTGACCGTCTCTGCATTAAAATTTCATAAATACGTAACAATATTACATCAGAATTTTCTATCGCTTTAGATGTATCCTCTCTTCCACGTATAAAAGATTAGGCAATATTGAATAAAAAAATGAAATGTCAATTATCGAAATAAGTTTTTAGTGATCATTCAGTTATGAACATCTACAATACATTTCCTAGTTGCAGTAGACAAAACAATATTTCACATTAGCCTCAGTACGGAGACCTCGATGTTTTACTGGTTACTGCTCCTGGCTGATGATCGCCAAAGAACGTGAGACAGCTGTTCCAGGATGTCACTTAGTAAACAATTTGGTATCATTCATTGTTCTTTATTAATAACTCAATTGCGCAGTTTGAATTTTTATGCTTTCAAAACATTCATTGAGGCCGGTAAACGGCTTTCACATGAATTTTCTCACTTATTTTTCATTAGTGAGTTTTTTATTGCTCATTTTTCTTTTGAGGCACCACTGCGCTTCCGATATGAGTTTTAAGTTTTCCTGAAATTTTATTTCAGTTATCGTGGCTATTGTGTCCTAATATTTTGACAGATTTAAGTTCTGAGTTCTTTACTTATTATAAATAACAGAAACAACAGAATCTTCTTTTCAGTATCAAGGAAGCCAACCTTAAAAATCTACAAAGTGTATCGATTTGTACTATATATATATATATATATATATATATATATATATATATAAATATATATGCTGATGGACGGATGGACATTCGTATGTCGATGTAAAATTGATAAAAGATTTTGTTCTAAATTTTATATGCATATTAAAAGACGTACATTACCGTATCTACTCTTAACATTCGAATAAAAATGTTTTGATAATTCTTTTATTGCAAAATTGAGCTTCTTAAAGTGTTGAGAACTTTTCCTTGTTTGGAAGGACTTTCTTCAACTATAAATAAACTATTTGAACTACGAAGTTTAATAAATTGCCCACTGGACTTTTTGTTGGATAATCGCGTGGTAAGAACCAGACATTGCAGTAAAACTAGATAACTTTTCTTTTATTACCTGAAACTAGAATTGCAATGTTATTCTGGGACGGGAAATCTATTTAAGAAATTATAGGAAAAGGATCCTATAAAGTTTAGGGACCTTCGAATGAAAGAATTGTGATAACTAATCCTACAAATGTAGCATTTCCTTTTCGATTATTTTTTTAACAGTAATTCAATTAGTTTTTAAGATTCTTTTTACGACATCGAATTTTCTTTAAATAAAGAATACCAATAAAATCGTGACGTATGTCGGAATGGTCCTCCAACCGATTGTAGGAACATAAAATCAAGAAATACGACAGACCCTCTTATTAGAACAGACACACTTGCTTTGTGCCAGAATTTATTTGAAGATGATAATGGGATAATAAACATCGATTTTTCGCTGTGGGATCATTGTAAGGATGCAATGAGCACATCCATTTTTGTGCTCTGGAGCAAGAAAACATAATCATTACCAATCTTTCCAATGTTATTATCATCTAATGATGTCTGTTATGAATCCGAACACAATGGAAAGGCATATTTTTATCGTGGGTTCACACACAACATTGCGAAAACCATTATGACACAGACAAATATACATGAGATGCTCTTTTCGTATTTCAACCAGAAGAGGAAATAAAACCGCCGCAGTTAGTTGTTTCTCATCTCCCTCTTAAAGCCGGAAGCCAGAAAACGTTCTAAGTTACATTAGCTGGTCTATTTTATAACTATTTTTGTAAACAACTAAATAAAAAAAAAGAACATTTAAAGTATTTTTTTATATAGTAATATTTACGTCTTTTGGAATGGTTTGAGTGTTATTAAAATAACTGATTTCCTGTAAGCAATTTGTAGGGAAAATCTATTATTCCTCTATCATTTTTCTTCTCTTTCATGAACTTCCCTTCCATATTTTTTTACCCTATTTCCTTTTTTGCAAAAATAAATAACATCAGGATATGACAGCAGTAGAATACGTAATAAATAGTTACGTGGTAACGCTTTCGTATAACCTTAAAGGTAATACTGTAGGTCCGCATTAAAAATAAAAATTTTGTAGGGACGTTGATGCCGAATTTTATTTATCACTATTCATTATCACTGTTCTACACTAGAGATGAAGGCATACAACAATCTTACCTCTGAATACAATAGTCTTATGAAATTTAAAACATACTAGGACTACACCTGTCAATAACAATTTTAAAGACTCAATTGAGATTTGTTACACAAAACCAAGAGGCATGAAATCCATCGGATTCCTCCCGCCCCCTCCATTATTTAACAGAAACATGATGTTAACAAATAGATGGGAAGGTATTTAGATATATAAATCTTTCAATACAGTACAGTGATAGCCACCTCTTCAAGGTAATGGATGTAGTTAAAGTTTACAGTATTACAGAATTGTGAATAATAATATATTATTCAGTCTAGTTGTACATTACATAAAAATCCTTGGAAACAGCTTCGAATCCTGCACGTGTAAAACCTGTTGAATTCTGTGCAATTCGGCAACAGCCATTTAAAATCTTGAAGATGATCGCTTTTCAGGTGATTTACTTACAAACCTATTACGAACCACCTTACAAATTTCCATTTTTACTATGTAATCTTTTATTTAACTCTTAATCTAACGATTCTTGGTTTGTTTTTTCATTTAATTGTAGGTTTCATAGCGGAGATTCCTTCCTTCCCGTTCTTGGAAATTTTTTTACGCTTTCCCGAATCCCAAGAAAAATTGGTCGGGAAAATTGTCCTTTGAACCCTGGAATACCCACTTAGAAATGAACGCCACTACTCGCAATGTAATTCTTAGAAAGTTTTCCTAGTTATCGAGAATCCAACAGGTACATTATAGAACTGCAGGAAAAAATCCCAGCGAAACTCCCCAGGGAAAGTTTAAAAGAATGCCGCCAAACATTCACCCGCGACTAAGAGAATCAGCTCTGCCTTAGTCAAATACATTTGGTTAGTTTGTTTGAAATCGAATTCTGTGCAAGCAGACAAAATATTTGCTTCTCTAAGGAAGGAAATGAACGTATACGAAATAACCTCAACTTGAAGATGCTTTTAGACTCAACATAACAATTCGGCCAAAGACAACATAAATTTCCACACTTGGTATATTTGTTACAAAGCACAGATCACGGTTGTATGATTAGACAAATAATGCTTTATACTTCTTAAAGTTTCATTTCAAAAATAATAAATAAAAATTATTTGAAGAACATTTTCAATTTTCAAATGAATAATGTATGCATTTGTTTTCGTATTTATATTAATTTTTTATAACTAAAATGTTTAAATGAGATTGAAAATGAGTCGGTGATAAGTAAAAACGTATTGTATAACATAAGGCACGATTTAATAAAATCATTACATTGCTTGTATTTTGATAAAACTTGAAATGTAGCAGAAACCTACCCAAAATGATGCTCTCTGTTTGTTAATATTTACTATTAAAGTCATTTCTACTGGTGATTTACGAAAAACATGATTTCGGGAATTTTCGAGAAATCCCGGGAAATATGATGTCGGTAATTTGGAAACCCCAATTTAAATGATCCCGATTTTAATTTTCACAGAGTTCTTCTAGTATACTATAAAGAATTTTGTAATGTAAAATTTCAATTAACTGGTTCACAAGTAGGAGATACAGACAAACTGATTTTATTATCCTAGAAAAACGCATCGAGACTTAAGAAAAGTAGTATTTATTTACAAAAATGTTTATAAATTGATAGGATACACAATCTTTGAAATTCTGAAGAACTATGGATTAAAAAAAGATTTCCTGTAACTAAAGACAATTGTACTTACTTCACGTCTGATGGGAGAATTTTGTGATGAGCGGCGCTCCAAGTCACAGTCGTGGGCGTATCTCCTTTAGCCTCACAAGTCAGAAGAGCAACATCTCCCCGACGAACGGTTTGATTGCGTGAACGTACATCAAACTGAGCAGGGACTAAACACACAAACAAAATAATAATTTTAGAATTTATTTCTACTTAAGGCTACTTTGAAAATGCAAGCACACACATGTAGCCTATATAAAAAAACCACACTTTTCAAAATATGCATAATAATTAAACTGAGAGTGACTTATCTAAAGAAAACAAGAGAAAATGATAATTTCAAATAAATACTTTTTAATAAAACCTAAGTTATCAAATTATGAAAAAAATATTAAAATAAAAATCTACATTTATTAATTTTTGGTACTTTTATTTTATTAATATTAATATAATCACAGAAAAACAAAAAATAATTAAAAAAACCTTCAGGATTTTTTTAATACGTCAACAAGATACAGGTGAACAGTGTTGCCTGGGGAATGGTATCGTGGGGTTGGAGTGAAATTTCTTCACACCAAAAAGTGACGGTATGATCTCCAAAAAGTCACGATATTTTACTTTTATTTATAATTTTACATCAATTTTTTTATACTTAAGTATTTTAGACTCTTTTTCATCTCCCTGAAATTCCCTTTCTGTAAGTCGTTTCAAATTTTATAGACCATTGTTGAATTGATAACAATAACGCTGATATATGTCTTCTTGCTATTAATTCACAGTGACATATAAAACTCAATATTAGAGTTATATAAAGAAAATATGCATCAAAAATTTTGTTGTCACGTAAAAATTATTTCAGAAATCTGAAATTAATTATATTGAAATTCGAATTAATTATCTAATTAATTCCACAAATGTTTTCGACAGTGTTTATAAAAGTCTACAAAAAATGGTGAATTTTTTAAATTTTTGTTATTGAGTAAATATAATTTGTATAAGAATTACTTCATTAATACTTTCAGATAAAAAGTATTCTGCAGAGTAAATCAAATTCGCGAAATCATTTGTTTCTCATAAATATTAAATTATAAAATTTACATAATTCCCTAATACAGGTAAAAATCGCTTCATCAGAAAAATAATAAAGAGTTTATTACCAGGATTTTTATCTCCTGCTTATTTATTTATTTGAAATGAGACAATTATCCGTTATTCTTTTAAATGAAAAAGTTATCACTCAGTGCCGCAGCAGTAAATGCAGAAATAAGAGCAGAAAATAAATCATACATAATAGAGAATGAACCCAAGTCATGCAATTTGGCATTAAAACCTAATAAGGAACTTACTATGCACGTTGATGAAAACCACTTTACTGAGCCCAGCTGCTATACCGTTGGTGGCCTGACACAGATAATAGCCCTTATCGGTATCCATTGCGTGGCCGATGGTCAGGGAACCGTTGTTGTGTTGTATTACTCCGCTAAGGCCGTAAGGAAGGCCCTGATAGTTGCCTGGCATATTCCCTGTAATACAAGAAAACGGCTCATTAAGCAAGATACGATATCCCCTGTAGGCTGCAAATCTGGATTTATACTAGAATTTCATGCGTAGATTTAAAGATGTCCGAGATTCTAAAAATAAGGCAAATATTTTAAAGAGGAAATAAATATTTTAGACAGGTTTAGGATAAAGATTATTAAGAAAAAATATATAAATCTTAATCAATCCTAAGAACATAAAATAAATGAATAATTCAGTATTTGTAATTTCAGTTGATAAATCTCAACAACTCCATAAATGTGTTTCTTTACATCATTTTAAAATAATATTTTAGAATAATCCATGACGTAAGTGTGATAATATATTTTAGAGTATTTTATAAGTTTTTTTTTTTTAATGAACCAAATGTAGTTGGCATGTCAATTTTCGATTATCCCCTAGGTTAGATCGTAAAATAACGACAGTGATAATATATTTTCAGAATTTCTATGCAGTTAAATTTATCGTGATCATTCAGCGCTTTATGCACATTAAGACTTTTCGACTGCTTTGAGTCCAATCTCTAAGAAAATCAACAGAGTCACTTGAAGAACTTGAGAAATTAGGAATTCAGCTTTGAAGGATAAATTGTTTTTGATTTTCAGCATTTAATGATAATGTTATCAGATTTATCCCTCTATCTCCGTATTGAGCCGAGATAACCAATGCCAAGAGGATCATATTACATTATATTCTCGTCTCGCAATTCACTTTAAGTCTATTTTATCTACTTTTCTTGTTTTAAAACCTTTTTAAGTCCAACATAGAATTGGTGCAAATTGAATTTCAATTATAGACTTTTATTCTGCTTCTTATTTTATACTTATGCTATTTAATTCTATCTTCTGGATAGTCATTATACCTGAGCCTTTGAACAATGAATAATTCTTCTTGAAGAGAAATAATGAGATAAACAATTATAAAAATACAATAATAAATAAGAATAAAAAAAAAAGTACTTTGTACTTTAAAGCAATCATAATAGAAATAGATCAAATATCAATATTTTCCCAGTTTGTCTCAATTACATTTCGATAATAAATTAAAAATAAAATGTTAATGTATTAAAGGCGAAACAAACAAAAAACTTCTATGTAAAGTTACGTTTCTTTGTAGTAAAATTATTTAATTTCTTGATGAAATTCTAGTTTTTAACATGGTGCTCTTGTGTATCCTGTAAATATATTATATAATTAAAGTTACTATGAAAAGATAAGTAAACTGAAAAAAAAATATAATTACAATCTTAAAAGTGAAATGCGACATTTGTCAGGTAACTATGTTCCATGTCTCGCAGAATATGACTGCTTTGATCAAAGTCCTAACAGTTCCTAACTACGGAAGAAAAAATATCTATTTACGAATATAATTTCATTCCTATTCGTTTGGAGAGAATCATGGCCTGTCGTTACGATAAGTCAAGGAGAAGCGTTTCCACATAAGACAGTTCTCCCTGATATACGCAGTGAGAATAGGGGAGGTTTATCGACATGTGTGCGATGACCTAATCTAAGGATCGAAGTAAGTGATCGGTGCACTAAGTGATCGCAGTAAGTGATTTACAAGGAAATATTCTGAGACAACTGCAGCCACACGGAATCAACGAAGAACAGCATTTAAAGCTGAATATATAAGTAGCAAAGAATTAGAAGATTGATCTTCTGCTGTTATAGCGTAGAAGTCGAACATCCACAATGATCTTGCAGTACAATGATGCTACATCTGTTCTATGATCTTTACAAATGTTTGGTTTACCTTTCTCTCCAGTCATATCTACAAACATCGCTTCAGCTTCTCTTAAGATTGACAAAAAAAAAGAAAAATAGTGAACATACAAAATAATGCGTAGCTACAGCCTAAGGCATCATGAGCCGTATTTCTTTCAAGATAAAATAGGTTCACCAACAACTATAGATCAAGATTATTTTCAGAGGAGCATCAGTCTTTCTTTATGGATCTCTGGTTATGCAACACCTTCGTTTTCAGGAACAGAAATATTGGCTGAATGGAAGGACGTGATTTCATTACCCATCGCATTCACGAGATATCACGGTAATACATTATCCTGGAGATGCAGCAAAACATATTATGATGATAAAATCCATTAGAGATTTTGGAGAAAAAAACAGATTGAATCCACAAGGGCTTCCGTGTCCTGTAGCAACCATGAATTCCAATTATGTTTTGAATGTTAAGACCTCCTCCATGTTATGAACTCCTAGTAGTTGACGCTTATTTATAAGTCAAGCTTTGACATTCCTTCTTACTAGGATATGTGCAGAACTGATATGATCCTTTAGCTGTTCAGTTGAGATTTTTCAGAAGCTTTTGAATCAGCATTGAGAAGTAAGACTGTGTATCAGTAAAACAGTATACAGCTATTATGTTTTGCAATGCATAAAATTAACGTGCCTACAACTACATAAGAAAGAAAAATAAGAATAAAACGCACAAGACTGAGAGTTCACTGATCTGTTTTTTGAAATTTCCGTTTTTTGAAAGGCTATTATGTTTGTTTAAACTTTTCAGGATCGTAAATAAATGTAATGTATAAAGCTCTTCTGTATTTGTAATCATGGAATGCCTTTCCATTTATATATAATAGTTTAAAAATAATTTTTCAGGAAGTAATTTTATATATTTAATTTTCTTGTCTTAAATTTTATCTTTAATTAAATTTTTAAGTAAGTTAGTTGTTCTTTTACAACTGATGTTCATTATTTTATATTATCCTTTTTTTGTCGAACCAATATAAGTCTAATCAGTTGAGCTACATAAAAAGTAACAATTTACATTTAAAAATACGTTAATTAATTTATATTGTAGATCTATATAATTTTCAGGAAATGGAACAATTAACAATTAACCAAAAAAAAAAATTAGAGTTCAAAGTCGTTTTTAAATACAATATTTTTTTGATAATAATTAGCAAGTCAACTTAAAAATAAGAATGCTAGAAAGGATTTACAAAAAAAAGAAATAAGCAAAACCACTTGTTTTCTTTACGAATTTTCTGTTGTTTTTCTTAGCAATGTGATCTCTGATTTAACCTCTATAAGTTTTATGAAAGCAAGATATGATATGCATTATGTTCCAAAGTACAACATACGTTACTCTTCCGGCTTTCTCTTGTGATTACTATTTCATTTCAGTGTTCGTGCTATTAAATGCATTTTATTTCTTGTCTTAATAAACAAACACGAAAATAAAGTAAATAGGTAACAGTTCTTTTCTTTTAGTCTTGCTGTGGAAGAATGTTTGACAAATTTACGCAGAGTATCTTAACATTTAATATTTTCTGTTGTCAATTTCCTACTATTTAAAAATTTGGTTTGATAAATAAACTACTATACTATTTTGTTTTCTATGTTCGTAATTTTTTCACTTATTTTACTATATAAATAAACAGGACAGTGGCTAAAATGAATTAGTAAACTATAAATTTTTAAGAGATTTACCTGAAAGACCAAATATAGAAAAATTATTCTACTATAATCATTCAGGCTGTTCTTTCAGCCGAATGACGAGTATATTATTGCTTTTCAGTCATATCTTCCTTTTTCAATCTTGACTCTTTGATTGTCTTAATTTCGAACGACATTTCGTTACGCTTGCATCTGCAGATTTCTCATAGCTTCACACCTTTCTTTTTCCCCTATCGGCAGATCGAACCCATCTTTTTTTTTTCATCCTCGCGAAGAGGATTCTTCCAATACCAGGGGTGTAGTAGGGGAAGCAAGAAGCTGTGGGTTGGACAATACGATAAGAAAAGATTGGTCGCATTTACCCATTTCTAAAAATTACTTAATTTTCTTTCTTAATTGCTTCGTGCTTTCTCTACATTGTTGGCATTCCACCATGTCGTCGACCCATCCCACCAGGAATGTGTCAAGCGACGGGATGAAGAAGGTACACCGAGGGGGTCGCTGCTAGGAATAATGGAAAGGGTAGAGATCGCAATTGCCGCCAAGTTTAAGTTTGTAGCCCAAACCTCCCGCGGCGTAACTCTGGTCCGATTCGCGAGTTAATGGCCCGGAACTGAACTCTACTTATTAGGTTCGCATTAACGTAATGAAACGGCGAGTAGCAGGCGAGATAACCCGGGCCTAGGATCCCTCATTACGTGGGAGAAATGAGAAAAGTCACCATGTTGTTACTAATCAGACGCAAAAGGACGTTGAGTACCTCCTTTCCTGTCTCTCTTTAGGGATGAGAAGACATAAATCTCCCTCTAAAAGAAAAGACCAGTTAACAAGTTATTCCGTAATGCTGAAGGAAAGGATGTAGCCTAGCCCTGTATTTATATCTGATACATTACCGGGTTTATATTCGCATCAAAACTTCCACAGTTGTAATTTAGCCAAATAAATTTTTCATCAACCTTTTATCGTCTTTCAGCTGATATCTACTTCACAGAAGTAATACCATTAAAAGGGCACTATATCATATAGCTGTCAAATTTTATTTCGTTGTTGTGCTATACCGTTATTTCCTTGAATATTATTACATTTATATTATTGTAGTTAAATCCTAGACTAAGTTAAGTTGTTAAGAACCACTGTTGAGAAAGGTTTTCCTAGTCAGACTATTTTTCAATGTTAAGCAGAAAGGAACAAAAAAATTCTTAAAGAATTTGATGCCTACTTTCTTTATATCTTTTTTTTTTATTTTCCTTTGCTTTTTTTGAAATGTTGACAATAATAAGTGATAAGTCTTCATTTATTTTTAAATCTCCTAAAAATAAACATTTAGTTTTTAGAAAACTTTCCTTTCTCTATAAACTAAATAAATTCGCAAAATTTCAATTTTTAAAATCGATCAACTGTAACTGCGATGATGCTCGAGCATTTATTAAGAGGATTAGAAAGCGGGTTGTTAATTCCATTCTTTAAGGCATGACAGAAATCCAATATTTTGGTTATAATTTCTTCTGTGGAATTTTTCTCACCTTCACACACTACTTTCTCAACGAGGCGCCACACGGAAAAAAATTCAAGCACAAAAGTTAAATAGCCCTTTGCCTTTAAATATGTAAGTAAATTTCAAGAAGATTAATATAACAAAATTAACATACAGACAGAATGATTGATTTGATGAACCTGACTTTTTTATCGGAAAGTATCTAATAAATAAAATCCTTTACATAAAGGTTTTTCAGAACTTTATTGTAATTATAAATTAATATTAACAGGTATCTTCCTATACTAAAATAACTCTTCAAATATAAACACAAACCATTACTTCTCTTCCAATATCTTTTTGAAGAGTTATTTTAGTATATTAAGTAATTTTGATGTTACTTTTGGAAGAAGCTTCCTAGTTCTCACATTCATCTACAAGTCACTAATTATATATATCTCTCAGAAGGAGTAAAGTAAATTTTTAATTGATTTCTTAATTCATAATATAAACCTAAAATGAGTTTAATGTGAAGCGATTAAATTGATTTAAAAGTGATTAATAAGAGAAAAGCCTTGTTAAAAAGATATTTTTAAAAAAATGTATTTAACCTAGCAATCAGGGCAAAAATAGTCATTAATTATATCTTTTCTGGAAAGGATCTTGGCAATTAAATTTACGTCAATAGGCTTTCAACTTTATAGAAAGTTAAAATTTAATTAAATTAGTAAGTAATTTTAATTGACATTCAGTCAAAGAGAGTTTGTCTAGAGAAACGAAAACAGGCGCGAACAGCCTCAAAATTTTATATAGAAAATATTTTATAGTTTATATCTTATATTACACTGTTTTATGCAGGTAATTTTAAAATAACTATACTACATAATCCATTACATTTTCTAACTCTTTACGTCAAGAAAAATATTGTTGGACTTTCCTGCTTTTTATTCCATACGGAAAAGTTTGAAACAAATCAACATTTATTTGTTCCAGAGGATGTTTGATGTTTACTTCTGAATAAGATCAAAAGTTGAAGATAAAAGAATAATAAAAATTTGACTTTATAATGCTGCTTCCTTGTTCTTGTTTATTTGAATTCGTTTTCTTATGCAAATTATGCTTCCCCTACTGTTTTACGATTTTTTTCCTCTGTTTTTTTACAAAGTTTCCGCGTTTGTTTGATTCAATGTTTGTTTAATTTTTAGTATTAAAAGTTTCACTGATGTTCAGCACACGATACATGTTAAAGAAGCTTATTTAATGGAGCTAGTTGAAGACCATTATTTATTGGATCGGTAGAGTAAAAATCACTTAGATATAATACCGATCCGTATGATAAAACTTTTCAAAACTATAATGTCTATTTGAAATAAAAGAAAGCGTCAATTAATATTAATCTATGGATAGAAACTTCAAATAAATATTATAATATTTAGTAGACATCTGATTTTAAAACTCACTGCGTCCATCCTAGGGCATAGACCACCAACCGTTTGGGTAGAGAATAGAAAGTTTCTTTTCCATCAAGAAGCTTTCTATTCTCTGCAAAAACGGTTGCTGATCCTTGCCCTAGGATGGGCGCAGTGAGTTTTAAAATCAGAGATCTACTAACTATTCAACATAGCCTACTAGAAACCGCAAGGCTCACATCAGCCAACCAGAAAGAAAAACTGTCCCAAAAGTGTGATTTCCGGTACAATAGATGATCCGTCATCTACCCGCAATTTTTCTACCACAAATCTGTACTTATTTTTGCATGGTAGACAATAGACATTGAAATTTAATACTGATTTAGATATGTATTTGAGTTAAAACAAAAAACACATTGTGCGTCATGGCTTTTCTAAAGACCAAAAAGATTAATCTTAGTCAAAAGTTTTAAGACTAAACAGTGGCTATCTAGAAAGGCTTAAAAGTTTACAGTGTCTGACAAGTAATAGATTTTTCTCAATTTTTCTAATGTGTTTTGATTATTATCTTCTAGAAATAACGAAATAAAAATCTATGATTACTACGATGCTCACTAATGATGAATTAAAGAAGTGATGATGATGCCTTTAATTCCTTATTAGTGGTTAACAAATAGTTCACAACTGAAGATTTTAAAAAAGTTTTGTTTACCTACTGCTTTCTTCCATGTTATCGTTGGCTGTGGATACCCAGTGGCGCTGCAGTCGACTCGGATTCCACTTCCTACTAAGACAGCAGCATCCTGTGGCTCCACCACCCACCGCGGAGGAACTGAAAGAGAGACAAGTCAACATCGATACGAGACAAAGGTTTTTTACGAGCCATTTAATATTGCACTGATTGCTTTCATCTTCGTTCATATTAAAAGAAAAAGAAAAAGAAAATAAAAAACAATAAATAAAAGTTTGTCAAACAGCCAATGTTGTCTTATGGCTTAGTCGGAAGAAAATAGTACTGTTCAATCAAATGCCATATTTTTTTAAAGACTTTCATTTATTTTTAACTGAATAAGAAAAGCTTATTGACAATTTCAATAGCATTTGTAATGAATAAATTGCTTCCTTTCAAATGTTCATTGAATTTCTTCAAGCAGAAATTAAAAAAAATATAATAGAAAAATATTACTAAGAGGAGCATAGAGAACTAACGAAGGAAATAAGGTTATTTTAAAAAGTCATGTTTCTTTTCTAAGCCTAAAACTATATAATAAATTCATTCCTCAAGGCAAAAACAAACTCTTCTTTGCAAATCCAAGCATAAAAACCTATTCATGATCTATTGACGAACATATTTTTGCTTTTGATCCTAATTTAAAAAGAACATTATTGACATTTAATGGCTTTTATGAATACTATTACCAAGGTTTAGATTAAATTCCTCGATTTACTTATACGTCGATTTCAAGATAGATCTTTGTATTTGTAGAAAGACAAATAGTAAGTAATGAGCTTGTAGCACAAGCAAAGAATACATCATAATTAAAATAAAAAAATATAAAAAAAAAATCTGAGGACTAAAGTAGAATAGAAAATAATGTAACTTAGATCTGATACTGTATAAAGACAGGACATAAAGTCCATTTATCTCGATTGTAACTCAATTCTTTTGAAACAATAAATTTTAAATCTAACTTCAATGTGTAATATTGTAGGAATAATATTATACATTTATTACTTGCTAATTTCTTAAAATATGAATGACTTAAAATAGGTTTCTAAGTGGTCAACCAATAAATTACCGATAGTGGATCTATTGCTACGAAAAGACATTCTAGAATAAATTGGCCTTCTTACATTTTCATAAACTCACAAAATACATATATTCTTAATAAAAAAACCTTGTTTTTATTAGTTTATAGCAATTACTGAGAAAAATGAATGTGAAATTTGGTTACTGATAAACGAAATGAATTTTTTGAAATTATTAAAGAAAAAAATTCAGATGCAAATTAAGAATTTGGAGAAAATGGGAAAATTCGTTTCAAATACCTAAAGATTGATGTAGATTTTCGTGCATAGAAATACATTTAAAATGAAGGGAAATGTTTTAAAAATAAGAGGCCTACAGACAGAAATAGACGAAAAAGCATTTACTAAGAAAATGAATTTCCAATGAATTAATGCTCTTATTGAAGACAATTCAAACAGCCATGCTAGTCAATAATAGCAATTATTATTTAACGTTTTTTATATTTAACAAGTCTTCTGAATAAAAAAAAGACATATAACAAAAGACAATTTGTTACAATTTAACATAGTCACTACTTTTTACCATCTAATTTAACGGAATGAAGAAATATTTGTTACCTGTTATACAAAGCAGAGCAGATACTTTAGAGATTTGGGTCTTCTTCTAAAGAAGTAATTAATGAGTGGTGATCATCTTTAAATCTTTGCTAAGCAATTTTGGAATTGTATTTTAGAAAATAAAAAAAAAAAACTCCTTACAAAGGTAGCCTTATTTTTTGAACAGTTACTTCATTATTTGTAGATACATTACTATATAGATACATTACATATAGATGCATTATTATTAATAGACACTGTATTAATTTTCAATTTTAATTACCTGTAATATTGAAAAAATACATGTTTTTATGTATTCTTATATAATTACACATGTCATTGATAATTTGTATTAAATACAATTTGTTCTGTAGAATAGAGAAATATTTCTTTATTACATAAAAAAAATAAAAGCTTCACTATTAATAATGGAGATGTTTAGTACTTTTTAAATAATATTAATAAGTGTGTTTTAGAATTAATATTATTTCGCAATTAATGAAGTAATTATGGAAACATTATTCTCAAAATAACTTTGCGTTGTTTTTTATCTTAACGTATTTTAGTAATTTTGAATAATGTCAATTGAATAATAATATAAAAAAAGTAAAGTTAGTTCTTAAAAAATTTTCAGGAAGATAAGATAAAGAAATGTCTTTGAATCAAAGTTTTCTTCTTTCTTTTTTGTTTTTTAAATGAAAATTTTCATTAATTTGCTGTAGAAGTTTTTATCGATGAATGGTGGTACAACCAAGATAAAAAGAGAAAAACACTGATGTTTCTCTTTAAGCATGGAAATGTGTCTGACGGTGCTCAAACAGTGTGAATGAAATTGCCTCTCCTGAGAATTACTTATCAAAATGAGTTTCAGGCAGAAAAAGAGAGGCAGAAAATGACGCCTACATGTAGGTTCCACGTCCCATAGAAAAGAAAAAAAAAACTTTAAGGATGAAAAGAAGCCTGACTCATAGGAAGATAGCATCTTTTTATAAAATGCTAATTGTAAAATGTTATCCTCAAAGGGTGAGGACAGAGTTGATTGCAATACAATAGCATTCTTTAGACCTTTAGAGTTGAAAAACACGAAAAACACGAAAAATAAAGCTGTCAACAGTTCATAGAATAAAGAAAGAATCTCTAAAAATCCGAAGTGAAAGTAGCTTACCAGCTTGTTGAGACTGACTATGTGACAAAGTATTGTGACATGCAAGAAGAATTATTAAAACATGGCGAAAACTGCAAGAAACTACATACTAAAAGAAACTTGGTAGTCTATTCAGAAATGCAAAGTTTCTTCAAAGCGATACAGAGACCGTTAAGCAATACAACATTTAAAAGTTGAAATTCTTATCTTACCTTCATATTTTTAACTTCAGAAAAGTGAAGATGTAATTAGCTGAGCAGGACAGGCATGGTTTATTTGAAATATCTATTTAAATGGACTTTGTAACAAGTAAAAAGATCATCAATTTCCTTGTGAGAAATATATGATAAACTTAAGTCCTCCTTGGACTTAACGTAGCACATAAAAATATACATAACTCTACATTTACTTTCTTTTGCGGATAACTTTATTTAAAAAAAATAGCTTCGGGAAAACTTAATTTTATTGGCATTATCTGTAAAGTATTAACCTAAAACATTAAGGTGGTATCTGATAATGAGTCCTGAGAAGTAGTACCATGCAGTGGATCTGAAGTTGGCATCTTTATTTACATTAAATAATTCACATGAAAACATCCCTACAATCGTAGAAGCTAATTCTTAGGCTGCATTGAGATTGTTCAACATAGATGGGTAGAGTAATAAGTGACAGTCTTATGGTACTTAAAACTACTTGGACTGCCATGATTAACACTAGAATATATTTGTTTACTATTTCGTTGCTGTGCTCGTCATAAATTCAAGATGTAGTAACACAAACGTTCCTGTACCATATTGATTTACAAATATCTCCGTATATGGAATTTAATTAGAGCCAACACACAGTGATCGTCAAAGCCTCGAATGGAGGTGAAACCGGTTGTGTTTATTGAATTTTTATTTGCCTAAATTTTTTAAGTCTACTCCTGTGTGCTGGCTCTAATTAAATTCCAAGTAACATATTCCTTGGAAATAAAATATTGTTGCTCACAAGTAAAATATTGTTGTTCTCTACATATTTTAAGCAACGGTAGCTATTTCCCATTGAAAGGAGTTGACACAGCGCTGAAGGACAAGTAATTACAGCAAGATCAAAGACCGATACATGATATTAATGCTTTGAATTTAACTACAAATTTTTGACATCTATAAAATATTAATTTAGAAATTAAAAATAATTTCATCGAATGTGTTTCTGGGACTCTGTTAGAGAATCACAGTTAATGTTTTGACATGGATATTTGTCGAAAGGTCTCAAACATTATTTCGTTCAAAAAAGAATCTGTGCGATTTTTGCAGCAAAGAACTCACAGGATGGTCCATCATTTTGATAAACAAAGCCACATGATGTACTGAAATGAAAAGAAAAACAAAACAAAAATACACCCAGTTTTGTGAGCTTCTTTGTCCTTTTTAGTTTTTTTTTTGGATCAGTATAAAACTTTGCACATATTCATTAACAGAAAAGTTGTTTTCACTTTCTAGACGTCAATTAAGTCCATCAAAATATGTTCGACTGCACTAAAGCCCTTCTGCAAATGCCAACATAATTTCAAAATGTTCCAAGGCCGCTGCATTTTGATGGTAATTACTAAAACAACTTCATTAATTAAAAATTAGCTTGTGAAATTAAGATTGTTGCCACGTCCAATGTATTAATAACAATGATGAATGCACACATCGTCCAATGAAGTAGATGTAACGTTAGAAAACGAGTGTTTTGATCTATAAAATAAGTTGATGATTTTATATCTTTGTTAGTTAATACAAAGTAGTGTTACGAAATAATTTGATTACGACCACGTTAAAATCACAAAAAAATGCAAAAGTTTTATTAAACCATGGGTTAGAATTAGGAAGTTACTTGTTAATTTTAAGTCTTTTTAAGCTAAAATAATATTGATAGATGGTTTATTAACAGACTTTTCCTGTTATGTTCTGCACTCTAAACAGAGTAGATTATTTCAAAATATTTATTTTCTGGAAGGCTTCCTCGTGTATGAATGATTGCGCTACTGTACTGAGATGTCTTTAAAACTCATTTCAGCATGTCATTTGTGATATCTCTACTTCGTCATTAATTAATTAAACTCTCTCTTAAGGCTGAGTCCGAAGTGGATTCCACACCAAACAGTAGACAGAAGTGATTTGTTTGCCGTGCGCCGCAGTCCCAGTTCGGGGAAAATTTTTCATGTCCGTTGCCCTTGCCATTTCGTCGTCAACACAGCCTCGAGAAGGCGGTGCATAAGAACTTTATGACCCTGTCTCCGTCTTGCAAATGCAAATGCAATCAGTCTTGAGTAGTGAGCATCTAGAATTGGCTTGATATACATTTCCGCTCCATTCCGGCTAAAGTCTCTCGTCTTTTTTTTTTCACTTCGACTAGTCCGGTTCTGCATAAAGGCACCGCCTTATTGAAGAAGAGGCTTTGATCAGTTAATTAATTCCGTCGAGTCGTAACGAGATCTGAACACGGACGACGACTCGGAGAATGGCACGACAATGGGAGTATTGTCACCCTCACGGGCGATATTCTATGGCCTAACTGTGAATTGGATTACAATGAATCACGTCTTCACAAATTAAAAGCATCTAATCCGATAAGTCAGAAAGAGGAAGAAAATTCTGCCTTCGGAAAAGATGAGAACAGTATCTTTTCCTGATGTTTTTAAACAACATTACAAAAAAAAAATAGGAATTTTTATCAATTGATGAAGCTCAGTGAAAAAAAGAAAGAAGTATATCAAATTGGTTATCTACAACTAAGGTATCAATAATTGTTAATACATCTAAAAAAACTCTTTAATATCTGCAATTTAAAAATAGATACAGAAAACAGCAAATATTTAAGTACGAGTAGCTAAATGCTCGAATCTAAGTGATTTTCATGAATTTTAAGATACAATTACATAGCTCTATAATTAACATTTATAAAATTCATATAACCAATCATCGAATTACAAATAAATTGCCTATGAAAGAACTAATTAGTATGAAAAATACTACCAGAAGAAACATCACACAATTTTAGAGGCCATCTTAACAATGATTTCCAGTTGATGTTTCACAGATCCTCATTTAGTATGAAATTATTTTACTAAAGCCATCGAGCCAAGCTAAGGTCGAATAAGCAAACGTAAAGGCCTTGCGAATCACATGTAGTGAAAAGACAGTTAAAAGTCTAGACTATTTTATTGAAGAAACCATTGCTATGATTTACACTAAGAGAACACATCACAAGGAGACAAATGCACACTAAAACAGGAAAGAGAAAAGTCGAAGTTAGGTCTGGAAATCGCAGCAATAAAAAGAAGAGTTGGTCACTTTCAAATCATTCGACAAGACCTGAAGTTTAATGTCCCTGAAATAGATTTATATTGCATAGTGAGAAATTCAGTCTAAATCATTTCGATATTCTTTTCTTTATGTATCTGCATAATACAAATACCAAATGTTATATTTGATTAAATATCAGAATGTTATGTAGGAATGTTTGATCACTTCCAACTCTGATATCGTCAATACTCATTACAAATTAAAAATATCAATTTTTGCCCAAATTTCCTTTAAAATTTCTTTAATTTATCATTTAAAAGAAAGGCGTCATAAACTCTCCTAAAATGAAACATTCAAGAATAAAGCTTTGTTTGTTTTTCTTTAGAGCTTTCAAAATGGAACTGTTTGAAGTCAAAATAAATTTTAGCAGTTAAAAAATAAGTTCACTGAAAACAGACTGAAGCATGTTTAGTTCTGAAATTTCATTCCTTATAGACAAACCAATTTTTCAAGGCTTTGAAATTAATAGAATTTCCATTCCTTTCTCTTCCTGTGGCTATGTCTCTATATGAAATCTCTTAAGCTTGCTTCTGGGCTCCGGGTGTAACACGAGAATCCGTTGAGTTGCAGCTGTTTTCCGACAAATCCAAATTGAATTAAGCTCCAAAGTTGGTTCGCTTCTGCTATTTCAAATACTGAGCTGCTCTGTTTTCCACAAAGGCAGCGGAAATTAACTTTGCGAGAAAGACATTACTCATTAAAACACAAAAGGAAAAATCGCGTGCTCTTAAAATAAAGAAAAGCTATGGAAGAAACAGAGGGGTAATGTGAAAGATTTAAAGCAAGGAACTTGTATTATTGAGGAGTTTCTTAAGGTTTGTGTTTCTTTAAAGTCGTGCCGTAGGACAAAACCTATTAGAATTTTTTTAGGGAGTTTCGTTTTTCAGAGAAAGGACTGGAGAGATTTAAAGATACAGTATTTACAATCGAACTTATACATTGCATCTCTTTATGAAAGGTAGTAACTCGTACTGCCAAAGTAAACGAAATCTCTACGATTCCTTAATTGCTTTGTAAAAATAAAATTCACATTGTATAAACAAATAAATATATATATATATAGATTTATTAAATATTACAATATAAAGATTTATATATTTTTAATATTATAGCATACTTTTTTAAATCTTATTTCCAAAAATTTTATTTTTAAATTTAATACCAGCCTTAATACAGTGAATTGTGAATGTATTTCACAAAATCAGCAACGTCAAAATAAATGCAAAAGATCACTTTGTGAAGCAAGCCTATAACTTATTATAAAAAGACTAAGTAATAAAGGAACAATAAATTGAATAAAATAGAGTAGCTTAATTTTTAGAAATAATGTAGGTTTACAATTTCTATCGCTATCAACTGAATAAATTTTCAAAGCACAATATATATGCCGCCGAAACATACAATTTTAAATGTAAAAATATCCTACAGATTTTGATTCTAATCTGTTAAATGTCATTTAGAAAAGAACAAGATCAATACAATGCAATTTGGATTCAATATTTTCTAGTTTTATAATCGGACTTCACTTATTAGCATTGCTTAATGAAATCATGGCAAAGTTACCTGCTCCAGTGAACAAAAGATTAGAAGCATCTGAAATCTTTTCAAGTGGACAAAGAGGAAGAGGTTATTACCAGTTATATGAAGCACTGAAGTTTCCCTTTAATAACCATAAATCTAAGATCTGATACTGGAAGGTTGGCTCCATTCAAAATAACAGTGAGCTACCGAAAGTAGATGGATTCTAACCTACTTATAGCATCTTTTCTAGTATATCTTTCAACAGGAACTTTCAATAGTAAGCTTAGTGACATAATGGGAGGATTTGCTATCAAGAGTGAAATCTTTATCATGAAGTATTTTATGTCTTTTAACTGAAGTTCTAAACATCGTCTAACTTCAAAGATTTAATAAGTATTTATTCTACATGGCAACGAAAAATAAGAAAAAGTGAGATAATAATGATACTAAATTTTTCTCTTTTTTACATTGAGGCGTTGGTTAATCTCTTGATGATTAAGAACTGATAAATACGTTTCAAAGTTAATCTGAAACATCTTCTAACGCTTGATGTTGTTTGTAATTTGAGTTTAAAATTTTTCCGTTGCGAGCAATATGCAATTGCTCTTTTTATTTAGTACTTTTCTTTGAAACTTTGCTGCATGATACCGAAGATCCTTTTTTATTTTATTTTAAAGATACTTTCATTGTAACTTTACTTCCATGACAATAGTTTGCTTTGAACAAATTGTTACAAAAGAAATCTACTCCCATCCCTGCTCTTATGAAAAAAGAACCATTCAAAAAGAAGAGTAAAAAGGGAGTTTTCAACCGCAAATATTCTAGTAAACAGAAACTTAATCCCTATTAATCTTCATGATTCAGAATATGACTATTCAGAAGAATTACTTTAAGCTCACTTAATCTGGAAAATCTTCTTACATTAAACAAAGTTCCAATCTCATTAATCCTGGGTTCACTTAATTCATCCATCACATTGTAAGCAAGGTGCTACGAAGGTCTAATCCCAAAGTTCTTAAGATGGCAGAAAATTTATCTATTTTCTAAATGCGGTTTTAAGTCGTATTCAGTTTAGCCTAATGTTCTTTTTCGTTGAACGGAAAGGGAACGAAATCAAACAGTTCGAAACTTAAGGGTGAAACATTTCTGTTAATGCTTGAAATCATAAATAACATGTTGACAATGATTCGAAAAGATTTATAAATTGCTGTAAAAACAGTCAATTCTGGCTCATAATTTTAAAGGCTGATTTCGATACAGTGTAGTTGAAGTTCTAATATTTAAAAAAACATAAAAATATCAGTGTTACTCACAAGATAAAGTGAAATCATACTTTTTCTTTCTATTTTTGTAGGTGTTATTCTTATTACAGTGAAGTTTATTTTTAGAAATTTTATCGTTTTAACAAATTGCAATATACTTAGGGGGGGGGGGGTTACAGTGTCAACCGATAGATATATGAAAATCTCTAATTTAGAATTTTTATTGCTTCTGATAGCTTCTATTATGAGTTCTAGTGCAATTTCTGGATAGGAGATAGCTCACTCAATTTGCGCATTGTCGCCGTAGGTAAAGACGGTTAAAGCTTAATTGTCATTGGTAGACTAAAGATAGTTAAGCTAGGTAACTTTACGGTGTTTCAGGAAAGTTTCATTCAGAACTTGTTAAGAACCACATTCAAATTGCTTCTTTTTACCAAATTAAGTCCCACAAAAGTTTAAACTTTCTATAACCAAATGTAAAATGTTTTCCCTTCATTTTCCCGTACATTATATTTAAAAATGTCTTTTTTTATTCTCAATCTTAATGGACCTTATAAACATTTATCTGTAAATCAAAGTATTTCTTCTGAAGATGATTTTTCCAACCTTCAAGCTTTCACATTTCCTATTTTTTTTCCAGTGCCAATATCACTTACCACACTAAAATCTTACACACATAAAATCTAACTTTGTTTCTATCTGCTACTTGGAATTACAAACATCAGTGCTTATTTATTTCACGCAGGCGAAATATTCATTTGAATCATAAACTATGAAGCTGTAAAACCAAAAAAAGATGGAATAATTTGACTAATATCTAACCCTCAGTTTGATCTCTGTTGCCATTATTATACAAATAAAGCATTTATGTAATGATGCCAAATAGCAGCCTTAAAATATTAGAAAACACAGTAATTTTTAAATATTAGAAGATTTTTTCTGTCTCCTCTGAAAAATCAATCTTGGTTTGATAAAATTTAATTAGGATTTCATCAAATATGTGAAATTAATAAGGTCTCTCGTGTATTACATTCACCATGGTTTCTTTCATGAATATTTAGTAAATTGTGAGTTGTTCACAGAATTTTAAAATTTCGTATTTTAATTGAAGGCCAATTTATTCGGATAAAAATCACATTCATGTTTTTTGAAATAAATTTATGTATGCTAGATAGAAAGTTTCGTTAAGAAAATTCTAAGCTACGGAGCCCTACCACTGACTTACTCTAAATTTATCCAGACCTTCTTCATTAAGTATCTACTTTGAATATTAACGATAAATAAAATATAAGATACATAAAAATTGAATAAGCTGACTGAAATATGCTTCAAGTAATGAAAATTACCTTAAAATTAAGTAAAATGTAAGCTATATGCTACTATTAAAACATAAATTGAAAATAAAAATACAGAATCAACTTATATAATTTGCTAAGTTCATCTCTCTGTCTGTCTGTCTGTCCGTAACTCGATATAATTTTGTTACCACTGCACCGATTTTAATGAAATTTGGCATAATTACTCAGTTTTATACGCTGATTTTGAAACTCAAAACCATTTTTGCCGTAGAAGCTTCGTTCAAAAGTTAGCGCAGTATTTAGATTATACAAACGTCTGTCTGTAACTCGATATAATTAAGATACCACTGCATCGATTTTAATGAAATTTAGCATACTTACTCAGTTTTTTACGCTCATTTTGAAACTTAAAACCATTTTTGCCGTAGAAGCTTCGTTCACAAGTTAACGCAGTATTTAGATTATACAAAGGTGAATTTTAAATGCCTTTCGGCGTTATGAGTCAAAAATAATAATTATTCGTTAGATAATTAAACTTTAGATATGGTTGGTATTTCGTTTTTCTTTTTGGGTGGAAAATGATCCTTTAGATTAAACTCTCAGAACCTATATTACAGGTGTACAGGTAAGAAGTACACCTAAATAGGTCTGATAAACATTCCCCCCCAAAAAAATTAAAATCAAATCATCAATCGAATCAAATATATATATATTGGTTTCAAATTTCATATCACTGTCCGGCTATATATATATATATAAATTGGCTAAGTTCGTCTGTCTGTCTGTTACTCGATATAATTAAGCTATAGATCCAACGGTTCTCAATGGTACCATTGAATCAAGGATACTAAAATTAGATGAAAATATTAGTTCATTGTGTCATTCCATGTTGTTTCTATGAAATTTTATTCTTGGGAACTGACCTCGACAACTGAAATTCTAACAAAACATATGTTCAAAACCAAATAATTTTGTTATCACTGCATCCATTTCAATGAAATTTGGCATACTTACTCAGTTGTTTACGCTGATTTCGAAACTAAAAACCATTTTTGCCGTAGAAGCTTCGTTCACAAGTTTACACAATATTTAGATTACATTTACTTTATATTTGATAGTTGATAATAAAATGATTTTTTTCAGATTTTTTTTATGCCTGTCGTCCGACGGGCTTTGCTGCTAGTTTTTATTATAATGTTGTAAAAACCAAACCAATCTCCATCACAGTAAATTCAAATATTTTTAAAACATTCCAGTTTTGTTGAAAAAACTGTCAGAAATACCGTCTTTATAATAATACAATCAGAACTATTAACTATATAATGTTTCGAAATAAGTGATTTTAAGACTATGTAGTTGTTTAAGAACTGATGACAATTCTTCATTATTTCAAAACCATAGATTTAAACAAAACAAGAAAACATTATCGTCAAACAATGTAATTCTTAGTTAAAAGAATAGAAATTCAATAGCAATTTAAAACCTATTCCAAAGAAAGACTAAATCAAAACATAAAACTACAACAAAATTCCCTGTTTCAGAAATTTCCAATACCTAGGAACATTTGAAAGGTTCTGTACTCAATATTTTGCAACTGAAAACAAATTTACGAAATTTTATATAAAATTCATAAAATGCTATTACAATTGAAAAAAAATAACAGTGGCAATTTGATAAACTGTTATGTTATGTTAGCTTAATTCGTAGAATTTGAAAATTAAAATTTAATTATTTACAGTTTTAGAAATGACATTAAAAAGATTGTAATAATAAATAATTTTCCTCCTTATGTTGATTTGTAATATTAATTAACCTTTCTCATTTTCAACAACAGTTTTAATATATATTTTAAGCATTTAAAACCATCCTCTAAATATATTTACCATTGTTTATTGAAAGTATAACTTAAGGAAGATCTGAGAAGGATCTGTACCTCTTACAGACACAAAATTAATTGTGGTCCCAAAATACTTATTATGAAATGTAATCCCTACCTACCTTGAAGTAAGCTTATACACCTTGCCCTTGAATAGAGCAGATTCTTGATGTTTAGCTGAAGTAGCTTCTGACATATCGAGAATATTCAGTAACTGGTGACCTGATATGACTGGCCAGGTCATCGGGCGACCGTCCAGATATGCGAAAGACGTGAAGAGCGTGTAGCCAGATGAAGAGAATTTTCATGGGCCTTAAGCAGCTGGAGAGCAATCAGCTTCACATTATTTGGTGAAAGGTGCCTAAAGAATAGTAATCCTCTCAAATGTCATCTACGTATTGCCTGTTCAACATCCAAGCAACAGAAACTAGAATAGAAGCCAATACCACTCCTTTATGTTTCGTCTCGACGCTGTATCTACTTCGAAAAGCCACGTCGCTTACAGCTGTTGACCACACTTTGTGCTACAGAGATCTGACCAACATGACTCATCAGGTTGATCCTTAACCCAGTCATAGCTTTTGTATCCGTTAGGGAACTAATAGTAACAGATGGCATGCTAAAGCCACGTTGTTTTAAGCAGTTGACATTGAACAGAGCGTTAGATCAGCAGATGATGTATTTACTGTCCGATACTGTTGCATTAACACGAGGATAACCTTCTCCAGTTGATCAGGAAGATGTGAAGAATATGGAAGTCCACTGAAGTGGTGTGAGGGAGTAGAACTCCACGTCGGATCATCGTATCCTGCTTTTTCTCAGTAAAACACGTAACAGTGTTTACCTTACTGCCCATACCTTTGGCAATATCTTATCCGATGACCCACTATTCGACTTCAGTCAATCTCGGACATCTGCGCATGTGAGTTTTCTTTGTTACTATCACATGTGTAGCTTAAATAAAACAAGCCTCATCAGCACATTCTAAGAATTTCTTTTACTGTTCCATATCAATTTCCAATGCTAGATTATCCAGTTTTCACGGAATTCACTTTCATTAAACAATATTTAAGATTAAAATAAGCAGTTCGACATTAATTAAGATATTAATAAATAAAATGGAGTTTTAATATATAAAAATTTAAACAAGAATAAAACTTTATTATTTTCAAGTTTGGGAAATATCTTTCTCATTAAAAACTTAGAATATATAACTTTTAGATTACATTTCAACATAGGAGTACCACATACAATGAATTCTTAATTTAAAAATTAGAATTATTACTATATTACAGCAAATATAAATAATTACAATTATTTCTTAACTCTTGAATAATGTTTATGATGATATGACAATGTGAAATATAAAATGTTCTATTTTATATGTCTGAATAGTAGAATTTTTGATATAACCCTGAAAGAAATTACAAGCACAAACTATTAGATCTATTCAACTTCCATTTTGTTTTAATACATTTAAGTTTTCATTTAATAAATTTAGATTCAAATTAAATTCCACCGGAAATCGAATAAGTATTTGTAAATGTCGTTTTTGTAGTTCTTGCTTTCCAATAACTGAAAAATTCTTTTAAAGATTAAGACATGTATTATAAACCTTTTAGAATATTTGCCTGTTGCAGTTCTGCGATACATTTGAAAGCTACAAAAAGCTTTCAAATGCTTTTCTGAAGCTTTCACATTGCTAAGTTAGACAGCAGTTGGATAATAACCCAAGTTTCAGATCGATCCCTTGTTTATTTTTAACATTCCCGATATCAGAGGAACTGTAAGCTAATATGCGGAATCCTTTAGTTTAGGTTCACCTTAGTAAAATGAGTGTATTCTGATTTTCCTAAAAAGTTCCTTTTTTTCCTTTGTTAATTTTAAATTAGTTTTACTTTAATCAAGATGCTGATGTGTTTATGTCATTTTTTCCCCAGATTTTATTATTTTAGAAAAAACATATATATAGTATGGGGTTCAAATGGGCATAGGGTTTTCGGAAAAAAACATGCCCTTTCCTAATATCCAATTAGCATTTTATAATTATTTAAGATAGATGAAAATTTTCTTTTGTCTAAATGAAGCGTAGTGATCTTCCCTGAGTAACATCCACGGAGATGTTACATTGCTTATAACATACTTCATAAGGATTACTTGATTTTTCTCGACAACGCCTGGTAATATTTCCTCGAGCTTCGTAAAAGAAAATAATATCATATTTAAACTGAAATTTAATCTACTCTGAAAAAAGTTATGGAAAATAAATATTAAATTCAAGTATAACATTATAGAATTTTTATAGTATAAAATATAAAATATTTCTTCGTTTAACATAAATTCGCATCACTTAAGTTGATTTCTAATAATTTTTGGAAAAAAATCATCGTTTCCAATAATTCTTAAACATAGAATTATAGGAATTTAAACTTAGACTTTACAGTTAGGATTAATTGTAAAATTTTTAAAAGTTTCTGAAATTTAAATTGTTATTTAAGTTTCTATTACAATAAAACATTTTAATATAAAATTTTATAGACATTGAATTAAAATTCGGGAGTTGAGGATACTTTTGATGAAAGTTGAATAGATTAAGAGAAAATTGAATAAAAAAATAAAGAATGTAAAGAGTAAAATGTAAAATTTCTAAATATATCCTAAACTAGTGTAAAAAAATATCTGGGTTGGTAATTAAGCCCAGTTCGAATATAAGAAATGATCTCTTGAAATAGTAAAAAGTGGATTTTATTTTTAAAATAGGATGAAAGGGTTTAGGAGGGATACTGTAAAAAATATAGAATTCGTTTGAAGATGGTTCAAGTGCATTCATGCAAGGAATATTTCTAAACATAGTATTTTCATTTCAATTGCGTACTAAGACGTCTTTACTAGAGGTCATCTCTGAAATGAAGCGATCGATTTAATGACATAAATTTGCAGAGGTAACTTTGAAGTTTTAAAAAAGACTATTTATATAGTGGAAAAGCAATTCTATTTCGATAGAGGATAAATAGAGTTAAGTGAACAATAATTCATATTTCAGTTTAAATAGCAAACCCTTATGTAGCATTTTAACTCGCCAGCATTTATTAAGTGCACTCTACTGTGTTTGCTCTTCCGGTTGATAAGCTTATTAGTGCCTTCATGAAATGTCATTTGATGACCTTCATATGCTATGAAATTTACAGCCTTTACTTAATATCGAAAAATATATAAGTTAAATGTAAACCACTTTTTCATTTTTGTAGAAATCTTACGAATCATAAGATTTCCAAAGATAATGCTACAAAGGCCTTCTCAATAAACTATTATAGATTCTAGTAGTGCACTATTAAAGTTTTTACATCTGTAAAGAAAAACTCTGTTTTCAGATGTATATTTTAGCGAGATCCTCTGAAGAAAGGCAAATCTTTCATATCAATTGGTTTTGAGAATGGGACTTCTTTGTGTAGGGGTCGTAGTTCTCTTGTTCTGTAATGCAATAGAATTCATTATTTATAAAGTACTTTAAACAAAAAACGAATGTTTTTTTTTTTCTTTTCAAAAATAATCCGCTAATTTTCATGATGTGTTATTGTCTTTTCTTGTTCTGAATTTTTACTAAAAACAAAACATTCCATAAAAATAATATTACAGATAGTAAAAAATGGAGCCAGAATTAGAATATTAATTAAATAATTAGATGCATCCTATTGAGAGTTTAAAGACGAGCATTCGAGTGAAATTAGTTTTCTGTGTATTTTTTTCATTTGACACTTCGAGTTTCTAATAAATCAAGATTTGATCACAGATTAAAATAATTAATTAGACAAATAGAGATCAAAATAGCAAACAGAAACTCAAAAGAGTTTCAGCTTCGAAGAGAGCATAACACATAGATTTCTTGTTAGCAAATTATCAAAACTTTGTAAATTAATGAATTAAATTGAGCTCTCCATACGAAATCTTAAAATAACTTTAATAAATTTTAAAGTTAATCTATCAATGTGGCAAACAAGATTGCACAGAATTGTCCATATCTAAATGTTTATTTTTCTATATTTTTACAGTGAGGGGTGAAGATTTTTTTTTAATCGGGTCGTTGTTTAGTGAAGAGGGGAGGCAGGTACAGGGAACGGAATGTAATGGAGAGGGGGGGAGGGTAAAAGCAGGCAGCGGTTTTACCGTTAACGATCAGCTGAGCCGTGGAGTTGGAGGAGGCTGCGGCGTTGCTTACGACGCACGTGTAGTTGCCGCTGTGGTGTGGGGCTACGTGACTAATCGTTAGGATACTCGAGTACTCGTCTACGTCTCGGACAGCCACGCCGAAATCCGGCGAGATCGGGCGTCCGTCTTTCAGCCAGGCGAACGCTATCGGGAGATCCCCACGAGTCACCCCGCATGTAACCCTTGCGTGGGCGCCTTCATACAAATGTTGGTCTTGAAAGGAGATGGGAGAGAGCAGGGGAGGAACTGTAAAAACCAATGGAACGGGAGGGGTGTGTTACGCTAGCGGGAATTGGTTTCATGTCAGTATTAATAAAATGCTTTTTAGTGGTGTTTTTTTTTTCTTTTTTTTTTTAGTTGTTTAGTTGCCTTGGCGACAACTTTTTTTTAACAGTGAACAATGTGTTGTGTGTACCTTTTTTTTTTTTTTTTTTGTTCATTTTTTTTTTTTTTTTTATTTTAGGGAGAAGGGACTATTTTTTTTTCTTTCTTTCACATTTCTGTATTAATTACCGTTTACTCGCAGAGTAGCCGTAAAGTTGACGGCGGCCGCTGCATTGCTTGCTACGCACGTATAGTTGCCGTTGTGCCTAACGCTAACGGCGTCTATGCTCAGAATGCTCGTGTATTCATCAAAGCTGCGCGCAGCCACGCCGCTACTCGCCGCGATCGGTGCGCCATCTTTCAGCCAATGGATGGTGATCGGCAGGTCCCCCTGGCGGACGGCGCAGGAAATCTGAGCGCGCATGCCCTCTGAGAGCTCTTCGTCTTGGAACGAGAACGGGATGATTTTGGGCGGCGCTGCAAGACAAGACAAAAAGAGAACATGGCGGAGACGCAGTCACGGGGTGAAAAGAAGGAAGAAAGGGATGGGGAATGAGACAACAAAAACAAAGGGACAGAAAAATAAATAACAAAAGATGGGTGCAATACAAAGGAATGCGACAGTGGACGAACTTGTTCGATAAAACTTTGGGGGAAAATAAAGAAAAAAAAAAAAAGACTTGTGCTGAAGTGACGGAAAGCAATGAAGATCCTGTGTATCATTTAATTAGTAATAAAGTATGCGAAAAGCCATATTTGTAATTACTTTTTTTTTAATTTCCAAATTTCTTCTTCATAGTTTTCTGTGACTACAAAAAGCAGGACATTAGAATTAACAAAAGAACAGTGACTTCAAGAAATCTACCAGTTTTATTCTAATTAGCCTCGTAAAGCTTCTGTTCCAATCAAATTACTGTTTTATGAACTGCTTGCAGCATAGTCAGCATTCATTGAAGCACTACATTATAGCCCTTCAATGCGACTAATATGCAAGTAGTTTAGAAAACAATACTTATGTTTCGTTGAGGAGCATGTGTGGTGATTGTAGCCCTTCATATATTTTATTTTTTCGCGAATGCAGTCGGCATTTTAAAAATTTTTATACTTCACTAATAATAGTAACTGATACCATCATTTTAGCTTTTCCATAAGCCAAAAGTATTTGGACTTATCTTCATCTTACTTAAGAAAACTCAAAGTAAACATTTGAAGTCAATGTTAATAGTTTAGTAAAGATTTACAGTGCAGTTTGATAACTCTGAAACTACACTTGGATCTGAGTTCGATTCCAGAAACCATTTGTTTTTGCATTTTTTAATGCGGACTGTTTCTGTGGTTTGTTCCCACAAACTAATATTCAGCGAAATAGTCCAGAATAATTGATCTGACTGAAATTCTAACAGGGACAAAGGGGCCCTGATAAAATAGTAAAAGATAATTGCCTTTGCAAGATTCTTTCTGTTTAATCAAGCTGTTGATGAAGCTTTTCAGTTTGCAATTTACTTTTAATCTTCAATCTTTGCTTTAGGCTATGGGAACCTTAAAGATTCCAATAAAAATTACTTTGAAAGCAAAGTAAGCATACATTGCAATAGTGAACTGATGGAGCAAATAAATTAAGTCAGAAATTTATTTAAAATAAAGGGCATTATATTTAATTACATCCACATTAAGCTAGAAAAAGGATAAAATCTAATTTTCTTAAGTTTCATTTTCTTGCAGAAGCTCTTTTTATTTATTTTTTATGTTCATTAATTTTAATCATGCGAAGCTGGTGATTGAAGCCATTGTTTTTCTAGTCAATTAGTCATTTCGCTGCAGTTAATTGCTAACTTTTTTGGTTAATCTTTTTTCTTTTTCTTCGTCACTTTCCACTTTTCTTCAAGACTTCCTTCGCGGGTGTGATGTAGTTCTTTCAAAAAAGGAACCACAGAACCTTCAAGTTGATTAAATTCCCGGCATTCCACCGTTAAATGGTTCTGTCCATGAATAAATTGAAAAATTCTCTCTCTTTAACTGTAGCTAAGTTACAAATAAATCAAAATGCGAGTGCTACTATTTCTAAAGCCAGGAAGTTTAAATACAAATTTCAAACAAAAAACTTTGACAAGTTTTATTAATTCTATCATTTAAGTGTCTTAAAAAAATTTAAAACTTAAAAAGGGTAACTTTATCTTTAGACAAAAATTTTAAGGTAATTTTGGCTTTATTCTATTCTTTGCATTCAAGACAGACAAAAATCTGTAAGGGTATAAAAGTTAACGAGATACTGAAAGCAAAATTTTCGGATTTAGGAAAAGCAGTGGGAGAAAAACAAGCTAGGAAGGAAAAATAAAACCCGTTTTGTCGCATTTCTTTGATTGCAGGAATTTAAAGTGACTTTCAACTGACAGTTTACAACATTTCCGACATCCTAACGTTTGAGTTTTAATTATAGTCTGAGTAGAACATGATCATTTCATCTCAACCTCTCAATCAGGTTTTAAGTATAGGTTTTGTGAAATTAAAATATTTTTTATTTACTTGTAGTATTATATTTACTATTGATTTACTGCAAGAACAACTTACTTTACTTTTTACTGTCAACCCTTCGAAAATTTCTGCAAAGCAAAAATTCGCAATTCCAATTTTTACTTTATATACTACAAAAACTCCCTTTGTTAAATAACATGAAGTTAAAAGAATAATAATAAGCTGTTGAAATAATATCAGAAAACTCAAGAGCTTTGTCTTTGCAGGACAAATTTGGACCCAAAAATAAAAAAAAAAAACCCCGAGAAGCTCTTAACCTTTGAGAGGTGAAACAGATCATTTTCTGAGGGTGTATTAATTTGGAGAGTCTCAGCTCTACTTAAAACACTTCCATATTTAATCGCCAGAATTTCTGTCATCAAAATGCTAGGATGCCGGAACTGAACCCCAGTGACGAAGACAAGCGGAGACAAAAGAGCGTCGTGAGCTTCTTTCGAGGCAGAACGGCTTCATTTGAGAAGCCGGAGGAAGGAGGGCGCTAATGCGAGCACAGAACGCGGACCAAGGGGTGGAGATAAAGGAGAAAGAGCAAATAGGTAATACCAAGAGAAAATGGAGTATAGAAGCAAGTACCATAAAAAAATTAGAATTAAGTCTAAATGTTTGACTCTTTATTCCAATATAGAAGTACATTAATATACTTCATAACTGTTATGACAGTGAAACTTTAGTATATTTTAAATTATTTTTTAGAATTTTAATACTCCATTCTATCTGGACTTGTCTTCACAGATGCAATTTTCAGATTCTCGCTTCCA
>JAFIDM010005346.1:20176369-20190230 GCA_023159025.1 Thereuonema tuberculata
ACTCACCTTTTTCCCATGTTATTGAATCAATGGGATATCCTGACACAGGACACTTAATAGTCATCCCATCTCCAGCAACTATTGACAACTTAGGCATTGGCCGAATATAAGGCCGACCTGAAAGACAAATATCATTATTTAAATATACTGTAATTGGTAATCTTAACGACAATAATCAATTTTTAGCAATTAATGAAGGATTTAAGTTTACATTCAAATATAGGAAAATAGCGTCTTTATAAATAAGAAGAAAGATTCTTTCTTCTTAGTAACAAACAAAACCTTAAAGTAATTTTAATTACATTGTTTTTAAAGCAAACACAAAAAGATACAAGTCTTTCTAACTTTGATATTTCATCGTTTCCTATCAGCACTTCTGTTATCGTTACACGCGCCTTGAAATGATATGATAAACATTTTGTACAACATGTTTGTAAGCATTAGTTGTTAAAATCCAAAAAAAGTGATTCCTCTTGAAAAAATCGCAGACAACTGATTAAAGCAATGATGCTTTATTCCGTGAAAAGAATAGTAGGTTTTGAAACTTTTTATAAATGTTGACAGTAATTAAGGTGACCAACCGTCCTCCTTTCGGGAGGACAGTCCTCCTTTTTGAAGGTCTGTCCTCCCTTGAGAAGTGTCCTCCTAAATGTCCTCCTTTTTGATGTTTGAAGAGGAAAATGTCATCCTTTTTGAAATGTGAAGTTTCAAAGCTATTTTTTTTTTGTTTGAACAGATAGGTCTATGCCTCTGATAACATTTTTTTTCTTTCAATTATTTGCGTCCTACTTTTCATTTCAGAAAAAATGGTCACCTTAAAGTAATACATAGTGTGCTTTGTTAAATTATTTCAGATGTTGTATGCAGTATTGACGTAGACCAAATCCCATAACATTAATTTGACAACAAAAGATTTGAAGTTAAAGGCTTGTATTGAAATGAACAGTAATGTTTAAAGCTGTTTACACTGCAGTGCCTTTTATTTTTGATAACAACACTTTTTCCTAAAAAATGTATGACCTTAGCTGTTATGAGAGCTCAAGTTGTAGAAATGAAATTTTTCATTAAAAAAGAGAAATGAAAATAGCTATTCTGATAAATACAATAGGTTAGAACTTTATTTTTTAAATGCGTAAATTTCGTTTACACTCCATAAAACAATTTAATATTAATGAAATTTACGAAATGTAAATAAAGAATTATAAAGCACAATATTTCATCTACGTAGGAATACTCAAAATATCCACTGGTATCGTCCCATTTCGCAAATAAAACAAAGAGAAAATGTGGAAATAAACTTCGGAAGGATTTTTCCTGTAAGATACCAATACGGAAATGAATGTGATGAAATTATTCCATTGGTGCATTTCATATTCAGATGTTACAGAAAACGTTTAAAATTGGCAGCAGAAGTTGCTGAGTGAAAGTCACTGTTAAGAGTAATAATTATAATCAAAAACGACATATTTAAAGTAGAATAAACAACATATACAGAATAGTAGTGGGATTACGGCAGCTGGAATTCAATACAGTACAAAATACTGAAGCGTAATAAGCGGGACAGCGAGGTTTGAATGTATATAAAAAACGTCCTGAGACCGTATAAAAGGAGCGTAAAGAACGGGATAGCGCTATATCGAGGTTTTACTGTAGTTATTTCTAAGTCAAGCATCTCTGATTTAGAATTAGTTTCACACCATTATCATATTTACTGAGCTACACAGTTGCCTTAAACCATATTAAGCAATTCCTTATTAAGCAATTTGGCTTTTCAATTGGTCGTTCTTATTCGCAATCTTCTTCTCCTGCTCTTCAACAAACACTCAAGACTGAATAGAAGAATTACTTGACATTTAATTAATGAAAAGTATTAATCTGAAATCAAGTTTTATTATTAATAATAAAGTCAGTGGTATCTAAAATTTGCAATTTGAATAATAGTAAACAGTGAAGTAAAAAAAATATAGTTGTTGAATTTGCATTACAGGGCAATCTAACAACTAAGGGATTGTCGCAATATTTGAAAAGTAATTATCAAATCAAAAGAGAGACAGAGAGGATTTCTTAAAGTCCTTCAACAGTTTTTGAAGCACAGAATGTCTTCAAACATAGAAGCCTACTTGGGAGTCATTTTACAGTGAAAAGACAGTGACCGGGTTTTAAGTAATAAATAATATTACCTCAAGGAAATTGCGAAGTCGCTGAAGGGCAAACCAAGATAAATGAAACAAACAAGTTCGACAAACAGCTCGAAGACAATTAAACAACACTGCCTCTAAGAAATTATCACGACTAGACAAAATCAATATGTCTAAAGTTTCTGTAGGTTCTAACTGTCATTTGAAGGACTTTTTCACATCTTTAAAAAATTGACAGATGGCGTCAGCGGACAGGTTTGTTATGGACATAAAAAAAAAGCTCCCAACTGTATTCCGATATTGTTTTTCAAGACTGACTTTTTCGAGGGCCGTGGTTTTTATGGAAGAGAGAAGCGAAATCATTCTCCATTCGCACCGAAATCAACATTTGCCTGAAGACCATTTTACTCAAAAACTATAAAAACAATTGGGAAGATGAAATTTGCACACAGAAGTAAAATTAAAAGTGCAGAATCACAATTTCAATACTTAAAACGAACTCTAGGAGGGCGAAACGCCTATTTTTAAACTGCGCATGCTCACTACCCTTTTTATGTTAAAATATCGAAAACGTGAAGAACATATGAGAACTCACGTTCATTACCTACAGTATGATTTAAATGTGTTCCTGTATTCTAAATGTATTTATCTTAATATTAAAAGTCTCAAAATGTATGTGCAATTTTGTAATAGGATTCGCAAATTTTGAAGTTTTGTTGTAGTTGTAAAGTCTCAATTTTTTTGTTAAATTATGTTAAGATCAAATTTGTAATCTTTTACAGCTCGAACATGTCAAATGCGATAGTCTAATCGAAGCCCGGTTTTTTTGTTAGTATAGAAGAAGAGATATCTGATTCGGTTGTTTTTTACTGAATTATTTTTGTTTTTTAGAAACCAAACAGATCATTCTTGGAAGCCAGTGCCTTTCGCGCACTTTTGGACTTTTTTTCAGCTTTACGAAAAACGTGGGTTAAGAATATCTTCGAATCTTTTCAAAATTATGCAAAAGCATTTGCAGATTAGCTTGGAAGAATGTTAAATGTAAAAGATATTCAGTTATGAGATTATAATCAATAATTTCCTTATTTTTCCGTCAATTAACTTAGAACCAATTTGGATATAAATCATATAACCTCGAATAGGGAGAATTAGAAAAAAAACCATTAAAACATTAAACTGCTGGTAAATCAATTGCTGTAAAGGTCTAACAATTTGATTTTGTTTTATTTTTGTTGGAAACTTAAATTTTAGAAAGTTTAAAATTAAAATGAAATTTCGGTAACAGGCTTTGAAATTGTTTATTACTTAAAAGTAAAATTTAATTATTGACTAGAGATTTAAGAAGTGACGTCGATAGTAAATTAAACCGGAACTGTAGTACCGCAGTTACGAACATGTATGTTGCCTAGGTAACAAAAGAAGCAACAGTACAGATGAAAGTAAAATGGCGTCCTGCATTGATGTCTGTATTAGCGGTCAAGCTATTGATATCATTAAATATAATGGATATAACTAAAGTAACTTGTTAATTGTGTGCTATAAAGTTAAAGGAATGCTAAAGGCAAAGTTTGAATTAACTGTAAAGACTAATTTGTAGACTTTGAAAAGTAATTCAGGGCTATTGTGATCAAGATATCGATTAGGGTTAGCTAATGCAATCGATCGACACATTAATAAGCAGAAGTGATCCGAATGATAAGCGATACGACATCGGAACTTCAGAAAGCCTCAATGCAGATAGAATTTATCAAGGAGTTGATAAATTATCAGCGTTCATCGAATTTGTGAGTATGTTCCAATTTGTATAGAACAAGGAAACGTTCGGGAATTGGACACAAACAAATCTCGTCAACACAAATGAAGTAATATTTGGATTCGAGGCACATCTACATATATTAGTACTACAAAGAAGAATACAGAACTTTAACATTGATCCAAGATTTAATTTGAAGTTAGGAAATTTAGAGAACTTCAGAGCGACACAAGAATTTAGCAAGGGACCCTTAATTAAAGAAATGGATAAATATATTAGAAGAGTTTATAAGTAATATATTTATGAACTTTTAGTATTAAATCACATAAGATGAAAAATTATTTGTGAAAGACTATACTATGAGAATAGTGAATTAATTCTCAAGAACAATTGCAAAGAATAAGTAGCTGTCTTAACTATCGTGATAAATCTAAGTGCTAGATCATACAAGTGTAAGACATTATTTGAATTCTAGGAACTGAATATATTTTGCTTAGCTAGATGTATGCTTGAAGCAATGTAAAGTTTATTCGCTGGGTGTGAAGTTAAGTTTAGTAAAGACATCTGTCCATTATCTAAGAAGACAAAGTATTTAAGAAATGAACATTACTGAACTCTTGATAAACAAGATCATAAGCTTGAATGTATAAGTGTAACTAGATTGAAAGTTATAAAATGTTTCTTGTTTAAATTTTAAATGTATCTCCTTTTATTCTATTATTTCAACGGCTTGCCACCACTCTAAAGTTATAAGCATGGATAAAAGTTTTACCTCGTTTTAAGTTATTGGTTTTCGACCACTAACAATAAATAAAACAAAGATTAACTATATATCTTTTCAAGGAGGTTTAACATTAAAAGGAAAAATAATAACAATTTTTATATGTTTAAAATTGAGATACGAAAGTCTTTAATATTTTTGCATTGTTCTTGATCCAGTACAACAGAATAAGCTACTGATACATGAAAGTAATAATTCAATTGAGTTTTACAATTGAGATATTCAAGCCTTTCATGTCATTTTTGGGTATTTTTTCAAAACAGACGAAATGGCCATACTATATGGATTCTTTCTTGTTTCTAATTAGTGATGTTTATAAATATTTTTTTAATGAATAACATGGGTTTGCTGATCCAAAATCCATGTAGCTATGAAACTAAAGTTAAAATAGCATTTCATTGAATGTAAAAAGTAAGTTGAAAAAAGTATTTATACACAAAAAACTTTGGTAATTGTAACATATTCATTTATAAAAAAGAATTTTAAAATAGAATGATAAAAATAACTCTAAATCAATAAAAGTTTTAGAGATTTATTTTTATAATTTTATTTTAAAATTTCGGATCATTTATGATATATACAGAATAGTCTTAGTTTTGAATAGGTTATTACGACTTTCTGATTTAATTAAAAAACAACGGTAGCTTTAAAAGTTACTGTTACTGCGCAACGTTTACACAATTTCTTAATGAAATTGTAAAGTGGAAATTTAATTAAACATCTTCTATGTTGTTGGAGTAAATATTGTGATTTTGATCTTACAACGAAATCTGATACGCTTTCAAAGCTCAAGATCTCAGAATTCGTTTCAGAGACAAGGAAATTGTTTAATTTAATTTTCTCTTGGTAAATACCATTGCCCAAAGCCTTCCAAGGTAAACCATTCTATGGTTGATGATGAGGATGCTTGTTAAATAAATTAATAAAACTTTGATAACATGACTTAATAACTAAATAACTATTTCGGCTTTTGTGACCACGCATTAAATAAAGTATTTTCCGGACTTATGTAATAATGTAACTTTTACTCTTGCTGTTAACTTTCTTTAAAGAATTTTCTTCCTTCTTTGCAAGAATATGTAAAGGGTAATGTAAATATATAAAGGGTAATGTAAATATATAAAGGGTAATGTAAATATGTAAAGGGTAATGTAAATATATAAAGGGTAATGTAAATATGTAAAGGGTAATGTGAATATGTGAAGGTGTGTCCGATAGCCAAGTCGTAATGCGTTTGGCTAATGCCTGGAGAGCCTGGTTCGATCCCCGGCATGCGGAGTTGGGGGATTTCTTCATGCTGAATTCCTAGGGACTCCAAATGGGGTCTAGGGTCCACTCAGCTCTCTGATGAATGGGTACCAGGTTCTTTTACCGGAAGTTAAAGGATGGTGGGCGTCGGGCTGCCTACCCTACCTAAACTTAGTGTCCCACTACATTGAAGCTTGGGCTCGTGGAAGACTCCTGGCGTTTCGTGACCAACGGGACTAACTTCATATTAGTGTAGAAATTCATTATAACAAGTTTAATCTTCTTTGTTTTATTTCCTATCACCTGCTGTTTTTGATTATAATTTCCTCATAAGCTGCCGGAGCCTTTACCTGTTCATTTATTACGACATCTTATTATTTCAGTTTTAAGGGGAAACTTACCAAAAACATTCATCCTTGCTGAGTGTTCGATGACTCCCGCCCGGTTTCTAGCAATGCATCGATATTCCCCGCCGTCTTCCGTACGTACATGACTGATGTTCAGGGACCCAACCACGTCTCCGTTCACGTTAATGACGGTGCCGACGGAAGAGCTTCCCTCCAACGTCAGCGGAGAGTCGTGAAGGGTCCAAGAAATCTGTGGAGGAGGATTACCCGCTACTACGCACTGCAGGGACACGGCATTTCCCGGATGAACTGTCTGATCCACGAACGTCGTCAAAAACTCCGGTGCCGCATCTGAAAGATTAAAGACAAATCTATTAGATAAGGGAAAAAAATTAGTTCTACTTCGAAAGCATTAAGAAAAAGCAATATATGTAAATTTAACAAAATTCAAATTATTTACATTGTAATAAAGGACATGACGGTATTAATATTAGCGAAGTTTTTAGATATCATATGTTCAGGCAAAATCTTTGTCATATGATAAATTATTATGGATATGGATTGCCCTGTGAGACGAAGTAATATCAGACTTAGATTGAGAGAAAGAAGTAAAGCTGATTGTTACTCTATTCGAGGTACTTTTATAGCCTAAGAATTGGTACAGATAGATATCCTCCGTAGGAACCTTCCTGGAAATCGGGCGTCGAAGATACAGACTCCGAAGTTTCTTAACAATTCGGACTCATTGAGATTGGGTGGTTAGTCCGATGCTCGGCCGCCTTTTACCGTTGCGAAACATTTCAGTTCCCATTTTATTGAAAGGTGGGTGGTCTCTATCGCGCTGTCGGAAAGAAAACAACCAAGGAAAAATCCCGCCTTTAAAATCAAGCTCCTGCAGCTGTCAGCCGAAAGAATATACCCCTCGACCACCGGCTCGCAAAAAATTGGTATAAGTTGGCCGAGAAGTAGCATGAGAAATACTTGATGTAGTCAAACTACATCAACGAAATGTCAATGTCAGGCAACTGCCTCGAATCCAAAATGGTGGATGGATGATAAATGTTTGAGGTTATGACGGATACGAATTATAATGAGAAAGGTAGTACCAATAATAACATGAAAACCATGAGGCAGCATTAGCAATAGAGAAAGGTGTTTCATAGTATTCGAAGCATTTTTTTTTATGAAGTCAAATTATAAACGAAGTTATAATTGATTCTATAAACCAGCGGTCGGCAACCCGCGGCCCGCGTGCCGCATGCAGTCCATGAAGCGTTTTGGTGCGGCCCGCGAGGCGTGTTGGAAGATTTTTTTTTTTTTTTTTGGTTGTTAAAATAAGAATTTCCTTTTTTTTTTTTGGTTGTTGAATTAAGATAAATTGCGAGTAGAATTTGATATTAAATTGTATAGACTCAGAAAGGTTTGGAGTAAAGTAGTATAGTATATTCATATCTTAGATGTCATTTGTTTCTACATTACTGGTTCAGCAACATCGATGTGAAGTACGACAAGAATATAAAAAAAACACGTGATTCCAAATAATCAGTTTTTTTTTTAATTTTTTTGGTGATTCCAATAATATCTTCTCATTTATATAGTGTAAAGAAGAAAGAAAAATTAGCTTTTTCTGAAAGAATAAATACGAGTAGAGGCTAAAAGCGTGACATATTTTTTTTTCCTAATAGAATCCTCCATCGTAATCAATGGACAATCTTTGGCTGCGAATCCTCCTTTCGTTGGTGGTAGACCAGGTTGGAACCAGACAGCCATCACCGCAGCCGATCGAAGGTTGTATCGATTCCGTGTTACTTAATGGAAACGTCATAGTTTAACATCTACACAATCGACTTAAGACATAGAAGTTCGAGGTCTTTTATTCAATAAACCCTCTCTCAAAGAGTCAGTTCTAATTAATTTGAATGGAAGAGCTTTTAGATATTTTCAAACATTGGGAAAAACATCCCGAGAGAGAATTGTTCAAATCGTGTTATTTCGAGTTGATCTTGAAAGCTTTTTAAAAGCATTTTACGTTGGAAGTTAAAGCAAATATAATGAAATAAAGTTGATCAATACGGTTGCTAATTGAAAAGCTAATATTCTATTTGTTTTTGAAAGTTTTATCTTAAGCGATCATCTGTAAAAAAGAATCATCTCATAGTATAGTATAGTACAGTACAACTACAGTATCAGGTGGAAATTGTAGAAAACATTTTTTTTTAATTGTCCTCAAACTCTTTTTTTAGCTTTAACTACATAAGATCAAGAAAACTTAATTTGTTTTAGCTTTGATTAAATTCTAATTCTAAGCAGCAACCGATTAAAAAATTTCTCCTAAGGATAAATTAATTGTCTTAAAAATTACTGTATTCTGGTGTATTAAAAATAGTATAATTCACAGCAACAAGGAATCACTTCTAAATTAAGAATAACTGCAGCAACTCTTTTAAATACTTTTGAATGCTTGCAAATGGAAATTAATATCTAGCCCTAAATGTTGAAAAATATGTTAAATTAGTGTTTTTATGGAAGTCTGATTCGTTTTAGCTAAAGACAAAAATTAGTAGATAATTTCACCGAATGATTGGGAAACATCACAGATACGAATTATTTTATACGTTTTGAAGAGACAAAAAATAGGAAAAAGAATGTTTTTTGTTTCTAATTAATTAATCATCTACCCTTTAACTAAAAATAGAAGAAACTGAAAAAGAAGCAAAAATCAGAGGTTAAGAAGAAATTCTTTATTTGCGATAAAATTTTTGGATAAATATAACAGATGCTTATCCAAACATTCAAGAAAAGTTTTGGTTTGACCAAAAAGTTCGTTCGATTTTAAAAGTAAAAATAAAAGACACATTTTTCATTTTCACCAATAATTTTATTGAATAACGTCTTCAAAAGTTTGTTCCACTACCTTCTGCTATCTTTCAGGCAACTTTATAATTCCATCTTTCCAAAACCTTTTATCTATTTGAGCAACAAAATGTTCCAGGTGCCTTTGGTGTCTTCAAGGAGAATTGAATTTTTTACATTAAGAGAATTTTGTAAAGAACGAAATCAATAGAAATCCGAAGGTGCAATGTCTGTGAAGACGGAAGATGAATCAGAACTTCCCACCCAAGCTGTAACAGTTTTCCCAGGTCATCAAAGAAACATGCGGTCTTGCGTTCTTACTGTCTTCCATCTTCAATATTTAATTGGCGATACAAAATTAACCAATTTTGATCAGTTTTTGTTTTAAGTGAACGCTGATATGATAGCTGTCACACTACATCTAACAAAATGATGTCGAATGACGTTAAAGACCTTTAAGCGCTACTAGAACCAACTTACGTAAAAAAAAACAAAAAAAACCGAACGAACTTTTTGATCAAACCAATATTTGACTCCGACAGGAGTTTTATTTTTTAAATTTCAAATGCTAAAATGCAAATCAAAAAGGCTTTCGTAAATTACTTTCACAGAAACGAAATGCAAATGAAAGTAAAAAAAGATATGAAAGTTTCTTGTGCTCCAGAACAGAATTTCTGCTTCAGAAGTTGGAAAATTGGAAAATCTATTTACAGAAAACAATGAACTTTCAAATAAGCCTAAAAAATGAAATTTCAAGCAGGAACCTTTAAGAAAATCAAATGAAGTAATTTGTAAAAAGATAAGAAATTGTATTAACGATCATTCTAGATTTTAATAAATTCATTTAAGTGAAAATTGAAATTTCAGTGTTAATTGTTGAAAGATGTAAGCTTCTTTAATATAATCTGTAAATAATAAGGATAAGTTTCTTAAAATGAATAGTACATCATTTGGATATGTTAAATTTATGAAAAAAATAATTTTTAGATGTTAACGATGAAATGTGAGTAATGTTAGTAATTGTTATTACTGTTATTTATGAAGCATCATTATTAATGTGTTAATTGTTATCATTATTAATGGCAATGCTACTGAATATGATAATTTTCATTTGTTAACTTGAATACTAAAAGTATTATTTTAGTTCTTATTTGTAATCCTAATGAAATATAGAGTAAGAAGAATAGTTTCTTGTCCTCTAATACCACCTGAAGAAGTCCTTCGCAAAGAAGGATGAAATATCGTGGGAAATTAAAGGAGTGTTGTTATATTAAGGATTTCTAGCTGTGGAAAGATATGTTTCAAATTAATTTCAAGGATTAATCTCCAATTTGCCTTTAATAAGTTTCAGTTTAATGTATATCTACTCCGTTCGTCTTCATTAAGATTCAAAATGAATAAAAATCAGGTGAGTAATTAAAAAAATAGACTGACTGGAAATTAAAAACAAAGCGACTTTTAAAGAGAATAGAGCAACAACTCAATCTAGCATTTTATAAAAGGCAAAAAAAAAAAAAACCCAGAAAGAAAGAAAAACATTCATGAAATAAAAATGCACGCTGAGATCTAAAAGAAAAACCTTCTAAGCCCTTCAGGCTGCATAAATACTGGTAACTTTAAAAAATGGGGTTTTTAAAAATCTTCATTTTTTTTGCTTAGTTTCCGAATTTTTTGTTTTCTCATGAAAAATTTGTTTTGGAATAAAAAAAAAACAAAGAGAAAAATTATCTTCTCTTTTATCTTCACTTTATTTTTCAACAGTTACTTTCGTGGTCTTTTTAGTTTAGATTCTTAAAGGTTAAAAAAAAATCGATCTGTGTTTATGTCGGTATTAATATACAATACACGATATTAATATACATTGTGTCGACATGAATCTTCTTGTAACTTGGGGCATATTTAGAAACAGGAAATGACTTAATGGAATTAATGGAAAGGATTTAGTGTCTTTCAAAGTTTGTCCTTGTTGATTCCTGAAGAGAAATTTGGGCGAGAAGGAGATAAAAGAAACAGAAACAATAGATTTTCAGCAAATATTGAATTTATTCAGCAGATATTATAAATAACTGCAACGTAGACTTCCTTTTGTACTGCTTTGAAGAACTGGAAGGCTTTAAATAGACCTTCAAATTCTTGCAGGAACTTCATGTTCAATTTGTGTGATAAGACTTTGTTATTCTATTTCAAACGGGAAAGTGTTACGTCATTCAGCTACATTAATAAATTTTAAAACGTTATTTTGTTGAAATGAGCAAATTACCGTTAATTTATTTTAATAAGTATTCATGTTAATGTTCGGAACGAAAATATGATAAGAGAAATTTAACTTTATAAGGCAAGCTTTATTTCAATAATAGAGTAGCAGAACTGCACGAATAGAAATTAAAAAAGGTCATTGAATGTTGAGTATCCTGTACTTTCAGTTTAATATTGGATTATTTCTTTTGTTAGCGAATTTCAGTTGCAAATTTCGTTGAATGATAACCCTTTATAAGAAAAATCAGAATTCACATTTTCTAAATCTATTTATTTTATGATCAGTTATGTTTATTTGGTAGGCTAGTAATGGTCCTTTAGACTCAAGTTAAAAGATTTAATCTAGTTAAAAGATTATTTTTATCTCTAGTGCGTTCTTTAACTAATCCTTTCTATCTTAGATGCTTAGAAAATGACAACGAAGACAAGGCGTGAGGGATTTATTGTATAGGTATATTTTTGAATCAATAAAGGAGAAGAACAATATTAAAAATATAATAAAAAAGGACTACATAGAATTTAAGTATTCTGGAAAGATAAAAGATAAATATACATAACGTAGAATAGAAAATTTGATAAAAGGTAAATATCCTCAAAAGAAATGAAAATAATATTCTGGAAATCAGAAAACATTATTAAGTAATAGTTAGTATCGTTACACTGATCTTATAAAATGGAAATCTATAAAGAAAGTTATTACAATCCGACAACAATAAAAATATCGTTGTTAAATTAATATTGTTTTACAACAATAAAACCTCCAAATTAAAATTTCACGTTTAAATTTGCTCAAATGACAGCTATTCTGTATGACATTGTAGTTGCGTGGCAAAGCCAATAACTAGGGGTAAATTTAGAATTCCTATCGAGTTCTAATTTTCCATCAATAATTTGTGCAAATAAATCGATTCATGCCCAAATACTGAGTAGAAGTTGTATATCTTCACAGACATAAGTAAAATACAGCTGTACATCAGAGTATGTCGCAGAATGATGACATACTTTGACAATATGCACTGCGTTTTTTTATTTCACTTATCGATGAAAGAAATAGTCAGTAGGTACGTAACTGATGTAAATGTAGCATTTGTAACTAAAAGAAACACTGTAGGCCTGATTTTGGAAAAAAAAAACAAAAAAAAAACGTAAATCACTTGACCTGTTTGCGAGATTGACCAGTACAGTGGCTGCAACTGCCCCAACTTCCAGTGATAGTGGCAATTCAAAGTGTCCATAAGTCCGAAGCATGTAAATTCAAGTCGAAGAAGCGTAACTCGGGTGACTGATGTATTGGAAATTAAACTTAAAAACCCATACCAATGCTTTCACTTTGTAATGATACCACAATGAAAGACTGACGACAGCCACGTAGCTGAAGCCCTTCTCGAAATCTAAACAAAAGAAAACATCTCTCTCAGAGTTAAAATCAAAGGAACCAGTCATATCAAGTTCCTTAGTTCCCTCTTACGAGATTCAAGGGGAAGTCAGGGAGTTCTTACTATGGCCGTCGAAGGCAAGGCACTTTTTCGAAGAATGAGCTCTTCCCCAAAGAAAATTCTGGCTACGGACCTGGCTGACGACTATTTATACGAAGATTTGATGTAAATTCTCCTCAGTTCTGATTTCACCGACGTAAATACAGTATTTTTAATACCGTAATGCTGTTCCAAGCTACTCAAAAAACAAAAATAGAAACTTAAAAAGTCTCCGATGTTTTTACATATCTTACAAATTTATCATCAATACACTGTAAATAAAATTGATAAACTATATAATTTGTACGAAAATTAAGTTGCTATATATTTGAAAACAATAAAAACAGTAAATTTTATTATAAGTTTCAAGAAGTAATAATTGACGTGTTTGTTTCTACTTTCCTTCGGTTATATCTGCCTTTGATAGAAGGATACCCGGAAACATAAACTCATTCCTTTAGACTAGCAGAATTAACTTCTACAAGCTTAAAGAAAAAAACTCCACTTCACACTAATCATTAAAGAAGGGGAATGGCTTCTATATTACTTAAAATCAGCAAGATACCAGCAAAGAAAATTAAATACATAAGCATCATCTAGCTAATGAGTTTTTCCTCCTTTTGTACGAGTAAGGGTTTTGGTCAATTAATATTCAACTCTTCCATTAACAGAATTAAGCAATTAAAACAATCTGTAAAAGATTAATGTTCTCACTGATCACACAAGATAGCACAAAAGAAATAATAAATTACGTAGTTTCTTTCCTTTAGATGTTATTAGAAAGAAAAAGCTATTTAAGGTAAGGTCAGCTGGATGGAATCTTATAACATTTGATCACAGCGAAAAATTTATTTCAATTAGCAGTGGTAACAGCTTTAAAGTTGCCGCTTTAGGGCGTAATCCCGTCTCCTCGCTTCGAATGACCCTTCGTTGATCGAAGTCGGTTTGTTTCTGCAGGGAATTTTATCGTGATCGTCGGGGGTTGCCTGAGGATTTCCTCCCTTTCATTT
>JAFIDM010005346.1:20190630-20206692 GCA_023159025.1 Thereuonema tuberculata
GATATTATTCGTATGAAACAGACAACGATCTTCCATTTCACGAAGTAAGTTCTAACTTAAATCTGCCTGCGGACGAAACTGCTGACCAATTGGTGACCAAGACTCCCCGATATTCCATTAAGTTCCGAATGGTGCACATTATCTTCTGGATAATTCAAGCTTTTCGTGGAGAATTTGTGGTCGCTATTCGTCGTGAACAGCAATCAATAAACGTTACATCTAATGGATTCATAGTGGTCCCGACTGACAGATCGAATTGGTGATTTAACTTGTGGACGCTTGTTGTTCTGATCGCAAGGAGATCAATTATTGATCGCTTCTAAGTCCTTGTACTTAATCATTACATGGGATTACATGTTCGTTAATGACTTTTTCATATAACATCGTTCCCAGAGCAGGTTTCACAAATCTGTGATGTTATACGTATACTAGTTTTCCTATTAGATGGAGACATGCATTAGCTCAAACACAATACTTTGAAATACTGAGAGAAACCAGGGAACTGAGGGAATAAAGTCAATAGATTATAAATCACAAATTTATCTCAGTAGAAAAGTAAGTAAGATTAGTAAACTTTCTACGGAAAACTAAATCCTACAGAGAACTACATTTTTTTTAGTTAGTCTCAGTATTTTCATCAACTCCGAAGTTCTTATTATCCTTCACTCTGAGTAGGGCCGCGGGAACATCCCACGTGTACTTTCCTCCTTGTAAGAGATATCGTACAAACTCTAGAATTTCGGAATATTCGTCAGTGCCGTAGACATCAGAGGAAGAGAAAGCGAAGAAGCAGACAACACAGGAAAGAAAGTAAACATCCATGCCGATGGTAGGATTCGAACCCAGTTCCAACATATCTGCCACGTGGGAGGCCCCCGCCTAATCCACTGTGCCTTGCCCGAACGGCAACAGAGAACTTATATGATATTCAAAATTGTTAACCAATGTGAAATCACCTTGAAAATGTGCCTGAAATGAAAGCAAGTATTTCGGTTCTACACTCTGAAGAAATGACAATGGAGGAAAACTTCACCAAAACCTGTGCGAATAAAATTGATCAGCTATAAAGCGCTTGCAAGGAGATCATTTACTGATGACACTTTCAGCTTGGATTTTATTTTTTACTCTTTTGCAATAATTAATGGAATATAGAAGAATATAGAAGTAAACTTAAAATATCAGGTGATTTTAGGAATTCCTGAAACTGAATTTCTCTTCAAGTATAACACAGTAATCTATATCTGCACAAATAGTACAAATATGGGTCATTCTATAGCAATTCACAACATTATTGACTTTTCCGTCCTCAATTTTACTTAAGTTGATAGAGAACTAGAAAATGCAGTTTTTTTTCTTTACTAAGACATTCTTTAGTTCTACGATTGTATCAATAGCATTCCGAAATTGGCAAATTTCTTGAAATTTCGTCTTTTCTTGAACTCTATCCTAACTTATTTAAGAGGTTATTCAAGTGTCGGCGTAAAAGTCTTGTAAGGGTTTTCTTAAAATATATAATGTTAGCAGTCAATGAAACTTTCATAATGAAAACTAAATTTGAACCGTAATTCCAAAAAAAAAAAAAAAAAAAATTCATATCTTCATGAAGTTTTCAGGAAATTTTAATATTGTTATATGTTTTAAAAGAAGAAGGTTGATGAAATTTATTGAGGAAAGACGTTTCTAAATAAGATTTGAATACGTTTGTCAGGTAGAAGGTAACAAATTTAGCTGAAAAAGTTAATTGTCTAAGTGTTAATTTCACTGAGTTACACTTGTTACAAGTTCATTTATTACCTAAGTCTTATGATTTCTCTTTTAATTTGGACAAGCTGCCGTTAGAACTGAGGCTGAAAAATGTCAAGTACTGTGGCTACTAATTGAAGCTTTCTACAAAACACTTCTTGCAGCCATTAATTCAGTTTTCAGTAAATTTGGCTAAATTACATATTCATTTCTATAAATGCTATTTCTAGAGGCTTATGTGTTAGAGGAAAAATATTAGAGAAATGAAACTAAAAAAGGAAAAAATGTCTATATAGAAACCACTTTTTTCTAATATTTTTTTCTTGCAAGTCTTCATTACAACCGAAATTCCTGGAGACGGGACTTACTTCGGCGCAGGGGGAAGAAGCTAATGCATTTTTATCATTGAGGGCTTAAGGAACCAGATTCAACTCTAAAAATATATATATAAAATAAAAGTGGAAATTGGCAACTCAAAGTGTTCTGGGATTCCGCTTATGAGAAAGAGAAAGAAAGAAGATCCTGAAAGGATTATCCATTCAGGTTCCTTCATTACTCAAAATCGTGTTCTCGGTAATACGGAATGATCAGCGTAAGAGAGGAATGCGGATGTCGACCGAAAACGCAATCTCCCAATCATCCGCAGCAAACTCCGTTTCTCTGGGCGATTTCCAGCGTTCACCCTTGCATCCCATGAGCTCCCGAAGGCCGCTCACGTCTCCAGCGGCTCTCCGGGGATTCGAGACTAATCCCGAAAAATCACAACCTGTCGAGGGACAGCACGTTTATCATGAAGCGAGTGGCAGCGTGAACCTTTCGCCCTAAGCCTGAGATCACCCAACATATGCGGCGGATTCCAACCCCGCGACCAACTATAACCGTCTCCTACCTGATCTGAAAGCAATTTCACAAAACAACAAATAAAAAAAAAAAAAATTGGAAGAAATAAGTCGGTATTCGCCTCAGGTCTCCTTCCATCAACAAAAACGGATTATCTGACACACAAGTTCAGAGGATTTATAAATCTATTTTTTTAAACAAGGAAACTGCCAAAAACATATATCAATAATGAAGATATATAATAATAAATAAATTGATATTAAAGGAAAGGTGATTTATATTAATAATACAATAGGAGTTATTTATATTTCCTATTATTTGCACTCATAAAAAATTATTGATATATCAATTTTTTATTACTTTTTAAACTTTTCAATAAAATAAAAATAATTAAAATTTATAACTAAAAAATATATTTTTGAATTACTGTTATTTTGTAATAATATGAATAATTATTTTTTTCTTAATAATACTGTAGAAATGTTCACCTGAAATTACGTGAAAAAAATAAAATTTTGAAATTGCAATCAAAATTTTTGAATATCTTTCTTAGTTTTGTACATACTCTACTGGAGGTATGAACAAAACAGCTAAGAAAAGATAAATAAAATAAAAAAATAATGTAATTGTTAAGTGTTACTGGAACATTAAATAAAATTATCTTTTTGATTTTTTAGAAGTCTTTTAGTAGTCTTATAAAATTGCAGTTTTATTGTGATCCGTAAAGCATAAAACTTTCTCAGTTGGGAATATGTAAGTTGAACTATTTTAACAATATTTGTTTCGAGAAGGTGGACGACAGTTGTAAAGAAAAGTGTTTCAGAGAAAATATTTTTATTTATTGTACCCAAGTACAATTTAAAGTTTTTGCCTAATCAAAGGTACATTGTTTTTGAATTCAACAAATCAAAAAATATTAAAGAAAAAATTAAGAATTCTCTTGTGCACATACATTTGTCGGAATTCTGAATATGAATGTGATATTTGAATCCCGAATTCTCGTATTGCCTCGATTAAAAATATCGTGATCTCGTGATTATTTCTGCCTCAGCCTCTCATGGAAGTGCAAAGTTTTCAGTGACCATCAGTGAGTTAGATAGAGTCCAACGCCTTTACCCCCGGGATGTAAATCCATTCCATTTTATAGAAGACTGTTTGAATCCTAGGACCTGTCCAGAGTTGAAATAACCCAGGAGAAATCCCTGACATTCGTCTGGAATTGAAACCAACTCTCCAGTTCAGTGACTTCACTACTCGACCACGGGCCCACAAGTGTGTCCATAGGTCTACAGTAATTACTACATCTCATTTCGCTGATTTCAGTTTCTTCGGTTTTTGCTTTAGTTTCTCAGGATTATTGATAATTGGGAAACCTAAATTAGCTTTTGCTAAGAAAATAGTTACTCGAATTCTACTTCTTAAGAAAAGTTAAATTATCTTTAGAACAAACTAAATTATTTGGTGAAGCTTTTCAGAAGGACAGTACAAGTAGATCTGAACTGCATTGTATCTAATCCCATATTCAATTTTCCCAACAATGTTCTTTTTTTATTGTAATAATTTATAATTTATAGAACAATTATTGAATTAGTTGCATATTACTGATTATTTCTTAAGTTCATAATGTTTGGAGGTTATCTTCTGTTACAAATAGTTATCTTCTGTTACATGTCGTTTGGCGACATCACGAATTCTAGGTGCAACTCTTGCTTGAGTGGGCTTCAGAGGTGAAGGGGTTTTCGAATGGCACGCGCGCATTAAACTGGTTGTCCAGTTTCTGTGTATTTACTGTATTTAGGTAACTCTTTGTATTTCTATTCACATCTGTTGGCTTCCTTTAAATTACAACGAATGGTTTCAAGAGTGGGAAAGATTTGCACGAAATTTAGATTTAAAAAAAATCATTTTTCTTCACATATCTCTTCGATTTTCTATTTCATTTAAGATAGAGTAATACAAAATAATCATTACAGTTTCAAATTATTAATTCACAACGATGTTGAAATGTTCATCTCCAATGTAAAAACATATCCAGACTCTTCAGGAATCTTTTCGTGATAAGTCTATAGCACGTTGCAATTATTCATGTATTAGGAACAATTCGTTGTTGAATTCTGTCTACTGTTTTAGAATTGCTGATATTACGTATGACCAAGAGCCTAAACATTATATCTTGATTTCTGCCGAATTGGTTTTCACTGTGTAATTATACTGGTATTGTAGATAGCTAAGATCTAATGTCTATTTCTGTGTATGATCAAGATAATCAAAACATCATTATTTGTATCTATGTCTAAAGGTTTACGGTCTTACAAGGAAGTTTAATAGCTTCTACGTACATACATGATCAAATATATAAGAATAAAACAAAACAAAAAACAAATCCACTACAATATAGAATTCTTTATATTCTTCTTTATATTTGTTCTGGGTGATAAGTTTATACATTAGTATTTGAAATAATGAGAGCTTTCTAGCTTGCCATCACTTCGTGTAAAATAAGAAGCTTATTTTCTATTTTGAAATGGCATTATCGTATTTTTAAACACTTAAATATAAATTAACAAGAAATCTATGATGTTAAAAAAATAAGGGATTTTACTTTTCTCTGAATTTTTAGTCGTTTACTTTTTTTAAAAAAAATCAGGAAAAGGAGACCTTGTAGAAAATACAGATAATAAAATCGCTGTCATATCCCAAAGATTAATTCAGTAGGTGCCGTGTTGCTACAGTTGAATCGGTAATAATGTCAAATCGCTACAGAAAAGAAAAAGAGATGGGATGAGATAAAAGCTAATAAATGCATAAAAGTAAAATGATATAATTCTAATTTTACATTGCCCTCCCCCCCCAAAAAAAAAAAAATAGGGAGAGTTCACTTCCCTTAATATATTCTTCTCTTCTCCGACTTCATTTGATCTTTGAAATGTTCTTAATTATGATCCAGCCTCCAAAGGTAACCTTGTTTCAACAACTGTTGTTTTTTTCTTCATCAAACTCCATATTGCCATTCACGGATTCGAAAATGAAATTTATTATTTTACTTTTTTACGCGATCTCTTCGTGCCTATTAGTGGCCATGAGCAGTAGTAAAAAAAAAAAAGAATTGTGAGAGGGATATTATCGGCATTCACACCAACGGAGTCTGCGTCTTGTTCTCGCGGCTTCTGTTGCATTAAGAAGTTTCCAAGTTGTTCTGATACTATTCCACGAGTTCCAAAATAATGATCTGTATTCTGTTTTAAGTCCGTAACTCTTAAGTCTCCAATTCTAGACTTCTAATTGACAAAGTAACTCTGGCTTTGGACTCCAGCCTAGGGCCTAGGGGAACCCTGTAAAGGACCGCTGCCTGTACCAAAACCTGTGGCCCAACTATGTTTAACTAGTAAAACCTAGTTGTGAAGGGGAAGAGATTGAAGGGGATGGGGTACCGTTGCCTGGCTATGCTTAGAAAACGATGTGCAATTAACCCGCCACTGCTAAACTTTAAATGAAAACATTTATTTTTATTAGTATATCTCCAATTTATAATCACGAATATAATTAAACTAATTTTAAAAACCATCCAGTGAATATTTGCATGTTTTATCATAAATTCGGCCAAAATGAAAATTCTAAATTTTATAAATTCCGATTATTCAGATGATAAAAATAGCTTGGAGTAAAATTAATGAATTCATGTTATTTGAAAGTTTTGGCCGATAAAATATTAATTAGTTATCTCTCTTTAATAATCTGATTTTAATCTGGCTAACAATTGTTATCGGTTCCCTTTAGATACAGAATCATTAAATAACAATGTAATTATTAATCTTCATTTATCGGCAGTCAGCATTTGTTATGTGCTTACTGAACATCAATAGTTATGAAACATTGTAAAAGAAATCTATTAAATGCCAACTTTATAGCTTTAATGACGCTTATCAATATCTAAAATGCGATCTCCAACTGATAAGATCTATTTTGCCGAAGTTCATTATGCTTCTTTATGTGTTTCTAACTATACAACGTAAATAAATCTTAAAAACTAAATTCTTTTAGTTTGATTCTTCAAATAGAAAATAACTAAATAATAATACTAAGGCTTGATATTTACTTTAATTCAAGGTAATTTTTCATGAAAGTGAAATAATGGGAATTTTTGTTTCTAATCTTGTAGTGTAAATTGCAATTTTAATTAAAACTAGTCGGCTACCCGTCGCTTCGCTCCGGAAGCCTCCCTTATGTAACGGAAAACAATTTTTTATTTCTTAAAAAAAACCACACACACACACACACAAATTACATCAAGGAAACTAAAACTAACATTTTTTAAAAGCTTTTTTTTTAATTTAATTTTTGATGTCTATATACTCTCAATCTACGACTGCTTTTAGAACCACCTTGTAAATCATATATCTATGATATATTTTTATTTTTTACAGAGATTAGAATATAGGCCTAGAGGTCTAATGGCTAAGACGTCTAACTTCTGAGCAGTATTCTACCTAATAGAAATAGTGCATCTTTCTTTCTTGACTATCTTTTTTTTTTATTCCTATTGATACTTTTCAGTGGTTTTCGAGTTAGAAATAGTGATGGTTTTTGAGTTACAAATAGTGATTTTTCAGTATTCTACCTAATGAAATACTGCTTCTTATTTCTTGACTCTTTTTTTTTTTTTTTTAATCCAAATGATACTTTTCAGTGGTTTCTGAGTTACAATAGTGTTCAGTATTCTATCTAATAGAAATACTGCTTCTTTCTTTTTTGAGTCTCTTTTTTTATTCTAAGTGGCCCTTTGCAGTGGCTTTTGTGTTCCAAATATTGATGGTTTCTGAGTTACAGATAGTGATTTTTCAGTATTCTATCTAATAGAAGTATCGCTTCATTCTTTTTTGACTCTCATTTTAATTATAATTGTCACTTTTCAGTGACGTTTGAGTTACATTTATTGATGGTTTTTGAGTTGCAAATAGTGATTTTTTCGGTATTCCACCTCAAAAAAAGAGTGCTTCTCTCTTTCTTGACTCTGGTTTCTTTACTCCAACATCTGGCGTGTACACCCACATATTTTTCAATATCACATAGGATTTGGTTAAGTAAGAATATTTAAAATATTGCAACGTTTCGGCAATTATCGTTCTAATTGTCAGTTTCGAATTACAAATAAACTGACTGATGTGAAATAAATAAACAATCTTGAGATTCAAAAAAAAGATTGAATACATTCCTTATTGATGGGGGAAAGGAAAGGAGATATAAGTCAAAAAACCATATGAAGAGAGTTGTAGTCCCTATGGTCTAATGGATAAGGCATTTGACTTCGGATCAGAAGGTTGCAGGTTCGATTCCTGTCGCGGATGTTTCATTGTAAAAATTATTTCTATTTTCCATTCTCTCAGAAAATTGCGCCGGACAGACACACAGACAGACAGACAGACAGAAAGACAGACAGACAGACAGAGAAATAAAAGATTTTAGTAATATAGATTGTTAAAACTAGAAAACTTTTATTGAGAAAAAAAAATTATCATTTTCAACCCTATGCTGAAATTACATTATTAATATATAAATCAAATTTAACGTATATGACAATATTATTACATATGAAAAAAAACCGCATATAAGTACAGTAGGGCCCCGATTATCCGCGGGATTGGGTGGCAAGGGCTTCGCGGATAACGGAAATCCGGATAACCCGAAAAAAGACTAAAAATGAGGTCTAAACACGAAAGAAAATATTTCATCATTAAAAACTACGTTTTAGCGGTTGGGATGCCGTCGCACTTAAAAAATATAAACAAGAAAATTAAAACTACGTTTTATTGTACAAAAAACATAATATGTAAAACTTTTAAAAACGCAGAAACCTTTGCTCTACGTTTGCATCCACAAATTCCGAGAAGGCCTATAGGATCACGATGCACAATAAACCTGTCAGTAATTTCGACCTTCGCTTTTTAGGGCCTTTTGTATTTTCCCTGTTGTTGGCTTGGATTAAAATGGGTTTTTTTGAAGTTTGTAATTAAAAAAAAAATTCGCGGCACTCGCGAATAATCGGGGCTCTACTGTAAATAGAAATTTTAACTGAGCTAATTTTGGTTTTTGTATTGGGAATCGGAGACAGTACTGTTTCTAGTTACTAAACTCTCATCAGTCCGATCCGCCCAGTACACTCAGTGCAGAAGAACAATACACAAAACGTACAAACAAACAAAATAATGATCCCTTAATTCTTGATTTGCTTTTGATATCAATACTGCTGAATTATGAATACTACTGAATTTTGTATGTTCATATCAAAGGAGTTGGTCAATCTTATCTTATCTTATACTAATATATAATGCTGATGAGTTTGTATGTTTAACGCGCAAATCTCAGGAACTACCAGTCCGATTTGAAAAATTCTTTTTGCGTTAGATAAACCCGTTTATTGAGAAAGTTTATATGTTATATAACATCACGCTACGATCAGTAGGAGCGGAGCAGTCAACATAAATGTCAACCAACGGATGCGGCAATGGCGACGGGGCGGCTTCGCAGACAAGAACCGAACACTACCGAAAAAGGCCGAATTTAACGCGGGTGACACCGCGGGGTACAGCTCGTTATTTATAAAACAGGTTTGTTTTTCAAACATTATCTGCCTTTGTTTCGACAGGACCTTATGTGATACAATACAATCAATAAACAACTATAAATAAATATTTATTAATTCAGTTTACTTTTCCGAGAATTTTGAAACAATAAAGCCAGATGTTTAAGTCCACTGAACTTCTTTTGCTGGAGTATTTGCTTTAATTTGCTCTCTGAATTGGCGAATGTATTAAGGACTTAAATCCACAAGGGAGCACACAAAGGAAATTAGTAGAGAAGCAATGAACCTCGTCCATGCTTCGGAAGATGAGTTTTAACTAATATTAAACAGCTTAGGCTGTGAAATGAAGCTTAATGTTGTCTTAAACATTGCATTAACGTGGTTTCCTGCTTGTTTTCATTTGTCTGCTCATTAGTTGACTGTACAACCGATGTTAAGAACGGCGTTTCTATTAAAAAGAGGAAATATAATTCACCCGTAATACGCTTCCGGTAGACAATTAGGAATACTCTTAAGTTTTTTGCAGCTTTTATCGTTACAAACTTTCCAGCATAATGTATATACACGGCAAGCACTAGGGCAGAGTGGAAATCAAGACCAACTCAAATCAATGTTTTTATAATAAAGTCCCTGAACTTATGCTTTTAATACATTATTAAAATTAATACTGAATACTATCTTTCTTCATATGATACCTATTGACTACGGAGGAAAGAATGGTATGCAATGACTGTCTAAATGAAATAAGTAATCAAATACTGCTGTAGAGCTAACTTGAGTGTCTGATCTATTTGGGACTTTGAAATAATGAAACAAATACTACACTTTATCAATATTATTAACTTTAAAGATTTGTTCTGACTTAAATTAATCTCGGGAAACCCTATGCAATAGTATAATATTTGTAAGGGTTATCGTATACTTTGAGCGTTACCTTATTTCTATTTATTAAAAAAGATATAAGAAAATAAAATCGTGAATATTAAATTTTTGTTTTCTAGATCTTGACTTTTTAGATAAATTCTTGAAGTTTCCATGATGATAATAAGTTTTCTACTATTAAAAAAAACATACCAATCAAAAATAGCTATTGTTATTTTAATAAATTTGCGAGCAAAGCTATAAACGATACAGTACCAGCTGAATTCTTCTTGGATTTCAAAAAATTTTTTTTAAATTGATCGACTTACTTTTCTAGAGAAATACAGGGTGTCCGACAAGTCCTGACTCATAGGCGATATCATAATTTTGTTTTAATTGTTTTTTTTCTTTAGGTGAATCTGTTTAGTCTTTTAGACTTAAACCCCCTTGACTTTGCATTCTGGAACTATCTTAAAGAAAAGGTGTACCAAGTGAAGATTCGTGATCTGCAGCATCTACGAACACGGATCGAGGAAAAAAGTCGTGAAACCACTGCTAATATGTTACACCGTGTTCAACTCAAAATGATGTTGACAGACCATATTCCCGATTTCCCGATTTTCTTTCATTTGCAATCACGAATCCATTAAAGGAGGATCACTTTTAACAAGGGGGGGGGGGGACTTGATAAGGAACACCAGAACAGACGGGGGTTCTAATACGTACGTCGTGCTTTTTTATCTATGTGTATGTGCTTTTATGGTTGGTTTTTAATTACAATTTATACATTTTCAGTTTTGTTAATATGATATGAAAATTACTTAAGAGTTACAAAAATCTACGAAATAATCAATATGCAGTTCCTCTTAAGAATACAACACATTAATTTCAATGTTTAATGTTTTAAAATGAATATAACATCTTATAATTTTTAACAATAAGCAAAGAATTCATATCTAATTTATAAAAACATGAAAAATTAAAGTATCCGTCTAGAGGCCTTTATGACCCGTTGGATCGCCGAATTTCCTGATGAACGGGACAATGTTGAGGTCGAGTGTTCACAGCTCAACACCCACCTGCATTTAATCTGAAGGAAGAAACCCCGTTACCATTCTTCAAAGGACTGGGTGAACCTTACGACCTATTTGAAGAATACTTCAAAGGACAAAAATCCCGGACCTCTGAGAGGATTAAACCAGGAAGCCCCGCATCTAACATACTTGTATTATTGACTTACCACAGTTATGAACATATTGAAGAAAAAATTCTTATTGCATAGATTGAAAAATTTCATTATAGCAATTAGTGAAACCATTAACAATATTCAGCAAATAAACAATGTTGCTTCTTGACGAATTTATGAAGGATTTGTTTTATTAAGATCTAAAATTAATAGAGAGATCTTCTTAATTATAAATCATCCCATAGATGTGGAAAGAAATTTGCACAAATAAGCAATGTGTCTATCTTTTCCCAAGACGCTGTTTCGGAATTCGGTAAAATGTTTGGATAAATATATAATAATAAATGTTAATCTAACCTTATTTATACTTTAAATATTAGAATCCTCCTTTTCAAACTATTCTCCTGTATTATGTTATATTCCTAAAAAAAGTCTTTATTCTCAATGAAGTTGCCACCATAAAAAGCTAAGGATCCTGAGTTTACCAGACGAGTTTGGAGGGATCAGTTTGAAGTTGGTGATGGCAGTTTTAAACAATTAAAGGAGAATGCTTTGGTAAATAGTTTTTACTAGATTATTGCTAAACAAGTAATAGTTCTACAGATAGAAATAGACGAAAGAAACTTCGACTACAGAAACTTCTATCTCAGATATCCAACAACATGAATGTCATTGAAATAACTCTCTGAGAGTTACGAATGGCATAAATAAAAAAAATCCATAAATTGAACAGTGAGACGAAGCACTGAGTAAAATGCCCCTTTGCAAAACATGTAAATCTTTCTCTTTGTCCTGACACCTGGGACATTGCATTTTCTCTTGTGAAAATCCAGATCTATAGATTTGAGATCCTGTCATAACTTCCTTTAATAATATTTTTAAACTTGCTGCTGTGTATAGAAATACATACAATATTTTAGAACAGTATACAGCATCAACGTTTCTAACTGTGTTAGAAAAATTAAAAAAGTTATCCTCAAAACTAATAAACAAATAAAATAGTATATAAAAATATATTTGAAAGTGATTGGAAAGTGATGTATTCTAATTAAATTCAGTAGTTTCTAAAATAATTCCAAGGAATTTATAAAAGAAAAATAAACTAATGGTTTTAGCAATTAATAAGAGGAATTATCACTTCTAGCAAACTTTCATAAACTTGATGGAAATTAAGCGTTAGATTTCTTTCTCCATGCTAATACATGGGATTTTGTAGCATGGAATAGAATCAACAGGAAATGACACAATGGATGACCTAAACCAATTATCAGAATTTATTTTCAGATATTGACTTACTAAGATTGAAAAAAAAAAAAAAAAGATGGATTTAAAATTTAGCTCTAAACGCATCAACTGCAGAATTTCTGTGACCTGGCAAAGGCTATCTAAATAGTATTATCATTGAGAAAAATATCGACAAATTACGCACGTTTAAACCTTATTGATATTACATATTAGGATCTTATAAAGCGCGAGATGTTTTGATTAAACATGCATTTTTATAAAAAAGGAAATAAAACCATTCGTTTATTTTCTTAAGCAAAAGTTGGAGACCCGATAGCTGCATTTACAAAAACTGTGGATCGTCTCTCTTACAAGTTTGTGGTTGAAAGCCTATATGAGATATAAACATCTTCTACTCTCGCATAATGAACAATACAACGTTAAACTCGTATCTTCTGAATATGTTTGTTATTGTTCAGTTGCAAAATAACTCGCCTCTCTGGTAGCTCCCTCACGAAGTGAAGAAAGTTGCAATCGGTGTTCTTCTCATGATATAAATGCTAGCGAATGTTGACTTTCTTGAATTGGAAAACTTCGATCCATCCCCATAACCTTTCTTCCCTTTCCGTTATCGGAGTTTCAGGGTCGAAGTTTCTCTCTGGGTGTAGATACTTTATTGTCGTTTTGCCATTTTGGGTGAAGTCTAATAACAGAGGAGACACTTAGTGAAATCACTCGAATACAATGGGTCTTTAGAAAGAGAAATTTTTATTCCTCTTAAACAGAAAGCAGTCGTACTTGTCTCATAGCTATAAAATGGGCCAGTTTTACTCAGACAGTTATTGAAGTTGTATAATTAGTCATAAATAAAACAAATTACATCAACGCTTCCTGAACTTTCGATCTAAAAGGAATTAAAATTAGTGAATTTTAATTATTTAAGTCATAGCTATATTAATGAGAATATAGCAACATTCAAACAACGTTTCGAAATTATCGGAAAAAAAACTCTGATTTCCGAAAGTGTTTTAGCTTAACTGAACTTGTTGCAAATAAAAGATTATTTCGTTATAACCCTTTGAAGTCACATAGATCTGACTAAACTGGTATATCTCTTATGAATGCTCGGATTTCGGATATTCCAATTCTTGTTTTTGAATTCTAACTCTTTTCTAATTAAAGCAATACTGAGATATAATAGGGGAGACTGGGGTCAATTGTAACATTTTTCACTAATATTTTTTTTAAGCATATAATCAGACATATACAGAAATGAAAAGTATGTAAGGTTTCTTCAACATTAGGTGGACTTACATAAAAATTGACAACTCGTCAAACCGATATAAAAGTGACAAAAAATGTGTTTAAATGGGTACATTACAAGTGTTACATTTGACCCCAAATCGGGGGCAATTGTAGCAGTAGTAGGGGGCAATTGTAACAGATAGCAGAAGGAAATGTAATTGAGATAATACAGTATACCAAGGTTAGTTTTTGTTTACAATGTTCTGTATTTCAATTATCATCATCAGAATCACAATTTTGGCAGTAATATACTGCTTCACCAGGAATGCAATCTTCATGTGCACATTCGGAGCAAGACAGGCACTGAACCCATTTCTCATTGGGTTTGCTGTTTCGGTAATCTTCACAGCACACTAAGCAAAATATTTCCTCTTCTTCATCTGAGGAATCTATTGCAGCCTTATTACTAGTCTTAATCTTCTTGCAGAGTCATTTTGATGAGTCTTTTTTCTTTGACCGTCCCTTTGCCTTTCCGTTTTGGCATATAGATATCCCTACTTGCAGTGCTCTTGGTATTGTTGCTTTTGTTTTTGTATATTATAATTATATAATTATAATTACTTCAATAGGCTTTTAAATAAATATGAGTTGGACTCATATAAATAAAATGAGTAGGATAATATTTAATATTTTTTAATTAATCATGTATTTATATCTTTAATTATTCATCAGGCTTTGCAACGTTTGATTTCCTATTATTTTTCCACTTTAAACTATAATTTAATGTTTATTTAATTATATAATTTAATTTTTAAAATATAGGCCTATCTACACAGAATATTGACCTAAAAACAAAAATATAAAGAATGGGCTCAATTCTAACAGCGTTCCATCAGCAATGTCCCCATCAGCAATATTACAATCATCCCCAACAGCTCAATTCACATGTGGTGTTCAATTATTTAGCGCAGGATACAGCCATAGTGTATTTTGTGACACAGAAATGTAGCATTTCTATCTGCCTTCTTTATATATATTTGTCACATTTTTATCTCTAATACATTTGGTTGCAGTTGATAATTAGTACGACTAAGGAAACTTACTTTTAGCAGTAAAAACCATGTTTTTTTAATTATCTTCAGAACAAATTGAATGGCCGATGTCTTTTTTTGGTGAATCATTCTTGTGTATAAGAAGAATCCCCACGCCATTTAACGGGATTGAATGAAAGTTTGCTCAGGCTACAGAGCGCTTGTTACAATTGACCCCAGTCTCCCCTACATCTACATGTTCATAAATAATAATTAGATAATTCCGAAAAGTACATTACAGCAACATGTTTTTTACACGACCATGGTTTCAGTTATACATTCAATCAAGTGAATAGTACAAATAGTTGGGTTACTTTATATAAACATGAAGACATGACTTGACTGATGGAGTCCCCGTGCAAGATCTAAGAATTTGCATATGACGCTGAATATTTTATGGTGGGGAAATTTAGAAGCTTCAAGGTAAATTTGTACTATTTGTACTATTCACTTGAGAATAGTTCCTAATGAGGAACTGAAACCATGCTCGTGTAATTTTTATTTTTATTATTTAAATTTTTGGACAGTAAGCAGGTGCGCAGGCTTTATTTTTGAACACATAAGTTATGCTCAGCACACGTAAAACGCTCCTGAATTTGAATTTAATTGTTATTATTTTTATGTTTTTTTTCCTCTTTTACTGTTGTAAAAAAATATTTTAATAATAAGATATCATTATGGTTTATATTATTAAAAATAGAGTAGATCTATGCAAAGTTACTAAGATGCTGAAAATAAGAAGTAAAACTAAGAAAGTTGGGTAAATTACTATAATTCCTCCCATCAGGGGCCGGAGGTTTTTGTAAATATTGTGCCTGTGGTGCATATCATGAAGTTATAAAGATTTCACTAGCGGGGATTAGCAGCTGAGAGCCCTTCATTTCATTATAGACATAGGCTGTTCTTCCATTTAGATGACGAGATATGTAACCCAATCTGGACCCGTTATTAACGGGATCAAGACCGAAGTAAGTGACAGCCCACCCTCGCACTCTGCCTTCGGTAACCGAGTACAGGCTTCGCTCGTGTATGAATCGGGTGATAAATTGATTTTAAGCGTCAAAAACACCCACGAATCTTCGTGTACGGGCGTCCCATTTGCCTAATTTGTCACCCTAAATGTCGTCCGTTGTCATCATTTGTCAGCGTTTTCCCGGCGCCTGGGGACGGCAAAGGAATGGCGCTTCTTCGAGGTACTACTTTCAACAGCTCAAACAAGGGCAAAGGTTCGATGCTGCCAATGAATTACTACAGACCGACAAATAAATTAAGAAAAGATGACGTGTAATAGC
>JAFIDM010005346.1:20207092-20248012 GCA_023159025.1 Thereuonema tuberculata
TTACTACAGACCGACAAATAAATTAAGAAAAGATGACGTGTAATAGCCCCTCTCTGTCTCAGTCGCTTAATCTAGACAATACTAAGATCTCTTCCTTTGACGGATATTTGATCTCCCGCTGACTGGAGAAAAGATTTTATGTTTTTTTTTCCCCCATCAGTTAGAGGTTCTTCCTTCAAAAGAGTTCGGAACAAAAAAAAACCCTAAAGACAAAGAACTTTACTGACAACCTGAAGAAAGAGAATCTCAAATTTCTTAGTGAATTTACACACAATTTTTTGTTACTGCCTGTCGCAAAACGGAGACAATGTTACAGGGTTTGCTATAAGTCTACAAAAAAAAAAAAAAACATTTAACGTGCAGAAATATATATTTTGTAAATTATTTGAACATAGACAAAAGATAGATACACATTATTTTTCTTTACATATTCTATCTTTTAATTAAAGATGCAACCAATTACAATAATAATAATAATTGATAATAATAATGTACTACAGATAACAATTCAAAAAAAAATCTATGACTTTCTCAATTCACGACAGTAAGCCTGTATAATCTGTCAAAGTCTGAAAAAAGGAAAGACATTGCAAGTGTTTAAAGGAAATAGTACAACTCTCACACGCACACACAAAAAAACCCACCAGCACAAGAATTGGCTTTAACTGTAACAAATACATAAGAAATAAAGAAATACAAAGCTTCAGTGAAAGGTCACACTCTGAAATAGAGTAACTGAGAAATAATCTGTATTTTTTAAATTATCCGTTTGGATTAGGATTAGGACATCTTTCCATAAGCCTAAGAGCGAAAGGATTTCAGATAACAAAACATATGTATACACTGCCCTGCCAAAAGTTTCCGGACATCACTTGTCCGGCAGGCCACACAAGGCGATGCAGTGAGCAACATGTTGTGCCATCCTTTGCAACAATAACCGCTGTAACACGTCGTAGAAGGCTTTCTACATGTTGCTGACGCAGTTCTGGTGGAATACGTCCAAACGCTCCAACAATTGATGGTTATTGGTGACATATGCTTTGTACAGGCATATGCAACGCACCAAAATATCCTTCAATGGATTGAAATCGGGAGAGCCTCTAGGCTACTGCTTAATGCCAGCCTTGGTGTAGTATGCGCAGCATGGCATGGCGTGTTGTCCAGCTGGTAGAAACAATTGGTTGCGTTTCTATAGAACTCCGCCATTGCTTCAGCAAGATGATTAGCCAGACCTCCTGGTACCGAAAGCCGTTGAGTCTGGTGTCCTCGTCGCAGATGGACCTCACATTGAATAGAACATTGCCCACACCATGACACCATCACAAGCCTTCACTATGAGCACGGGATAGTCGTGCTTGGCCATATATAGTCTTGATCATATCTCTCCAAATCCACATATCCAATTTATAGAGAGTAAAGCGACTCTAATTACTGCACATCACTTTCGCCAATTAGTCACTGGCCCTGTGCTGACACCGTTTACACCAGCACAGATGCCGCCGAGCATTCGCCTCCGAGGTAAAACCTTCCTCTTCCCAGCCCACCGATGAACGAAGAGCACGCTATACTATTTATATTGACTGGAAGGAGAACTAGGGATGTTATCTGATACAACAACTGTGACGGACTGAAGAGTGATCCTATGAGTCTTCGTGACCTCTAGGGCAATAGTCCGTTTGTCGCGGTCCAAAAGGCTACGGGTCATCCTGATCATAGTGAGACCGTTGCAGCACCCTGCATTCCGTATTTCTGCACAATACCATATACAGTAGATTATGGGTGCCCTCAGAAAACGGATCTCACGGATGGGTTATTTACACGTCACCCAACGATTATGCCTCGTTCAAAATCATTAAGCTGACGGGATTCCTGGCTAGTTGTGTTTGATGTCTGTTACTTTGCTTTGAAAGCAGGGTTCCATGCAGTGCTTTATGGGAAGCCATACATCCGGCTGGTGTCCGGATACTATTGGCAGGGTAGTGTATGTTATTGGGAATTGACAATATTTAGTCATTCTGCAACGCACTATTAACTTACCTATAATATTCTTAAGATGTTTAAAATGAGTCTTCGCGGTAATTATAAGTTAAAAATTATTCATTGTTCACGAGTAAAAAAAACCGTATTAGTCGAGGGATTCTACGCTAATTGTAATTTTGTAAGTGATACTAAAACTAAGATTTTTTTCTTTTGGAATAATAGAAAAAAAATACACCATCGATTTCAATTCTTTACTTAAAAAATTCAAATTAAAGAAATGGATATGAAGATAGACAGACATTTTAGCAACGTTAGTATTTTATTCTTTCTCAACTCAATCGAAGGGATTCAACGACAAGTATCTCAAAAGTCATTTCTATATTAAAGGAAGATTAATTTAGGAAATGAACTTGTTACGTAAATGCCATCCAAGCACTCATTATGTGAGATGTTTGAAAATCAATAAGATCTTTTGAACTAGGTTGCTCCCAATCGAGCGATACGTTCTTCTAGTAAAGAAAGCGAAAGGAATGAAGCACTTTGAAGAATGCGAAATTACATATGTAGAATGAACGATCACTTTCACAACTAACACGAATTGAAGTGAATGCAATTAGAAGAGAATTTTCAAGTAAAGACTGGGATTCTTTGACGCCAATCGAAAGCAAGAATTCATAATCAACAACAGAATAGCTTTAAATTGTAGAGACAGTAAAACTAGCTTCATTACTTTAGAGTTACTTAAAAACTTTATTTTTCATTCTTTGAAAGACTATTTGCTCCAAGGATTCACATGGGAAAAGATTACTTAAATCAATCGAAATAAGAAAGATTCTAAGCAATTGTTGAAAGTAAATTGAAACAGAACTGGAGAATGAAATAGTACGAATAATGAATAAAGCTGCATGCTATTATCTCCACGGTATTTGTAATCAGTTGCATAAAAAAGAAAACAAAAAAAAAATATTTAAATAGGGAAAATTGCAATTTAAATCACATTGTTACAATATATTCATTCTTATGCATGAATTTGGAAAAATATTGATAGTTAGTTAGCAAAACTATTCTGAGTTACCTTTACTTTAGAATAGACTGCGCCGGGGTGGTCTAGAAAATACTCGCGCGAATCTCTTTGCCCCCTTATCCTATCTTACCCACCTTTATTTATGTGAAATAATCGTCATTCTTAACTCAAACCTTGTTAATACACTGAATTCCTAATAATGATTTAAAAAAACTTTTAAATCATTATTAGGAATTCAGTTCCTAATTCGGAATTAGGAGTTCAGTTGAGAAACTGTGAAAAGATTTAAAATGGGGAGAAAAAAATGAAGAATAAGAATTGCCCAAGAGGGGATCGAACCCACGACTTCGCGTTATTAGCACGACGGTCTAACCAACTAAGCTAACAGGCCACCTACAACATTCAGGCCACCTACAACTGAGCTAACAGAAGCCGTTGCGAAGCCTTGTGGGATATGTGTCCACAGACAGACAAACCGGGGATATAAGGCGTCTTTCAGAAGCATAAGAGTAATGATCACAATGAAAATCGCGTCTCTTGTGAAGCTATTCATTAAAAACTATATAACGACGTGTGGCGCGGATAATTTGGAGCCGTGAAAAGTTGCGTCATGCCGCCACCGAAATTCTGCCCTCGCTGAGGACCTGACCGTTAAAATTCTAATAGCGTAACATTTTGTAGTGCCATTTTTTTTTATTTACCTCTATTTTTCACTCATTTATTTTATTCCGTTCCTTATTTATTATTTTAACTTGGAAAAGTTTTTTTCTTGTTTAATTATTTTAGCTTCTTTTTTTCTCTCGTTTATACTTGTTTTTATATCGTTACTATGGTAACCAACTCTGCCTTTATTTTGCAACCTTATTTTCCCGTAGGAACTTCACCCCTCCTTTCCTTTTTTGCGCACGTTACCATTTGACCTCTCTTGTGTTTAGCTAATTCCTACTGTCTTCTATCATCCATAACTAATTATTTTAGGTTTTATTTTCTGTAGAAACCCCTCTCCCCTTTCGCCTTTAGATTAATTTGAATGTACTCAAAGATTGTCTGGGCTTCACTCTTGTAGACACGAAAAATGTAGTCTCCTACCTAACAGGACGATATGAGTATCGTCTAGGTTGGAGATTCCTAGTTTTATGCAGTTTCTAGTTGACAGTTTGACGAACAATCACCGGCTCATTTTTTCTGTACTTTCTTTGATCGCCAAGTGAATGTGTTCAGCAAACCCTGGGATTTGTGAAACACGTTGTGCCATGTTTGTGCTTCAAGAAATCATCTAATCTGATCAGATGAGTAAAATTCCGGTCCCAACAGCAGGTAACAAGTGACTGTAAGACTAGAACAATTGCTGTATTAAGTTTTTCTCTATTTTGCTGCTGATTACATCGGCGAGACTGTTGCTACTGGAAATCAGTCATCTGAAACTCTCGATCACATTCCGTCAACTGCATTTCTAAAGGACTGTATTTTTCTATTTAATCGTGTTTTAATTTTTATTAAAGACTATGCCGATCATCTTACTGTGCATTTCGCACTAGCTGCAATATTTTTTCTTACTTACCTTAGTTGGGTGTGATTTTCACATTATATCCTTTTATTCTTTGTTTATTTTATTCATTATTACCCTTGTATGTTTATCCACTTTATAAAACCTGTTTATTTTATATTGAGTCAAGTTTTTTTAAAACTTGGATTTGAAGAAAAACAATTGGGAAGAGTTTGTAAAGAGGCCTTTACACCTTACGAAAAAAAAATATCAAACATAAGAAGCTATTTTTTCCTAAATGTTTTTATTGAGTTACAATTTTCATTTGTTTTCTTTCGAATTCTCTCAAAAATTAAGGGAATGAATCGTAATGGTTAATGAATCCTCTGATAACAATTTTCAATCAATTCTCATTCATATTTTCCTTAAAGAAGTGAAAATATTAATTCTAAAAAAATGATATAAAAATATAGAAATTCGATATAGTAGGAACTTTATTATTGGTTTTTTCTTATTAGGTTTGTTAACCTTATTATTTCTTTTTCTTGTCTTTTTTAAAATAATTATTGAAATTTATAACATTATAATTTAAACATAGCGTTAATCGTGAAATAAAATTATAATAATTATTTTAATTTTATTTCACGATTAACGCTAGTGTTTTCCAAAAAAATTTGATTGTGTTGAAGCCTTTGGAATTGAGTTTTTCGTTGACAGATAGTTAACTAGCTTGAGTGAGCTTCTTTCACGCCATGTTTTTGTCAATTAATAGCGCTTCCATCATTCAGACAGCATGGAGATTTCAGGCAAAAGAAGCAATTCTGAATTCCAAAGCGATGCCTTCAAAAACAGCTGTGCTAGCATGTGGATCGATAATCCTAGGAAGGAAAGATAATAAACACTTAAGTTAGTTGCACCATTGAAGGCAAGAAGATGGAACCCTGGAAGTTTGTCATAGATGCCAAAATGACATTCTAAGACACACACAAAAAAAATACTGGTAAAGAATCATTGGTGTTAGAACGCGCTGAGGAACGTTTTAGGGCCTCTGATAAATATACACTTCAGCAAGTAAAGATCATAAGCCCTTGATCCCAATATTGACGACGAAGCCTCGACGATTTATCTCCTGGCCTTCAACGTCTAAACATGATTTATCTTCAAGACCTAAAAGGATGAGTAACTCATTTGAAATTTTTCATAAATCTGGAAAATACAAGAGAATTCCTGATACAATTTCTCTTGATTCTAACGAAAGGTAGACTAAAAGACAGAAAGATAAAAGAGGAGTTGGAGAGTTAAATAACTACTAGTAGTAATATGAATGAAAACATAAAATAATAGAAAGCAGCACTAGTTTCATGAATTTCAATTAGAAATAAGGCAATCCAAAAGAATGAAAGTGAGAAATACCAGCAATGAATGAATACAAACACTGAAATCAACAGTCCAACTCGAAAAATTTTGTGGAATCTGAATTCGCTGAGAATAATATTATAACACTGCTTTTTCTTTTATTAGATCTTCGTAAAACTGTGAATGACGATTAAAAGAAGCTGTACTACTAAATAATAGTTCAAACTTATGAAAGGAACTAAATATTTGCATTGCCAAAGAGAGAAATTTAATACTGAGAGATGTATAGGATTTTTATTACAAATGTATTCTGTATGTAATAAATATTACAGAGATTAATCGTACTGTATTTTAAATATGGCTGATAATATTCTTAAACAAGATCAAAATGAATATTTGGGGACATAGAAGCAATTCTTTTTAAATAGGGGAATGATAAGGAGAAAGTATTTCATGAAACCGAAATCTTCCATTTCTCCTTTAGATACACACATACCGAGAATCACCTAAAACCAAATTTTAGTACATAACAGAAATTCTTATTGAACTTTAATAAATTGAAAATAGATGGTTATGAAATAACTATATTTGTTCTGTAATTGAGAACAAAATTGCTAATTTCAAAATTTTGAAGTGGGAAGAACATAATGCAATTTTAATAATTTGATAATGTAGATCTTAATTAAAACTGAGATCAAATTTTGAGCAGAATTTTGAGACATTTAATGCACAGAATGACTATTTTCACTGCTGGATAAATACCCACAATTTCATTCAATCTTAGCTGGAGAGTTTGCTGCTTTATGCAAACATACCCTGACAAGATCTATTGAAGAATTGCGACAGTAAATTTAATAACTTTGTTTTCTATATAACAGATAAAGTCTTGAAATGTTGGTGTTTCCTGCTAATGAATCTTTTTGGCTTTTCGGGTGGCACGGTGTCTTAAAGAAAAGTTTCTTTGCTGATGTTCACCTCTAGCTATCAGAGACATCTTCAGATCAAAAGGTGAACTATTCATCTGGCTTCCTTTCTTTTCGGACGGAGGTTTTAAGCCTAAGATGTTTATAACCTCCTCCCGAAAAGAAGGAAGCCAATTGAATAGTAGATCACATGCTCTGAAGCTGTATCTGATAGCTAAAGACCAAACGTCAGCAAAGAAATAAGACACGACAACATCACGACAGCCAAGAAAATTCAGGTAAAGATAAGGCCTTTTTGTATTCAATGTCGACGGATGAACTGAAATTTAGTTACTGCTGTACTTATTAACTGCATTATAAAAACAAGGCAAAAAAGGGTTTCATTTCATACACGAAACCAAAACGACCTCTTAAGTGTTTTATTTTCAACCACTTCCTCTTAGAATCATTATGACTTGTAGATGTGTGTTCCGGTCGGCTTTCACTTTTCGTCTAATAAGACAGGGATGACGGAACTTCTTCGAAAAATCTTTATAATTATTGTTAATTAATAAATCCATTATAACTTTAATTAATTTTAATTTATCAATATTACAGCTATCAAGTATTATATCAATAAAATTATAATATTGAATTAAACAATGATTAGGGACCAGTGAATACAGAAGAAGCGAGAGCATGAAATTTATATTTTAAATAATTTTAAATTAAGTTTAATAATCGGACGAAACTTATCTTCTCATTCACCTCTCTTTTTCCCCCGATTCCAATTTTCCTACATTCAAATGCTTATCAGTTTCATTTGATGTATTTTATTTTTAGTTAATGTGTAAATCAACTTTCGAATATCATCAGGATAACATCAGGATTTTGTTGGTTTGTGGTTCCTAAATCGTTATCCATCATTGATATATTTTACTTTTTGGTAGCCTTGTTGCCATATCGAAGCTGTTGATGTTCTCTTTACAGATTTCAGGAATCTGTAATTAAATTCTTTTCTAAATTATTTTCATTAATTAACACAATGGAATATTTATTTATTTTAATAGCTGCATTGTCAAATTAAAGTTATGGTGAAATTTTATGTTTATATTATTCAGTAATTAACGTTCAAATTTCAATCATCAATAACAATGAAAAAGAGCTCGATGGTTCAAAATCTTGACGATATTTGTCAACATCTTGTCGTTTGAAATCATTTTCAGTGAATTCAAATGATTGAAATGTTATACAAATATAATAAAGGAAATATTTATAAACTTATCTCTGAAGTAATTTCTTGTGCAGTGCATTTACTGTTGATGTTAATTGACCGGAAGATGATGAAAAATGTGTTGTCAACAAATCGACTCGAGAAGAAATAAGAAAATTCTAAAATAGAAGGATTATTGGAACCTTCTAAAATTCCCCACACTAGTGTTAATTTCAGAAATAGATAATTTCCAAAAAGTTACCGCTTTTTTGAGCTTCTTCAAAGAATAATGTCTTGGGGTAAAAAAACATCCTAAACAGGGTACGGATTCTGTGTTGGGCTGAAATAAATTGTCACTCTGATGATTTTGCTGAGTATTCTCAAAAGACAAGAAAGAATGAAATTTTTTTTTTTTTTTTAATTTTTACAGAAATATCAATAGAGTTGATAAAAAAACATATACACATTCAAATTGAAGAATTGAAACACATTTATTCAGAAAAGTGGAGGAGCAATTTACCCCCTCCCACTTCCCAGTTCCGGCATCCCTATAGTAAGGTATGACTCATATCACAAGGACTTAAGGTTTGACTTGTAGACAGACGGACGAATGTAAAGACTGACGGAATGAATGTAAGACATTTATTTTAACATTTTACATTTTCGCAAATAAGCAATCTTAAGAAATATTTTTTAAGGACTGTATTGTTCCTTAATACATAGATGATAGTATATATATCTCATGTCTCTCCTCTTGTAGGAGAATCAAAACAAAAATCATTTATTTTAGAATAAATGTTATTAGATTATGAGTTACAATCAATTGATTTTTGTCAATTGAACACCTAAGTTTCTAATGATATAGCTTATCTGTACATAACATGCCTTAATATTAAGAAGATAATCTAGTGTCAATTGCTGAGGCGCAATACACAAATAACTAAATTTTATCAATGAACTACTCGAATTCAAAAATGGAATTTCTTAATGTCCACTTTTTTTTAGTAATGGTTTACATGGTGTATAGTACTTAGCAACCAAGTTTACTTCATTATATAATCTTCTTTGTTTGACTTTTGTGCGCAGATGTTATTTTTAGACTGATGTTGTTTTAATCATCGACGCCACTTTATATCTTTCGTATATTTACACTCCTTCAAGCAATTCTGCATTAAATTATCTTCCGTTGTGCTTAAGTTATCTTGGCTTGTGGACATGGATGTAATTCCAGAACTATCAACATTAGAAAGCTTTTGTAAAGATAATTAAGGAAAGCTCGCTTTTTCGCTAATTCTTACTAACCTGCTTTCTCTCGATTGACTAAATAAAGTATCCTGTCCTTCATTTTTTTTTACTGTAAATATGTTGTTAAATTTAGGGGAAATAACAACTGCTTTAGGATGTTTTCATCTAATCCTTAGCAAAGAATGATCTTGTCTCTTTAATCCCTTCACAAAAACTTACACCAAAGACAATTCCTCTATCTATCGATCATGATCTGCATAAATTCCTGAATTAGCTAAGAAAATAAAATGGATAGAACCGAAAAAGAATATATATAAAAAAGTATTTTATGCTCGATTTAAAAAATGTATTTCAATTACTATATTTTTTTAAATATTGCTTATCTCAGTATTTTACATAATAGTGCTTTTTTAACACGTTTTTATTAGCTCGCTTTCTTCTCTGTCTGTTTGTTCGATATAAATTTTGCAATTGATTTTAAATAACTTTCCGATGAGCTAGCGACTTGAAACATTAAACATAGCTCAGAAATGGATGACAATGTAATATTAATTCGCTTTTTTGTCTGTCTGTTCGTTAGGGAACCCTAATTCTTAGGATGACAGGTCGGTGCCGCACGGCTCGTCTGCTGTAAGCGTTTCTGCAAATGGCAGCATGGCGCTGAGTTGCCGTGCATTGCAAGGCAGCATTTTTGCATTGCAAGGCAGCGGCTTTTTTTTTCTTTTAACATTAACACGTTTTTTTATCGTGATTAAAATTTAAATTCGTGTTAAATGTTTAAAATCGATTGAAAAATTTCATACATACAAGACTAAAAAGCAGAAAATAATTAGTATAAAAGTATAAAAAATATAAAGAAAAATGTGGGGCGCAAGATAATATACACTCCATCCATACCAACTCAATTATCTATTTCATGCGCCCCACATTTTTCGTTATACTTTTCATACTTTTTATAGTAATTATTTAATACTTTGTAGTCCGTCTTAAAAACTTAGAATATTAATTTTTTTTTTAAATTATTTTAAATAATCAAGCTATCAATGAAACAAGACAGACGGATATAGTTAAGAAATGATCATTAATAAATTTTTTGGGCATTTTTCAAAGGTGGATAATCCAATACTTCAAAGATCAGAATATCGTTATTTTAGGAAGTTCCGTATCGTTCTCCGTCTAGTGACTTTTTTTCTCTTATCCTTGTTTCTTGCAGCTTTTTTCTAAGCTATACAGAAAAGCACGATCGGAATTTGGTGTTGTGTGTCGACCACGCACCAGAGTTGGACGAACAATAGCCAAAGCGGCTCCACTGCTTCAAGCCATTCAGTCTTTCCAAGTATACCTATTGTCACGTCCTTCAGAACGGATAAAAATAAGACCCTCACCCTTACTGGGAAAAAAAATCCTGCCAATACTCTCTAAATAAAGCTGAAAAATGAGGAAACCTACTTTAACAATTTTTTCCCCCTTTCGAAACCATGCTTTTCACTGTTGTAGTGGATACTAGCGGTTTTGGCAACATTGGATCTCTTTTCTGCCCGCAAAAGTCAAACGTGGAAAAAAAAAAGAAAACTAAGTGGGAAGTTTATTCGGCGATGGTGGTATGACTAGGATTGGAATAGGGGCGAGTTTTCTATCCGTGAAGAGCTGTTCAAACACTGTCCACTGCCAGGCGGTCTGAGAAGAGAAGAATGTGTTGACACAGGACCTGAGCAGCTGTTCAGAAGTTACCGAAACACATTGGGTTTTGCTGTTTCCTCGACACAAGGAAATCCCGAAATTTGCCGTTGGTTGTATTAGTAAGCACTGTTTCCATGGCACGGCAATTAATTGACCACTTGTGCCAGATGGCGGTTGATAAAGAGAGGTTCGTATATTGAATTTCGTTTCTCTTTCGAGGAGGGCGACATAATGTAGTGATGGAAAATTCAGGTTTGTTGTTGTTGGCCTTTATCCCTTTATCAACTGTGGAATACAGATGGAAAATAGTAAAAGATGATTAGGTAATTAGAATAAGTGTATATTGAAAGGAAAAAAATCTTTGAAAAATTGCAATGATTTTTATTACCGGTACTTCATCAATTTATATTGCCAAATAATTGCTGAAATTTGATTTATATTTCTAAAATGTTAATCCACTTGAAATTATTATACGTTAAGTCAACTACTTTCATTACAACACAACCATTCCTATAGTTACTAATTGTTGTAGTTATGTATCCCGTTTGCTCCCAATTTTCAAATCTGTTTTACTACAGCTTTAGCTTTCGAAGTGGCAGTTTCTTGCTTGTCTATTTTGATTATGATAACTGGCAACTAGTAAACTTAAATTATTGGCAATTTATTGCCAAACCGCAATAACTGGCAGAATTAAGAAAAACAGACTAAGGAACCATTAATAAATTATAGTCTAGAATCACAAATGATTTTCTTCAAAAATAATTTAAATTTATTAATATGAAAGATTATGTGACCAACAGTCGTGTACGATTTGATTTGTTTAAAGATAATTGATAATTACGAATCAATATAACATACCGGTATGTTTCACAAAAACGGTTAGACATTTCTATATTTATTTATTTATTTTGTATATTTTTAGTTTCTTTACATTTGAGACTTCGAAAAAGTCTATCAGTTCGATTGACGAAATATTGGTCATTTCAGGAGAGTTAATATTTGTTTTCAAATAAAGTAAGCATACCGGTATGTTATTATTTTAGTTACATATTTTGATCTATATGATGCTAAATTAAAAAGTATGTTGACTTTAAATAATAGTTTTAATCTAAACACGACTGATTTTATCTATAATTCTTTTAAAACATTAAATAAGCTTCTTTAAACTAGAGGCCAAAGTAAATGCATGTAACTACTAGTGTGCTGTTTACTAAAACCAACACTATTATAAATTAAAATTGGAATATATCAATATTTTTTTAGTGAAATCTTAATATTTGTAATATTTATACTTGTAACATATATTTTTATTTGGATAATTGTATTTTTTTCATTATGCATAGCTTAAAAATTATAAAAAAAACCGAAAAAAACAAACAAGAACGACAAAATGGTTTCTTTATTTTTCATATTAGTGACGACTATCAAACTCAGCTAATTAATTAGAAAATCTTTTCATTCTAATTTCTATATAGAATGATAATGCAGAGGAATTTTTACTGTTATCTATACCAATACTAACTGTACTGTAACCTTTAACGAAGTTAGCTATTTAATACCAGAGCTCATTTTTTTGGGGTCTTAAAACGCCTACGAGTAGCAGAGCTCGCATCTTAATTGGCCTTAAGTGAGAGTCTTCTCTGGAAACAGAAATGCAGGCGGGCAGTAAACAGAGCTCTGTCTTGGGAGGTTAGCGGACCAGATTCTACTTTCATGTTCACAGTATCTCAATAAACAGGTGGAATGGCTCTTGTGTTTCTTTCTGGGTCTTGGGTATCATTTAATTTGGGACAACAGACCTCTTTGGTCCCTATGTGATACGTCGAGACTCCATTAATGCCCAAGATGGCGCTTAGGACATGTCTGGGGTCAAATTAAGACTCGCTGATCGCGTTTCAAGGTTCTGTGGATTGATTAGGAGGGACTTGTTTTGGTCTTAAGAAGCAAGAAGTCGGGAACCCTGCTCCTGGTCCCGTTTCCTCCTGTCATAGAGAATAACAATCGATGCCAGACTAAACCTTCGACATCGCATTGCAAAATCATATATAAAGTCTTCATAGAATCTTAGTCAGCCTTTTCTAAAATATATTCTTTAATTGTCTTATAAAGTATTTTGTTTAGGTTAAATAAGACTATTTACATAGAATAAAGGAAGATCTGGGAAAAAGATACGGTTCGAAAGCTTTTCGAGATTAATGCATGCTCCGGTTCTTGTATATCTCCTGAACGTACTTTGTTACGGCTTTTTTCAAACAATTTCATATTTCTTTCAGCCTTTGAATAAGTTTAAGAATTAGAGTAGAAAGTAGTACAGAAATCTTAATAGTGATGATTCATTTGAGTATATATCAATATTTCATAACTATATAAACTACAGATTTATATTTCTGTTTTAACTAGTGCGAAAGAAGAGTAAGGGTTCGAAAATAATAGTACTTTTAAATTTACGAAAAAAAAAAAATGCTCACTATTTATTTTATTTATTTATTTATTGATTTGACTGACGATTGAGTTCGTAAGACGAGAAAGGTCGAGAACTTTTGATTAATTTAGACGATGTAATGCTGAACCAACGGTTTGAAAAATTCGGCAACAGATTTGCATTTTTTGAATAGCGATAGTAATAACAGTAAAACTAATAATTTATAGTTAAGTACTGCGCAGAATTACAATAAGAAAAATGCTAGTTAAAAAAGCAAACAGAAAAATAAGATTTAATTTTTTAAAATGATAATTACTTATATGAAATAATACGCCTATTTTTAACATAAGACAGTTTTTTAATTATTTTTGAAAAACCTTTTGAGTAAGATTTTCACTTTATTCTAAGTTGTACTAATGATTTTAAGACAATTCCTTAGCTGAAATTAAATTGCCAAAGGATGAATTATCGCGATTTTAGTAAGTTATGGAATGTAGAATATTATGTTTAACACTTGGGCACTTGTGCAAAACAAAAAAATATTGATATTTGCCTTTTTTTAAGTTTTTTTGTTTTTGATAGATAGGTCTCTTTTCAACTCAACCTTTTTTTATTAAACAATAAATTAATGAAGATTAAAAGTCATAGCGTCATTCTTAAACAATTCTAAACATTATCTCATTATTAATTTAGTTCACGATATCTTTTCAAAACAACAGAAAGGCAGCAAAGGGAGCACAACGAATTTTCTTGAGCAATTTTCGATAATGGAAGTCATATAGTGAATGCAAGACCTGTACGTCTGTGGTAGAGATCTTTCTTTTGCTCCTCTCGTGTTCAGTGTGCGTTACTAATGGCGGACGTCTTGTTTGGGAAAGTTACATTAGTGACGCCCCTCGTGCTGCGAGTCTACTGAACATTATTGGTTGATAGATGAGGTGGACGAGTTCTGTGATATCCGGACGACGCCTGCAGCAAAGAGGAACAGAACAGGTAGCGAAGAAAAATAGGAGTGCTTGGCAATCAATAGATTTGGATATGCCAATACGACTCGCAATATAGTGTGCATTGATCATTTTCAAAGGCTTCGGGCAAACTTTGTTTACACAAAGTTCATATAAAAGTTTCGATTCTCCTATAATCTGGCAACGTTCTTTATCGTGTCCCAGAATCCGAAATTTTCAAAGAAAAAGGCTACTGTAAGGCAAGGTTAACTGTTTCTCAGACAAGGAATCAATAATCGATATTTTGGTTTTGAAGGATGCGTTATACAGTAGCAGATAAATTCGCTTTTCCAACATTCATCAATTTTTCTCTTCTACTTTTTATCCTTAGGCGATTCACTTTTCACGAATGGCATTTCGGAAGGCTTTGGAAGTTCAAAAGTCCAAATGGCTACAAATGGATTTTCATTCTATTGAATTACTCAATGTTATGAATACCTTTGAAAGTAATAATAATATTTACTTATTAAATATTTACAGTTAGCTTTATTAATATTTCTTATTTTATTTAGTAATATTAGATGTAGATAACTATTTTTATGATTACCAGTAGACATTCTCACGAATTGATTCGTACATTTATTAGATGCTTAAGAAATAGTTTATCTAACTAGACAAAGTGAAGTATCAGCATAAAATGATGAGGTTATCCGTTATGTATATATAATTAAAAATTTAAAAACTATGAATCGTTAGTGAAAATTTACTGTAGAATGTTATTAATACTGCAATACCCACATATCTTTTATAGTAATATAAACTATTACTATAAAGTTAGTAATAGTAGAGCGTTATATATTAGCCGTGGTAGTATCGGCTCATTTGCAATTGCTTTAACCATGATATCCATTATGCAACACCCAAAAGTTTTTGAGATGGTAACTTTTGCGTTTTGTTAGAAATATATTCCTAAAAGTACAATAACAAAAACAATAAAAAAAAGAGATATTTCGATTGAGGTACCATTATACCTCATTCGAAAAATAATAAAAACAGGGAAATTTTTGAAGTCGTTACATGTTTATTGTATTATCAAATTTCAGAAATAAATCCATTCGAATGTACAATTGGCTTGAAGGTTTTTGCAACAAGGTTTCAGCTCTTGTATTTTTATAACATCAGAACAATTAATAAAAACAGAAGTTTTTATCAGACAGTTTGTTACATTAACTGTATTAATGTAGTATTACTAACGAGGGAAACGGAAATATTGCAAAAAACCTTGATTCTTTTTTTTCTATTATAATAATTGGCAGTATATTTCTAACAAAACACAAAAATTAACATATCTCAAAAACTATTGAGTTTTGCGTAATGGCTATTATGGTTAAATCAATTGCAAATGAACTCTACAGTCACGACCTGAAAGAAATACGTCGTCTTATCCTGTCACCCTGTACATTATACCTTTTTATTAAAATGGTTCTAAAAAAAATTTCAATATCATTTAAATATGAAATAAGAAAAAACCTTAAATGTAACTGTATTCTTACATTTTTTCCATGTTTTAACTTTGAGAAAAGATCCCAGTATAAATTAGCATTCTTCTAATTCATGATAAAAATGCAATTCGCGTTTCTTACCTATTTCCAAGTAGAAAATCAATCTGAATCAATCAATCAAGCAAGGAAATCAAAAAGCTAATAAAATATATAATTTAAGAATATTGCAAAAATGCCAAAGGATTACATAAGAATTTACTTTTTCTTTGCATCTTTTTGATTGTAAATAATCAAGTCAATATTAGGTTTAAAAGGTGAAAATTAGCAATACGCTTTTGTTAAGTAATGTAGCTGGAATTTATAAGATATCATTTGACCTACATCTGTAAATTTGAAATCAATTTCAAACAACTCCATAAAAGGAATCCCAAAATATTATATCCAATCGGAATTAATGTAATACATTATTATTTTAATATTTTCTCAAAAAGTATATTCTTCTTCTTCTTATTATTATTATAATTACATATATTCTATATTTACGTTTTGTAATTCACATAAAAATATTAAATACATATTACTATTAATTATGGAAAAACAGCAGAAAAAAACCGATTAAATGATAAAAGTGAATTGGAAACGCATGAATATATGACTTTAAAAGTTAACTGGTAAAGAAAATCTCATAAATAAATTTAAAATCTTAACAATCAAAGAGAGTTTACTTATGAAACGATATTGAAGAATATGTTTGAAGCCAATAAAGAAAAAAAAAACTAATTATAATGAAGATTCAAAATTAGAAGAAACTGGTTAAGAATTTTTAATAATTAATTAATATATCAGCGGCTTCTCACAGCTATACATTTGATAGTTATATCTAATAGAACTTGTAAACAAAAATAAAAAAAAACAACTGATGGCCTCATCATTGATGAACTCAACATAAGCCGTATCATAATAGTGTGTTCTGGTTGTGACGAAAGGAGATAGAAGATTGTGAGATAGCAGATATGTTGTAATAACTTCGAGACATCAGAAAGGACATGTGCCCAAAGAAACAGTACTTTTAGCCGAACACCCTTGCAATTTTGGCCTACGGCACAGGAACGCTGGTATTTGCTTCCACTGTGCGCAAAGGCTGCATAAAGACGTCTTTAAGCTATTTAATACCACAAACTTCTTTATCTACCTCCTCCTCCTACGCAATATTTCGAATAGCCTAATCGGCCTATTCTTTTTCAAGCTACCTCTTAAACGGGAAAAGGAACATCCTCCTTCTTCACAACTCCAAAATAAAAATAAAATAAAATTAGTTACAGTCAAGAATTTAAACTAACAAAACGTGAGATGCACTGTAATGCCCAAAGCATTCTTACAAAATAATGTTCAAAACTCGGACCAAAATGTCTTTTTTATATTACATAGGAGGAGGATGTAGATAAAGAAGTTTGTGGTATTAAATGATGTACATTAATTACGAGGTATTTATTTATTTATGTCTTTAAGCTAAATGAATAGCAGTCTGCCTGTCTTTTAACCCCGTCTGAGGAGAAAACAATTGAAATTCCCAAGACTTCATATCATTTGGATTAAAAACCAATGGAGGGCAGCACTATTCACAGATAGAGTTCAGTTCATAGTTGCTTTCCAAGTGTGTGCTCTTATTTGGAGAGGAAAAAAGGACACACTTTCTTGCCCTAATGTCTGATAGATGGAGGTATTGCAATGTTTTAGGGTGGTATCCCTTTAGGTGGACGCACGATCTACATATGCTTCCATAAGGAAAAGTGAATGGCAGGCGATAAAGGATGATGTCCTGGACCTTTACGTTACCATTACGCACATGCAATAGGTAATACATTGCTCCTACAAGACGATAATGTGCATATATACCAAGCTAGGCTGGTAGATCATATTTACGACCATTGTACATATATGGAATGTTCAAGGGAGATGCTGCCATCGACTCCGCTTTCAAAGAGCTGTTGGGGCTTAGAAGAGTATTAAAAGAGTAAAGGTCGTTACTACGTACTAGATACCCTTTTCAGCAGCATGAAAAATCACCATGGTGCATGCATTGCTGTTAAGGTGAAAATTTGAACACCTTATTTTTGACCGATGCTGTAAAATGCATCAGTTGGAGAAAAGGTCAGTGTTTTATATAAAACGTTTTTGGGCTAATATACAATGTGCTACAAATGTTCATCAGTTTTCTTTCAAACTAATCATGTATTTTTGAGTTATCGCAAAAATTTTCTGTTTGTTTACTTCTTAAACTAATGAAATCATATGTTTCCTGAAAATTTAAAGTATAAAACATAGTTAAATACTACAATGTTAAAAAAGTTTCTTTCTTTTTTCGGGAATTACTTACTTTTTAAAATAATATAATGAAAAAACTTCATCAATATCTAATTTCAATTTCAAGAATTTATGCTTTTTAGATGATAAAAAACTTTAAATGATATCCGAGAAATATTTGGAAAGATTCTAATACAACACAAAAATACCAGTCCTATGGCTTTTCGTTATTTCAATTTATTCTATTCCATTTTTTTGTAAAGAAATGACATTGCAAAAATTCAATCATTGAATTTCAAAACAATTTTAATTATGTAAGTCGATACTAACAAGAAGATACGTGGAATTTGTGCTTTTGACGGAGTTACTGTATATTAACCTCAGATTACTAAAACCCGCGATAACCTTCAAACATTCATTACTTTTCAGAGTCATAAATGGAGCCCTATAGAGCTATAAATTTGATTTACAGTATTTTCTGAAAGGTCCACGATGCTTCATGCATGTGAACTAAAGGCCAGAGGTTTATGGTGTGTAGAATAGTTATTTACATTATATTTAATGTAAAATAGAAATTTCATAATAATTTGCTATTTTGGAGCTCGTTAACTAATTAGTTAAATAAATATTTCCTCTTTTATTTCAAAATAATACATTCTTTAAGAAATTATACAAAATGTATTTGAAAAGATAATAATGGTTGACAGTAAAAGTCCATAGGCGGAATATTTTCGGCGAAGTTATTATATCTGACTAATTGCAGCAAAAAAAATAAACTAAACTTATGGCAAAAAGTTGCAAAACAAATTTAAGAAATTTTTAGTTGAAAATATACACGAGATGCGAATTAACAATACTTGTTTAAAATAAGTATCTACTGGAAAAACAGACCATTACTTTAAACCATGTAAGGGTGATTTTATGCGTTAACCATCTCTTATCAACGTTCAATTTATACTAAAACGAGCTGTGCCCCGCGGTGTCACCCGCGTTAAATTCGGCCTTTCTCGGTAATGTTCGGTTCTCGTCGTGGAGCTAAGCCGCCCCATCGCCGCCGCCGCCGCACCCGTTGGTTGACGTTTATGTTTACTGCTCCGCTCCTATTGGTCGTAGCCTGATATTATATAGCCTATAACCTTCCTCAATAAACGGGCTATCTAAAGCAAAAAGAATTTTTCAAATCGGACTGGTAGTTCCTGAGATTAGCGCGTTCAAACATACAAACTCTTTAAGTTTTATAATAGCTGTACGATATGCTGATCAATAGTTGACGTAGATCAATACCTGTATAGCTCGTACAATTTTTTAAAGACAAGTGGTTTTCGAGAATATTGAAATTAATAGTTTTTAAATTAATTAATACTAATAATATTAAATTAATAGATCATTACTTGACACATATTTAGTAGCTTCATATCGAAATCAAAGAAAATTACTGGGGATTTCTGAAAAATAAGACAACAACCCTAATTCATTCGATAGAAATAGTTTATTTTAATTATTAAATTTTATGAAAAATTCTTTCAATTTTTAATTTTACTATTATTCATTTATTTTACAATTTTTTTATTTAAGTATTTATTATTTATTTTAAATTTTTAAATTTATTTAGTAAAATTTTTTGTTTACAAAAGAAAAACATAAAAATCCGAATTATTCAAAAATCTTTTCATAAATCTCAAATAATGTTTTGTATTGATTTGATCAATTTTTGTTTTAGATTTGACCTTAATGAAATGGACGAAAACTTTAATTATCTTGCCACAATTTTAAATTAATGAAATGGACGAAAACTTTAATTATCTTGCCACAATTTTCAATTTTTTTTGAACGATTCTTCTTGCAATATTAATCTTAACCGCCTCAGTCATAATTAATATAAGTTTTGTTTATAAGAAACAAACAAAGTCGAGCCTTGTTTGTCATCTAATTCAACCCGAGTTAGAAAGCCTAACAACGGAATTTTTTCTCTGTCGGTCTCTACGAACGATACGGCTTCTTTCGTAACGCAGGCCGACGTCTCCACTTTTTCCGCATCCGTTGTGTAGCAAACAAAGGATGCTCTGCTGTTAAGGGACCAACACTGTAATCGGATTCCATGAGCAGAGGCAACGGCGCAGTTGCCCGTCCATATCTGTCGCCTCGTTTACATTTTACTACATTTTTGTTGGCAAAGACCCTTCAAACATGAACGTCACTTCTTTCCGCACCATCCGAGAAGCGTCTCACTTGTCGAGATGATGTTTCCTTTGCAATATTCATCCCCAATGGGATCAAGAGACCCGTGCTCCCCAATGCAAAGCCCTGCGTTTTACCACTTACACCGAGAAACGAAAAGGGAAAAACGGAATCAACACTCAGCCTCTGGGAATTCTAAGTTTACCTCTGCTGTTCGCTCCATCAATCCATCGCTTGTATATACTGAGGAATCATCTACGTTCAACTCAATTGCATTATTGTAATTTCCATAATACAAGCCTGACTCAGGCTTAAAATTTAAGTGTTTAAGTTTTGAATTCCTTTTGAAGCCACTTGAAGATGAAAATTTATCTCAGATGGATGCTTTGCAGTGAAGTTCAGCACTTGAGAAATTTAATTAAAAAAGCCTAAAATAACTATTTCTGCAGACTCTTCTGCAGTTGAATTGGGCTCAGGTGATGATGGTGGTAAGAGGGTAATTAGCGTAAACAGGACCAAGTCATATTAATAACAACACTAATAATTGTTTATCCGTTCCAAGGATGTCACTGCACATTCTATCGGAACTTTCTTGAAGAAAGTGATAAATATTTATTGCATTTAGTTTGTACTTACTGGAATGTTGTAATGACCTTCCTGGAAGAGTTTCCAAGATTAGGTGGGGGTTTTTTTCTGAGAACTTTTCCATCGTTTTCTGGTGAGGAATATTTCTAGGCCTATGTTTGTTGAAGACTTATATTTTTATTATTATGAAATAATTGAATCTGTAATAATCAAATAGTGAATTGTTGATTATTATCATTAGCATTACTATCATTATGGTTAATTCTTGCAACGGATAGCAAAACCCTCCTCTCAGAGGAGTGCTCATCATGATGAAAACAAGAAGAAGAGGTTATGGCGAACCTAGCCTGAGGCTTGATGCTGGCTCCTCCATGTGTTTAGACAGAAACTTTGTGGGCTGGGGATACAGGCGGTACCTCTGGAACTGATTCTGGAGTGCGACCAATGAGAACGATCAGTGTGGGGGAAATCAGCATGGAAAGAATCAGCGCCTCCCATGGATTCAACCCGAAACTGCTACGAAAACACCTGGTGACTCACAACAGCAGTCGGGAACTCGATACATCATCTGTTAGTCTGCCTCAGACTTCAAAGTCTAGTGACCCTAACAAGAACTTGAAGCTCGACATAAATGAACTCATAAAGGCAATTGTGATATTTTACGAGCTTATCAAATTGCAACAAAATGTGGCACTGATAGGACAGACTTCTTGACCAAGTGACATCGAGAGTTTTTAAAGACACAGCCTAATACGGAAGAATTTAGTGAACAAAACATCCGAGACCTATACAGATACATAGTTAAAAACCGGTTATAACTGTTCTTGAACAAAATCTTATTAAGGATGAAAGTTTCAAGAATTATTTCAGAAATAATTCTAATATGGAACAGAAAGCACAATTGAAGAACCCATGGATGAGCCTGAAGGTTATAATTCGTTTTCACTTGATAAGAATGTACTAGAATCATCATTTGATCCAGTTTTGAAAACCAGGATGTCTGAGGAACTTGACAGATATCTTATACTGTGCTACGGAACTGATCCTAATAATAGACCTTCATTGCCAAGAATCCATCTAAACAAGAGAACTTTTACCTTGATATCAATAATTAATAAATTTCTTTTTTTCAAAAATAATAGATGATCTTGAAACTTTATAGCTACTGTTTACTGTGCCACAATTACTATTCTTTCGGAAATGAAGAAATAAAGTGAAATCTAAAAGAACTCAGGTAAAACGACGAAGTACAACAAAATGTAAGAAAATAAAATTAATAAGCTTAGGAGTGACCTTTCGAAAATAACAGTTTGGCTCGAGAGGAAAGATATGGCCAGACAGAATCTTCGAGATCAGGTATTTAGAATCTTCCCTAACAACAAGTTGAAACGAATCGACTCCGAATTCGAATCCAAATTAAAGATATTTACTGATAGCTTAAAACAAAAAATTGCAGCTTTAGGCAAGCGGTTGAGAAGCTACAGCAAATCCAACAAACGGCAAAGTGAAAACAGATTTTTTCACTGATTGTCAAGAGATTCCTCATAGAGGCCATCAGAACATTGACCCTTATTTATATAATAGTTTTGTTCTGTTTCCTAATAATATTAAAACAAAAATATTTTTTTTTCATTATCCATCAATTTGCACTTACTTGATAGATAATAAAAAAAAAATGATTTGTTAAAATGTCTTTTTTTAATGCATTTCCTAGTAATAAAAACTAACACTGATGAATGTAAAGCGTAATATTTGATGAGAGACTTCTTCCAAGATAGGGCTAAGTCGAGCTATCATTTCATCTCAGAATTTATCATGTATTTATAGAAGGAAATCTAGGATATTTTGCAATTTCTTTTCAATATCTTCAATTAGTTCGATCCACAGAATTTTTCTTAGCCGTTCGGAATACCGTTTTCAAGTAATAATTACAATAATGATTTTTTTTTAATTCAACAGAATCTGGCAGATTGTTAACAATAAGTTACTAATTTAAATTACTTTTCCTTTCAGACCCAAATAATAGGAATCTAATTGCTTTGCTTCACGTGTAATCTAATAAAGGAGGGTCACGAAGTGCCTCCGTCCCTTTCAAGCTGCACCTCTGCCAAAATGTGTACACTAGAGGAATACAAAATGCCAAGCCACTCACGTGAATGCCTAAGATACAATGAACTGAAAGGTCTAACGCTAATTAGTTTTAGCAAATTAAAAGACTCCCTTATTACAACTTTGACTCTTAAGAAGATCGTTTTTGTAGATAATTTAAGCACTGTAACGTTTTCCAGCATTATACAAAACAAATTTTATCACACACCTTAAAACTTGATCTACTAATTCAAATTGTCAGAGTCAAATTGCTGCAAAAAATATCTTAGCTAAAAACAAAACGCTTAATAGATATAAAAATTTAAAGATCGTTTGTTAAAAGATTAAGATTTTTTTCTAAGTCCTTATTTTTTCAATAAAGAAACTTATTATTTTAAAAAAAGAAACAAAGTTAACTAAAAATACAAAAAAAAAATATTAAGAATGTCATTAACAAACTCATTGAAGAATATTTCAATCCTCCAGTAAAGTTCATCAGAACATGAAAGTAAAGTATAGCAAGTAGTTTTATTTAGATAAAAAATCAAACATCTGTTTCCAATATACTTTAACTTTCATATTCTAACAATTTGTTCTTTCACTCACAGAAACTTTAATATGATGGACTATATTATTCTTACTATAAAATCCATCATCGAAAAATCCTATTAAGGAAACACTACGTTGTTCTTAGTAGATTCTTTAACATAAAACATTTTTCTAAGATACTTTTATTTTTTGTAAAACTAATTGCTTTCGAAAACAAGCCTGTTATTTAACAAACGTTACCTTCAACTCCATCAAAACTTTTTCAGCATGATAAATGTACTTTAATTTTCGCAAACATAGGAAGCAATTTTCCTATAATCAGCAAAACAATTTTGAAATATTACGTTATCAAGGCACTGTATCAAGGCACTGCTGTATTTTGTTTTATAAATATTTTTTTTTTTACTTTTCCTAAGAAAAATTTGACGAGTAATTTGAACGAAGCATTAATGACATTTACAAAATAATGAGAGTTAGTTTTTATTTCCTTTTTAAAAGCTACTAATATTGCTAAGCCCGCCAATTTTCGATAAAACGTCCATTAATAATTTGTTTACATTCTGTCTTAAAGACGGGTGATTTCTTTCTATTTCTTCACAGGCTTCTCTATGACAACCCCTCACTAATGAAGGTATCTTTTCTACTCCTAATAAGATTCCTTTGGCTCTAATCTTGTTCATTCCCAAATAATCAGCAACTTAGATTTTATTACACTTCCTCATTATTAATAAACCTATCTTACGTACTTGGAAAGTTGAAAAAGCTTTTCCTATCTTTAAAAAAAAAACTCCCATCCCAACCCTCAATTTTTCAAAAGCGTGAACAGAAATTTTTACACAGTAAAATAAAACAAAGAACACACATAACTAAACAAAACACAAATTCACTGAGCTATTTTTTGATATTTGTGCTGGAAATCGGGGACAGTACTGTTTCAAGGCTTATTGGCCTCTCTTCAGCCCGACCCGTCCAGCATACCCCTAGCTCAGTGAAATGGGACGATATACCAAAACGGACAAACATACAAAGCAATGACCCCTGAATTACAAAAACATCAAAATAAAATCAAGAATAAAAAGGGGTGAATAATTGATGCTAAGCTAAACGCCAGCGGGGATTAATTATTCACCTCTTTTTATTCTTGATTTTATTTTGATGTTTTTGTAATTCAGGGGTCATTGCTTTGTATGTTTGTCCGTTTTTATATATCGTCCCATTTCACTGAGCTAGGTATGCTGGACGAGTCGGGCTGAAGAGAGGCCAATAAGCCTTGAAACAGTACTGTCACCGATTTCCAGCACAAATATCAAAAAATGTCTCAGTTTAGTTATGTGCGTTCTTTGTTTTATTTTACTGTAAAAATATACTAACGCACGTTAAATCTCTAATGAAATTTTTACAGTTTTAGAAAACTTCACGGAAATTAGAAAACATCTTGCACACAACTCGGAAAAGAGAAAAAATCAAGATGGATACAGAGGAGGGACAACGAGAGAATGGCAAAAGTCTTCCTCCAATCACACTTATAGAAAATTGTAGAAAAGATTTCAGTAAAATCTTAAAAATGTTATCTAATTTCTTGAGTCATTGTTAGATCATCGTACTGACTTTGTTCAACTGCTTTTTAGTTAAAAAATTTTGATCTCAGTGTGATCTTAAGTAGTCCCATTATTGGACTGCTACAGTCTTATCGATAATGTTCAGACTTTATTGTTTTGTCGATAATTTGGAAAGGATATTTCCACAGTGAAAGAATATAGAGGAAAATACAGCTCACAAACCTTTGTCAACAGACACAATGACTATGCAGATACAATGGCTAATTTATTCATGATTTTTGTTATTTGATAAGAAAAGCACTAAAAGCAATCATTTTTATTGACTTCCAATAACTTTAGAATAAGTCATCCACGCCAAACTTATTCCTCAAAAAGATTTATTTTGCTAAGATTCTTAGTAAGTATCAAAGTTTATTCTTCAAAAATCCATTTTTTCCAAGAATCTTACCTAATCAATCAGCGTTCGCATATCTTTTTTTTTGTCAGTAGGCCTACATATAATAATAATTGAGAAGATGAAACACATACGAATTGCAGTTCTAAACTGTCTTATATTCAAAACTTAGATATATTCTTTTTAATATAGGTTTTTATTTTAGGTATTCAACTTTTTAATGTAGGTTTCGATGAACTCTTAATAAAGATCATTCTTAAATTAAGTTCTTATGCCAAAACAAAAATCATCGTTAATAGATCTTATCGTTATAAATAGTACTTGTTATAATTGCAATTTGTGTGATACCTCAAAGAAAATAGAAGTAGTAATATCGAATAACCGATCATGTGTTACAAAGAAAATAGTTATAATAGGGAATAACTACAATATTACAATTGTTTATTTTAACAGCACATTACAATTAAACCCAACTTCAATAACTATTTCAACCTGAAATTTTTACGCATGACGTATGGCAGCATTAAAAATTGGTAGTTCTATTTTTTTTAACTGAAATTGTGTTCTGAAGAGCTAAAGTATCAAAATAGGCTCTTAACTGACTAGCAATACCATCTGAAATTTTGTGGAAATTTATATTGAAACAATAACTTACCCGGAATAAGTAAAATTTCCTTCTCAAATAAATACATGTGTGGAAGTGAAATAAGTAAAATATTTATTAAAATTTGTAAAACTTTTCAAACTTCCAAACTTTAAAATAGTGAATCCGTAAACAATAACACGATAACAGGGTTGCAAAGTTAGTTTTAAAAAGTAACTGAGTAAACAAAAAAAAAAAGCAATATTCTGTTAAAAGCATTTTAAGAATTTATATTTTAAAAACTCTGTTGTAATTGCCATATCACGTTATGAAAATTGATCGCATATATTATAAAATTAAAGTATAGATTTATTTTATTTTATTTTTCAGGAATTTTATTTAGAATTTTTCTTTTTAATTCAAATGTACTGTAGAGCAGTCTTTGCAATCTGTTTTTGCTTCACGGTGCAGTAACAAGTTAGTTTTGCAAATTAATAGTTCAAGGTAGTTTTTCTTATTATGTTGGGAATCTGAAATTTTGTTTGTTCAATAGCACTCGTATATAATCACATAATCCAGCTGATTAATTTGCATCCCTATGTTTTCAATTTTACTCTCAAAAGTTTTTTTTGTTTAATACATTTCTAAATTAATTAATTTCTTAGCAGCGAAGTACATTTTACTAAAATTTTTATTTAAGCTGTTATTTTTATCGTTCATTGAGATATTAAAAATAAAATTACAAATAAAAGAAACTAAATAAGATATTTTATAAAACGTGAATTATTTTTTATGAATTAGTCTATTGTTTCCTGAGCCCAAATAAATCCTTCATTTTTTTCCGTTAATTAAATCTTAATTCAACAAATTTGAGGAAGTTTTTGATTTTGTTTCTCCTTTAATAAACGTATTTTAAAGTGAAGTTATTTTGTCATTTTCCTTCTTTTATCACGTATTTCTTCTTTGAAATACGTTGATCCTTTTGAAGGCAATTTCGAAAAAGTAAAGAGCATGTTTTATACTTCTTTATTTACAATCAAGGAATGGAAAGAAACCTTTGTTAACTCATAGACATTCGGATACATATTTCTTTATTTATCAAAAAAAAATACTAAAAATAAACAAATAAATAAGCAGCTTCCTTATTAGCAAGCAATATTTATATCAAATTAGAATTATTCAATGTGAAACATCGGCTTAGTCACATTATGACGATGGTTTACCAAAATACTCGATAGAAACATCGCCTCTTAGACGTAAATGCCAAGTTTCAGATTTATAATTAAAAATGATTAACTTCCAATAATAGTTTACTTCAAATACTTCACTTGGAAGCATCTTTACTTCACTTGGAAGCAGTTCTTTACGAAGGAGTTGGTTAGAATGATGTCACCGCAAACTAAGGAATCTTAAGTTCGCCGTAATAATTTGCGTTTTTTAAATGTATATGTTTTATGAAGTTGAAACGCTTTTTTTAAAGTTTTTTACAACATTACTTTTTACCAGACATCTTTGTTTTAATTAAATGTTCGAATTTATAATGTTAACTGTTTGTCCGTAGGCTTCTGCATTTCGAAGTAAGCCACTCAAGAGATTCGTAAAAATCGGTGTTTCTTCATCGACGATTCAAACAAGACGAATCACATCAAATCTATGTGATAAGACCATAGATAAGAATGGGATTAATTTTCTAAGATAATCTTCTTAGAAAAGATTTTGAGCAACATTATGTCCCGATAACTATGTAATGTAATGTAATGTGGTGAGCGTGGGTGGCTTGACAGCCAAGCACCGCGACCTCAAAGATCTATTGTGCTATCCCACGGAAATAAGGACAGACGGAGAGAAAGACTGAGAAAGGATGGTGTGAGAAATGCAGGGGAAACGGGAGAACCCCGGGAAAACCTGCCCAGCGCGGATCGCCACCATCAACGAAACCCACATGAGAACCGAACTTCGGTACTCAGAGGTGAGAGGCCAGTGTCTTAGCGACATCGCCAACCGCGCGGCCTTCCCGATAACTAATATGACGTTTTTGAAACAGCTCTTGCCAAACTTCCCAATAGCTAGGTGTGAAAGTAAACCAAAAAAAAAAGAAAAATGGAAAAAAAAAAAAAAAAAAACGCAAAAAGTAACGCGTTTTCGTTAGTCCGTTACAAATAAAAGTAACTGAGTTCAGTTACTCAATTAAAAAATTAACTGCGTTACCGATCGTTAGTAAAAAGTAACTGTTACTAATAACGCGTTACTTCCCAACCCCGCATGACACTATATTGTTGAATGTAAGATATCAGAAAACCAATACATAGTCTGTTTAAATAAAGGACAAATATCACTATAGCTTTGTTGTGATATAGAAATGTATGGATTAGGTTTCAAAGCAAGAAGTGTATCGGAATGATATTACTTCTCCGTGAAGTTAATATTGGGAAAGAGTAAAGATATTTATTGTATGTAAGTAGGTACAGATTGACTTTAAAGTATTCCCAATATTTAATAACCTACAATTGTCCTCAAAATGAAAGTTGGCCGGCGGAAGTTTGAACTGCGCAGCCTTTCCGGTAGCTGATCAATTATGTTTTCCTGTCACAATGGACGACGGCGTCTGTTTTCACTGAGAAAGACATGTTGATAACGCCAAATTAAAACTTCTCTCGACTATTTAGCGTTATTTCAATACCAGTTGCTAACAATAAGTATTTATATAAATAAATAAATATATATTATTTATAAATACAATGCTCTTTTGCAAAGTAACAAGCGTTTACCGTAATGGCGGCGTCCTGTCATAAAATCAGACGGAAGTGCCTGACCCGACTAATCGATGATACATGCGCAGATCTCACAAAAACAGGGCGGCCATCTCTCATTTGGAGGACAGTAAGAAAATGTTAGCAGTGATTTATGTTCGTCAAGCAGCATTCTATTGGAATATCGACAGCATGGTTGAGCTACGAAGTATTCCAAGGAATTCAAATAGAGTTAAAAGTGATAAGTGGTCAACATAATTCGCAGACAACAGCGGAGATGATAATAACTAAGCAAACGGGCAACTCTACCAAGATTACATTTCAAAGAAGCAAAAGGTATTTGCTAAGTAAAGCTATTTTATTTCCGATGGCGATCCTGGACTTCGAAAGCATCGTTCCACAAGAAAATAGCATAATCGATAACGATGTAGACTTTAAAGTAAACAAAGAAGATATTTGGACAGTAAGCAGCCGAAAAGCGGTATTTCAAAGTAAAGAACGAAAGTAAATTGTATTTTTCAAGCTAATAAATGATATTAATTCTATTGTAATTTATTCAAGAATATATACTAATTTACTTTCATTAAAGTTTGTTTTTTTTGGATATGATTATTATATTTATGGTATCAATGAATCATTTAATTCTGAGAATCAAGTCTGCCTAAGTAATCATCAATGTTGTTGAAAGCGGAGTAAGTTTAGTCATTTAATAATTATTCCATCTTAATTCCTTTCAAATTTTTGCTGAAGAATAACTTAACAAAATTTTCGCATGATACTAATTTTCTTATAATTTTTTATAAAAATATATATTCTTCTATATATTTATTAACAAATTTGAATGTTTAGTATTTGATTTTTGTATGTTATGAATAAATTATTTTGTTATTTGGACATTTAAATGAATAAGATACGTTTATTAGAAATTATAACTTAGAAAAAGGCCTCGTAAATTGGCAGAATTTTCCTGCCGATTTTTATGGAATGGAAAATGAAATCTATTTTGGAATCTCCAGCTCTAATCATCCTTCATGAAACGCGCTATAACCATATTATTTCGAGGATATTTTCCTAAATTTTAATGTTTATCATTTCGCCTTATAAATTTTTTCAAAGTATCATATTTTCTAAAGTAAATGCAATAAACATAAAAAAAAAATATAAGAGTGAATATGTAAGAGGAGATCCAAAACAATGCAGAGAGGAATACCTAAATCGCAAGGACTTATTAATGTAGTTTTGAATTTCTCCTGAAGCAGGCTGAAGTCGAAATATTGAGCAACATTACCTAGATTATGAATTCCTTATTCACTCTTATCTTTTAATGACTTACTTCTTAAGATCTACATTAAAAATATATTTTTTTCAATGTCTATATATCATAGTTATCGTATACAATTTTTGACATTGAAAACAAAAATTATATGCACATACATACAACAGGGTTACTACATATATGTGCGCGTGTGTGTGGGAATGTATGCAATGAAATATAAAATTGGGTGAAATTAAATTACTTTTTTAAAAATTAGCTGTTGCATTAATAATAAATATTTTAAAGATAAAACATTACTTTTACGAATTTTTTATCATTACAGATTTTTGTCAAATTTTTTAGAGTTGAAAATACCGAGTAATACCTCGTAAACATCAAAAACATTGACTGTTTTTTGAATTTTAATTTAACTAATTACAGAATATTTTGAAAATTAAAAACAAGAAAATATAAATCCCAGATGCTTCATAAGTTCATATTTAAATTTTCAGAATTTTAGGTGCATGGGAAAAAGAAATATATGAAAGAAACAAAATTTGCAATCGCCTTTAATTGCTTGAGTCAGGACCTTAAGAATTTTCGAAGTACAAAGTCAAAAGTACATTTTCGAATTTCTTGTCGTTACTTTCCAATTAGCTTTAAAAGCTTTTTTTCTTTTATTTCGCATTCACGATTGTTTTTTTGCTGTTCAAGAAACTAATAACAAGCTCAAGAAATGATCGCCGATCAAAATCAACGAATTATGAATATAATCTCTGAAATCAAGTATTACTGTTTTCTCATTGTGTCTTGAAGAATGTAGACTGAAACAAGAAATGTTTGATGAAAGTACAAAAATCATCTTTTTAATGAGAAATTCAAATGAAAAACTCAGTCACGATTGAATTGTTGCAGTAAATCCATATTTATAAAAGTAAACGTTTTCCTGCCCGCAAGTCCTCCGAAACCATAAGACAGAAATACAAATAAGGTGTCAAATGTTAGATATAATATTGAGGATGCCTACAGTTCATTTTTCACGACATGGGTCAACCGTAAGTCACGTGAGGTAAGATCATAGGCTTAATCGTTGATTTTTGGTCGGCTTCCCTGCCACATACATACAAGATGGGAACGTGCCTTGAATTCCGAAATCATTTTCTCAGTCAGCAGGTAAGCCGAGTGGGTAGCAGGGCAGCCACTAAAAATTGTGTAAATTTATATATATATGTATAAAAGAAAAACTTTTATTATAAGAAATTCTTTTTGAAGAGATTGTTCGGGGTAAATTATAATCTTTCGTTTCTCTTCCCACCTGTAGGCCTATTTCTTTTTCTTTTCATAGTTGCTCATAATAATTTTAAATAACTTAGAATATTTCCTAAAAAGCTTGGTAACCTTGATTTACAATGATTCTTTTTTATTATTATGGTTCAGTTATTTTGGAATTTAGAACTTTATTTGAAAATTATGTAGAAAAATTTGCCTAAACTACCCTAAAATGAAATGAGTAAATGAATGTTTCAGTACTTTTTAATGGTTTATGGAAAACCACCATTTTCTTATCTTTACCTATAAGCAAATGATTAATAATGAAAATTAATTAGTTAGATCGTGAAGAAAGGTATTTATCCTTTAATTAACAACTTCTTAGTAAGTACTAACATCATAATATTTAAAGTAACTCTAAACTTTAATTCTCCATCTGGCAATATTTCGTCCTATTGAAAGGACTTTGACGAGCCATCTTTATTTCGAATTTAAGTAGAAAAGATGGCTCGTCAAAGTCCTTTCAATAGGACGAAATATTGCCAGATGGAGAATTAAAGTTTAGAGTTACTTTAAGTATTTATCCTTTAGTCTCCAATTTTTTTTGTTTCTAATGTAACTAGCAAGATATTTTAACAAGATAGTTTTACATTTTGCGGAAGCAGAATTCGAAGTCAGTCGTAAGTTCCATTCTAAAAATTCTTCAGAATGTCTAGGACTTTTTTTTCGTTTGTCCTTTAATTCCTAGAGTGAAAAATAATCCTTTTTTTCTATTAAAAAAGAGATTAGGGCAGATTTTGTTTCGATTTTTAGGAACGTATTGTTTGAGTTTTTTTTCGGCCAGTCTGTGTTTAGGATTCAGTTCTGCTTTAAACGTCCCATTTCTACTTACGATTATGCTTGTCATGAAATTTTAATTTCCGTGGTGATGTCAAAATCGTGTCACCATTTGGAATTCGCTTTCTCATATCTTGCTCGATTACTTAGCAGAATCAGATTGGACGGTGGAGTTTGAAGAGTTTTCGCAAATGAACAACTTGGTTTCAACTATCTTTTCCCAGAAAGGTTTCATCTGGAAGATTAAACGGGAAAGACTTTTCCAGTTTCCCTTAGCTGGAGCTGTTAACATTTGGCAGGGGAAAATGGCAAACGGAATGGAATTAAAATGCGTGAAATGCCAACGCTGTTCGGTCTTTTTTTCGCTTAATATAGAACTGGAAGTTATACTTCTTCACCTAAGTTTTCAAGTTGAAGAATGATAATTTAACCACAACTTTCTTTCAAAGAACTTCTGTAAATTAAAGTTTAGATCAACTTTGAAGACACAACTTTAAAACTGGTAATTAAAGAATAGAAATTTTTTTAAAAAAGCTAAGTTTCAACGAACTGTAATTAGCGAATAGTAATAGAACATTACAAAATGCTAATTTATTCCATTAAGATTCCGAAAAATACAAAGTGATTTTTTATTTGTTTGAATCTTGATAATGTAGGAAGATAGGTGCGAGTTCAAGAAAATCAGCAATTACAACTTAAATGACATGAAGAAGAAATAGATATCTCTATAATGTCAAAACTTTATCTACATAGTATTTTTTTAATGTTATAACTGAAATTACATCTTTGTTTAAATCTTTGTTAATTTGAATCATCCAAAGTTTAAGGCCCATGGGATCTGTTCCAACAAGTAAAAAAAATCGAAACTATATAATAATGTTTCAATTTACTGATCAATAAAATCGAATCTTCCAATTAGAAATTATTTCAAAGAAAACTAAAAATTCATTGTTTAATTTTAAATTCATACAAAGGTTCTTTACCACTTTATAATGAACCCATAGATGAGAGACAAAGCACTTTTATATGGCTGAAGGAATCGAGTTTAGTCCTAACAAACAGTCGATAACTTGCCTGATTATCAGAGGTATCCAGCCATCAGGCAGCTAGTTACCGGGTTTCTTATCTGAGGAGTAAAGAAAGGCCATCCTCTGACTCCAACTGCATCGCGTGCGATTGGTGATCGTAGGAGTCTTAACTTGGGTTGAAATGAAGATAAAGAAGCAATGGTTTAATCTTTACAGCAAGTTTTGTCGTAAAAGGAAGCTTATATTACGATGATAATATTTTCGTGACTAATATTTTCTTTATGGATTGCAGAATTAAGAATCGAATCTTTATCGTTTCCACTCCCTCATGAGCTTTTAGACTTGTTTTTACTATTTGTATAAAGTCATATGTTATTATGTTTTTTTCAAAAGTTTTGCTGTTTGAAAAAGTCTTAATATAGCCAATACCCTGAGATTAAAATTAAAAACTATTTATCATTCAAATACTTGTATTTCACTACTAAGGAAAAATATCACTCGGCATAATTCAGAAAAATATATTTCTTTTCGATTTTTCCTTAATTCCTTTAATCACTATATGTGCATTGGGAATATCACTACACGATGCAAACTCGACGCCATCACATCTTTGGCTCCTTTACTTCACTAAGAAAATATCGATTATTGCAACAATGTTCATATAAAATCTCACCGTGATCTTAATCCACGAGAAAAAGTTGAATGGCTTTTAATAACATTTAATTATTACCTTACAACGCTTAAATATTTATTTTTGAACACTGATAATAATTATATCACTACAAATTTTTTAATAGCTTAATTATCTTTCCAAATCTAAAGATTTGTTTAATAAAAAAATATAGAAAAATAATAATTCAATAAACATGTAGAATTGCAAATGCTGAAAAATGTTAGAAAAATGTTAGATCTATCAATTTCAATGTTGGTGTACTTTAAAATAATTCACCATCAGATGTTAGTCCTGTTTCACTTTTAATTATTAATTTTGTTAAATTTTTTGGTTAATATTTATAACTTTGTTTTTTTCTTCTTCTAGTCGAAATTCAAACAACACTTTTCATTTTCTAGGTTAACCAAAATTTATGGCATTTTATTTGGTGTTTTCATGAAATGCCATATATACATGTACTGTATAATGTGAATCTTTCCCTGAGAATTCTCATCATTTGGATTTAAGATATTAAAGACTTTGGAATTTACATGCAATAAATTAATTTGAGTTACCTGGAAAGTACTGAATTTTTATTGTTTAGCGTGTTTTACTATGCTTTGAACACAGGTCTGGAATTTCGTTTGAAATCAAAAATCTCCAATTGTGGAAATAATGCGTAATATAGCTTTGCAGTCGAGTGGAAGCTGTGATTGGTGGTTGCCAATAACACACTCCGATCCGGCGGCAGTTAAAGAGCTTAATAGAGGACGTGGGACAGAGTGGTCGGGAAAGATTATGAAATCTTCATCTAGGCGGAGGAAAGACTCGAAGAAATTAACAGTCTGCGAATCGACTTCATATTTTGGGGTCGTAATGCTCCCCACACGAGCTTCAAAAGCACCGGTTTCTCACCCTTTAATTGGAGGGGCGACACTCACTTTTTCCCATTTCGACAGAAGGCGACGAAAGGCACTGCTTGCTAACAATTCGAATTAATATTGGTTCTCTTACGTATGCCGTAGAAAGAGAGAGGTCATATCGCTCGCGAACGTACAGACCGGCCTACCAATCACCCTCGGAAAACGCACACTTTGGAGATGATAGGGAAATAAAACCATAAACACTCAAGCTAGCGGTTTTCTTCAATTATTGGTTTTTCTGGCGTTCACAAAGCTCTCCAAGATATTGGAGTCAATGTAAATTGATTAAATTACGCCGAACTTTATCAGAAGTGCAAAGCAAAGGAAACATTTTTTTTTCTTTACCAAAAGGCAATTTATTTTTAATGAGCTTCCAATAAAAATTGTTACTGAAAGTACTTGAATAACTTATTAGTTTCATAATAGAATTGGCTCTATTTCAATAAAAGAACGGAGATTTTCAAAGAAAAGGACTTAAAAATTTGAGTTAATATCATAAAACGAAATTCTGTGATATCGAAGATTTCTGAATTACGTTTTACCGTTTTTTAAAATGGAATGAGCCATTGTCAGATTAAATTAAATGAAAGATGCCTTAGTTACTTCTGATGTTGACCGAATGTCCTAGAAAGTTAAGAAAATTGAGCGTTACAGTAGTTGATAAAATTGATTAAAGAATCTGCTTCGCTATTTTAATGTACCACTGCTTATCCTTAAATGAAACTCGATAGCAAAGGTCTGTATTTATTAAACTAAGAGAAACACGCAGAGGATGGGTGCTCGTTCTCTTTATATGGTATGGTCCAAAACAAACGACACTGAACCGTTTTGAACAGGAAACGCTACGTTGAAGATTAATCAACGGTGATTGTTGACAAATACATGTTCAATATGATCTCCTTGGCGCTCTAAGCACTACTAGTAGCGGTTGCATAGGTAGTCCACCATGTCCCGGAAGAGAGGTTGTTCCATTACCCTAAGAGTGATTTTCAATCGTTGTTATTGTTACGGGACGGCCGGTGCAACCTTTCCGCTGTGTGCGCACACTTCCGGTTCGCCGTAATTTATCGATGACGGATAACCTAACCTTATTCGTGGGTGCTGGACGGTTAAAACGCCCCCGAACTTCCGCAGCAACGTGAAGCAGGCGAGGTCCATTGCCATGGCCTGTCCCGTATGATCGAAAATAGTGCTCCACAATAAACACTTTCTCTTCGGTAGATAAAACCATTTTCACAGCAACACTGATTAATCTCACATCCACAATCATTCCTGTTCCGAATACAACAATTGCCTCGTGTTCATCTCGCAGTGCAACATTGCTTGTGGTCAAATTGTTCAGTGTCGTTTGTTTTTGGGCCATACTTACATTGGAAAAAAATAAAACAAAACTGCCTGTCATTCTGAGAGAGCGATGGTAAACTTAACTGAGCGATGAAAAATAACTTAAAAATAATTGGAAAAAAGAAAATAACTTTTTTCCAATTAAACTAAGGTTGTTTTTCGTAGAAATACAATTACATAGAGAGAGAAAAAAAAGATTACACATTACTATTGAGAGTTTTGCGAAGGAACATTCCTCACGAATTTTGTCTAATCCTGTGTGCAAACCAAATCTGATTCAATAAAAGTTAAAAAAAGGCCGCTTAGAAATTTGAAAATTGTATCAGGTGATGAACACAGCAACTTAAGCGCGAGAAGTTACAGTGGTCATCAACGTTAACTCTGGAATCATCTATCTAGAGATGTAGGCGTTTATTTGGAAATTAATCTCGTAGTCGTTAGATGTTTTCTTTAAAATAAGATGTACGTACGATTTAATACTTTCTTACTGGACTTTTCTTCTTTTCATAGAAAGATTATCGTCAAAATGTTTTTTTTTTTTTATTTTTTTTTCCACTAGGCAAGTCTGAATATTAGAGTTTATCAAAGCTTAATATTCAGACTCATGAATGCGATCAACTCCTCCCATATTTGACGATTGCTGTACAAGAAGATAAACTCTAATGTCGTTTCTTTGATGAACACCCATATTTCTTTTTGTCTCTCTCATTCCCTGTGTAATCTACAGTTCAGTTCATGAAAGAAGAGCTTTTGGTGACGTAATTTCCTTATAGATTAATGTTTCCAGGACGTAACAGTACCATCTATTGCTCAAATCCATAAGAGAATCTTATAAACATTACGAAAACATTCTGGTTTTTGTATTTTCTACAGTTACGAATACATAATAATAATTAAAATTGAAAGAATTACAAACATTCCACACTATTCCCCTTGCTTGGCTGTGCAAAGTTTGTCCTTTCTTGGTCACGCTCTTTCTTTCTTTTGCGATCACAAAACGACGCCATTTGGGACTGACTGCTCGGAGTTCAAGTTGATGACGTCATGACTGGTGACGTTTGTTCCGACACAATCAATCGCTACGTAATGACCATATATGGCAAACTCTTCTTTTTTGAAAACTACTATAGTTCCTATTAAATTTATTCTACATGCTTGGAAAACTTCTTGTAGATGTGTAGTTTTCATTAGAAACTGAACATAAATGTCTTTCAATTACTGTTTGTCTTATCAGATCCATTTCTTAATCCTGTTTTATTTGATCGAATGGTTTCTGTTAGATTTGTGTTCGACAAAGCGTAGCTTCCTTATAATTAACATGCATAGGATAAATAGGATAATTTAAATTTTATATATATGCCGATATTGAATATTTGCCGATTTCTTCTATAAAAATATACTGCAAGTAATTGTAAGATTTGTAAGAAAAATTTAAGAATAATTCCTGTCAGAATTATAACAGGCTGACTTGAAAATAAACTACAAAAAAAAAAAAAAAAAAAAAAAAAAATTATCTATAGTCCAGGTAATTTGCCTAAATCAGCGGTTCCTAAATCAACTTTTGAATTCGCGAACCCCTTAGAACGTTATTGATTCAAAAGAAAGCAATAAACAATCAGGGCGCGCTATTAAACCAAAACTTGTGGAAATGTCATCATAGAATTTTACTGTAAACTTTTATATATCGGAAACGGCGAAAACAATTAAAAACACCGGCCTAAGTGATTTCTCTGTGTGGGATGAAATATAAGGATGCATTAAACGAATAGGAAAGGGAAAAAGGAAATCAAACTACTTATTTCAACCTTCTACTTTAATTTTTGATACTGGAATAAATTTGCTTCCTTGACTTAAATAATTATTGTTGTACATTATTCGAAAGTCCATTTCTCTAGTTTTCTTCAACTGTTTCAATTTATATTTTGATTAAAATTGCTAAATGTATTATTTTTGTCCTTTATTCTATTATTTAAAGGAATTTGTCGTAAGAAGGCTATATCGATTTAAAATAAAAAGGAAAATCTGAAATTAGTATTTCTATATAACTACATTAAAATTAACAATTTTTATCGAAATTAAAAAAAATATGATTGTTATTTGTACTGATTTCATTTGGAATGGCCTAAGATAAAGTGCACTCAGGCTTGAGATAAAGGTATTTAATTCCTGCAATGAGATTTTCTTTGATGTAATTAAAGAAGGTGGGAGCAGCAATCCCATTAGCGATCGCATAATGCCCCACGGCTTCTACATAGAGCGACTGTACGGGTCACATAAAAGAGATAAAGAAAGGTACCCTTTTAAAAGTAACCTCATTAAAGAACTCAATAGGATTTATAAAAAAAAATATGAGAATATTATGAAGAAATTATCAACTCTCAGTGATAATCAAAATTCATAACAGAAAACCTAACCTCTAGCTTATTGAAAAAACCAATACTGCCCAAAATGAGGAAATAACTCAATTGGAGCAAAATAAGAAAATGTTAGAACTACAATAATGGATAAAAAAAATATAGAAATTCTCGAGTTGAAAAAACAAAGAGTGAGAATTTATTTGACACAATTGTTAAAATCTAGAAACCTTTACAACTTAAAAACCTCACGGAAAAAATAGAAGCTCTCCATAGACTATAAATCCCATTATAATAAAAATATAGAAGAATACAGAATTTTATTATTGTTTGCTAATATAAATTTATTTATTCATCTATAATCCTACTTCTGAAATTAGTTCGGTACGTTTCAGTAGCAGTGTGGAAAGTGGCTTTTGAGTGAATCAATGAAAAGGACTCGACATCGGGTGCAGTATCGCCTATGGTAGTCCGAACCTCAAAAATACGCAAAAAATACAACTTTTTTCATCTTAATGTTTCTCCTAAAATTCCCACAAATAAGGAAAAAAATCCCTAAAGTAGACTTTCTTGAAATCCTAAAACTGCGTTCTGATAATTTATTATTATTTTTTTTGATCTTTTTCTTAAAGAAAAACCACTATAAACACCAGCCTGACTAACAGATTCGCAATGCTAAAACCCTAGCAACGGGCTTTTCGAACTATGACGTAGATTGTGACGACACTATTTAAACGTCCAATAGACCAATCATGAATTTCTCGCGACATTGGACACATCAGCAGGGATATAAGACTTCTCCTGCTGTGAGCTATGTTACATCTTTTTTGGACAAAATATAAATAATCCATACACACACACACACACACACAAACACACACACACACACTCCACACAAAACCTACGAAAACAAAAACAGCAAAGATATATTTTCTCATATCTAATCACTATTTGATTCTGATAAACAAAGGAGGGACCAAAAAGATTTTCATTCAGTTCGAATAATTGCGGCTGTAGAGTTTTTAGGTAACATATATGTTCGAGATTACTTTTGTGAATCAAATAGTAGAGCACGAAAATAGTCCTCAGATATTCTTATTTGTTTTCTCTTTTAAGAGAATGAAATGCAATTTTGTCGTTGAATTCAAATTCGGAAATCAAGAATATGGTCTGATATTAATGAGGATTTTTTTCACAAAAAATGATTTTTCTTACTTTCCCTTGTGCTTATACAAATCAATTTAAAAATTCCAGAAAATTCTCTTGTGGATACCACTCAACATTTTTATTTTGAGAGTTTCTGATTGTTTTCTAGACTTCTCGAATCTATTTGATGGGAACATCGGACGAAAGCTTTTATGCTTTGATAGACATGTTGTTCACGCATAGACGCCCACCAAAGCTTTTACCTGTATATATGCAGTCTTTATTCACGAGGTCGTCGTACCAACCTCTGATTGATTTCACATAGGATAGAACACTGCCAAATATTACCCAGAAATGACATTGAACTGTGTAAAAGACTTCGATTCATGAAGCCACCAATCACACTGGATTACTTACTGCGCAGACTCAGTTTTACTTTCGGTAAGATAATAACATAATGGCTTATTCGCCATTTAGATTTTTCTCTGCCTGAATAAAGGGATTCTGAAATATTGCTTTAATTAATGCTTTGAAACAGGACAGTTGTGTTTCTCGTTCAATGGGATTAGATAACATTAAGTCTCTTCGCTTCGATGATAAACACTAACATTTCTCTGCCGGTTTTTTTTTTTTTTTTTTGATCATTGCTATCTTCCACATTGCAGTTCCAAGACAAATAACAACAGAAATCCCAGTCATCTTATATCTTATACTAATATACAAAGCTGAAGAGTTTGTATGTTTGAACGCGTAATCTCAGGAACTACCAATCCGATTTGAAAAATTCTTATTGCATTAGATAGCCCGTTTATTGAGGAAGGTTATAGGCTATATAACATCACGCTACGACCAATAGGAGCGGAGCAGTAAACGTAAACGTCAACCAATGGGTGCGGCGGCGGCGACGGGCGTCTTGGCCGCACGATGAGAACCGAACATTACCAAGAAGGGGCGAATTTAACGCAGGTGACACGGTGGGGCACAGCTCGTCACTAATAAGAAACAAAACTAATAATTAATAAGAAATTAAAATAGAAAGTAATGATGTCCATTTACATCTATTTTAACAAAGTATTTTTCGTAGTATACTTTTTTTTCACTGGAATAACTGTTCAAACCCATAGATTAATTGACTAACAATGTAAGGAAGAAGCGCTCTTTAATTAATTACACAATTTTAAGAGATAAAGCTGAGACCTCAGTTAATTTTAAAGAACCCTACAGCAGTTGATGAATAATTTAAGAATTTATAGATTTTTATTTCGAAGCAACAGTGAAGTTATTTACAATGTAACTTTATTTACTTTTGAAGGAGAAACGATGGAATTCAATCCCTTAAGAATTCCGCTACAAAAGTCGCTGAAAGCT
>JAFIDM010005346.1:20248022-20267072 GCA_023159025.1 Thereuonema tuberculata
GTTCAGTTAAATTATTCTTTAACTGAAATAGGTAATTTCAACTAATTATAATTTGGAAAGATTTTGTAAAAGCGTTGCGAACATTTTGTTTTATAATTTAAGGTCAGTTTAATCCTATAATGCTTCTCACGAACTTGAAAGTAACAACTTAAGAGATTCCGGTCAATTTTTATCGATTTTCTGCTAATGATTGATGTAAAATCGCATCTAGAAATTATATACTAACATTCAAGCTCTTATTTTAGAATGAAATCTAATTCAAAAGGAGTTCAAGCAAATGGAGGTAATTACAACTTGCTATTCGCCTAAAATGAATCTCTGTAATTTCTATAACAGATTTACATCAAGAAACTTAAGCTTCAGTGAATTTTTCAGAATTAATATTCGTTCTGGAAATTCATACAGCAGAGATGTTATTATGTAAATTACTAGTTTGAAACTAAAATCTTCATTCCTGAATTACAGATCAAGGTATAAGTTTTAATTATTGATAGAAACTTTGAGTTTTATTGAAAACAAATCACCTATTTAAGATGTTTTTAAAATTTTATATGGAAACGTAATTGAAGCAGTAAACATTTGTTTGTTTGTTTTGTTGAAGCACGAACTGAAAGCCTAAAGGTTATTTTACCTAATACAACTTTAGTTTACAACACCTCTACATTTCGAATAGTGCCTGCTGGACAATATGCGCTGAAAATCAGATGCCAAAATACTTCTGAGATTCTTCTCTACCATACAGCAAAGTCTAAAACCAACAAAAAACTCACAACAACAAAAAGAAAAAAGTTATCCTCAAATTTTACTTGTGCAGCAAGTCCTCACTTTCAATTTTACACAACAAAAGCGTTTGATTATCCTCATTACATTATCATTATTAATCTTTCTCCTAGGCTTTGATGAATAGACCATTGAATTTTAATATCTAAGTCAGAATATATTATTTCTTGAATGCAACTTTTCGTCGTTCATGGTGAACTGATTTTCGACAAGAAAGAACTCATTGTACAATTCTCCGCCAGATCCCTATGTTTTAGGCAGTCGTGTTTTATTTTCTTAAGAAACATTTAATTACTGCTATATTACGAAAAAGTAAAACTGGGAAAAATACATCATTTGTAACACTAATTACCAAATATATTTTTTAATGAAACGTGATTCCAAGAATAGAAAACATTAACTAAGCATCCATCATCTTCGACTTCAACTAAAGATCTTGAATTTAATTGGTTTCTGAAATTAATTAAATCTAAAGAGATTTCAATACTCTGCTGAGGAAAGCAGTAATTAAGCAATTTCTCCTATGAACGAGAATTTTAAAAATTGTGAGAAGATTTGCGAGAAATTGTTAGGCTTCAGATATTTGTCAACAGTAAAATGAAAACAAAACAAAACAAAAAACTCCAATTCTCAAGAGCGTTCCACTGCTGCTGTTTAATTCATTTATGATATCTGTATGAAAATATTCCATAAGTTATAAAAAAATTACGATTGTTCTCAAAATTTTATTTTGTTTTTAATAGTGGAATGAGGAAAGTTTTGTTCTTTTAGAGAATAAAGCCCTGTTGCTGTATTGTTTTGAAATGCTGACTGCTAAATATCAGACCATTCTTTTAATAGTTTGGAAAAAAACAGAAAAATTATGTCTTTTCACCTTTGAATTTAATAATTTCATGAAATACTTTATATTCTTCTCAGGAAATGCAGGATTATCAAAGTGGCAAAAGTATAGTGATATTATGGATTAAAAATGTAAATGTAATTTTGTGGTCACGATTTGTTTTTAATGAGCATGAAATCAATACGAGTATAAAGAGCAAATGTCGAGACAATGGGGCTATAGAAGCCTTTGTCTCACATTTTTTTTAAAAGCATCTGGTCTTATTAACCGCCAAGTGTATAGTGAGAACAAGGAACTAAACAATTGAAAAAGAAAGTCCGATTTAGCAAATGTCAAAAACTAGATCAAGAGATAGAGCGAGAAATTATTTACTTTGCAATTATGTACATTACAAAACACGTAGGAAAAAATACGAAACATTAAACATAACTAGAAAATGTTCTTTCGAAAAATAGTCTAAATCATTTCCTACTGGTGTACGTAAATCAGCAGGTTTTCGGTACTACGCTGATCCAAATTATTGAAGCCTATGAGTCCGTAGAACAGGCAGCAAGAATAAACCAAACACGGCTGCTTCTACGAAATGCCTGGAAATTAATTTACCTTTTTATTTTCAATTCCTTGTTTTTCATTCATCCATATTATTTTATATGGTTTTCACTTATACTTCTCTATTTACTTCTCTATTTCTGTATGTCTTTCATTACTTCTGAAAAATTGCTATTTTTATTTATCGAAACATCTGCAGTTTCAGCATTTTATTGAAAATCTGTGAATAAAATAAAAGAAATGTAGCTCTTGAAGTAAGAATCCTGTTTTGTCATCAGGGCAACTTTAGGCTAATCATTCCTTTTTATTATTGTGCAGTACGTTAAAAAAGCTTCTATTTATTCACAAAAAAAAATGAATTAATGGGGCAAACATTACAGTTTCTACCAATAAGTATACTTACTCTTTTCAGCATTCCCTTAGCGCCAGAATTTCGTTGAAGAAGAACAAACATTTCATTATTAAGTTGCTTGAAGACCTATTTTGATGATTTGAATGTTAGAGAATAAACATTTAATCATTTTGATTTCGAAAAAAAATCTTTACATTAAATTAAATTTTAATGGAATTATTCATAAATTATGGAAACCGTACTAATGTCGCCAAATGGAAAGTAAGTAGCTATTAAAGTTGCAAGCTTCGTTTTACATTCCGTTTCATTAATTTCAAATAAGACTTGTGTTTACATCGCTTAGGCTTATTCTCCCAGAACAAGAATCTTCTACCTTATGTTAAATTTAAATCTATACAAAAACAACATTAAATTCGGAAATCGAATGCGCTGTAGTTCATAGCGAAAGCAACAAGCGTTCAACATAAAACCATCGGCTTCAATGTCTGAATTTTTTATGAGGATAAGTTTGCTATTCCCAGAAGAAATCTGATGGATTTCCCTCTGTGCGAAAATATCAAGGAGGAAAAGAAAAAAAAAAACGTAAAAATTACAGAAAGCAAAATGTGAAGAAAAAGAAGGGAAATGTATATCGATTCTTCTCAATTTGACAGAATCCAGGTTGCCTCGCTAGGATCGATGCACAACAAAATTGGTTGATGCAGAAAACGATATATTTTCTTAGCGCTAACGAAGATCGATTCAGAACAAAGCAGCTACTTTGGAAAAGCACTCATTAGTGGACGCAAGATTAATGGCAAAGAGTCGGTTTCCAGGTTTCTTTTTAATACATATTTGCACTTAGCAATATCAAAGCTTCATATCTCCTCGTGCAGTTCACAGAAAACGCAGATCCATTTGGGTTGATTTCTTTTTCAGAACTCAACATAAATTGAATTAAAAAGAAGATTGAATAAACCAACAGTTTATTTTAAAAGGGGCTAATTTGCTCAAAACCAACACGATATAAAATTGATCAGTTCAGACTTGTCAGATTCAAACGTAGGGAGGTGCGAAGTAGGTTATGAATGTTATTTTTCGAAAGGATTAATTGAAAAATTTACAAGAAATAACCAATTATATAATATAATATTATCTTATATATAATAATATGGCTACAAAGGATGTCTATTCAAGACTGATAGTATTTATTTAGTTTTCGGATATCGTAACGACTGGAATTGCAATCTGTACATGTTGTTAAATAAAACAATCTGTATATGTTATTAATAAAACAAATGATAAATTAGTGAAACAAAAGACTCCCTTTTATCAATAGCATTTTTTCGAAATGCTCAAAAATAAACAGTTTCCCCTTAATATGTTCTGTAATTTTAGAACATTAATATATTTCCTACAATTACCATAGTTACGACACTTAAAAATAATTACTACAGATACTACATTTCAATATCCCTTTTTAATATATATTGCGATATTATTCATAACAGACACTGACATTAATAAAAATAAACATGAAGATATGGAAGTTATTTCATATAAAAAAGATTATGAAAGAAAACAGCAAAACAACAATTAAAACAAAATAATCAAATAATGATTTATAATAATAATAGATTAACTCCTTTATTAAACTAAAAACAAGAATACTTCTTCACCGATCCGATCCAATATTTCGTCTTATATATTTTTTCAAAGACTTCTTCAGGGTACAAATAAAAATAAAGAAAAATAAAATAAAAATAACGATTAAACGGTAAGAGAATGAACCTTCTCTAACCTTACAAAATTAAATAATACAGTAGTACATTCAATGAATATATACAGTGATTGTTGTGGGATAATATACAATGTATATATTAATTATGATATATATAATGTATATATTCATTGAATGTACTACTGTATTATTTAATTTTGTAAGGTTAGAGAAGGTTCATTCTCTTACCGTTTAACCGTTATTTTTATTTTATTTTTCTTTATTTTTATTTGAGGCGGGCGGGCGTCGGGCTGACCCCCCGGCCCCAACTTCGTCCCGTTGGTCGAGCTGCGGGAGCCTGACCTCCCGCGATCCCACAGGCCAGCCATGGCCTATCGAAGGGAGAAACTTTAACTTAACTATTTTTATTTGTACCCTGAAGAAGTCTTTGAAAAAATATATAAGACGAAATATTGGATCGGATCGGTGAAGAAGTATTCTTGTTTTTAGTTTAATAAAGGAGTTGTGATATTGTATGAAGATCTCAGATTTTGATTGAATAATAGATTAAATTATGCAGGATAAATTTCAAAGTGTTTTGTGAACATTATGATAATTTTGGAAAAAATATGTCATGATATGTTAAATATTTAACAACTTATAATTATTTTCTTATATAAATACGATATTCCTTTGAGATACAATTAAAACTAGCAGTTCTGAAATATTATATTTTTGTTTTTTGTTTTAGTAAGTTATCAGTTACAATTGTCAAGAAACAAATAGTTCTAAAATAATCAGGGATAGATCTGTTACAAATAGAGCTTCATCGTTAGTATTGTTGAAATTGGATCTAAAGATTAATATGAAGACTAATTTGATATTCGAAAATCGTTAACCATAATTTCTTGTTGAAATTGTTAAATAATGTCCAACATTTTAACAAGTAAGACAAAGAGAAAGCTTCGACGAATCTTCTTTTCAAAGAATACAAAGATGCAGACACTTGTCGAGACTAAACTACTCAAAAGTAATCATGAATGTTTCAATTTTTCTTTTGTTATTGTCGTTGGTGCTTTAGTTACGAAACAATTAACTTCAATGCAGAGATTTACCTACAAGTTTAAACTAAAAACTTTCTTCTTAAATTTTAATAAGTTTTGGCGGTGATTTAAGTTTTGGCGAAAGCTAAATTGAAAAGGATTTACGCTAAAAAGCCTTGAAAAGATTTTCTAAAAGGCCTGGAGTTGTCGATATTTCTTACAAAAGAACTACACCGAAGAATTTCTTTGTAAAAAGAAGAATGAGGCCTGAAACTTCTAGAACTTAAATAATTTTTCTAAGAACTATTTGCGTTCTTCTTCATTCTTCTCCACCCCAACTTTTTTTTCCAACTTTAAAGGAAGATTAGCTTATAGGTAAAATGCAACAGCTTTCCATTTTAGACCGCAGGACATTTTTCAAAGCCCATCCAAGGAAAGCAAACCCGATTTGTCAGAGCCCTTTCCCTCCCTTTACTCCTCATTCTTTTACGTGTACGCCGAAGCAAAAACACTTTTTTATTATTTACGTTCGAAACCATCTTTCCCTATACTCAAGAGCATCTAATTCATTATGCTTGGTCTGGGGCCAAGGACTTCCATTTTTCGAAACCACAGAAAGCGGAGGACTGTAAAAATTTTGCCTAAAAGCAAGGTTGGATCGGAATGGAAATTAAAGGAGATGAACAAGAAAGAAGTCGGGCTTTCTGCGTTCGATCATTCATCAAGGAGGAATTTCGTGCCACTACTAATTTCCAAATTCACAGCCCAATGAGTTCCAGAACATTGGGTTCCTGAAATAATGTTTGATAATGAACTAAGAAACTTCATATCCTGCGTATTGTTCTTATGTCCTGAACCGCAAATAACACATTCAAAATAGAATTTCTATTCCTTGAATGTCATTATCTACAAACGTTGAATCTGCATCTAATGATAAAAGCTTTAATCTCCATGGAATTAATTTCTCGATGAAACAACAAAACATTGGAAACAAGAGTTACCATGGTCATAAAACATGAAATGTTCATTAATATACAAATAGCAGAGTAAAATAAATATTTTCCTTAGTTCTATTAAATGTAATATGCAAGTTCTTCTACTTCAAAATGAAAGAATTAACAAATATGATTAGATAATTCACTTGTTAGTGCAGCTGTAAAATGGAGATATTATGGAAAAGTAATTTTTATTCGTATATCCTTTCTACTTACATATTCTTTGTTGGAAAGAAAAACCTTTATTTTTCTTAAATAAGTATGATTTTGAGATCTTGTAGAAATACCCGTACAATACTATTATTTTGATCCTATGCAGCTGATTCATAATGAAATACTTTCTACGATAATTCCAAAGTTAAAAACATAAAAATGTTCGCAAGGATATTTGAAGTAATAAGAAAAGTTGTGACTTCTTTTCAAGGATCATACCCAACTACATTTTGGTTGTTGTTCATGAGATTTTATTTAGTGCAATCTACTTCTCAACAATAAATTGGCTTTGCAAGGCACAACAGCTTACACCCACTGCTGCAAACCAAACTTAATTTAGGGATGCGTAATAAGGAGACAAAGAATTAAGGATAATATGAGAGGTAAGAGGAGGACTTTAATAAAAATTGTTTTCAGAGCAATGGATGAAGCACGAAGACGAACAGAATCCACTGGATTGTTGGAAAACTGTAAAGCAGTTGAGGGAACAATGGTTTACAGCTCGCTTTAAATACCAATAGCTTTTTAAATAATTTTCAAATATCGACTAATCGTCAACCTTAACCCCTTTATGGATACAAATTACAAAGCTTATTTAATTTACTTGAACAAATTGAGAAACTCTTCAGACTGATTTAGTAGGTTAAAGCTAGATAAGATTGTCCGAAAGTTGAATGAACATTTTCTCATCTTTAGATTAGCATAATCTAATTTCATAAACTCAATGTTAATAATTACGCAATAAAGTTAAGCTCAGCTGCTATTGGACGATTGCGCATAAGTATTCCTCAGGGTTTAGTGTGAGAAATTACAACTGACAATCTCTTTCTACATTGCTAAATATGATAGATGCAACCTTGTTCTCTCCGACGTTAACCATCTAATCGAGGCAACGCTGAATGAAAATAAATAAGATGCAGAGAACTTGAGACTGAACTGAAACTATGGTCACAAGGGATTGTAAACAAGCAATTTATCGTTATCGTGACTTTAAAGTTAACAGACATTGATGAATGAGGTGTAGAAGTGGAAGAAGAATTTAAGCCTTTTCGAAGGGACAACTGTATGATTAACGGCTCTGCGATCCGAAACTTGAAGCATTTAGTTACTTGGGAATGGTAGCGAATTTTGCTTGTACAATAATTGCGATGTTCCGTTATGAAAATTGATGTAGAAAAAGGAACTTCAAACACGAGTTGTACATTATTGCCTGTATTTCTTTTTGTATCCTAGAAATGCATAGCTATGAAATAATGTTATTGATTGGTTAAAGGTCTGTAAACATTTTACATTGCTATTCCAGAATACAAAGGAAACACTTTCAAAATGCTTAATTAAATCCCCAGTCTTTGATCAAAATAACTTACAAAATGTTTAAGAATAAAATTCGATATCATACAATTTTGATAAAAAAAATGAAATTTAGTTTTTGGCACAATTGCTATAATCAAGTCTTGATAACTGAAACTGGGTCTCTTAAGTGCCGAAATGTTGTATAATTTTTATCGTGTTTTATAACTACATTTTATTTTTTATCAATATTGTGTGATATCTAATTTTATTCTTGAACAGCTGTCTTTCACACGTCATTTAACTTAGAACTATTTATGATCTGAAGCTGAAGATTTAAATAGTGCTGTTTAAGTTTCTCTTTATTTAAGGTCCTCTTTGATTTTAGTATAAATAAGATTATTATAAGTCTCATAGAGTAGTTATGTTTACCCTATTTTTATCTTTCCTTCATTAATAATCCAACTACTCTTACCCTGAAGGAATTCGAAAATTGGTGTGACAACTGTAGCTTGTTGGAATTTATTTTTAAAGGAGGCATTGGATTACGCAGATCAATTGACAGTTTGGAAAGATAAACCGAACAAAAGAAACAATGTTAAGACGACGTTTCTTATTATTTCTCAGATGATAACAACGCCTCTGACAATTTGAGAAGTTGACGTCTGCGGTTTTAAGATCCCTTTACGAAAACTCAAATCAATGTTCTGTCTCTCTTTAGCGAATCCATTTATCAAACTCTGGTTTCTCCGTTATAATCTTAAGGCCGAAACAGCGGGGCTGCTTCGAAACCCAGTACGTCTAATGTAACGTGAAATTTGCCCCCAGAAACGTAATTGTGGTTGCGTTAATGGTGGTGCCCCCTCCTCCCAAGTGCTATGCAGGTGCGACCCGTAATGAATGGTGTGGTAAAAGTTGGCATGATATACGAGTCGATTAGAAGGAAGCACCGAATTAAATTGTACATTTTGTATAAATGTGGTTGGCGTTACCCGCGCTTTGTGTATAGAGGAAGGAATTTATTATAATGTACGAATCTTGAGCAGCCATCTTTTCATTAGTCCGAAGCTAAACCGACACTAGACTGACTAAAATCCGCAAAGGATATTAAAATTTAGGCTCTTATTACGGCGACAGATTGTCTTAATAGAAAAGTTTGTGTGTTTCTCGTTCTCCAAGGTAAAATCTTTACATATTGCTTAAAGGTGTCATGTACAATCCCTTAAGTTTAGCGATTTTTTTGAAGTGGATCTACTGTCAAAACGAAGTACTTACTTACAGAACTTAAAGCTTACTTTCGTTAACAGGTGGCGTTTTTCAGTTTACTTTGAACTAAAGTTGCGAAACAATACAAAGGAAACATCTGCATGTCATTCTAAATTGTCAAGCCTAATCACGTAACTTTTACCGAATTTCTGCTTAAAACGTTCTGAAAACTCGCCTCAAACCGGCAAATGGCTCTCAAAAAGTCAGGCAAATATTAGAAGCAAGTCGATACCAACGCCTTTGGCGGAGAGAAAAAAATATTTAAAAACTACGACAGTGTTAATTTCACGCTGAAATCAGGATATTGTTTGTTCGTGATATCAATCTCCACCTTCATTACCACATCCTCTTCCTTCGGGATCCTCTACTTTCTAGCAGAGGAAAACTAAGCTGCAAAATCATCTTGTATGTCGCTTCGACGACGGGCAGTTTTAATCGCGATCTCAACGAGAGCAAGACGAGTCTTGCCACATGAAGTTTTCTTCCCGTGGAAAGCGATACGACAAACGGTCAGCGGGAACTGGCAAGTGGCAAGTATTTGAGCGCGTTTGAGACAAGTTTTCGAGAGCGTGTAAAGCAGCCAAAAGTTGCTTAAATCCAGTTAAACGCAGTCATATCAAAGCATGAACAAATGACAATGGACTACAAAGTGCATTAATGCTAGATTATATACAGTTTAACTGTTTCGCTTCTAATATTTATTGGAATTGTCATCATCTTAAGAGCAAATTCTTCGACGCCTGCTCCGAAACGTTTTTACAGATAAAAAGTAGATCGATTCTTATCCGTATGTATTTCTCAATTCTCAAGAACATCCCTTCATCGCTTCGAAAGTTATTAAGGACATACCCACACACTAGCACAAATACAGATACTTGGTACATCTTGGAAAGTAGGCTAACTTTGCTTTGTGTAGACAAACCACAAAACCCTGTAAATTCTTAAAATTAAAAGTTTCTTAATTCTTCTTGACTTTATTTTTTCTTACATGTATGTACATTACCTTTGGTAATTTTAGGCTTTTTTAAATTTTTATTGGGATCTTTACCAGAAATGATTATTCAACACAATCCCATTTTATTCATTTTTAATTTATTTATTATTTTTAGTATTTTTATTTTACTAAAAGAATTCTCTAATATATAATCTGTATTCAGATCTAATGATGGACAGTGGAAGTACTGCCAGAAACTTCTAACCATTTCATGATTTAAATTTTAAGTTTTATAATTCTTAAGGGTGTTGTAGTGTTTATTTTATGTTTAATTATTCAACACACGTTAATACACAGCACAGTTATTGTTTTAAATTAAAGTTTCTAGATTTTTCTGAGATTTTTCTTTTTTCTTTTTCTCTGCATTGTTAAGTTTAGAGTAATGATCACACATCGATTATATAATAACTTATCTCAAATAGTCAGATTTCGTATAAACTTCAGAAATGATTAAGATGGATTCAATCCCTTACGTTCTCGGTTTGGGATTTAATTTTGGTAATTTCAGTTTGTTACGTTCCAACATTAATCAAATTTTTATTATATTAAGCTTATGTCTGGCAACTTTTCTATCTCCATTAATGAATGTTCTTCGCTTTGATACAATCAGCTTTAAGAAATTGCCAGATGGATAATTGCAGATCGATGTTATTTGCTCGAACCAGAGCAGCAATTAGTGACGTGAATCCTAATAAAAAAATATATATATTTATATTCACTACAGTATCTATTTTGTTCTTCAACGCATCATCTAAATGCAATGTTTTTCATAATAATATAAGTGTTTACTCTATTGTTTAATAAATATAATTTTATTTCAAATTACGCATTAACAAATTCAAATTGATGATATACAAAAAATGATGAATCATTTCAAGAATAATGAGAAGTCGTTTCTAGTACTACCCTAGAATAACTTTGCAAACTTTTAGTGATCATCAGCTAGGGCTAGTATTGAATAAACCTCCCAAGTACCGCTGCAAGTTGCACGCGCCAACAATATTTCGACAAATATCAGTTTCAAATATTTGGCAGCTTTTAAAAGGATTCAAAATATACAGTAAATTAATGCTAAGATTTAGAAAAAATGTTTCAAAATCAATACAATTTTATAATTGGTCAATTATCAGATGATTACGAATGTTCAGAATGTAAATGAGAAATAATTTGAGAATTATTATAGAATATAATAATAAAGAAATAGCAAAGTACCTCAACCCCTAGTACAGATTTTTTTTGAATTAAGAAAATAAAATATTATCGAGTTTTGTCAGCATACTTGACCTATTTGTAGTAGTTTTTCGCGTTTGTCCTTGAAGACGACCTTTCTGGCTTTATCAATAACATTTGCAAACCCTGGGAATCATAATGAGTATTTAACTGATTAGGCGGCGGAAGAACAGTCATTATCGAAGCACCTATTGTGAGTCACCGTGTTTATTAAAATTAACGATCACAGCTAACAGATTAAACTAAGTCGTTCTCTAGGATATAGTTAATCGTATCTTCTCATTCGAGACACAATCTTGAAACTCCAGAAGACATTTATACAAAAGAGAAATGGATTCCATATAAATCTAATTATGACGCTTTAGTGATTAATTCATACAATGGTTTTAGTTTTTAACATCATCTTCATTAGCTATTTATTTATGTAGGAAGCCAAATCATATTTTTATTTATGTGTTTAATTAATTGGTGAACACAATGAAATAAGCTTCCACAGTTTGTAGCTAATTAAAAGGCAATATTTACAAAACTACAAGAAAAATACTCAAAAAGTAAAAACAACGTTGGCCTAAAAAATAAAAGTAATGTGCAATTATGTATGCACGAATGAACAAAGAAGAAATGCTACATTAAGCAGTATCATAAAATAAATTACATATGCATAAAAACATTACATAGTGCAGTAAATTATATAAAAAGTAAGTTAAGGAAAATGACGAATCTTTGTAGGAATAGAGTTAGCATTTTATGAAAGTTTACTTAGGATGAAAATTAGTAAGTGTTTTTAATAAGAAAATAATTGCTTATTAGAACTTTCAATAGTAATAACGTCTGCACATATTTTTTTTAAATAATGGTAACTAAGACGATGTTTTGCTACCTACATATTTTGTTTGAATCATAATGAATAAAGTTCCGGACTTGCGACTCTCTTCGACCAAATTCTTCCGGACATTCGCACTTCGACCAAAATTTTCAAAATATCAAAAAAAAAAAATGGAACATTTAAAAAAGTAATAAAAAATAAAACTCTTTTGTATAGAGAAACTTGGATGCCTCTTGAACACCATCTAAACAGAATTAATTGCACACGTGTCATTATACATCGTTGTCACAGGGTCAATGCGCGTTCCCTCTCCAATTGTTTATGCAATGTCAGTTAGATGGCGATGGTGTAGGTCATTTTCCGGCGGGAATTCCTCACTCTCTGTTCGTTTCTCAACAGTCGTAACTAAGGTTTACTAGAAAATAGCCATTGAAAGTGTATTCGTTTGAAAATATTTACACAATTTATTTTAATCTACTACATCTAAATACGTAATATTTATTGTTTTTATTTATTCAAAATAAATTTATCAGATATTTGTAAATAGATATAAAAACTTTATATAAACATTAATCTATCTATCTATCTATCTATCTATCTATCTATCTATCTATCTATATAGTATATAGTTTTTCTAACCATTTTCGTCTTACAACCAAGCTGTCGGAACGGAATGCAAGTTGGGGAGTACCTGCATTGTTATTCAATGCTTTCTATTCTAAGATTACTTCATATTTTATAATATTTTCCTAAACTATTACATGAAAAGCTTAAAACATAGTATCTTTCGATAATTATTAAATACGTGTTTTAATAATTTTACTGTTAAAACTTAAAATTTTTTGAAATAGGAAATACTTTAAAATATTTTACTCTACGTAGAGGTTAAAATAAATCGGATTATAATTTATTCAATGTCACAAAAGATGGTGTTGAAAAAAAGATATATTCAAGTCTGTTTCTAAACTAAAACTCTAAAATTAAATACTGGTCTTTTTTACCCTCTTTTCATCAAATTTTAAAGTAACAAAATATTTTATAAAGTAAATAAAATTTATATTTACAAATTATAACATGCTAAGAAGTAAATCAAATTATTACATTCATTTGATTTGGAACCTCTCTAACAACATTTACAAATAAAAAGTCCTAAATTTAAATCAATTTTCAAAGGGAAAATATTCTGCATTTACGAAGGCCAAATACAGAACTGACAATCAATTTCTGTGACATCTGAATTTCTTTGTAAAACTGTTCGCCAACACACACTGATGCGTTATTATTCTCGTCGTTATTCCAGGAAAGGTAAGCAATTAAGAATGGCCGTTGGAAAGATTTTATGTATTCACGAGATTGATTGTAAATTATTTGACATTAGACCAACACAGAGTGGCAACTTCATGTCAAAATGACAAATGAAGATTGACGGTTTGCAGATTCCACTCAACATGGCGAGATGGTTTGTATATCAGCGAAAAATAATAATAAATAAATGGCGCAAATTTTAACATGGCTGCTGGAAGGAAAATTGATTATTGTAGCGTTTCTATTAGTTTAAAAAAAAAAGAAAACTTTTTGTCGCAGTTCGAAAACTTAGAATTTTGCAATCGTACTGCTTCCGCTCCCACTTAAATAGTAGCAATGCTAAAATACAATATAAAGTAGAATCGAACAAATTGGCAACTTGTTAAAAGTCATTTAATATGGAAACTGCATTGCCAAAAGGTGGTTTTAAACAAAGTTTTAGATCTCGTCGCTGATTGGTTCATGGCTCTAAAAGGCTTTAAAAAGCAACGCTAATCATTTCTTTATATTTCAGTGACCGTTTGATTTGGAGAATAAGAACAAATGATAGTAGCTGATCACTGAAAACAATGATTATTTCAGAGCAGCAAAACAATGACCAAAAATGTAAATGTAAAATAATAATAATAATAATAATAATAATAATAATAATAAAATAAATTTTAAATTATTACATTTTAATTTAGAGATGATGAAGATTTTTTATCGCAATAGGACCATATGTTTGAATGTATATTAAATCTCTCTTGAGAAGCAGGATTATAATCTAATTAGTCTCTTATTTTCACTTGGAAAGCTTTTTTCTATAATAATATTATTCAAAAATTTTAGGTTTTCATTTTTTGTTCAATTTTGTAATACTTGAGATTAAGCTTGAAATTACAGAATCAGGAAAAGCTTTTTACAATTCCCATTAGCAGTAAAAGAAATTTATGGTAGATTGAACGATACAGTACCTTAAGTAGTAAAATTAAAATGATAAAAGTTAAATTTGTTTTTTACAATGATTTTGCAATAACTTTTTATAATATTTGTTAACACAAAATTTCAATTTAGTAACTTTCCGAAGGAAACAATAATTGTTTTTATTTAAATTTTTAATTTGTGTAGCTGTGCAATCTTACATAGAATTGTGAATTGTCTGCATTTATATAAGAAGGATGTAGAAGAAAATTACATTTAAGGCTGTTCTGAAAGTAACTCAACAGAAAATTCTTTCTTAGGATCTTCTTAGAAATGCTTTTCCGAATAGATCTTCCCTTTAAGTGTATCGGGACCACAAAATCGATTTGAACTCTTAAAAAAAAGTGCATGGTTAACCAGAGTATTCGCGACATTTCCAGTATCTGGAGACCTTAATCTGGAATTAATTACACTTAAAATGCCTTGGGTTTCGTTCGTGAACCTATTCATTGAATCATCCCGAGTAATTCCTTGAGATGATTTAACCCGTGTTACTCCAATCCCATTAAAGTGAATGAGCTTCAAATGTAGGCAATGTCAAATCCCAGGCCAGATTTCCCGATATTGATTCATGATTTCCAGGAGATGTGCTGAATTTTATTAGAACGAGGATACATCCTTCTCCTCAGTGATACCCATTGTCCACATTTTATTACCCAGAAGGGTTGTAAACATCAATATTTATTTCCAGCAGAGCCACTCTCGTTGCAGTAGCTACAAAAGCATAGCCTAAATAAACAAAGCGTTTTATTGTGGGAAATCCATTTCGATATAACCATAAAAATTCCAAAGAACCAACGATATGGCTTCCACCTTTGAACATGATAGCGGAGCGACAAAAATTTCTATTATTTTTGAGTTAATCATCTGTTCATCTGTTGTTGCTCTTGTATTTTTTTTATTTCATCGTCTGAAGTGTATTGCAACTGGTTACGCTTCCATTTTTTTTGTGATCTGTGACAGGAAAGTGCATTCGAAAAAGACGAAATGCTGAAAGACTTCACTTAAATAAATGAACTTTGATTTCTTCTGTGTTTATGTTCTTTCCTGAATCAGATTTATCTGTCGTTTTGATATTAATCTTTCGCCATAGATATGGTTCGCTCGTCCTAACAACAAAAGAAAATTGATGTTCATTTTTTTATTTGTTATTAAAACTGAAGCTCATAAATTTTTGTCTGTTTATAACCTATTATGTAATAAAGTATCAAATATTTCATAATAATTTGAGGGGAAGCCTGCAAATACAAGACATATGCTTTCTTTCAAAACTTCAGACATCAACACAATTTCATAAAGAAATCATATAAAAAAGAAATAGGAAATTCGTAAAAGAATCTCAGGCCTACTTTCCTTAAAATATCGTATTCTTTTTTCTCTTGGTTTCTTAAAGGCATAAATTAGAAAGGAGAAGTCATTTAAAAACACAAAACAAAGAAAAATAGAATTTTGTTGGGATGGTTATGATTCTTTTGAACTACAGATGGCGTGACTTGTAACTTTGAACTCATATTATTTTGTGATATTAACTCTTTTGAGATTTACCGAACAATTTAATTAAGTACTAATTATTTCATTATTAAAGCTGTGTAAAAGTGCGTATTCTGTGATGTATTAAAGGATTGGAAGCAGTCACGTCGGTGTTTTTGGGCAAGAGAGTAAAGAGAGAATACAATGGCGGCTTATTGTGGGATGTTAAATTTCAAAGAAGCTATGAATGTGAGGGAGTCAATCATTTTAGTTCTATTTGCTTTATTTCCTAATTTTAAATGAACTGACTTGGAATATTAAGTACAACTAAGACACAACAATATCTTTTGTCTATGAATTGCGTGAAGTGTTTTCCCAACATTTAGATGGTAGAAAACTCATTAGAAGAGTTATATACAAATACTTTTACAAAGATTTAGATAAAACTTAAATAATACAGATATATATTTTTATCAGAGGCAATTCTACTTAGCAAAGATGGCTGAAAGGATGAAAACAGAAAAAAAACTTAAAAAAAAAAGAAAAAAAGAAAGTACTTAGAAATTTGTACTTCGATAAAATCAATAAGATTTTTGAAAATTATAAAATCTACATTTTATAACTTAAGATATGGTCACTGGATATCACAAGTTAAAAATAAGTTAGCCGGGAAAAAAAATTCAGCAAAATCTTAAAATCTAATTGAACAAAAACTTTTTTTTTTTAATTAAACGTCGAAATAAAGCTTAAAATTAATTATTGCCTCATCTAATGTCGATTAGTTCCGATATTTCAGTTAAGTTTTATGACCATCATTTTAATCGTAAATTATATAAATTAAATAAACCCACAGGAATCCAATTAATGATTTAATTTGAATTGATTAATAGAATGGAAATCATCATAAAATTTTAGTGGCAAGATAAGCATATGAAAAACACAAACTGAAACATCAAAAATACTTTCCAATCAATCTAAAATGTAAATTTATGGCAACAAAAATTTATTGTCGAATTACCTAAATTTTATTGTATAAATCAAAATCATTGTAGTGTTACCCAGGAAATTTTCATTGAAGTTAACACTTTTAGATGTAATAATGAGTTCCATGAGATTTTTGTCTTGCTATCGCTGTAGCACCTTGTCAGTTATGGAAATTTAAATCTAACATGAAACCAATGTATGAAATGCACCCGTTAATCTTGGAGTGACACCAAAGAAAGGAAACATAACATCTTTGACCAAAGAATCTTTCAAAGGGAAGTTGATAATTCCTCAGCCACTTTTTGCATCGAGAAGAAATTATTTCGACGTCACCGATTCTAATGTGATAGTTTTATTTTGTTTCAAATGATTTACATTTGTAGACATTAAACAAAAAATCTACATTCTACCGAGGAATACTCGGCTACTTTATCAATAGCTGCTAACTAAAGTAATAATTTTTAAAGTGTATCGAAATGGTACTAAATGGTTATTTGTCTGATGAAAGCCAATGAAAGGATTGACTGAAACATGTCACGTGGTAAGTGTTCTAAATTTTTCATGTTTAAAAGTTGTAATTCGCATAATAGTTTAACGTGCGTGAAATAGTTTAAGACGAAATTTGTTTGGTCAACTAATCCTTTATATTCTGATGTTTCTCGGAAGACATCATTCCCCTCCGATGTTCAATCCGCAATTTGGACACATTTAGCAGGAAGCTTTTTATAGTAAATATTTTTTAGTTTTAACCAAGTTTCGGTGGCTGATACAATTTCATCTTGAAGTTTTATTTCATTTTAGAAAAGTGTGTTTCTTCTTTGCTTTTTCTGGTAAATAAACTGAAGTGGAACTCTTAATTATATTGGCGAAAAAAAATGGTTTTATTCAGATTTCATTTGACCATCATCTCCTGATGAAGACTCAAGGAATCGAGCCGAAATATTGAGTGAACTTCACCCGGAGTGTAAAAATCTCTCATAGAAGAGTATATCAGAGTATATAGAATTAGAGTTTTATTGAATTTCTCTAAACGTAAAAATATTGTTGACAATTCCTGTTTTCAGAAAAAAAATTCTTTTGATTTCTTATATAGATTGTAAAATCATTTCAAATGAATTATTCCTAGTAACTTATTTCAATGATTATTGGCGTTATTTCTGCTGGCGTAAATGCCCACGAATCTTAATAGGTTTTATTCACTTGATTCCCTCTTATACTGAGTTATCGAAAATAATGTCTTCTTTAAGCTTGTCTGCACATGCAGAGTTTGCAGCTTGTAAACAATAACATTGAAGAGAAAGAATAAAATTCAAAATAACAAGTATCCCCTGGCACTACTATATAAAATATAGTCCCAAAACGAAAGATTGTGCGAATGCAGTTTAGAGAATCCGACATTTGCTTTTATAAATGTTATTTTATTGACATCAGTACAGGAACTATTGTTGCAGTATGTATACTTACGTAAGCATGAAAATATAAAATACTGTTGAACTACGAATTCCAATTCAATGGGTGTCGTGAACCGGCATATTTGCCAGCTTTTAGCTTCATGATCTTTTCTAATTAATGTAGTAGTATTATCAGCAATGTAGTACCGGTACTTTTAAGCTTCATGTTGCAAACCTCGTCTTGCTGGTCTGTGATGCTGAGAATAGCCAGTATTTATGAAGAACGAAACCTCTTTGCAAATGCTAAATGAAATATATCATAAATCTAACTATCTACTTCTGATGCAATATATGTACTTTAATGTTTACATCAGAAAAAAATGGAATAGTTTAATGGTAACAATAATGGCGTCGCGCTCAAAAAGTTTAGATGAAGATTTCAAATGAAACTGATAAGAACGCTATTGAAAGAGTTATTAAAATATATATATATAAATATATAAAAGAGTTATTAAAGAAAGCATAGTATTTTCAATTTTTATTATTCTTTCGCCGGTAAGTACAATATTCAATAAGTGCGTTTTTCAAATTTTACATTTATTAGTACAACTATAAAGGGAAATAATCCTTATTGCTTTTCCATTTCTACAATTGAATTTCTTTAATCATTATATATCGTTCATCTCTGTGAGGAACTTCATCAGATGATAAATTGAGGACAAGAACAATTTTATCTTTCCTCTATAATTCCGTTAGAATTACAAATTATTATTATTACCATATATTCTAAATAATATAAATTTTAAACAAAACATTTAACGTGCTGTGAAAATTTTTTTTAAAAGCAAAGAAAACAAGA
>JAFIDM010005346.1:20278834-20349297 GCA_023159025.1 Thereuonema tuberculata
AAAAAAAAACGATGGAAACCTATCTGTTCAACCAAAAAAAAAAAAAAAACGTTGGGAGGACATATCTTCATTATTTCGGGAGGGGGGCCCGGGCCCCGTCGCCCCCCCCGTTATATACGCCCCTGAGACTATTATAGACATTACTATGTCCACCAGCTACAGACATCCATCAAAGCTTTCTATAAAAGCGCACCGCACTCAATGTTTGGAAGCATGTTGTTCTTCATAACAATACAAGAACGTATTCCTGGGAGTCATTTGAAGCGAAACATTCTTAGAAATATGGGTCCTAGTCTCAATATCAGAGGAGATAGATGAATGTGAAAAATTAAAGGATGACATTAATGTGAAAAGTGGAGTTATGAAAAAAAGGAATTTATTTAATAAACAGAAACAATGTTTACAGTTTATATCCAAGAAGACAAATTGTGTGCTGTAATGTTTGTAACTAACTGTATTGACACCATCGTGTTACTGAAAATAATGGGCATCTAGTGGTGTGTGCCTTCACAAAAGGTAAAAAAAATGTTTCTTCTTGTATTATAAAACTAAATTCTTTTATTTTTATTTTTGTTTATTTTTTTTTCTAGAATTGAATTTACTGTTTTTTTATAACTCCACTTTTCAAATTAATGCCACTCTTTTAATTTTTTACATTAACTCCATGGAACTCCTTTATTATTGAACTTTTCGCTTCAAATGACTCCCAGAAATGTGTTCTGTGAGTGGGGGTAAAACGTCGTAAATCCCCCTGCATAAATATCACCCTATATAAAATAAAAAAGAATACAATTTAAAATATAAAAATATATATTACTGTCAAAAACATGTTTTCAATAATGTCACTTTGAAATTACAGAAAATAAAATATTCTAAAATATTTCAAACAAGAATATTCTAAAGAGTATTCCAAAGAAATAAAGAAAAGTTTTCGTTCTAATTAAAGTTTACCAGCTGAACATGTAATCAGAGATAGTACATGTATCAAACACGCTCATAGGCACTCAAAACTTTTAAATACACTTCTGTCTAAAAGGAAAATTGTTTTGTTTTTTACTTTGTTTTGTTTAAGTATCTTGAAACTTGATACAACAGTCCTCGGTGATAAGATGACTAAAATTTTTGTGTATATAATTCATTGTGTTCTTATTTACGTTCTTCTAAACTTATTGCAATTTGCCATCTGTATTTTGTGTAGCATCTTAGAATTTCCTAATGTGATTTACTGGGGAGAAAACAACGTCCATGGAAAGCTCTTAGCAAAGTTTAAATCTCTTGCAATCTTTGAAACGGAAGGAAGTAATAGCAAAACCGGACCATTTCATTCTATTGAAGCATAAGACGTAAATGTATGTTCGACTAAACATCCGTAGTTAGAAGGTTGGAGGAACTTTGAACTCGAGGGCAGCAACAGAAAAGTAACTTCATTGCTCCTGATTTGCACAATAAAGCAATTTACCATGAATCTTTTAGATGGTTTTCTGTGCAATTGAGCAGTGCAAGGGAGGCTGTATGCCCGATTTCTTTCTCAAGTACGTTACTTGGCGAATATTGGCTGACGAATCGCGCGTAAATGAGAAAGGATTATCAAAACAAGCAGACCCCGTATTCCCCTTACCTTCGAAACCTCAAAGTAAGCTTTTACTTAAACATTCAAGCCAACAACAAGCCAAATCAGATCGCTCACGAGACACGAACCGCTTTCAATTAGTCTTCTTCAAAAACGGCTTAGAAAATGAACAATACAGGATTATATTATAATCCGAAAACAATCAAAAAGTTAACTCTTCTTTCAAATTTTTTTCTGAGACTTATTTTAAGAGATAATTTACATAAAGATTTTATAATGATGTTTATAAATTTTTAGGTCTATCTAATAGTTAAGAAACACATCTTTGTTTTTTTGTTTTTTTAATCCATAAAACATTTTTAGTGCTATTTAGCAATATTTAAATAAGAACTGATATCTCTCAATAACAATCATAGAATGAATAAACAAAGTACAATTTTAAGCATAATATTACTTTAAATATAGTCGATATAGACCAAAAGCTTTCCTTGTGCTAAAATTAAAATGCAGATATTTGGAATATTTTTTCTTTTATTTTGATGATTAGTTAAACAGAAGCTGATAGTTATGAAAAGAAAGAACAATAATAATTAGTGAAATTGTTATTCAAATTAGAAATAATTTAAGTAAAGGACATATTGAAAATAAATATATAGAGACTTAACAGGGAAATAATTGCCTCAGGTATTTTCCATAATTACGATAATTCTTCTTTATTTTAAACTTTTTATTCTAAGAAAAAAATGGTGAATGTTATACCTAATATTCAGCACTGTTCATACGATGGTTAGTTCTCATCTGTTAGAAAATATTTGTTTCGGGAGCTACTGATTACCTTTATAAGTATTTCGCATAATGTAAGTATCAAGATATCAAAATTTTTATTGCATTTTTATTTTCTAAATCAGTAGTCTAAGAACGTTGTTGCGTGTGTTAATTGTAATTGAATGAAATTAAATGATCCTGAAATTCAACAAAAAGATTTTAGATCAACCGATATCAGCATAGTGGGATATTAAACAGCTTTCGATTCCACTCCTTTCAGGAAAATAAGGAATAAAAAAACAAAACAAAACAGAAGGAGAGAAGGTCGTGAAAGCTTCGGCTGGAAGACGAGATGTAAATGTTTGATGATCCCAATTAACCTCCTCCTATTCGAAGGCATCTGCATAAAGAACTAGTGATGAAACGAAGCTTCTTTTTTTGGTAGAATCAATCCCAGAACACCAGGAAGAGAACTTAAATAATAAATGTCGATGTAATTCACTGACAAACTTCAATCTTTACTGAGCCATTTTCCAGTCACACACGTTGTTGTTTACAACATGAGTCCAAATTGTTTACAACAAGACATTTTTCCTCATTCTGAATTTTTTCTCAAGAATTTCTTCCCCGTGATCCAGGGTTAAGAAGAACATTAATAACTGCGTATTTATTAATGAACAGAGATTCTTTAATTCATCTGTTTTATTCCATAAATCAAAAAGAAATGGTAAAATGTTGAATATTAGTATTTTAGCTTATCAACTATATTTTGAAGATAAATTGTGATTTATTTTATATAGAAGAAACATTAAACGTTGAGGCAGAAATTACATTTTTTCTGATTAAATGACAGCTGATGAAACAAGATGCTTTTTTTTTTGGTACGTTTTGGAGAAATTATGACTATTCCAGTTTTAGTATGCTCTGGTTATAACGAACAGAAATACAAAAATCAATAGAATTTTATTACAACAACACAGATTTTACAATAAATTTTGGAATCGTAAAGAAAAGAAAGTAGTTCAATTTAATGGACAAGAAAAATTATATTATTTAATGCATTAATTTTCTATTTAAATCATTTTTATGTTTTTTTGATTATTTTAACAATAATTTGATTCTACTATCCACAGATATCAAATCCACAGAATTTCTTTGCCTGGTTTATCTTGTACAGTGTTATTACGAAACAGAACCATTTAAGACGAAACCAAACTGACAGCAAAACTTAATCTATTATGTTCTTGACAAATCTAGTTTATAGTTCAACTATTTCTTGACAAATATACATTCGGAACTCTTTCAGTGACTTTCTGGCAGCCATTGTCTAATTCCACAAGTTAGATTGTCAGATTCAGATGTTATGTAATGGCCTTTCGTTCGAGTCATTCTAGCGGCACAATATGGCTTTCAAATTGTCAACTTCAAGTTGTTTCCCTTTACGTCCAAATATTTTCGCTACCAATTCCTGACGACTATATGTGCCAAACCAAGCATTTCATTGAATTTGTATGCTGGCTGCGTGGTCCAAAATTTTGGCCAGAGTCCATAAACCAGCGGAATCGATAATTTTAGCCGCTTTCTGATAGATGTGGTCATTGTTAGCAAACCGTCGTTGCACCCTAAAAACGTTACACGTCATGTTACCGCTCTGATTTCAAACACCGGAGATGTAATTAGTGTTATCTAATTGCCTTTAAGTATACCCTGACGGTGAAGCTTAAATACCAATGTGGAGTGTTCTCGATATCAGAGAAACAATTTAAATATTGGACGTAACTGAATTCAAACCAATTCAGCTTCGAAATGAAGGTGAAGAAAGTTTTAACGATACTTTTATTGATTCTTAATGCTCCTTGACAATATCTCAATATTCGAAATATTTTTATATAATTAAAAGCTTCACTTTGGACGAATTAATTTAGATAAGAATTCAGTTTTACTTTATAGACAAGGTTCCTAAAAATTGCCTCTTTGCAATGTAGTTCCTCAGAAATTTAATTGTTAGTAAACTAGAAAGATAAAATGTAAAATAAGAGAAGTTGAAAGTTTCTTAGTTATTTCAAATTAAAAAGATATGTATGGTCGCTTTGTGAACTGAAAAATTCATGAATGCAACGACTTTTCTCATGATTCTCCGTTTTCCTTATAAATTTTCCGTAACTTTTTACTATAATTATTAACAATCAAGCTAATCATTTACGAAAACAACTGTACCAAGCAGACAATAGCAGTTGTAATTTATGATTAAAAATGGAACAATTTATTTTGTTACTTTCTAAGAAAATTCGAAATTCAAAGAATTACTGCCACTTAAAGTCAGAGGTTTAAATTCACTAATTAGACTGTCATAAGTGACGAATATAACATTTCCAAAACTATCTTCAATTTTTAAATAAATTTTTCTCTTATCAAAACTTTTCAGTGGAATAGATGTCAATTCTATCATATAAAACAATTCATTTCTAAGTACTTTTTTTTCAAAACATTATGTTTTATGACTTAGCACGCATTTTTATATAATGTCTGGATGAATGTTTGGATTAAAATTAATCTTAAAAATATTAAACATTCTTTAATAAAAAATAGAATATTTTTTTTAATAGAAATCTCTTCAATTTTAATTCATGCAATCAAATTTCTACGTAAAGCAAATGCCCCTTTTTTTTTGCTAATTAATAGGATATAATACGTGTAGTATATCTATACATACAAGATTAATAATAAGCATTTAAACTCATAGTAATATTATTAAATAAGTGCTAATACATGTAATGTATCTGGTTAAGATTATATCGTTATATTATGCTATGAAATAGCATTACACATTTATAGTGGTACACTACAAAATCGATATAGCTTTTATTTAAATTACACACATAAATTTTTACAGTATATAAAAAAACTATTTATATTCATATAGTCAAACAAAGTTCTTACATATAGGAATAATATAGAGAAGATGACCATGCATCCAATACAAATGTGCTTAAAGCAACGCCCTGAAGCTTTTTACTTAATGAACAATACAGTTAAGGGAAGAAGAAGACAAGGATAAATTTAACAAAGCTGAATGAAGGAACTCATATTACAAGTAACTACTCTGAGAATAAAGGAAGACTGAAACAAAAAAAATCGGGAAAAAAGACCAGCATTAGGAGAACTTCCTCTATGACATGGATCATAGCACATAAAATACCTAAAAAATGCTGATATGAATTTATTTGGAATCTGATTCAATTTTTTCTTCATGTAAACTCAAACACCCTAAGGCCATTTCCTGCTTGAAGGGAGAAATCACTCCATATTCCGTGGCAGCTATAAAAACTTCTTGTTATTACAGCTCTAAAAGTTATTTATTACCATCAAAATATTAATGCTTACACAGAATTTTAGTGTGATTTTGATTTCAAATTTATCATTCATAACCTCTTGGCTTTTTTTTGGTGAATTTTTGTCTTCTATAAATCCTAATCATACTTTTTATTTAATGTTCGAGTCTTTCATGTTGTTTTTCATTGCAAAAAGTCTCGAGAAGGGTTTGCCAAAATCCTTCCCTTTCCATATGAATGATTCAATTAATCTTCCGCAATGACAGAGGTTTTAAAATTTTTTTGGAATTAAGGAAAGCTGGAAGATGGAAGATGGACCTTCATGGAAATGGTTCATTGTAAATCTCGGAGAGTTTCGGAACTTCCGACAAGAAATATGAGGCGCTCTTTCTAAAACGCCAAATCCCATGTAATGTCAAAACTTTCATTTAACCAGTAAGTGCGCATCTTAGGATAGAAAATTTCTCTCAATGGATTCGTGCGACATTCGTGATTTGTCCTGTGGTAGAGATCAAAAAACCCTTTGGATTCCTGAAAATTGCTGCCTACTTTCAAATGTCGCTGAAGGAAACCACGGGATGCTCCCTGGAGAGCCAAAGATGGTGATCGTACAAGCTTCGCACAAATCTTTTCTTGAAGAGATCGCTATAAGGCCAAAGCGAAGACATTGTGCCTTCGGAGAAGAAAAAAAGTAAAGCTCCTGCTTTCCGATCTTTCTCGTTTTCGCACTTATGCACCGGATGAATTCTCACGCTATTCTTTCTTCTCCTTTTCCCTTATTCTTTGATATTCGTCCTCTTCTTTCTTCTCCCCCAAGTTTCTGAAAAACCCTATTGAAAAAGGGAACGCCGTTCCATGAGTCCCTCTTTGTAGAAGGGATACAAACATGACAGGCGCACACTAATAATCTTCCAGGAAATCGTACATTTGTTAAAAAAGAGAGAAAAAAATGTATACATTCAAAGTTCGTCTCTGTTCTGCTTGGCTTCATACAGTGTGATCACTGGTAGTGAAGCGATGGTCGTAGGAAGAAATATTCATTGTGAGGCCTCACCCATTCCATGATATCCGCCTTAACCGAAAGGAAAACTCATAGAAAATTTAGTCGATTTGCATCGCGAGATGGTTGACGTGATTTGTAACCCGCAGCTGTAAGAGCCAACCTTTCGAAGAGATCTTCGTGGCCGCGTAATGTAAGCATCGTCTATCAGAGGTTAAGAAGCAGGCAACAAAGGTTGGTCATCCATTCCGCCATTACGAATCGGCTTGGTTAACCTTGCTTGTTGAGGCTACCTCAGGATCCTCTGGTAATTAACACGTTTCTCGAAATATAAGGACAGGCGTTGTTTGTGATTAAGAATGGCTTTCTTAATCTGCTTTTGCACAAAGATTAAAGGTCATGTTCTCGACGGAAACTTCGGCTTTAAATTTTGGGAGCGAAATCTATAGCATCTTTCTCGCAATGAGGAGAGAGGTTTTCTCTCTTTTTCTTTCGTTTCTCCACTCTAATATGACAGAACATCGAAAGCAACTAATCCACTGCAATAATTAAAGCGAGCACAAAATAAATTCAAAGCAAATTTAAAACTGCACAGATAAGCAATTCTCTAATGCACGTTTCAATTAAACTAAGCATAAATTAGTTAGAAATAGAGCATAAATCAGACTGCTTAAGATCCATGTAAACCTCTTCTCTGCTCTCAAATAATATGTCAACTATTTATTAATAAAAAGAAAGGAGTGAACTGCGAACTAACTATCAATAATTAGTGATTGATTTTCTACATATTTTCTTTCATTCCTATTTATCAAACTATAAGTTTTATTTTTATAATATTCGGTAGAACGCCCTAACATTAATCGCAAAAAGTCGCATCAAATCTTATCACAGTAAAAAGGTTAACAAATGACATCATTAGAAGAAATCATTTGAAAAGATTATAACGATCTTATTTAAATTAACTTCATAGCAACGCGGGTTAGCATATCTGATATCGAACAGGATAGGATGGGAGAATAATAAATGTCAAGCTTATATAACGAAGAGTTAGAAATTGGAAACACAAACAAATATAAGAGTGATATTTACTCCGGCCAAAGAAACATCCCCAGTTAAACTTTCTAACTGATTATTTTAAGTGGCACTGGGTCTTTTATATCCCTATCACCGCGTGGGGAATGTGAAATGTTACTATTAAAGTTCTCGGCGATTTATTTTGTTCAGAATTGTATTACTCTGCGTTATCTTATATGTAATACAAAACATGCCAATATTTCTATTATAATCTATCGCTTTTGTTGATTTGACTTTAATCTTTTATTAAAGTAATATTCTCAATGGAACATAGAATATGTGAATTTGTTTATTATCTTTAAATGTAACTAGTATTTAAAATAATGTTTTGAACAGTGTCGGTGAAATAAAAAGAAACTTGGCATCTTTATCGATCGTTATCGAAGTAGTTTCTTTCCAGAATCAATTTAATGCGATTTTATTTATTCAGGTTTCCGAATCAGTTCTGTCGATACATTCGTATATTTTTCCGTTGTTAAGAGATACGAAAAATATTCGAAACATAAATAGTTAAGGATCATTTTTGAAACATGGAAACAACTCGGAAATTTGTAGTTTTTAAAGGTTACACTTATTTTGAGGTTATTTTATTTCACTTATCTTCAAAATCAAAGAACGGTAAAACTTACAAATAGTCCAATATTCTGATATTACGTTTGCGATTACAATACGCTACAATTTGTATGTTTTGACTTCAAACTTTGTCTTTTAATAACTGCTTATGTATTCAGAGCCCAAAAATGGTGCCCGTCAAACCCAACTCACAAGAAGCGTTAGCCCGAACTGACAGAAAACCACGGTCTGCTGAACACCAAAATCCCTGGAACCACCATCGCGCCTTAGGAGCTTCTCGGAGAGAGTTCTCTCGATGCAATATGTGGGCCATGTCATGCGAATGCTTCGCTCCTCCCCCAAATCCATGGTAAGACCCACGTTCTGCTGCCACAACACCTTTGTGAAAGCTCCTTTTGAGCTCTCAGGAAACACTGGCTCTTCAGCCGATAACAAGTATAGCATCAATACAAGACGAATCCTTTGGTGAAAATCCATACATTTCTCGTTCCAGTTCGCTTCGGCTCCATTGATGGAATTTTTTTTTAACTAAGTAGTGATAGTGCCAGAAATCACTTGTAACTGTAAATCAGAAGAAAACTTAAAAAGATACATTTCTATGGATATTGTTTTCCAAACAGAATGTACTGCAGAAATGATAGCAATTATGAAAAAAGTAAAAGTAATAGTTATCCATCAATTCCAGAGTCATTAACACATACTTCGAAAATGATGTCGAAATATAGAGGTAGGATTAAAACTACTTACTTATAATCTTACAATCCCATCTAAAAGATATTCGAGAAGTTATGGCAGAATAAAACCAAAAACCTTAGAGGTGAAGATCTTGACCACATATATATATAAGTGACATACGTTTTCAGTAAACAAATACCAAACCTACTAACAGTATTTGATCTTTTTATCGTTGACGTTTTATAGGTTTTAGATAGTGCAGAGATAGTCGCCTTCATATATAAATAAATATATAAGTATTTTGTTGCTGAAAATGCTTTGATATCAGACTTAAAAATGACAGTAAGTAATGCATCCTATCTGGAATTTATTTTCTTAACTATAAATAAGCATACACTGCACTCCCGATTATCCGGGGTTAATCACCGGGAGGGGTCGCAAGGACAATAGAAAAACAAGGATAATCCGAAAACTCCTTTTTATTAAAGAAAAAATTCAACATCATTATAAAAATATATAAATTACTTACATTTGCATGCTGTATAACATCAAACTAGGAATTTTCCTTTTAACATTTACTGCTTAAAAAAATCTATAATACGTCTTTGCTTCTGCTTTTTGTTCATCTCATGTCGTATATCGACACATATTTTACGAACCGCAGTAATGTCACCGTAATCAAATCCTCTTTGTCCCATATAATCTAAAAAAGTTTCCACAGATTGTAGAGCAGCAGAATGAGAAATTGTATTTCCCTCATTTAGTATATCTTTTGCATCAGTACTATAATCACTATTAGATGATAGTATTAGGTGATTTTACTTTAACACAGTAAAATACCGGACAAGATTCTAATTCACATCACATCGATTTTACATGAAGATAAGCGTGAAAATGTTTCTTTTTAAATTTTTTTTGTGAGTCCGGAATGAGCACGGATAATCCGCAAACCGCATAATCCGCCCACGAATAAATTGTATTTCTGTTACAACATTGCCCATAAAGGTTACCAAATACATTAAAACCCCGTGGTTGCGCTCATTAAGGGACCGTGACCTAATAAGCGGGACAGCGCTATATCGAGGTTTTATTGTACATAGAAAACGTCCGGGAACCGTATAAAAAGAGCGCAAAGAATGGTAGAACGCTATATCAAGGCTTTACTGTAATAAGTAAATTGTCGATCGTTCCTGCATCATGAGAGTACAATGATCAGGACTTGTTGTTAAACGATGCTTTATGTTTCCCTATGTATACATAACTTATATAGGTCAACCGCCAGAACTCATTTCCTTAATTCTTACCGCTATTCTAATATTTTGTATATAAATACATCTATAAAAATTGTGGCAGTAATAAAAAAAAAATCGGTGCAGTCATTGTTTTGATGCTCGCTGAAGAGATACAAAGACAAGAAATGAAGAGAATTAATATACAGTTGAGGATCCCGAATCCGGAATTCCGAAATCCGGAACTTTTGAAGGTAATGCCTATTTTGTGAATGCCTGTCAGCGCAATTCTTCTCCTTGCTCTGAGGGATACATTGGTCACCTAAGAAACAGTAGAAAGATGACATTCGAGAACTTACTGTTAAAATAAAACAGGAAAACCTTAAAGATTTTGACCACATTTATGTAAAAGTGAAACACATTATCAATGAACAAATATCAAAACTACGCGGATAACTTTGGATCTTTACATCGTTTAAGTTTTATCGCTAATTTCTTGGTATCATAAAGCCGAGGAATTTCTCTAGAGTTTCTATCAACGGCGAAGCCAAGGAATTCTTTTTTTGTCGCTTCTCTGCAACACCACCTTAACATATTCCAAAACATGGAAACATCCTAAATCCGAAATATTCTCGGATCCATGCATTTTGGATTTGGGATGCTCAACTGTATTCAAATCAGGTCATATTTTGTGAACATGCAGTTCGCTAAGATTCAAGTGACACAGCAATTGTTTTAAATCAGCATCAAAAATTTTATTAAAAAAATTGTCATTTTAACAAAGGAAAATATTGCGGAACTTTCATCTCACCTGAACATTACATTAATGTCGCATTTTTTTTTTCTCTTTCAAAAAAGGATTGTTGATCGTTAATGATCGCATATATATTTTTGTTGACTCTATTGTTGTTACTTTATCCAACAGTGTTGGTAGGTTTTCTTTTTTTTTTTTTTCACTTCAGATATCTCCAGATTTTTTTTCATTTTAAAAATTTAGAAAAATTAATTTCTTCTTGTCTCTAATTTCAAAAACATTGTTTTGAATCCATAGATGTGAAGAAGCTTTAGAGAATAACGAAGAATAGGAGACTCTAGAACTGAAATGAAATCAAGATGATATCCAGTTTCTTTTTTCAGAAAACGGATATACTACAAACATTTTTAATAAAAGCTATTAAACAATTATTATTTTAATGTAAAGTTAAAGAATCTTTATTTTAACGTTATCAAAAAAATTCCTTCTAATTTGCTTAAAAATAAAACTAAAGGAATTCTTAAATGTAAGAAGCAAACAGATATTATTTTTTTTCAGGTTGAATAATTCTTAAGATTCCTCAAATTATCAACTTTAAATTGTAATGTAAAAACTCTAAGGAAGGAAAACAAAGTGAACGAAAATGGGAATCATGGAACGTTCGCTGTAGAAAGCGGAATATCAAAAAAGAACTATAATCAACCATCTTGTCGAATTCGTAAGTCATAGATTATTAAGGCGGCTGATATTTATGTTAACAGTTCTCCGAAAATAAGTAAGTAAATACATTTAAAGAGAAAATTCGGCCTCAAAGATGAGGAAGTTGCTTTCCCATTATTCAAAGATATAGAAATCTGATTAACTTTTCAGTGAAATGGATATAGTGAGTGAAGGTAAATATCCTTCATTCAAAAACAGGAAGCATAAATTCATATATTATTTTCCTTCATTTCCTTATATCATTTGGATATAAAACTCTCCGAAGGTAATGCAGAAAGAAAATTCACCTTATCTAATATCAAGACGAGACTTGTTTTCGAATACCTAAAACAAATAAAAAAAATGCTTTTGGAAGATAATTGCTTTTGGCAGCTACAAGCAAATCGTTTTTCAACGTAGGATTTGACTGCAAAACATCGCCTGGAGACACGCAACTCTTCTCAACTTAGAAAGGAAAATGATAGGGAGAAAGCATAGGGATACAAAACAAACTTTAGAATATAAACCGGAACTTTGTAATCAATGGAGTTAAATTACTTTTGAAAACAGTTTCTTAAATAATTTTGAACTAACTATTTTCTAATTAATGACTCAGTTTTAAGTCTGAAAGGTTGCACTGATGTGACATGTAAATCTTATATCAATTTTTTTTCCTAATTATAACTTAACTACTGTATACAACATTATGCAGATTCTAAGAATACAATAATACATAACATAGAAGAATTCATTTGTTCTTAAAAAATACTAAGTGCACGCGCCATTGTTCTCTCATATTCTTTATTCTATCAAATTTAGCTTTGCTACTAATGCGTCGTCATGGTATATTCCTAACATTTAAAAGTGGAACCCGTATTACAGTTATGAACAATCTAAAACATCATAGATGCTCTGCCATTTTTAGACTATCAGTTTAGGAAACTGTTCACTTAAACCGGCAGGTATTTATTTCCGACCTTTGGTTTCAACCAACTCGTTAGTGTTCATCACAATTTTAAGATTAGTTGTAAAATTAAACATGTAGCAAAAACACACAAGACTAATTTACAATTTGAAATGTTTAAAATTACATTTAATATACATACTAATCTAGTTTCGAGTTACCTAATTATAACTTTTTCAATGTGACAAGCTCATCCAAAGTAATAGTCTTTATTGAGGTAAGATACTAATGAAAAATCACTAGCTGACACGGGCTGCATCCCCGTAACCATCCAAACCAATCATCTTCATAGGTTGGGTTACCAATCAAAAGTCCGGAGAACGCCACCAACCTATGATCAAAGGAACTATGAACATCGATCACCGGTGGAAAACAAAAACAAAACAAAAAGGTTCACTTTTCCCCATATTCTACTTTTTTCTACTTTTTCTTTCTATTCTATTGTTAAACCTGTCTATCTCTAAGGTGCACGGGATATCCGTGCTGGTACACTGTCTTGACGGATAACTGATCACTGTAACAATCATCAGTTGAAACGATGACTACCAACTCCATAGAACATCGTAGATATGTGGCATCCGCTGTGGCTAAAATTTGGGGTTGATCAAAGTTTATGGTGTAACCAAAATCCATGACATGGAGAAAAGTTCCGTAGGTTTCGTCCTTGTGATTGTGGACTCGTCGGTGATCCGTCACCCTGTCCGACAAAGGGCGTCGGGTCTCCTCGATATACTTGCACCGATGATCTTGGCACTGCAATGCGTAAACGACCCCTCTCTCCTTATATGGATCCCTCTTTCTTTCAAATCGGTTTAACATGATCCTCGATGTAGAACAGGGTTTCTCAACCTTTTTTTACCCATGGACCCCTTTCCCCCACTTTTTTTTTTGGTGGACCCCCTCATAGCTATTCGATAAAAGAAAAGTTTATTCCATTTTTCACTAATAAAAAGTAAAGGGATTATATTAATAATCAAAGAAATAGTAAATGATTATGCTTTATTTTGAATGAAAACTAATTTAATGCAAATAAATTATTCTCAGTTAAAATATGTGATTCAATGAGACCCTGTAGTTGATGCTGCTCTGTGAGTTTCTTTATATCTGGTTCCATCGATGTTAACGATATTCAAAGATCATCCCTTTTCACAATGTCAAATCTATTGCGAACTTTTGATAAGTGAGAAACACGACTAATCCTGATTCAACAAGGTAGATGATGGAAAAGCAAATAATGTAGAGCTGTGCTTTATCCCATAAGAGTAATGGGTACTTTTAGCAATATCATTTGTTTTCCATATATTATACTTCCCATCTTTGAATTTTGCACGCATTATTTCATCACTTTGTAATTCAATGAGGGGCTCTTGCAAAGAAATCTCTATATCTGCAACATTAACTTCGAAAGGAATTGTCACCCAAGTTGGTATATCCATCATGAGTAGGTCACTAAACCGAGTTTGCATACCTTCGTGCATATTTTCCAAATATTCGCTATATAATACAAGGTCTTCATCGAGCAAATCGCTGCTAATCGAAGCCAAACAAGGAAACTGTTGAAATGCACAACGCCTGATATTATTTTTGTACAACTGTAATTTTCTCAGAAAAACAGTAACAGCACCTTCACTTGATATGAAATCAGAATCTTTTCCTAGGAGCGATTTATTAAGTAAATTTAATTTTTCAAATATATCTGATAAGCAGAGCCATCGCGTGAGCGGGTCGACCGGGGCGATCGCCCTGGGCGCCGCGGCAGCGGCAAAAATAAAAAAAATTGAAAATTCCGGTTTTTTTTTTTTGGTTGTTGAATTGGAAATTCCTGGGCGCCGTGGCCAGGGGGAGCGCCGCGGCAAAAAAATAAAGAAAATTTGGAAATTCCGGTTGGTTTTTTTTTGGTTGTTGGATTGGAGATTTCGGTTTTTTTTTTTTGGTTATAGATTTTTGGTATGGTGGGGGAGGCGCAAATATCAAATGTAGGGCGTCTGACAAAATCTTGCCCTGGGCGCCAACAAACCACGCGACGGCCCTGCTGATAAGTACTGACCGATGGTTGAGTAGATAGGCGAAAAAGAAATATAAAATAAATAAGTTAGAAAGAATCATTCATATATATTCTCTACTTATTTCAATATGGGGTAAATTACAGTAAAAATTTTATTTTGAGTAATAACAACCGTTCTGAAGTGGAATTGCCCCATGGACCACCAAAATATCACTATGGACCCCCAATTTGTTATTTTTTGCCTGTGGACCCCGAAGATATTACATGGACCCCCAGGGGTCCATGTGGACCCCGGTTGAGAACTCCTGATGTAGAATGACATGACGAAGTAGTAATGTTTCGTTAACGTTCATTTTGAATACATCATTAAATTTTCTACTATAACTACAGTAGTTAAACTCACGATGATAATAGACTGAATTAGTAAATCCATATGTGTTAGTGCGTCATGGATATAAAAACTACATTAAATCCCCAGCAATTCTTAGGGAGGTCAGGTTTCCTAAAGGCTTCGTATCTGTAGAACCAATTTATTTCGGATTATCGGATTAGCTTCAGTTTCTAAGTCTATCAATTCATTTTTCCCGTTTTTAATTTGACGTGGCCACAAACGTACAATGGTTGAAATTTCAATTACATAAAAGCGTGGTTATATCTTTTAAAGGAACAGCGAATGAATGCTGTGCCTCCTGTTATCAAAATAATAAGATTTTCAATTTTTCTTTTCCAAGCGTAATTCCTAAGCGTCATCAAAAACTATTCAAGATCTTATGTGCATTGTTTCAACCGCTAATTAACTCTTTTTCAAAATTTCGTTTTAAGTATTGAATTACTGCTTCGGAAGCAATTGGGTCCGAGAAATTGTATTAACTTGCTTCTTAAAATTTCACAAATTTGAACTATACGTTTTTTTAAGATTATAAGGAAATAAAAGTTGCTAATGGTTTATCGAAGCCTAATTTCTGTTTTGTAAGGGAAAGTTACCGATCTATAACCAGAAAACTAAATTGAAGGTTACAGTCAAGTACGTGTATGCTATAACTAAAAGTAATGATGACATGAATAGTTGCCGTTATTGTATCTGTTCGTGAATGTAGTTGCTGCAAGGAAATTTAGTATTCAGTTCAATTCAGATATTAATTATTGAACCGTATACAAAATTCAGTGCGCATAACGAAAAAAAAAACACATACAGAGAGACTGAGTAAAAAGAAATATCCGAATGAAAGAGTTATTATGACTCGGTGGTTCCATTTATCAATTTAATTCTACAAATTGTAATTTTCTTCTCGTGTTTTATTGAATTAGAGCAGTGGAGGTTAAAAAAAGACTAAATTTTAAATGAATGAAAAAAAAAGTAATTTTCTTCATACAAAAATTGATCATCCTATCATTCTTTCTTTATTCAGAAATTTTAAGATCTCTTATTTTTCTGGTTAATTCTAACTGTGAAATCTAAAATTGAGATTTAGCTCAATAAAAATTGGAGATTCTGTAAATGTTTGTGTTGAGATTTCAAATAACATTTTTTAAATTACTAAATCAATCTTATTGAACACTACTGAACTGATGCATCTTATGTATTGGATAAAACATTTATTTGAACCTTATTCTTTTTTTGATCAATGGTTAAGAAATTTGCGAACAAAATTGCCAAAGAATATCCAAAGAAAAACATTAAAAGCTAAAGTTAACTGCCTCAGCAAACAATGAATTTCTATTAATTTAAAAAAATAAAATTATCAAATTATTTTTTTTAATTTAAATGAAAAGATAATTTGAACTTTGAAAAACAAAGAGGAAAAAGAAACACTCTAAACAAAGTAGGCTTTGAACTCTTTCGGAAATTTCTAGCTTCTTAAAAGTTCATCAATGTATTAGCAAAGACCAAATTAAAGAATATAGAATCTTAAAGAAAATGACATTAAACACCTAACTAATTCTGATCGACCATACACTAAAACCGATTATTACCATTCAATGAAGAATTAGAAAAATAATATTTAATTATAATAAACTAAAAACACGAACAATATGAACTGTCACCATAAAATATGGAATATTTTCGAATAGTTTCGAATTTTAATTGATAATATAGAAATAATAAAATTCACAATACAATCAACAAGTTAGTACCTTTAAATATACTATTAAAATACTTTAAGATAAAAGTCTTATTTCATAGTAATAAAAGTTGATACTTTTATTAATAACTAATTATGAATACCAATTCATATTAATTAATTAGTATCAATATCAATTAGTATCTTTCAGAAAATACACTTAAAATAACTAAGACATATTTATACATATTACCATCTTTCCATTTCTTATTTTCCTAGTTTTATAAATGTTATCTTAAATTAAAATGTAAATATCTTAGGTTTATTGAATGGCCGAATAAATTTCCCAGCTAATACCATTATCATATCATGTTTAATTAATACCTCAGTGATATAACAACTTGTCTGTAAAAAGAAAAAAAAAGATATATCACGGTTAATTAGTTCCTGTGCGTGACCATTCAACCATATAATGAACAAGACTACCGTATGCATTAAGCTTCCAAATGGGCTTTAATGGACCCTGTCTGCCGTGTACCAAAGTTCAGCAAAGTCTTATGGAAGCATCCGAAAGCTATTTCAATCTCCAATTAAGTTTTCTAATTATATGATATCCCTCGTGCTAGGTTAAGTAGGACACAGAATGGATTTTTTAATCAATGTTTACGAGAAGGTTAAGATATTTGGAATATTCTGTGGGAAGACGCTGATTCACAGAGCAAACATGCTTTTAACGAAATATAAACTGATATTTACTGAAAATACTGTAATTACCATATTGATTGAACGAAATAAAAATGCTTTTTTTATGTTTGAAGGAAAATCGTTGGCTTTGAATTGATGTTAATGTGAATCTTTCCATACATATTGATGTGCAAAAAAGCTTTTATGACCAACACTTAAAATTATTTATGGCTAAAGGGGAGGATCTTGGTTCTGCGAATATCAGCCGTACCTTTTTCATTACTTTTTCATAACACATATAAGATAAAGTTTTAATCCTTAAGCAAGGGATTTGTTCATTAACTTTTTGCTACAATGTTTCAAGATTATATTTTAATTCATCTTCAATTTCTTAATATTTTTATTAATTCAGATTGTACTAATAACGATATCTTCGCTCATCTTTTTTTCAGCAACAGAATAAGCATTTAAAAGTTAACTCTTACAGGGCTTTATTAACTTAGATATAATAAATACTTTATAAAATTATATAAATGAAATGCATTGCTTATATAAAACAATAACAATATATTGTTGCTAATGACATCTTTACTAATGATGAATTATTTTCTACACGAATAAGCGATTGACTTATACAGCTTTTACGAGTTCAAACTGAAGGTTTAAATAACGTCCATTCTTTACATCGATTGTTTTTTATTAAAACAAACTTCAAATAGATTTACTTATTTTAAAGCTAATTTTTTTGAATATACAGACATAAAAAAATCAGCGTGTTATAAATGAAAAATATAATTTACTTATCACCTACAGTATTTATTTGTCCCTTTTAAAGTGAAGAAAATATTTTAATTATATTTAGGATACAATTTATCAATAAGCACTGCTATTTTTATTTACTTTGGTTAATTCAGAACTGATTTGTTTAATTTTCCACAAGTCGTTTTCAGCTTTTTTTTTTCATTTCTTAAGAATAACTGAATGTTAGGTATTTAATTACCTAAAATAACTTCGTTTATTTAACTATAATATCAATATGTAGTTTCAATATGAATGACGCACTAAATAAGTTGAGAAATTTGTCATTACATTAAATTTGAAATGGGATTTTTCATACATTAGATTAGATCAGATTAATTGAAAGTGGGTGGCATGACTGCCGAGCACGTCGACCTGAAAGATCTTTTGTACTATCCCACGGAAAGAAGGACAGACGGAGAGAAAGACTGCGAAAGGATGGTGTGAGAAATGCAGGGGAAACGGGAGAACCCCGGGAAAACCTGCCCAGCGCGGATCGCCACCATCAACGAAACCCAAATGACAACCGAACCCGGGACTCAGAGGTGAGAGGCCAGTGTCTTAGCGACATCGCCAACCGCGCGGCCTTTCATACATTACTGCCTAAATATTCGATCTTTGTATATGTTAAGTAAATTATAATCCTAACAATTATATCTTAGTAAAGGAAATCTTAGTTATCTTGTTCATTATAACCTAACAATTTTGTTAGTCAAGAAAAATCTAAGAAATGCCAGTTATTGATAATTTTTATTTGAAAAATATCGTAAATGCTTACAAATATTTTTTTTCGTTTTCGATAAAGAAAACTGATAAGAAGTAATTCTGTATTTATTCATAAATATGTATTCGATAGTCTATAATATGTACATGTATAGGCCTATATACATGCTCAGATTTCAGTCGAGTAGTGGGGATTCGAAGACAGTGAGAGTTAGGGGTCCAATTCGAGGATTGAGGGTGGGTGGAGATCAAAATTAACATATTTTTTATTATACATATTTTTTGAATTGGATCAAAAAAAAATATATCAAATTTTAAGGAAATGTGTCTAGCCTTTAAGCGAAGGGTTTCGGGGGTCGGTTTTGAGGATATGAGGGGTGGAGGCCTAAACAAATGGACGTATATTTTAGGTTAGATCGTAAATAAGCTATCTACCAAATTTGATGGAAATCCTTCCATCCATTTTAACGTGATGCCCGTTCAAACAGAGAAACAAAAAGAGAAACTTAGAGTTCAAAATTTCTGCAAATAATTCATTTAAGAAATAAAACAAATTTAGATTAGCACATCAGTAGATTAGCATTACATTAATTTTTTGTTTGCTGAAAAAAATTGAAATTATGCGGAACTATGGTAAATAAGTATAATTAGCATGCAATTAGAGAAAGTCACGCGCGTGTAAAAGTTATTCATTGTATTTTAATGATCAATCTTGAAAGTTGAGTGCATTGTATCGTCTTTAACGAGATTTAAAAAAGGCATGACATATAGCTGACTTAGGCTACAAATAGACCCTTCACATAGGTCATGATATCTTGCTTCAATAGGTATGGACCTTAATGAAAAATATTTAGAAACTTATAAGACATAATTAAGAGAAAAACATGTTTACGTTTTCATCAAAGTCTTTTTCTAAAAAATCAAGAGATAAGACTTTTGAAATAAATTGAAGGCAAAAGATTATACTAATCTGCATATTCAAAAGTCCTTTTTAAACCAAGGGATCATCAAGTGGGCTATTCAGTCTCGCTTTTTCAGAATCCGTTGTAGAGGTATTTCTTTCCTTTCAGCACTTATTCCATTAGCATTTGGAAGAAGCTTTTGCTTGATAGGCTTCAGTTCAACGAGGTAAGTACCTCTGAATAAAAGAAAATTGGGATGGAAAGGATAGTAAGTGCAAGAAACCGGTGATATCACTGGCCCATTATTTCAAAGAAATCTCATCAAACAATTGAAGATCTTTCTCCATTGCAGACCCTCTATATTGAAAAATAGAAAAATGCCTTTATATTTTTCATTTATAAGCAAATAGGCTTCTTTAGGGCAGTCTTCTCCTACTGATTATTTCAGTATCACAGGATTCTGATGTTATATTCCCAAATAAGATGTGATATTATTAAGATATACTTATCTATCTTGATATATAATCCATTAGATCACTTTAAATTCTATTTATTCCATCACGATATTTTGAACGGGTCTTCTTGATCATTCTCCATCAGGTGAATTAATACATCAAAGGGAGTACTATTTAAGTATTCCTCAAAGGGAATAAGTGAAAACATCAGAATTTCACAAATTTTAGTTGACAATGTTAATGTATGAACAGATCACATGATATCATATAAATACTTATTGATAAGAATGATATCGTATATATTATTAAAAACAATTGTCCTAAAATAATTAATGATGTGATCTGTTCATACATTAACATTGTCAACTAGAATTCGGATGTTTTCACTTTATAGGAGGAATACTTAAATAGTATTCCCTTTGATGTATTAATTCACCTGATGAAGAATGGTCGAGAAGACCCGTTCGAAATAAAGTTGTGGAATAAATAGAATTTAATACAGTGATCTAACCCTAATGGATTATATATCAAGACAGATAAGTATATCTTAATAATATTGAGGCTTTGAATCGCCGTTGTGAAGTCGTAACTTTAAGAACAAAATGAATTTCATTAAAACTATTAAACATAGAGGAGGGCATATGATCTATCCACTATTCAAAGAAACACATATGAATGCATAAACAAAGATAAATCCCTCAAAGTATCAAAAAATTCCCTAGGTATTTTCAAAAAAAATATCAAAATAAAAGAGGACAATGAAATTTTAAGTCAATTTGTTATTATTAAGAGAACAATGAAATTTTAATTAATTATTTTAGAACTATTGTTTTTAATGATACATACGATATCATTCTTATCAATAATTATTTACTGTCCTCCCAATGAGAGATGGCCGCCCTGTTTTTGTGAGATCTGCGCATGTATCATCGATTAGTCTGGTCAGGCACTTCCGTCTGATGTTATGACAGGACGCCGCCATTACGGTGAAGGCTTGTTAATTTGCAAAAGAGCATTGTATTTATAAATAATATATATTTATTTATTTATATAAATACTTATTGTTAGCAACTGGTATTGAAATAACGCTAAATAGTCGAGAGAAGTTTTAATTTGGCGTTATCAGCATGTCTTTCTCAGTGAAAACAGACGACGGGCGTCCATTGTGACAGGAAAACATAATTGATCAGCTACCGGAAAGGGCTGCGCAGTTCAAACTTCCGCCGGTCAACTTTCATTTTGAGGATAGATGATATCATTTCTTATCAATTTATCATCTTATTGTAGTATGATGTGATCTGTTCATACATTAATATTGTCAACTAGAATTAGTGAAATTCTTATGTTTCACTTTATAAAAGGAATAATTAAATAGTATTCCCTTTTATGTATTAATTCACCTGATGAAGAATGGTCAAGTAGACCCGTTCGAAATATCATGATGGAATAGAATAAATAGAATTTGAAGTCATCTAATGGATTATATATCAAGATGTGATATCTTTTTTTTTTAATAAACCAATTTCTAAGATAATAAAAAAAAATCATATCACAGTCTCTGTCGACTTCCGTACAGAAAGAATCAGATACTGAAGTGAATTATGAAGTACCAAAATTTATGTTCGGTTAAATGGTTATCAATTACATTTTCCGTCAATCTTTTCTTTATTTTAGACTTTGGGTTCGGCAAACGCAAAACAATCCCAAGATTCGGTGAGGTTCCGTGTCCAATCTGCAGATAAGAATGGATAGAATTTTTTTTCCTGTTCTTTTGTTCTAGAGAAGCCAAAAGGAAAGGGGAAGATATTCATTTGCTGTCTTTAATATTTTAATCCTAATTTGTGGAAGAAGGTATGAGCAGATTAAGAAAAGCAGCTTTATTAGAAGTATCTTAAACGGTTAAATTAGAACGAAGAATGAGGATAAACCAAATTTATGAGTCTGCAATGTTTAGGTATATCACTCACATAGGCTTAGTCAGAAATTTTAGAGGTGTTGAATTTTGTCAGAAGAAAATAAGCCTAAACTACATTATTCCCAAGAATTAAGCTCCGAAATAAACTCTAAGCAGCAGCTTACCTTGCTTAAGCTACTAATGTTAAAAATATTAACATAAACTTGATGAACATTGAGATTCAGGCCCAATGTGGAGCGCGAAGACTGTTTAGCAAAAGACACTCTGCTAAATAGCAAATAACCAGACATGAAGCAGTGAATCGTCGGTTGTCAAGGCATACATTGATATTGAACATTTTGGAATTAATTTCGAAGCGCCATACGTCAAGTAATAAAGTCCGCTATCTGAACTACAAAAATATTATTCGAAGCAACTCAGTTTATCATAATATTTATTATTTCTCAATTGTTTTTCCTTAAAAAAGTGCATTCCAGTAATTGATTTTTTAAAAAATATAATTAGATACTTCTTTAATTCATTCCTTTTCTTTTTAATCAAAATAACGACTGCTTATTGATTAAAAGGAAACGAATAAGTGAAAGCTATTTTTGAAACAACCCATGCGTTCATCTCTTTCACGTGGCTGCCATTTGATTTAATGAGAAATATTAGCAAAAAATAAAGTAGAAAGATTTAGGGAGAAACCACGAGAAATCTTAACAAGATGACGGCAAAGCAGAAAGGTAATTCCACCCGGTGGAAACAACCTGATAAAGGAACTGGATTCTTTGAAAGTTCAACCGTGAATAAAAAATGACTTGTCACCGGTTAATTGGGATTATGCCTTTCATTTGATGTTTGCGCAGGGCTTTTCAAGTTAACGAAGGTGAAAAATGGAAAACGAAAAAAAAGATCTTAAAACAGGATTTCCTTTCAGCTGAATAACTAAGCACCTGTAGTTATGGATTGTTTTCCTGAATTGAACTTACTTAATAGTAAATGAAATTTTTGTCTGGCAGCAGAAGGAAAACTCACATAATATCATTTTCCTCAATGGATTTTACTACAGGTAAGCCTGGGCTTTGCTTCAAATATAGAATTATGGTATTTCATTAATTTGCAAATAAGTTCAGTCTTTTCAAATGAGATTCAATGAAGGACTTTATTATTTGCAATAATTATCATATCCAAATATCAGAGCTATTATGTTCGTTTATTATTCCACAAACAAAATGTAAAATAACAACAATGGATGAGACCAAATTATTCACAAGTGACAGCTTCCGATGTATGTAAATATAAAATATTATTTATGTGAAAATTTTATTAAATTTTATCATTTTATTTCTTATAAACAAGATAAATAAACATGATAATTACTGATATTTTATTCTATAATAAAAAGATCTCTTTAACCTAATTTATATATTTACTTTTAATTGCAGGCTCCATTATAATGGAAATACGTACACATAGCCTTATGAAGATCTATCAACTTTCAAGGCTGAGCTAAGCTAAAACAACTCTTTATTATCATAAGTAGCTTTAGAGAAAAATAGGACAGGATGTTGACGAAAGAGTTATTTTGTAATTTTCAATGTGAATCAATTTTGAATGCATTAAAACTCAAATATCCGATCTATAACTACTTCTATTCTTAACAATTTTTATGAAAGCCATTGCTTGGAGATCTTAAAATTTCCTTCCTCGATTTCGTTTTCATTTGTAGATTTACCATTAAATTCCAATGGCGGACCAGTGATACCTTTATTTGTCACTTGAACGCGTAGGCTTAATCAGCAGTGGAAAAAACTAACAAAAAGATCAAATTGGATTTTCTAACCAGATTCTACAATATCTGACTGGTCCAGCTAATAGGTTTCTCTTGTAAGAATTCTAGGAATGACCTGAGGGAATGAGACCTCCAGCTATCCCTGGACGAAGTTAAGATGTTCCGTTGAGACCTGAAAGTAGATAACGATTGACACAAAATTGCGGAAGAGCATGTCTTGGAGTCTTTTGTATTGAATGCCGGAAGTCTGTCAAACTGAACCAAACAACTTACTTTCAGGTGAGGAATCCCTGGGCTATTAGGATGTTTACGAATGATTGAATTTAGCCTGGGGAAAAATTCTTATTTTCTCTAGATGGAATAATGTATCTCCATTCCTTTTCCACAGCTAATAAACGGCACCTTCTGACTACAAACTCCATATATTAGGATATTCTATGTACATTACATTGTTCAGAAATATTTACTGATGGGATGGCAATGATGATTTGCTTTTTGTGTTGCGGTTAGAATATCATTATTATAAAATATTAGCTTAGCCGGGATGGGTGAGGAGAGGGTGGTGATGCGGTGGGAAGTCCTGGTTTTCTGGTAGCCTATATTTTAAAACAAAAAAATATGGGGTGGAGAGTCCTGGTTCTCCGTTTCTCCACAACCCTATCACACCTTGACTAATTGTTCCAGGTTTTGCAGAACATTATTTGTATAGTTCCCATTGTCGCCACCAGGTCCATCTGTGGCGCTATTTCAGAGATTACACCCCTTTTCACCTTCTTGAGGTTGGTTAACCGGGTTCAAGTTACCCTATATTTTACGCAGGGTAGTAGAGAGTATCTATTAAAAATTTGATTCCGATCAGTCAAACGGGGTAAAATTGTGTAGAGAAGATAAAAACATACAAACTTTGACTTTTATTTAGATGTATAGATGTATGGATGATTATCTTGCGCATAAAGGATCGACATCAACGTAAGGACCAAAATTTTAGGGTTTAGAAATAAATTAAGGGTGAAATTAAGATGAATATTTAATTTGGCTGAAATTATGAGTTAAATTGAGGATTTAAAGATGTTCAATACAGCTATCAAAGCGGCAGAGGCGGCGACAAGTTCTATTTACAAGGATATTCTTGATATTAATAGATTTTTAGAGAGATGGAAATCAGAATATACCAAAGGAATATATAGAAGTAAAAATTTGTCCTATTATTTCGTACGGTTGTTCTGCTGCTCGTATCAATTCAAGTAAGATTAAGTACTGCTGCTGTCGAGGCTTCCGAATATAGGATAATTTGATTTAATGAATTACGTAGAATACTTTTGAACTTGTTTGTTGAACTATCTTAATATAGGCTGAGATTGACTTAAAGCTGAAGATATGAAAGTGATTTCACTGGATAAAATCAAATAGCACGTATTTAAATAAACTGATGAAATAAACAACTTATTGATAATTATTTAAAGATATGCTGTTCGACATATTTGGCTTGTGTATAATTTAAATTTTACTTCACCAAAAAAATATTATTACAAAAAAAAATTAATTAAGGTGGTTGTGACTAGGATATGTACATTTGGCATATCATTTATATATATTACACTGAAAGTTACTATAAACAGATAGTAAATACTCCCTGTGTCCCATAATAATAGTAACAAGTGAATATTTAAACGGGAATTATTGGTGAATGCAGCTGTAAGTTATGTTGTAGCGCAAAATTGCAAAGCCTTCAATCAAAATCAATGACATCTGTCATTTGTTTTGACATATCTTTCTTTTTTACGTTAACCTAATGATTACGACTTACAACTATTTTTCTAATTTCATCCGCTGATCGAAATCACTTGTTTTTTGTTTTGTTTTTCAGTTGAATATCAACCCATCGTAAAAGTAAGATGAAAAAAAGAGAGTTTTCAAGGAAAGATCGAGTTGCGATTGTCCAGTTCTTGATGCATCAAAAAAAAACGAAAAGTTGCAGAAAGGTACAATTACGTTAGGTGTAAAACAATAACGAAATTATTGAAAAATCCAGAAACTATCTGAACACTTAAAATAAAAATTAGGAGTAATATTTTAAATTTGTTTAATTTAATCTAGGTTTTTGATAATAAATGTTGAGTTCTATATTTATTTTCTTTTGCTACTATTATTATAGGACAAATTAAATTCATCAACAGCTACTATTCTTATGGGACAGAGGGAGTTTGTTCTCTTATTTTTCTAACCTTTCCAACAGCTCTTGTCATTAAGTTAATAACTTCTAGTTTATTGTTGCATCCCTCTAATTATCGACTGGTTATATTCCTTCCTTAAATATTGTTGTTACTTCAAAGAAAACAGTTTTAAATTAACAGCTTTAAAAGATCTTTTAATAGTAAACAGATTTATTAATGGTTAACGTAATATATAATCAGTAAAGACTGACTTGTCTTTTAATCACTAACTCAATTGACATTTAAAAATTACAACAAGGTAAATTAGCATTTTTAACCTTAAAATTTACTTTCAATCTTAATCATTTTTCTTTTATTGTAATTGGTCCTTAATTCTATTTTCTAATTCTAAATTGTCATAAAATTCGACTGACTTTTTTTTTGTGAAAACATGTATCTTAAGAATAATGAAAAAAAAGCAACCAGGAAGAAAATTAATGAGATAAAACAAAAAAACTGCCGAAAGCTTTTAAGGCGCAATTTCAATCATCTTTTTTTTTTTTCTAAACACCAACATTTTTTTCCCTGGCAACTTTATTCTGAACACACGAATAAAGTTCAAACTAATTTACGTCTGCGAAAAGTAGTTTGGCTGTAGGTCGAAGTGGTTTAAAAGAGAAGCAACGACATCAAATAGGCTTTTGCCAACGATCAGAAATTGTTCTCGTAAATAGTATCAGACAGAATCGATTTCAGTAGGGAAATCGATCAGTCAACCAGATACCAGCCTACAACAACTTCCACTATCTTATCACTTCAACAACTCACCCACGCTATCTGATTATCAAATTTAGCTTCCCATGCTTTTTCGTTAATATGTTAAAGTGTTCACATCGTGAACACTTCGCCCAAAAATAATGTTTCATAAGATAATCTCAGAAAACTAGAAATTATAAAGATTAAGTTTTTTTGAATAGATATTTAAGTATTTAGTTATTATTATTCTTTTGTTTCTGTCTTTGAAGAGAACTAAAGCAAATCAATCCTCGAATTTTTATTAATTCTAATTCTTAAGGATAATTAGACTACACGATAAAAAGATAGCTTTTGTATATCATAATTTAAATCTTTTTGTCGTTAGTTATTCATTTTCCAGAATCTAAATAGACTAAAGTTTTAAAGATTGTGACTATTTTTAGTTTCACTTTAATAACTTTAATTCAATTGTTATAATAATTTACAGAAATAATTTACATTGTTCATATAGTTCCAGCAAAAAATTTAATTGCAACTATCCCTTCTCCTTCACACAGGGCAGTCACCAGTTACTCGAATAAACAACCATGAGTAAACCCACAAACTAACGACGGAAGTGGTTAGTTATGCGCACAAATTGATGTAATTAATATTTATACATCTCCCGAAGAAGGCCCAAGGCACCGGGCTGAAATATCGATTTAATATCTTAACCCGGAGTGAGGAAATCCCTAAAAAAAAGGACTTATATAGTATATAGTATCATGTCTCACTCCTCCTTCAGAACCAAACTGTAATAAATTCATTTACTTTACTGTAAAAATATTGATATTTTCTGTATATCAAAGTTAATTCTATAATTCACGTATGTTCTGCTTTTTAAACTCTGCTCTCCCTTCCTGGGATCCAATATTTACGACATTCCCACAATGTATCTGCAGGGAATGTTTGAGATTTTTGGACGATATTCCAGCAACACAGTCAATCGATCACGGTCACGTTCTGGCCAGGGCCCAGAATACTTAAGTCAAGTCCCAAACCTTTCGGTCCTTGATTCTGGTCAGCAGCAAAATGATTACATTGCCAAAGACATTGAAGCACTTTACATTTAGTGTCAAGTTTTCTTAAATATTTTTTCGCACTTGGTTAAGAGATCAATGTCAGAACATGTAATGTTGTTTTGAGAAAGAGCTATAAAAGATCTGTGAATATCTTTCTGCTTGAAAACAGACAGCAAAGGAAGTAAAGAAAAAAGCCCGGTCTTTTACTCTCCGTATGTCTTCTGCAAATCTGGAGCGACGTCGACACAGCGGAATGGGAGACGGAAGCGACTATGACGCGCATCTGCGAAGAACTGGTTTTCGCTTGATATACTTAAGAAGAGGAGTCTAGCTGAGGTTAGGAGGTTTATTGCCGAAATATCGTGCACAACTGAACTGGAATTAGAAAAACCACTGAGTCACGGGCTCTAAAATGTCAGAAAAATGCATTTTAAAGAATTGGACTTCAAGTCTAATCGACTTTATTTACAGATATTGAGTTTGAGCTCTAAAACGAAGCTTAAACTACATCAATGTTTGATTTAATAAAAGAATCTTCGAGCATTAAATGGATTGGCAGTACTCAAATATTTGAAAAGTTTTTGAAACTAAACCATTTTTTCATTCAAAATACTTGAAATTATTAATTTTTTTAATTATTTAAAAAAGCTACAGACTTAGTATTAATAAACTAACTAACATTAAATAGAAAGTGATAGGAATATGTAATTATTGGTAGAAGTTTACAAAATTAAACAAACCTAATGACGACTTTAATACTTGTCGAGAGATCTACAGTTTTACATTATTTTTAATAGCAGATATAGTAGATTAACAGTCGAAATATTTAATATTTTAAATTTAAATCCAATATTTAAACATTTAAACTAATGAATGCAGTTATTATGAATAGTTATTAGCTTCTAGTATAATAAAATGTAAACTTATTATATAGACTAATGATTTAATTTAAAGCCAACCCACAAACTAAAATACAAGATACAATAAAAGCATAATCACTTACAATTATCGATTTCGTTAGCGAGAGCTAACCTCTTCAGATTGGACAATACAATATAAATTACAAAAAAATACAAAAAATTTCAGTCTTATATAGCCGAGAGAACAATTCATTATGTATTCAGGAATGGGTGAGGTTAACTGTGATTATTATATAGACTATTAAATTTAATTCTCAGATAATTCATAAAAATAATTTATAATATTCACAAAAACAGAAATAGAAATAAAAAAACTACACATATACTGAGATATCCACGGACAAAATTCTATTTTAACCAAAATTATCATTCCTTATGATATATTCTGTATTGATAATTCAAAACCATAGCTTAGATTTTGAAATGTAAAATCTTTATCGATGTGATACAAATCTAAGTTTTTAGATAGTCAAGCATCAAAATATCTTAAAAAGTTGAATTTTTTGCGCTTGGAAAATATCTGGTTAAAATCTTTTTTTTTTATAGCACGAAAGCTAAATGGAAGTTTCCGATATATACTCTACGTTCTCAATTTTACGAATATCAAAGAATTTCTACTAAATTGAATCGATAGATAAAAAATCTTGAATATAAATTAAAAAAAAAATCACATTTAATCTCTCACAAAGTTTGAAACTTGAAAAGAAACTACAATTCCTATACTTTTCTACAATTATAAGAAACTAAATAACGACTGTAATTAAAACTGTAACTGTACTATTAATTAATTGTGTAATTTTTTGTCTATTACAAAAAATTATATTGTAAATATATTGAAAGCTCTAAATACAATTATAACTATAAATTTCTAATCACAGTATATAATGGCTTCAATTTTCAAAATAATAGTATTTCCTTTAATTGTGATGCGGACAACAGTGAAGGGAACTTAAAAAAAATCACAATTCTTTAATGGAGGAATTCGAAGAATAGGTCTGCAAAAATAGAACGGAGTAATAAACGAGATAAGCGAGTCTCTCTATTGCCAACTAGATCACTCTGATATTAAGACATTATTGGAAGTAACTTATTGTTATTTTTTAAAAAAAAGGTTTGAAAAAGCGGAATGATATAAACTCCGCGAAATATTACCAATATGAAAGGAAATATATCAAAGAGATGTAGTTTTTTACCTAATTTTAGGAGTATAAGATATGAAGTACAACTAGATCACATTTTGTGAACCATTTTATTCAAAATCTACTGTAGCTAGAAATACTACATTTGCATGCCCACATAGAAATCTATATAGAAGTGCACAATCATACTTTCAACACTTAAAACTGTAAATTTTATAAGAATTATTTGTTTCTAAAAACTTGGAAAAAGCGCCATTAGTTCTGAAATCGAACAAAAGAGCGTTAGTCAATTTGAAATACCTTCAATCTTAACATTTATGTCTATTTCTTATGCAAATTTTCGGAAGCGATTTTAACAGTGCGCGAGTCGAAGCAAGGACCGGCTGTTTGCTAGTAATACTTATTATCAACAATTTCAAAGTCATTTCGAATAACCTAATTTAATTTCATTTCATTCTTTGTTTTAAAAATAGAAAATAAAAGCCTAATGGGATTCAAGCTTTTAACTTCAGATCCATCATATTAATTGCTCTCATCAGATTGACATCAAATTCGACTTCAGCTTTAAATATTTATACTTACTTATAAATAATAAATAGAAACACAGTATCATTTTAATGCGTTGGATTAGAAATTACGAACACATTGCGGATATTAGCCTTCATCAGTTAGAATCTATTTATGCTCATTTAGTTCTTAACAATATATTCTTATTTCACTACTGGATCTTTCAAGTCACAGAATAAACATATTATTATTTCAATAATTATTATTTTATAATACAATGTTTATTTTGACATAAAAAGTAGGGACACTTTCGATATCTGCAATTCATCACCAGTACGTATCTAAAAGTCCTTTCGTGTTCTATTCTAAACTGGAGTTTCATTAACTGAGAAAAAAAAATAATTTCAATGAATTTTATATGAAACTGGAACAAACAACGATACAAAGAATATAGTTGTGTAATTATGAATATATATGATCGTAATTGGAGATATATGAAAAAAATTAATTTATTTGAATTTTAGTTACATGCAAAATGATTACGGCAATTACAAAAATAGTGTGAAATTGGAAAAAATTTGCGATAGAAGAATAAAATCTTTAAAATAATTTTCGATACACTGGCAAACACTTATCATTGTTAAGTAAAAAAAAAAAAACCAAAAAAAAAAAACACTTACATGGAAAGGTGTCTTCCTTACATTTTTAATTTAGTCGTATAATAGTTAGATTTGTTATTTATACAATTATATTTAATATCGTCACTTTCCTTAGAAAGAGGGGTTGTTGGCTGGTTACTCGAATTTCTTACCGCGATAAATTCAGCAAAATGTTCCTTTCCGAAATGGGTATGCAAATAAAGATCAACATACAAAATCTAAGCCAATTGAAAAATAATGGATGTAAGAAAAGAAAAATTTTTCAAATTAAGAAAACACGACGACTCTTCATAAGCCAAAACGAACATCTTGCTTTTTTCAACATATGTATTGCTTTAAAGCAGTAACGAAAAATTAAATACCCCATTTATCCCATTGCTCGTTAATAAAGAATCCAGTAAGAAATTATAGGTTAAACTCAATAAAAGATTTATTAAGACATGTTTCAATATATATATATATTTCTGACGTAATGGGAACAATGTAATAAGCTTTGCATGCAAAGACAGCAAAGAAAATATAAATTGAAAAGCTGGTCAAATGTTCATCCCGTATAGAAAAGAATCCGGTAATAGAAAAAATATTGAAAGCTGGAACTCGTCCGAGGAATAATCAAGGAAAGCGTCTCTTATAGGCTCTTTCTCTTAGAGTCTACACCATTTGACTGAGGTCCCGGCAGCCAAGTGGGTAAGGCTCTGCGCTGCGGGTTGGATGAGGCCGATTCGATCCCCTGCCTCGGCCTTTTCCACGGTCCATTCTCCTCCAAACGGATCAAAACCCTCTGTTGAATGGGTACTGGGTTTGTTTCCCGGGGATTAAAGGCGGGAGTGCGTCTGGCTGCCAATCTGACCTCAACTTAGTCTCGTTCGTCACGGAACGCCGGGAGCCTTATCTCCCACGACGTAGTCCTGTAGTGGGACACTTTAACTCAACACCGTTTGACTTGCAGATCTAATATATGTACTTATATATTAGAAATTTTAAAAATTTATTATCTTCAATGCAAACAGAATTTTACACAAAAAAGTTTGAAAAGAGAGCAATTAATTTCAAACAATATGGTATATCATTCGAAAAAATTACATTATAAATTAAATTTATAAACTACTGAAAGAAAAAGGAAACCACAATGCATTGTCTAAAACAATGCAAAAACATTATAGTTTTCCAGTCAAGAAAGGAACTGCAACATTGCAAAATGAAATGCAGCCGAATGTTCTGGAAGCTATCCAGAATGAATTCGGAAAGGCTGATTCAATACATCCGACCACCAAAGCTGAATTAATCTAGAAAGATTCATAACTTAAAAGTTTTCCCATGCAACGGAACCAAGGAAGTTTCCAGAATGGATTAAATTTGAGGAAAAACTATTTTTCTTTTTAACGTCTCGTCTACGCCGGAAATTTCATTGTACACTTCGTACTCTTGGTTACACGAGTGTATTAATTCTTTTTTAAAAGTAAAAATTTCAAAAAATGCTTCTAGGAAAATAGTAATTAAACGAATCGCTGGACAGATTTTCATTGACAGAACATCAGAATAAGGAAACAAATAAGATTTTAGAAAATGAATGAAATTGCCCAATCTTTCAACGTAGGCTCATTTCAATAATTTTACGACATAAAGACTGTGAAATCTATAAAACTTAATTTCATTTGAAAGTCGCGCTATTGACAGCCTATATTTTATTTCGAGTGTAACTTAACTAGTCCTGGAAAGTTTAATGCTTGTTACTGTTATAAGTTTTATAACTGCTAAACTATTTCATTTGTTTTGTGAAGAGGACAAAGGGTTCCATCCCACTCCTCAATCTCGGTGATCTCATTTTGAACTTTCTGCGAAACTTACCAGTGCACAGAAGTTTAGTTGCGATAAATAATATGAGCTGTGCATAAAAACAAATTAACAAATAAATATTCTTCCTTTATATACTACATAAAAGTGAATTTAAAAATAAGATTGTGTCAATCCGTCTGTCTGCCTATTATAATTCCAGAACTGACGAACACCGAATTAAATATAATAGCAAAATTTAACGTGCATTAATGTTATATATATATATAAATACCAAGAAAAAATTAGCATAAAAATGCACACAATTAGAGGTTTACTAAGTTACTTTTGGAATTTTCGTACCGGGAAATCAAAACAGACTGTTTATAGCTTTCTCGCTGTCATCAGTTGGATTCGCCCAGTACTAATTACTCAGTGGATTCCAAATGATGAAAGCTAGGAAGCTAGATACAGTCTGTCTTGGATTTCCGGTACGAAAATTCCAAAAATAGCTCAATGAATCTTTAATTGTGTGCGTTTTTATGCTTATTTTTTGTTGTTACCGAAGTAACTACATTTAATATATAATGAAACTATTATGTACATTACTGATATTGACAAATTGTTATTGATTAAGTCTCATCTATTGTCTCTGGATTAAGCTCTAGTAAATGAGAATTTTTTTTTTTTTATGAAAAGTTAGAAGACACGTGGAAGTTTAGAAAAATCCAAGTACTGTAGCTTAACACCAAAATGATCAATTAATTAAATTTAAGATTTAAGGTTAATTAATTTTAACTGAATTATAAAAATATCAGACCACTTAAATTGAAATTCTTCAAGTTTCTAAGTAAATTACTAAAAATTTAATTACTATTCTAGAAAATCTCGGATTACATATTATTAAAATATTATTGTTTACTAGTTTATTGTAAAGAAAGAAATCCAAAACTTTATTATGCATTAAAAGTAAATACAGCATTTTAAAGTAGTTTAACAATTTTCTTTTACTCTACTTTATTTACAATCTGTTCTTAATTCTTTTTCTAATTACAGGGAACTAAGGTAAAGGAGGTCTTCAAGCTGTTTAACTTCCTACAGATAATTTTTTTATAACCATTAAAGCCGAAAGGCTGTTTTCAAGGATATCCACTGTAAAATTTAAACTGAATATATTTTGCATGTGTTAAGGACAAATTGCGCTGCTGTCCACAGGGATTTGGTTGCAAATTAGATGAGTGAAGAGTTCATTAAAAATGGTCGATTTAAATCAACCTTATCAGTTTCAAATTTTGCGGAAATCCCCTGGGAGTCCATCGAGTCGTTCTTCTATAAGAGCGAAAAGTTTCCAACAAACTGTAATTTTTTTATTCATTTTTCGAAATAAAATAAAGGAAGCAAAGATACAAAATTATTCCAATTGTGAAAAGAGGACAAGAAAAAAATAATTTAAAAGAATTTCAAAATAAACATACATTTTAATGTAGGCCTATTTTAAATCCGCCATTATATCAAAATATAAAAATTCTAATGTAATGTCAGAAGTAAATAAAATTAAACAAACGTGATCTTGAAAGAAAACTAAAAATCAAGATGGAAGGCCTTTGAAATATTCCTTAAGGAAAAAGCATGAGATCGTACCTGGCGAGTTTATCTAAAAAGTAATTCACTGTAAAATAGAACCTGGTGGTTTCGGATTTTGATAAATTTTAATCCAAATAGCCTATGACATTTTGGCTGTAAGGAATATTGTCCTTAAGGAATATAAAGGGATTGATATGAGATATTTAACAACAATAATTTGAATGTAGCCCCCTTGGCCTAAAGGATAAGACGTCTGACTTAGGATCAGATGGACAATTTGGTCTTTTACATAATAAAGTTTTTAATAAAATAATTGGTAATGCCCAAAATTTGATGTAATTTCGAAATTTAAAGTTAAAATCAGCAATAGCTGTAGCTACTGAGCTGGAATGAATAATGATTGCAATTAATGGCAATTATCTATCGGTTTTCTATATTCTAGAACAAACATTGAACTTTCTTGTTTTTTGTTCTCTTTTACTCATTAGAGATTTACAGAATTATTGAAAATTAGACTAATTAGATTAAGCAGAAATGAATTCCTAAACTTAAATTGCCTGCTGGAGTTTCTTATATAGCCTTTTAAGGTATAAAATATACAGAACGATGCAATGAAACTTAGCATTAGTTTTAATGAACAGGAAAGAAATTGAGAAATAATTTAAATGCTTATCATTTTTTTAAATTGCAGTTCATAGACCAAATTGTCCTATGTTTATCATTCTAATAAATAGAACAGCACATTTCATTTTTAAATGTAAATGTATTTTTAACAACTTAGAATACTGTAAAAATATAAAATAAAATAATCAAAATTCTAGATACTTGTTTTACTGTTATCGATTAAGATAGCCTAGAACAGCTGTTTTACACTGCTTGCTGAATGCTAGTTACGAAAGTCCCTTACGAGCATCCAGTTCTCGGCACAGAGATCAATGATTCCAAACCAATTACCTCACATAAGGAATCAATAAATCACATGTCAACAATCGATTCGAGATAATATAAGACTATTATAAAGCCCTAAGACTTTTTTAATAATACTTATTAATGACTTGTATGTCACCTGGTAATTCCAGTCTTATTTACTAATAACAACTTTAAGGCAACGTTGCATCAAATATTTAATCAATGCTATTTTTTTTTGAAAATTCAAGTTTCTTCAAGAATTAATTTATTTCCATAAGCTCCTTATGAATAGATGGAGACCTAAACTTCACTTTATATTCTGTTATTAAAGAAATTAAATTTATCGACTCATTGAATTCAGCAATGGAAATGAAGGAAAAAAAACCCAGGATGTATTTTTTATGCTTTTCGTAATTTAATGGCAATAATCCAGAGAGACCTGAATCGATTTAATTAAAAGGGATGACAAGCACTTTCTAAATAACCCATTAGTCGATTGCATGACAAGCGGGATCTTTTAAATATACAGAAAAGAAGCTTAAGGAATTCAGAAAATAATTTAGAAAGTTATAAATTATTATTCAGATTTCTTTGTTTTCGGAGGAAATAACGGATGCTTCAGTTAAAGTTCATTTAAAAGTTGTTAAAATCATTGATAAAATTATTATGTCATCCATCTTGAACATCTCTTCCAGAAGGTATCTCACGATATCAGAAAAGGTAAGAGTTCCTTCTGTTCTACCATTTAAAATTTTGATAGAGCTGTGCTACGTAGATTTCTAGGTGATTAATAATTGCTATTTTTATCTCTTTCCTCCTAGACTACATTTTTTTTCTTTTACCGAATTGCAAAATTAGATTTCTATCGAACTAAACACATTCTGAAGGCAGAACATAGTCCCTGACGTCACTTCAGTAAATGAATATATTATCATTGTAATGGTACATTAGAAATGGACAAAAGAAGTCTTAAAATAAAATCCTTTACTAATTATTCTAAGCAAGTTTTCATAAATTTTATTCTTCCAATTTTAGAATACCATATTTTATAAGTCTCCAAAATTAGCATTTCATTACCAAGGATTCTCAATTCTGTAAGTATCTGTTAAAACTGTAGAAATTCAAAACGGGGAAAATTTAAGGATGCCTTGAAAATTCCAAAGTGTACAACTTTGTCTCAATTATTTTCAAATGTTTTCGTAATTTTCGATGTTAGGTTCCGTTTAATATAAATCAGTAGAATGATGTTTTTATTTATAGTAAACTTTAGCAATTCAAATAACGATAAGCCAGGAACGGAGCTTACCATCTGAAAAACAGTTTTTCGAAAATACCAGAAATAATAGTTTTAAAAACTGTAATTTTTAGACTGTTCTGAGAAGGCGGACGACACGTGAAGATGCGCAAGCTCAGAATAGGTGAAAGGTGAGGAAGAAAAAGATGAGAATAGATTCAGTGAAGCTGCTGAGTTTTGGATTTGAGAAACCCCAGACCATTTCATAAATATTAACGCTTCTCAGTGAAGAAAATGGAAGAAAATAGAATAACTGAAATTAGATGCAGAATAATATAGAATATATAAGTTAGAAGGAACTTATTAATTTATTTACAGTATTAAAAGTTTGCACTTCATTTAATTCACGTCAACTGTTTCTTTTCCTGAATCCTTGAAGAAAATTCTGTATTAAATTTGTAATATTTTCATGAATATATAAAGGGTTTCCAGAAACAATCCAAGAGATAATAAGCGTTTCACAAAGACAATCGAAAGCTTATTTAAATTTTAATTTTTAACCCGTACTTCAAAATATGCGTGATGTTCAAACTTCCCAATTTATTCAAAACAAAAAGAACAATAAATATAACTGTTCCATACCTCCTTTATAGGTCTTTTCTCTTACAATATGTATTGTGATAAAAGATCTTCAACATCTCTAAATTAAAATGTAATAATTTACATTTATTTTGAAAATTAGTCTACTTTTGCTTGATATTTATTAAAATTAATTGATGCGTACTTTTTATTTTTTTTGTAAGTCATACATTGAAAAGAAACATAAATTTAATAATATCATCAAGTAATTATATTCGAACTCTTAAAATACTGATAAATATAATGGTTTGATTAACTTGGTTAACTAAAATTTAACACAAATTTAATAATGGACATTAGATAAAAAAGAAACAAAAGTCTGATGATCGAAATTCAAAATTTTTAAAATATTAAATTTTAAAAATAAAGTGAAACACACGAGAGCTGTTAACAATGCCAAACAGAACTGCCAAGGAATAGCTCTTGTGGCGAGAAACTACACAATTCTATGAGACGATAACACTCGATATGGAGACCAAGTAAAACCACAACAGTACCATCAGATGCGGGAAACACAAACGAATCAATTCTACTGCTGTTGTTTATATGCGGGAATAACTTGCTTACAAACATAGACAGGGAAGTTTACATAAAACCAAACATCAATTTTAATATTATGGATAATGTGAATAATATTACATACTATAATTAATTAGATGAGAAATTCATGGAGGAATTGAAATCTGCTTTCATGGACTGTTATATTTATAATTTTCAGAAAAAGTTAAATTCATCATCACCGTTAACATATCAATTGATTGGCGGCTATTTCTTTAATTTAATTTTTGAAAATGGTTCACAAAAATAATGTAATGATTATATAAGATATATTGGCAGATGAGATTTATATATATAACATTATATATAATATATATGGAGAGATTCTGCAGTTTGAGATTAACCCTGCAGAATCTCTCCGCCATTTGAACTTCCGGAAATACACAAAAAGCTATTATAAATATTATAATAAATTTTCATGTAAAGTATCAGATCCAAATTGTGGCAATATTATCTACAGCTTACAATAAATAGATATTCCTTTTCGTTTAGGAAATATATCAGAATATCTGGAAAATTTATTAGTGGAGAATAGGCGATATATTACTTATATTTGAGGTTTGTGAAACTCAAATTTTTATCAATGAAACTAAATTGCTCAAAATTCAATAAAACTGACATCGGTTAATAGAAACTTTATGATTTAAGTTGTAGCTTCCTAAGAAAATTAATTTTAAAATTGTATTAATTATAAACAGAGGGACAGATAAAACGGTCAACTCGACTCCTACAAATAAAACTCTTTATTCATGCTATGATATTTCTTTAAAGGAGCATCTAAAAACAGAAAAAAACCCAGGAATTTCTGACTGGGCAGACCACTGCCTGCTTAGTAATCATAACCCGGATCAATTATGATCTTAAGGATGCCTTGAAAATTTTGTATTAAGAACAAAGAGACAAGATCTGGAAGATAGAGGAGTGATCTGGAGCCAAGTTCAGGAGGAAGAGTGGTATCTGAGTCGACATAGATGGATAGCGCTCTTGCACCGCACCCGGGAAACTGGAGACGATTGAATGATGATGATGATTAAAAACAAAGAGATGTTTATGTAATTGGTTTGTTAAATAGAATGTTGACACTATGTACTTTCAATTGTTTTTCACGTAATTGACAATAACGTAATTTAATTTAATGAAAACTGTTGCATTATGATGATATCAGTAATGTTTTTGCATACTAAAAATTGTTGCGTCATGCATACTAATAATTGTGGCATTACGTTATCAATTCTGTATGTTAGAGATTGTTAATTCATTTGTATATAAATTCGATAAACAGGAATTATTATCTGTAAATATTTATCTGATGAAGGAACGAAATATCATAGCATTAATAGAGAGTTTTGTTTGCAGGAGTCGAGTTGAATGTTTTATTAATTGAAGATGCAGTTTACCTGTAATAAAGGGACATATATTTATATAAACTTCAAGTTACAATCTAAAGTTAATTAAAACACTACAGTGATAACGTATTAAAGATATTATAAATATCAGAGCAAAAATCTATAATACTATCTAGAAGTTTCACTTAGTAGTGTATTTTGTTCGATATTAAAAAGAAAATTTCAATTACTGTGAAGAAACGATTATTTGAAGTGAGCAGAAAGTAAGAAAATAAGCTGTATTTCTAGACCACAAAGAGAAAGCAAAGAAAAAACAAATTTGTACAAACTTTAGTATCAAAAGTCTCTTTTTTTTCACAAATAGCAAGCTATTTTATTAATGTAGGATATCTGTTGTATATTTAAATTTTCATTATTAGTTTCTTTGATATGAAATTCGTTCATGAACTCTTCTAAAATATCTTTATTAAGAAAAAATATAATGGATTCATTTCGTTCAAGAATTAGTATTTTGTCAAGTTTTGTCTTTCAAGCCAATTCGAGGCAGGTTCTTCAGAGAAGTGGCTTAAAATTGTACAGGAAAAGCAATACAGGTATACTTCGAGATAACGACCATTCACAGTTAGAACAAAGCCCCATTAAGCTTTCACAAACCCTTTAGAATTGCATTCAACAACGGTTCTGGGCGTAAGTCTCTGCATACATGTGATTGTCTAGTTTCTCATTTCCATGTAAACAACCGATTGCACTGCCAGTCGATGTAATAGTATAGTACATAACAAACATACCATACTATACAGTACTTTTCAGCTAAAATAACCTGTTTTACAGATATCTTTTATGTACTCTTTATTGTTATAAATTACTATTAATAGTCTCTTTACAGCATAAAATTTGTATGCTATTCATTTTAATTATCATTATTGCTATACTACTTGAACTTATTTCCAAACTTCAAAAAGATATTTCACGTTCCCAGAGGAGAATTCTTAAATTACATAATAATCTAATAAAGGCACAAAGCAAGATGATCACCCATCGATCGAGATACCTGATTAAAATTTCTATCAGCACGTGTGGACTAAATTTAATGACAGTTCATTTCAACTAGATGAACTAGATTGGATTCTCAAAAATGTAGAAATTTAAATATTCTAAATTCAAGATTTAAAATATACAGCAAAATTAAAGTAAAAAGTTGTCTTTAATTGTACAAAGACAAATTAGATGAAGATTGATACTTCTTTCGGAACGGAATGTTTTGTGCTGATGACAACTTCACTTTAAACATTTTGATAGGGAAAACACAGAGAACATAATATAAAAATATTATATTGTGCACTTTATATCTGAGTTCTCATATACAATTTGCGACTTACGACCAAATCGATTTAGGACCTATTAGTTGGGAATGTAGCCCCGTCATAATTCGAGATATACCTGTACACTTCTTCAGCCGTTGGACGGAAACTTATTGTGGTGAAATCTGGTAACCAAAAAAAAATATTTAAGAGGAATATTAAAATACTTGCATTTAAAATCCCCTAGCAGAGTTGAGCACTAATTCCAATTATTTATCAATAAGGCCTTAAAGGAAAATCTCACAAGAGATAATCACCTATTTAGAAATCAAACATGAACTTGATTCTTAAATACGAATGTATTTCAACTTTCTATATACACAAAAACGTTTAGCAACGTTGAATACAAAAACATAATCTCGTAAGTCTGCTTTGACTTTGGACTCAAAATAGAACATGAAATGATTAAAGTCTTTGTGATACAGTTTCTTCCTTTTGTGGACTAAATACTTTTTCCAATTAAAGTTAATCGGATAAATATACATAGGCACTCGTTTGTATCAATGTTCGAAGCGTTCTGGCTTCCACGAACTTCAACAAGAAAATCTTCTCGCGATCTTCCCAGAGAAATACGTACAAATAACGTACATACTCACGATAGTCCAAGAACTCGGTGAATCGTCATATCACTAAATGTAGATTCACTAGGCTAGAAGTAGACTTCATTTGTTGTTGGTTCGAACTGAGAACAACATGGCGTCCTTCACTCCATGTTATTTCGACGAACATTTAAACAGCAATATCCCCATGGTAACACAAACACTAGGGATAACATTTCGGCTTACTAATGGTTCAGGAACTTTTCACTATATTGCATACAGGAGGCGGTATAAAACATATCTGGAGAACCATGTATCCATGTAGCACACACTACAGAAAACTTCGAGCTAATTCACTCGTTGTCACGAAAGTTATTCCATCACGATTAATAATCTCGAGGTAACAATTGACCATCAACTTAGAAGTCAACAAACTTCATACTGCACAGGTGCAGATAACACTGGCTTTGTTGTACATTGCTTTACAACACTTAAATGAGAAATGACGATCCATTTTATCACTTATCAATAAACGCCATTTTCTTTAAACAGAATTTGATCGTATGAAATGTTAATGTGTGGAAAAGACATTACTTTGATTTTATTCTTTTATCATTTAATAAAATCTATATTCCACACCACACATATTCAACAGAAAACGCGAAGAAAAACATGTAGTCCATCTCACTGATTATATGGAGAAACTAGAAAACTACATCAAAATTAAAAAGACTTTCCTAATTAGTTCTGAGCAAGTTTTCTGCTTACAATCCAGAATAATGATTGACTCAGTCTCTGATCAACTTTTGTATTGTTTATTGAGAAATACGCTCAGTAAGATATGAGATATAAAGGAGATTAATCTGACAAAGTTTTCACTCATTTATAATATTTTTGTCAGTCATTTTTTGACGTGCTATGTGTTAGGCTTATTATCCTTGCCTAACAACAACTCTTTATTGCTGATGTATAATAGATGCCATCCCTAGAGCGGTGTTTCGTGATGATGGATGAAATGAATTATAACACACGTTACCAATAGAATCTGTAGAGATGGACGGATGTTTCAATAATCCCTGCAGAGAAAGTATTCGCTCGATATTCGAGTTTGTAATGACAAGAGCGTTGAAAACTGTCAGAGGCTAAATTATAGCTAACATTATTTCACACTAAGTACTGCTTCAACTCTGGACTGCATGTGGCTATGTTTAGCCACAAACATAGTTAGTTACCAAACTTCAGCCAATTATTTTGTTAATTTCAGTTGCATTTAATGAAGTATTTAAGGGTCTCTTTACTAATTTTATTGTTGGTGAGGCTATTAAAGTTATAGGAGTTGGTTTTTAAATTAGTAAAAATCGTTATTTTGTTCATCATTTGCAATGTTCTTCGCAATCATTTATTAGCAGAAATAAAAGTCTTTTCGATTAATTTATATATTTAAATTTCTGTTCAGTTCAGTTTGACTTCAATGTTTGTAGGAATCATTTACATTTTTTTTATATTTTGCATCAGATTTAATTGAGAGCACAAATCTACGTATATTACAGGAAAACACTAGATTGAATTAGTGTAGCAGGGAAGCCGAACACATCGAAATTGTATTATCCCCCGAAATAAATGGCAGATGGAGAGAATGGTAGAAGAAGTGTAGAGAAACAAGAGAACCCCGAGAAAACCCCTAGCGCAGATCGCACACCACGAAACCCATATGAGAACTTAATCCTTGTACTGAGTGGCGAGATATGGATATCTTTTGGACACGCCAACCGAGCGAACAGGAAAAACATTAGTGACATGCGATTAATTGTCATTAACCTATAACTAATGAAATATCTAAATTTCTCCTCGTTGTTCCTTAACAGATACTTACCAAACTAGTACTTTAAGTTATTTTATACCTGGGATAATTTTCAATATTCAGTATTTATATGTTTTCTCTTCGACCCTTTAATCTAGAAGCATCATAAGCGTCGATTCGGTAACAAAGTATTGTTTTTCGGCATCACCACTCATCGCACGTATTAGCTTTAAAGATTTCACTGTATTCATAGAAACTAAAGTGAGCCGTCGAAACTTAAGATTAAGAAAATATAAATAACAGAACTACACAAATCAATACTCGGTCAGCGAAATGCTTATTAAAAGAGGCGTTTGTCTATAAAAGAAAAAAAAAGTAAGAGTGAAGAGTAAGAGTAATAATTCGAAACAGCTGTCCCAAAATCTCAGCTATGATTCTTAAGGGTTCCTTTTATGAAACATTGATTATTTCACTGTAAACCAATTAGTTTTATCCATTCATTAATTAATCCACTGCCGGGAAATTTATCTTTTATTTTTGTTATTAGTTTAATGAAAATCCACTAATTCATCAATTCAAAATAAATATCCAAACATTTCTTGCCTTTACTTTCTCATAAACCTAAAACCTAAATTCCGAACTAAAAATCATTTCCCACATTATACAAATATTCTTTTTCTATTAACATCACTTCCCCGTTATTTTGTTAATTTCTTATTAAGTTTTTTTTAACAATAAAAACCTTTTCGCAAGATGTCGGTGATTCAATGATGGAATGTATCCTTTAAGCTATATAAATTTTAACATAAGCTGGTGAGATGGCCCATTTTTTTCTGTAGTTTTTTGTTTTTCAAATCTGCTAATACATAAATAATGCACTTTTTCCTTCGTCGGCTATTTCGGAGGGTATAAGTGTATACCAGAATCGAATGCAAAACAAGATAGAGCGAGGATAGGAACTTGCATTTCTCTTGGCGGGGATATAAACTCATGAATACAGAATGTACACTTAGAAAGGGAGGCACACGTTAAATGACAAAGGCGGTGTGAGAGAACCTCCTCAAAATGTCGCTTCTTCCCGGTGAGTAGATGCCATTATGAGGCATATTTACGATTGTCACATCCACGACAACGAAAATAGACTCCTTCAAAATTCATGGAGCCCTGCGCTCGCTGATACTTCGTAGATTTCAGAAGATTCCAGTCGTCAAGATCTCCTGTACCTTGTCCTGCGGCACTTGCAGAGACGACGCCGTCCGCGATCTCTCTTGGGGATGCGTCATTCAGCTTGAAGCATTCTGCACCAAACATGGTTGTGGAAGTTGTCCCCCAGGGAAAATATACTTAAGCCGCAGTGGCGCTCAAGTGAAGTACACAGGCGTGGCTTGAACACTAAAATCAATCCTAACACTTCTTAAGTGCGTTTTTACCATAGGCAACAGCAAAAATTTCGTTTATTGAGAATTTTTTTATAACTGGAATGCATTATGTATTTATTGATATTATAACAGAAAATGATATTTAAAATCTAGTTTTCGAAAACAAAAATAAAAGATAGATAGAATGTGGTCATGATATTCCTAAAAGTACGCTTGAATTGGATTTTGTCCTAAGTTATAATAATATGAAAACACTTCTTTCTTTCTCCATACTAAATAATAAGTAAATATATTATGACAAAATCTATTAATCATATTAATCTATTGTCAATAATGTTATTCTTGTTAAGGAATATTTTTGTCGTTATCATATTTGTGTCAGCAGTAGATGATTTTGTTATTATTGTACAATATCTTATTGTAACAATTGAATCTGACTCCAATTGTTCAGTAATTTATTGTTACATTTAAATTTGTTAACGATTTTTTTTCTTGCTAAAGGTAGGAGATAAGAGTTTCTCTACCTTTCTGTCTTGTGCCTGAAGAAGGAAATATCGCTACGGAGTAAAGAAATTTTATATGAAGTTATTCGGAATAAGTAAATGTACTGTTTTATTTCATACTGTGATAAATAAGGTTAGTAACTGAATAAAATATTCTATAATTATACGACTTCTGAGACTTGTAACGTTATTTTTTTTGGCAACGCTCTTCAAATTAAAACAGTTGTAATTTATTGACCATACACTGAAAATTTTTGTTGAAACATGTTATGTTAAATGGAGTTTTTAGAATAAAAATTTTGCAACTTTCAAAATACAAGGATTGTACGAGTATTTCGTTAAAACGCAAAAGTTATAGTTTCCGATGCAAGTCGGAAATTATTACATTTATTAAAATATAATAATTTCAGAAATGGATCCAAAGTCCTTCCACCTTTCATGTGACTACTCAAATCGCAGCCATGAAAATCGTAAGAGATGATAAGGGGAGAAATAGGGAATACTATTCCATATATTTTATTTAGAACTGTACAGCAATTGTTAGCTGTAGACTTATTCTGACTAATATATCTCAATTTGTATGGATTGTATCTATATCTTCGACCCTGAATATGTTGAAATGTAGCTTCCGTAATCGATACTATTTAACCTAACTCACAGTTTTCATACTAATGAGATAGAGAAATGGTCAAGGATGTTGTTTTGATTTTGAAAAATCTCTTAATTTACATAACAAACTATGCATCCATTTAGATTGTAATGATACTTGTAGGAGTAAATGAGACTATCAAATAGTGTTATATATATTTCGTCTAATTTGTTATATATTCTTTTGCATAGTAAAGGAAAAGCGAATAAAAGTTTTGGAATATAATTCCATTCATTGTATATGATAAAGATAACTTCAAAATTATTGAAATCAAACGAAATTTAAGGATGCATTGATACTGTAACAAAACATTGGTTACTGTAACAAAAATGCCTATTAAATTCCTTCGAAATTGGATATGCAGGAAGTCCCAGAAAATACTATGCTATAATAAAGCAACTATAGCTATATTTCAAATAGATAACTTATTTAAGAAATATGAATTTTAGTAGTAGTAAATGTGACCCCCCCAAAAAAACAAAAATACTAAGTTTCTTTAATGTCCACTATCAATATAACTAAACTCTACTTACATAGTTTTTTTTAGCAATTTTAAATACTTCCTATTTTTTTTAAAACTACCTTTGGATCGACCTAAATGGTTAGCTAAAGCTGACACGCCAACTATTTGTTTTATACCGAAAATAAGCCTGTCTTTGTGACACAGATAGCGTCAACACCAATGTTTACCATATTCAAATGTTAACATAACATGTTGTCTCTCTTCTTCTATACAGGCTGTGCTTTTTGTGTCACTTTCATTTATCTGCCTTACATAGATAACGAGCAAATGCTTAAGCAAATAAGATGGTGTCCAGCTTCAAGCAAAGACTAAGAATATGTACTTAACTCTAAATTTATTTAATCAAAATGAATAAAGTAAGTTATCTCTGTTTAAAACAATCTAAATTTAACTTATTTAAATTCTCATTTATTCTTATTTTACCAACCTTAATTTCTGTTTTACAGCAAATTTAAATAAATAATTGATTTCACAAGTAATGCAGAAATGAAGAAAATGACTTCGATAATCCCAACATCAACCTTAACGTAAGTTCGCTTCAATAGATTCAAGTCAGAATTCAAATATCACATTAATCACCCATATTGGCCTGTGTAGGCTTAATACAAGGTTTTACAGAAGACCTACAGAATCAAATTGTGTTTGCCATGTTCGATTTTCTCGTTTCCCTGTTTACCATTTAAAGGATTTTCTAAAGATGCAAATTTGAGGCAGAATACAATCTCTGAGTTGGTCCAATTCCCTAAACATGGACTTTAGTTGAATTAAGGGAATGAATTACTGGCTTCAACCATTCTTCTGCAGATGAACGTTGGCATTTACTTTCTGAACTTTGAGAGTTTCTGAAAAAATAATTATGAGATGAAAGGGAATATTGACGGCTGTGGAACTTTCGCGTCAACATCTAATTAAGACAGCAAGCCTTTGACAGCCTCTTCCTCTTGATTTAAAGCCAGGGAATTTAGTGGGAAAGGGAGGCTTGATTCAAGACAACGTAGTTTTCCGATGGAAGACTGACAATGCCACACGGCACGCACACAAGCACGACTGCTGGAAAAGTGTGTGTTTGTGTGTGAAGGAGGTAATTAGATTTGATCGTTGTTAATTCGGTGTGTGCAGGAGCAGAGGGAATGCCACATTACCATAAACTTATTAAGGGAGAACTCTGAATATGGTCAGCAGATGCCAAAGCAAAGGAACAGAGAAAAATCTCTTTGGGATCAACAAAACTAGTATATGGAATAAAAACCAACAGTTTGGGATATTAATCTTTCCCCCAGAACTATTCAATTCCCAGGAGCTAAACAACTAAAAACAACAACACGAATTCAAATGAGACGTTTTAAAAAGTAGAGAATATAAAGAATTAGTTAAGAATTCAATCAATTGAATGTTGCCGCAATTTAATGAATGCGTCGTTCAACATAATTTTTAATTATTTTTCAGTTATAAATTTTAAATGTTTGCTTTGCCCTCAGTTTTCGTTTTATAAGTTTAAAGCGAAATCTCAAAATGATCATGACTTTACTTTTAACTAGTTTTGATTATGTTGCTATTATTAGTGAGATGAAATCTTTGCAAGATGGAATTATAATGTACAGAAGATGAATATAGTAGACTCCCTCTTAACCGACTTAAATCGGACCGAGGCGAGGGTAAGCAGGGTAAGCGAAAATCCGGTTAAATCGGAGAAGTGAAATTAAATTATAGTTCGGATGTATTTGACTTACAAATAAATACACAATTAAAATACGGTATTGCATCATTTTATTCAATGTATTAAAGTATTATAAGTTATATATCATTAAAAAAATGAGTAATCTTTTTTTGTTGAAGCCTAGAAGTCCGGCTTCTTGCCGCATAGTTTCGCGATTTTTTTATCAGCATCACATCAATTGGGGAAGCTGATACTGTATTGGATACGTTGTATCTGAAATTGTATCTGAAATACGTGCGATACAGATCCTAATAATGAAACACATGGGTTTTTTTTAGCTATTTTTTTACATTTTAAAGATAAAAAATTCGGTCGGTTAAAGCGGAGATCCGGTTAAACGAAATCCGGTTAAGAGAGAGTCTACTGTTGTTCAAACTTTTTCCATCTGAATACGATGTCGTATTTTTAAACAAAGGGACTATTATTTCACATATGTAATAGATGTTGATACCGTATTCTTAGGAAGAATTTTGCATTTATTCAATATCGAAGAATTCAGATAATTTGGATTAATGTTTAACCCTATAAATACATATCAGCAACAAAATATGTTTCCAGTGAATTTTTTGAATTTTAAAACTTCTGAAATCAATGATTATCTGACTTAAACATCCTATATCTTTTAACAAAATCCTATCAGTTTTCTATTTTCATTCTTTTCTAAATCTCAAAGAATTCCCACTAGTTTCTCAAAGAAAAGTGAAAAACTCGAAGTTTTTTATGTGATATTAGCATATATACGCTGTCATGTGATCTCTAAGACTACTCTTGCTCTCTTCTAAAGGTGTTCAACACTTTAAAAAAAATGTAAAAAAAAAGACATCTCGATTATGTTAGAAGCAGTAGCAAACAGGAATTTACAGATCTTTGAAAATTCTTAACGCATAAATTCTAAAATAATAATACAAATGAAATTAAAATTGCTTTGTTACTTCCTTTAAAAAAAAAAAAACTTGAAAAACTTTAACGATTTAAAAAAAATCTGCAACTTTTACTTCGTTCGACAGCCAATTGATAGCGACCATAACTGATAAACATTACTGAAGTTAAAAAAAAACTGTTTTCTTTGTTGAAAATTAGCAATAGATAAATACATAGATAGTAATGTTTACTTAATGTTTTTTACATTGAAGTTGATTGACTAAAGTTTTAAGGTCTACTTATAAGTTGTACAAAGCAATCCGTTTTTCTTCTTGCTTTTTACTTCCTCTTTTGATTTTTTTTATTGAATTCTTTATTACTATATTAAATTATTTTATTTCAGATGAATTAAATTCATATCAGATACGGTTTATAAATGGATCTTCTTAATTAACATAACAGGAAAAATATTAGCTTTAGGCCTTCGTTAATTTTTTCGATGAGATAGGAAATAAAGCGTTTAACATCTGGTTTATCACACTATAGATAGATGTGAAACCATAACAGAAATTTATTAAGCCTGCTTTACGCTGTGTTGAATTATAACAGACAACACGTTTAATGGAGACATTATCCTATGCTGCTATTCATCAAGTAACGTTCCATTAGCTGATTCCAATTAAAGTATCCAATTTACTAATGCATAGTAAATATACAAGAGGATTAAACTTTTGACTTTTAGTTGCAGCTTTGCATCAACAAATGTTAAAGTAACTTATGACTTTATTAAGAAAGTATTTAGTATCTGATGGATGATCTCTTTTGTTTACTTATTTATCAGAAGTAACATTTCAGGTCGCATAAAATTCAGGTCACCTTAGGCCTCAGAAAGATTAAATTGAACAATATCTCCTTAAGTACCATTAAACAACGAGCTATACTGTGATATGTACTATATAAAAGTATTACAGATTACAGAATTTCAAAATACTTTACTGCATTATAGGTAACTTTTCTCAATATCTTATTGAGAAAACTTACTGTTGTCTGATGTTGAAGAGGCACAAATACCTCTACTGCACAAACTAAACATTTTCCATTGTTTTGCAATTTGGACGGATAGCGAAAGCAATATATTGCTTAAGTATTGAAACATTATCCTTACTATCTTCATACGAAATAGAAAAGAAGGACGTCACTTTCTGTTAGACTGGAAAACGAAAAATTTGATTTGAATTTATTTTCTAACAACTTATTTAGAAACTTAAACAAGTAACTTCAACAACAATTTCCAAATAGTTACAACGGTTTTTCGTTTTTTTTTTGCATCATTTACTAACATGCGAAACAAAGTTTTAATAATTTATTAGACTAATTTATTAATCTACAGATCAATCTGAGTATTTCTTTTAAAAAAAAAATTCATAGGATTAAAAAACATGTCACAGTTTATAACGATTTTCATAATAAAGTAAATGATCTGCTTTTACAAAATCAACATAATGGAATGTACTTCTAAGACTAATTTTAAATGCAATTTCATTATAATTGATTTAATGCTGGCAGTAGCTAATTTCCCAGAGTTCCTGTAAGATAGGTCCCTTACCTGTAGAAAGTGAATGCAAATATTTTTTTTTTATATTTATATCTTGTATTTTATATTTGTATCAATACTAAAATCAAGAGATTATAAATTTGAGAGATGACCAGCCCCCTTCTCGCAGTCCTACGATGTGGCTTCTCTCGAAGTTATTCGATTTCTAGTAGGGTCTTCGAGGGCCCTGTCGAGACATTGATGATAGTAAACTGATGCGAATGCAACAGTTCAGCAAGAGAATATGCCTTGTAATATTCGTAGGGCCCTTACATGGACCACAAGACTGGCACTTCCATTGAGTCATTGGGTTGATCATGATGATTATACTAAATAATAATTAGTTGCGTATCTATTACGAAGGCAATTGCATTTGAAGTTTCACTCAAATTGGACGCTTTCTTCATGATGCTTCAATGTTTTTTGTCACAGAGTGTTGTTTCAGTATCCTATATATGTCATGTAAAATAAATTTAGAAAGTAAATGTTATCATGATGCAGAAGGCTACAGATGTGATACAGTCCTACAAAATGGAAAGCCCATTGCGTGACAGCTTCTAAGAGAAAATTTATGAGTGACGCCTCAAGCATCGTAAAATAGAGGCAACAATAAATCTTTAAAAGACAGACGCTATAAGGTTAAAATTAAGAATATATAATAGGTGTCCAATTTATCATTGAAAACCAAGACATTCAGTTCACCTTCCATTTGTTTCTCTTCTTCGTCATCATCAATTTTTCTGAATTTCCCAAAAGGAGAAGGAATTTACAAACAAATTACATTCTTGACATTTAATGTCAAGTCTTAACTCTTCACAGCATTGCTTGAACTTTTGAAAACAAAACATTTTGTACTCGTGAGGTTGAAATTGCTTTTTTAATTTTCTATTGAAAATAGTTTTCTATTTATTTCTCATTTTATATATATTCAAATTAAAGGCAGTACTTTTCTCTTTAACTACAACTTATAATCATCACGACACCTATTAGCTTAAACAATGGAATTACATTAAATAATTTCTTAATCAGAATTCTGGAAAATGTTGCTACCTTATTTCGGTTATTAAGTTCGGATACGTTGCATCCACATGTTTGTGATTGTGTACTAAAAAACAAAATGTAAAGAGAGAGAGAGAGGGTGGGGGGAGCTCTTAAAGTTCTATCCGTCTATGAGTCACCATCTCTACATCCCAAACTATAACTCGTACATTCATGAGATATATATCTTATTGGAAAGCTTACGACTTGTAGAGGTGGGGGAAAATACGAATTCCGATCTGAGGTCGTTTCTTGTCTCCTGTTTTTGTGACCAAAAATAAAACATTCACCACTTCTACAGTCTAAAACACAAGTCGAACAGACATGAGTGATACCTTAATGCTGTGCTTCTCAACCTTTTTCGCTTCGCGCCACATTCTTATGTTAGTAGAAATCCCATGCCACACCAAGCCTAGTTCCTAAAATTGCGAGGTACACCATCCATTTTCAAAGCTTTTCTTTTTCCTATCACAGAATCCTTTGAAAAACATCTAAGATTTACCAACATAACATCTGTTTTAAATTAAAAAATGCCTGACCTAAGTTATGATTCTGAAGAAGATTTAATACTTTATTAACCTTAATTGTTAGAATGAAATAGAATGTAGTACATCTTTTTGTTATTTGTTGTTTAGATTTTATTCTAGATTCAGTCTCAGAATTTCCTTGCGGCACACTAAACCCATTCTCACCTCTCACAACTGTGCCATGGCACACCGGTTGAGAAGAGTAATGTCCTACTGTAACTCTTAGAACTTGGGGAAAAAGACGAATTCAGGTCTGCAGTCGCTTCTTGTCTCACACAAGATGACCGAAATAAAATATGTACGGGATCGTATGGTTTCGTGTATACAAAATGAAACTAGTTTTGTTTCCTTGGCGGCTTTTTTTTTCTTTATGGTCAAATGCCTTTGTGGTGATTGCTTAGCTGCTCAAGGATTTGATTTCCACAAGTTATATTTTTTTTTATATTTTGCTATCTTTAGTATCTGAGGGGTCACTTGCCATCTTAAGAATATTTTTCTTTTCTCCTTGTACGCCTTGTGAGTTTTTGTTTGTGTTGTGGTAACCCTGACTAATGAGAGCCTAATAAGCTCGAAACAGCTGTTCCAGTCTCTCAACTTCATTCCCCTATTATCATTTTACGAGGATTGAATTTCTAATAGTAAATAAATTAAATAATCTTATATATGAGATTTGATATATTAAATATATAATATATTAAAATTAATCGGATTTGAACAATTTAAGTAACTAATGAGGATTTAATTACTTTTTTTCTGCTTGAATTCCGTAGGTATTAGAAATGTACAAGTAAATGGTGACTAGTCGGTTGTATAATGTTCATGCTTATAAATAAAACAAAGAAAAAAAATAAGTGGTCTTTTCAAAAATTTCTTGTTTTATTCCATTTAGCATTACCATGCTGAATTCATTAAACTGGTAATGATCTTCATCATTTTCCGCCTGCTAGTGTTTCTTGAAATTTATTGCAAATGACAAGTGCCGTTAGATAAGTATTCAATTCTGCTCGAAAGAGCCACAGGGTTTTGAATTCCCTCGATGAGAAATCCACGTCTCTCTCATATCCTACCGTACTTGTGTCAACCTTCTGAAATTAGTTGTTAAAGAAAGAGATACTAATGAATCTCAAAAAAAAAAATCCTCTACCTAATCAGAAGGTTAGAATTCGCCTCATGTCGTATTTCTTGATAAATTAATCGAATGACTCTGGGGGGTGAAAGAAATCTCGAGATTCAAATAAAAAAAAAAGCAAAAACAAACAAATCAAACACTGATGTCAATTCAATGGGATTGCCTGATGAACTAAAAACAGAACTCTGAGTAAATGAGTTTTTTTTTATTTCTCTCATGAATTTGCCTCGTAGTAAGAAACTCCATCGAGCGAGTTGATAAACGCTCTGCATATCACCAATTGATTCACACCAATTGTATTGTGAAATGTAAGCAAAGGTCATTTCAAAAGGGTTTACGAAGTTTAGCAGATGAATTTCGGGATAGTTAAGTTTTTTTAATAAAAAACTTAACATTAGAAACGTAACATTTTGATAAAGTTTACTTTTTGATTCTTCAGTTATCAGAATATTATTTATTTTCCATTTTATTTAATAGTTAAACCAGTTTACAAAAAATTACTTGAAGTAACTTTCAAAACATTCAAAACATCTATGCTAATATGCATAGAATATAACATAAAAAAAAATGTGATTTTTAATATGAACAAATGCATTTTTTAGGGAATTGGAAAAAGTCTAAGGATTTATAGAGAAATAGCCCAGCAAGTATCGTATGAAGTATCTTCGTTTGATTTCTGCAATTTTTGATTTTATTTATCATTGTGTTCAAGAAAAAAGATTAGAGCTGTTATTATAATTAAGTTATAGTTTATATAACTTTTAAGTTAATTTTTTCATAATCTGCATAAAAAATATTCATTATCAATATAATAAAATTCTTTCAGATTGGACTATATACTTTCCTTAATAAGATAGGAGAAAATTTGCATGCACGTGATGAATCCAGACCATTTTTATTACTAGGCTGCATCTTTTCATGACCTAAACCATATTATTAGGTTTTACAATAATTTTACGAAAACCGAATCAGTCTTCAGAACTCAAAGTTAGACCCAGGCTGCTGGTGATAATAGGAGTGCTACCTACCAAGGGCAGAGTATTCATCGTGATGCTTTTAAGGAATCCCAATTCAACTATCTCCAAAATACTTCAAATATAAAAAAATATTGGCTTAAAATACTTTAAAATATTTTATTTGTACATCGACTCACATAAGGGCGATTCAATCGGTGTTAAATAGAACATGATATCTCCATGCTCAATTTTTACAACATAGAATATTGCTCGTTCAAATCTATCTTCAGTCAGCATTAATTATAGATAGTTACTCTTTAGTGGATGTAGAGAGCAGGTGCAATGTCGCAGGTGGAAAACCGCGACATAGAGACTTTAAGCTCAAGATTTAGTAAAGTCATTTTTAATGTTTTGATATTTGTTCTTTTGGTTAATCAATTTGCTGTATATTCAAATACAGGAACCAATCAAAATTAAGGTAAATGTAATTGCTTAGATCAAGTAGGTAATGTGACTCATCATGGATTGTTGAGATAATCGGATTGTAAGCTAAGCCAAAATAGCTATCAAAGAAACAAATAAAAAACAACTGTTTTATCGTGTGACTTTGCATTACCTCGCCAAATTTTAATTTTTTTGAAATTAATAGATGTAAATCTTGAATAATACGTAAATATTTATACAAGTGCATTAAAGAACTTCTTCAAATTTATAATAACAATTACTTAATACCAAATTCTTACATGAAAAATTAATCTATTTTCCAACTAAATTCTATTACTTGAAGAATTTGCAACCTTAGAAAATAAATATTGATTTTTATTAAGGGAAGACATTCTTACCAATTAAGATATATTTATTGAAATTTCACAAAAGGTTTGCTCTGTCGTCACCCCTGCAAATTTTTACGCATGGTATCACTTAAAGATTTATTTTACTACGTTAAAAATTAATTGAAAATGTGTTTTTTGTTTTATCAATGAAATGTTATCAGTTGACAAAATATGTACAGTTGTGGTTAGATATTTATTTTACACATAATTAGTCGAGAAATTTCCTCTTTGAGATCACATTTTTCCAAAATTTTAAAGAGGAAGTACTTTATATATATTAACGTAACCGAATATATAATAGTATATATTATAAAATATTATGATTTAATAGTAAACATTAATGATAATATTTACGGTTTCAAAATATAAACTTATAAAATCTTTTATGGCCAAAGCACAGTTTAAGTCCACTTAGTTTAAGTCCACAGTTTCGCCCATCTTAGGCGTGTTTCAGGGAAACAATTGCAATAAATACAATAGAATCTAGCAGACCAACTTTATTCAATAACTACCTCCAATTTTATTGACATTTTAAATTATAAAGTGGAATTGCATGTGTAAACCATTTTGACTCTAATATTCCTAATATACCGAAGTTAATTGCAGGCTTATTTGCACGCTATACGACTTTGTAAAATTACAAAATCATATTAAAAAACATTCAACAAATTTTCAATTAATTTACAGAAATTACCTCAAAACATGTAAAATAGCCGTTTAAAATTAGCGTTGTGTCCGACGTACTTTTTAAATTTCCTAGCACGATAAATCCTGTAATCTAAGTTTACAAATTCACAGTGTTTATAATGGATTTAGCATAGAGTAAACAGATTAGCACTTCAGTAGATTACAAACTCTGATTGGTGATATGTGAAGTATCTACCAACAAATGGCATAAACATTAATGATGATGGCATAATATAGATCACAATGTATCGTTTTAGCTCGTTTAGTTTCATCAACGCTTAATTCCATAATGCCTTATTCCTTTGGAAAGATATTTGCCTACACCCTGTTTACATCAACTATGAAAAACAAATTGGAAACGGCTTAGATTTGCAGGAAATCATTTTAATGAATAAATTAGTTTGTGAAACAGTCATTCAGAATTTTAATGGACCAATTTCCTCGCTTGCAATTTCATAATTTGCTTACATGTCTTTCCCATGAAATATTTAATTCCACTCAACTTAAAACAGAAATATGCTAAACGTAATTTTCATTCAAATTAACCTTTTTCTGATACTTAACTTTAAAAGTACTGTTTTGAAATCTGCCGTTCTTACAATTATCGTTTTTTAATAAATATTCACTTTATCAAGATCTTTTAAAAAGCAATTAGTTCATTGGAAATTGAGTTGAAAAGCATGTTCAATATTAACAAGTCAAGCAAACACGATGATATCTCACTTTTACATTATTAAACTCATTTACGTGAAGCATGACGAAATGCAATCACACTCCTTAAAAATTCTAAATTGTTTAAACATCACTACATTAGCAATTCACAAACAATTTTAGCATATTGTTAAAAAATTAATTACCGAGGAAATGTGATGAGATTCTTGGCTCCTAACTTCTCTGGAACGCTAATGTATTTTTCTTCAAGGTGCCCAGAGTGGTCGATTACATCTTGCAAAAGAACTCTTTCTATATTATTCCCATACAAAGCTATTCTAAATTCCTTTGAACTTTCTTCGGATACTAAAACGAAAGTTTTTCTAAATACTTTCTTTTACATTCGTGTCGAATAGTTGACGATTTAAATCGTATTGAAAATTTTGCAAAATATGATTCAAAATCAATTTGTTGAAATTGTAGAGCTTCAGAGAACTATTGGACATTATTCTCAGAATCTTCGAACTAATATTTGAATGCTTTATTTTATCTTCTCATTGTTTCTTCTTTCAAACTGACATTCTGTGGCATAGTCTAATAAATGTTTCGTAGTTTTTTGTAGTTTTTCTTACATCATAAATTCTTTGTTTTCGATATAGTATAATCGAAACACTAACTTACTAAATTACCATCTTTTTCCAGAACAGGGTCTTCAAAGAGTTTTCATTAAAAATCGCGCTTATTAACACAGGTGCCTCTCCATGGCGACTTCGTAAATTAATGTTAAGAAACGTCGCCAAACCACGAAACTAAATACATCTTGGGTTTGAAACTTATTATTTTTAATTAATAAAAACCCGTATCCTTTATAATTTAGTTTCTCTATTTTAATTGCATGAAAAAATTATAATACGAATTAGATTATGTCTTAAAATCATCTTTTTTAAAAACAAGAATAAAGTAATTAGGATTGAAGACTATGTATTAAAATTTAGCAAACGACAATAAGCTATTAAAAAGTATAATAAATGCCCCCGGAAAATATGTCTGATAGGCAGGTATTAAAAAAAATATTTCATCTACAACATAAACATAAAAGATAAGTAATGAAATTGGGGTAGTGATTGTATTTTCAATTGTCAGGATTTCTTGCAAAAAAGTAATTTTACTTTATTTTGTATCATAATTCACTTAATCAGTATATTATAATTTTTCCTATGACAAAAACTGATATAAATTGTTCATAAGTGGATTCTCAGAAAAGTGTAATTTTCATCAAACTTTAATGTGAACTAGGAGTAGTAACAGACAAAAGGATGTATCCTAATTAAACTTGACTATGTGTTCATTTATCCGTGTGAATTGTCACACATTTATCCTTTATTTGTTTGTCATTAGAGATCGCCTGAAGCAAGATCAGTTTTAAAGTACTTCAGGCGATCTCTTTAATTTTGACTGTGACTGAAATTAATCAGCCCAGATAATGATTAAAAGGTTATAAGTAAGAATAATCATATTATGATATGATTAAATAAGAAACCGTTTATATTTATATTTCCTTGAAAATGTATACATTTTTTCCTTAATGTTTAATATGTATTACACCTTCTAAAATTGTATTAGAGCGTTTTCTAGCACTAAATAATCAGGACTTATCATTTGATAACATGATTCTATCTATTTAAAAAAGAAGAAGGAAAAAAAAGCCTTTTGCACTCGGGGCTAATTTCAAATTTTGTCCAGCTATTCAATCTGTTACAAGAGATATAAACGTAAAAGTAACTTTTTGTTGTTGAAGAGCTAATGACCTCCAACCATCTGCCTCACAGACATATCTCTTCTTTTTTTTTCTTTTTTTGAATAGTTTGCTTCTTTTCCCTCCACCTTTTCAGTGCTATAGGCAAAGATATACTTGGATTTTAACCTCTTCATTGGAATTGAGTATGAATGATTACTTCAAATAACTATTGAATAAAAAATATAAAAAGAAAATGATAATTTATTAATACCAACTTACTGTAAAATTTGTGTAAAATTTGACCTTATTAATTTATTTTCACAGTAACTTCCCCCTTATTGATCTGTCCCTGTTGCATCATCTTTTATTTTTGTTCTTTTTTCTGAAATTATAATAACTAAATTCTTCCTTTAAATAAGTTGGACTGTATGTATGATTCGAGCATAATCTGCATTAAACATCTGCGTTATTATACTGCTATATATTGACTATATATCTGCACTGTAATTTCCGAAGGCAATTTGAATAATTCTAATTAAATTTGCATTATGTTAGAAGTTTTGAGTTGTTCGTTAGTCCTAATTTAAGAATTAAATTATTAAACTATCTGAATATTTCAAAAGGGAAAAATCGTTACAGATTTAATTCCAACAAAGCAATTTTGAAACTTATCTAAATTTCCAGCTTTCAAGAAACTATGTTGCAGATTTCAATGAATAAGCGAACTGTGGAGGTCTGGAATTTCAATAACATCAAATTGCCTGCAATTAGTAAGTTGAGGAGAGAATGTTTAATAACAATATCGATCCGAATCCAATAAAATGCCGCTTGGGAGAGAAATCGAGCGAATGATTTTCAAAAACCATTTACCACAAAAGCAAAACGAACCCGAATTGTTGCGACAATTTTATTGCTTTAGTTAAAGATACGATTATAGCAGAACTAAAGAAATTAGTATAAAGCAGGAGTTTTGATTCATGCCGTAAAGGTATCTGCTTCATTGCAAAGACCAGAAACAAAACAAATTTTCAGATTGTGTAGACCTCACGGCAACTGAACTGCAGAAAGTGGAGAATATATCAACTTGATTCTTTTATTCTACATCAAATGCGATTCTTCAGTTTTTATCTATTTAATTCTTGCTCTAAGGAAAAAACAGATAATAATTGAAGACTGATACATATGTCATTATCAAAATAACGCATTTGAAAAAGAATAACTCATTTCGTCTTCGACAGTGAGAATTCTGGAGCTTATTAGGACTCATCAGTCAAGTTCATGCATTTCAATGCCTCAGTCCTTTACGACAGAATATACTAGAATAAAAATGGGTCTTCATAAACTAAAGAAAACACTTAAAAATACATAAAAATCCTAGATTTTCTTTACGGATGTGGCACGATTATTTTTTTATCATGGAAACTTTTCAAAAAGAAGATACGATGCTAAAGGGGGGAAACTGAAATGTTTAATTTCATTACTGCTTAAGTTTTATTGAAAGGAATACATTTTCTCTTGTGTTTAAAGAAAAGTCGAGAATTTTTAATGGATTTATTATGTTTTGTTTTTCTTTCTCTTAGTTAATGACGATTCCACTTTTCCTTTTATTAAAAAATACTGTTTTAGATTAAAACAATTCCTCTGATAAAAGATAAACACGATTAAAGAATGACATGTAGTATATATCTAATGCATATTCAATGTATGGGATATTAAAAATTTCCTTTAATAGTGTAAGATATTAGACGATATTTTTAGACATTTTATGAAGAAACCAATTTACAATTATAAGAACTATGTTTATTTTTACCTTTGAAAAACGTTTAGAAAGAGGATTTATTGTTTTTGCCTGAGTGTTATTATCTTTGGCAAAGGCTATGAAATGATTTATCATATGTATCTCTACAGTGTTAAAGCAGTTAAGTCAGCTGAGCAAATAAGTTCATCCATTCTTCATTCAATATGACTTCAATCAGCTATCATTCATTAAGAATCCTTCATCTGTTAAATCAGCATATGGAACAACTGAAGTTTCCAAGATTCTGGTGAACTATGTTAGGTACTGGGATGTTTCAAGTACCGTTCATGAATAACTTCTGAGTTGTCAAAGAAAGAGACTTTGTAGTTAAACATTCTGAATTGACAATGAATGTATCGTACTGGCTAGGAATGTGTATAGAGTTGTACCTCATCCAATTGTTATCATTGATAGTGACAGAAAGAGTATAGATAGAGGCAACTAAGAAGATAATTAGTTATTAATTTGTTGGATGTAGTCTCCATAAAGAAACTCAGATTCAGTTATAGCATCCAATCTTCTATTAACCCACCACTGATAGTCAAAGAACAATCCTTGCAAGATAATAAGTGACCAGTTTCGTCGCTTGGTCTTTGCATTTCGGTCTCTTCAAAGGGAATCTAAAGCCTACTGATTACACCGTCGGTTCCATAATTGAGGTACATCTACATTACATCTATCGAAAACACTATAAGCGGTAGAATTCAGGATTTCAACTGCAAAACAACGTACGAATATATAAGATTTTGAGTAAAAAAAGAGACAATATATAACGCACTGTAAGTGTAATGTAGAATATAATAACAGTCAGGAACCTTTCGAACGAAAAAGAGTTTACAGTTTCAATATTCTTCTTCATTTCTTCATAATATTTAATATAAAGTACATTAGACTTCATAAAATACTCCTTCATTTTATTTGGCAATATTTCGGAAAATTATAATCATTTTGCTTTCTCAACCCTTCTTTTTTTGAATTATATCAACAATAAGTCTGTCTACATTTAAGACAACAAATAAGCATCAGTAATGACACATTAAGTTCTTTTTTCATTATTACAGAATCAAGATAAACAATTTGCAAGAAACTTAATGTAAAAAAACACTTAATAGGTATATGTTTGCTTTTCAAATTAATCTTTCATAAGCTAAGCGTTCAGCTAACGAGGATAAATTTTATTCTTTATTTGTTTTTGATGTTTTTATAACTCAAAAGTCATTGTTTCGTTTATATTTTCCTTTGTTTATGTTTCTTTTGGTTCCACTGAGCTATGAGTACTGGGCGAATCCAACTGACGAGAGGTAACAACCTCGAAACAGTCTATCTTCGGTTCCCGGTAGGAAATTTTCAACATTAGCTCAGTGAATCTCTCAGTGTGCGTTTCTATGCTTATTGTTCTTGTTATTAATTACTTAAATACAAGATAAATGACTTTAGAAGTTATGTTATTAATATAAGTTTGATAAGTTCGCAAAGCCTTAAGTAAAAGCAAAATACAGGAGGGTCTAAATCATGTCAACATATATCTATAAGTTCAAAGTATTGAAAGCTCATGAGAATTATGAGAATATTATAGAATTAAGAATAAAGTTTCACAAAACATAACAGCCATCCAAGACATTTCATACTCCTGAAAATAACTAAATCACCAAAGATTATCTAAAAGATGAATGTATTTTTTCTTCAAAAGCATTTGACAAAAAACAAAAAAAGCATCTCAAAAATTGTGAGTCGCATTTATACTGATTAATTGGTAGTTTATTATCAAATTTAAAAAATGAAGTGTATTCTGAAACGGAAGTTTCTTCACCATAAAGTGTAGATAGGATTAAACCTCCTTTCACTCAAATTTATGAATGAAATTGAGGGAAAATTCAATTCTTAAATGACTCGACATATGTTTTCCTAAATCCTGGTAAATCTTCAAATGCTAATGAGGATCCAATTCACAACCTTCGTTTTTTGTTTGGAATATGGATCTTCTTTGTCCCTTGTGACATAGAGTAAAGCTCGATATGTATTTAATACATCTATGTATTCGACATTCTCCTGAAGTCCACACTGAATCTTAGTAAATTCTCAATTAAGCATAAATGTTTATAAGGATCAGTAGTTCTGTATAAAGAAATAAATGTTCTAATATACTGCATTTCAAATTCCCTACTTAACAGACATACCTTGAAATATAAACATAAGCTTTATGATTAAATATTCAAAAGATAAAGTGAATCTCAAATAATTATCTTACCTGTAACTGTAAGCGACGTTTCTACACGTTCTGATCCAACACTGTTGTTCACCACACAGACATAGGTGGCGCTGTCGGATGCATGAATATTAGAGATAAATAAGCTGCCGCTCACTTGCCGCAGGCGCTCATTGGTTGTAATTGGTGCTAACTGTCCTTTCGTTGATTTCTTGTGCCAACTAAGAAAAAAAGAAAATAAACAATATTACAGCTTACTTTTCTGCTTTACTCAATTCCCTTTATTTTTAACATATACAGTGAAACATGAGAGCTCACACAAAAAACAGAGAAACCACTAAAAACGACCATAAAATATTTTTCGTATAGTTATTTAAAGAATTTAATGAAATATCAACAAAAGGTACTCAACACAAGCCCTTAATAATATCCCACAGATCAATAGAATGATTTGGAATCAGTTAATACTATGTCAGGATTGTTCACTTGGATGACGGGCTTCAAGAATTCTTGTTTCAATTCCTGTCAGGCAGTGAATTCCCTGATACACGAATGCTTTCAAAAACCATAAATTGACAATTCTTGGTTTCTTCTATATTTTCTCATCATTCAATACGTTTGCTTCTTTAAGCTCTATTTCTTTATTGAGCATTTTTATGTTGAAGTTACTTTTCTAACTTGTAATTAGCTCCAAATTATAAAATTAAGTAATATATGTATTACTAGTAACTAATTCCGCTGTTTCTTTATTTTAGAATTGTCATAAATCTTCGTTCGTCATTGAAAGTGAGAAGACTAACGGATAATTCAATGGATTCATCCAATTCTTAGCAAAGACTTGTGAGTTTACTGTTTTAAAATTTATATAAAAATAAGATATTTTGGAGAATTCACTGAATTTCAATTATTTATAGTTTAAAGTTTATAAACAAAATCTCAGCTTTAGAAAACATTAAGAAAACATTATTATTATTATAGTCGGTTCATTATAAATCTGAAGATATGTGAGAACTCCATATATGGTAAACGATTGAGCATTAGTTACTCCGCATACTTCCGTTTCGACCGTGGTTCGGAACATGGCGGCTGCTGAAAGCACACCGTTGTCAATCGAGGGGAATGATTTGGAATGTTTTTTGTTATTTCAAGTCGTCTGACCAAAAAAGAACTCAATTGTAAAATGGCTGAAGCAACAGGTGTATCATCTCATTTAGTATTCAATATTGTTAAGGAAGCCGAAGCCTCGCTTACCATTAGCCTAACCCATTGTTTGAAAAGCCGCGCAAGAAAGACATCGACCGGCATCGATAACAGAACTGGACGACTTCGATCTGTCGACTGTCTGTGCCACTGTTGGTGAAATTTATTTTATTACTTTTTTAAAAAAAAGGCCCTTTCAGGGCCATCAAATGATGCCGCAAGGACTGCCACATTTGCTGATCTATTGATAAATACAAACAAAAATATAAAATAAAACAATATAAAACTTTGAAAAAAAAAACGTAGACATACAAAAACCTAAAACTAACATGAATTAAAAATACAATTGCACATACCTAAAAACAAACTTTTTCTGAAATCGAAAATAAATAAATAAAAAAAAAAATAATAATATTGAAAAACCAACAAAACTAATAAAAATTAAACATTTGTAGCGCGATGACGAATTTGATGTAAACACAGGAAGTAACTTAGAACGACATTCCAGACGCGACCAAGGAATAACTCTAGGGTAAAAAGAAAATGGTAATGATTGGTTAACTGAGATCACGTGTCTTCAGCAATATCATGAACCGACTTTAGTAGTAGTTATTTTTATTTCCTGCTATCGAAAACTAATAAAAACTATCTCGAGGACTATGTTACGCTACCACATACCAAAAGGTTTATTTTATACTTGTATCCGAATTGTCATGATAAATATTCTGTCATAGCATGTCTGAAACTGGTTTCGAAAGGCAGTTGTTGTCTTTCTCTGTTCTCGACTTATTTTTTTTCCAAAAGTATACTTTCGATTGCTTTTTGGGTGACTATTTTTTATGCAAAACATCTACAACTTTTTATGTTTTTAGTATGAATGAATTATGGGAAGCAAAACATCTTTCTATGTTTCGTAGTAAAGCCTTCTTTAAAACGAGAAACAATTTTTTTTATTATTAAAAAGAGCAACAATATTTTTTGAAAAACCCATTAGAAGAAGCATTACCAAAATAATAAAAAAAAGATGTCAACAGTAGATTATCAGGAAGAAAATCCTTACTAAGGAGCGGGGAGAGGGGACCGGGTTTTCACCTATAATTCGAATGATATGAAAATCGATAGGTTGAAAAATAAATAAAGACCCTAAACTTATTTAAATACGAACTTCTTCGCTGAAAGATTAACAAATGGACAACTGGATGAAAGAGAGTGCTTGAGTGCACTAACAAAATACTAACATCAATAATTAAGATTCATTTAAAAGGATTTAGATGTAAAATAGAAAAAAAAACCACTATAATACTTTTTGAGAATTTCAACTTCATCAGACAGTCTTTACTTCCAGTCCTTATATTTGCTGACAGTAGTTTCAGAAAAACCCAAAGCATAAACAAAAACAGATCGATAATAACTGTTGTAATGTATTCAGATTTAGATTTATAGAATTTTGCGAAACTTCTGTCTATATCTCAAGATTTCTCTTGCTTGCTGCATGAAATCTGAAAAATTGTTACAAACACTTCTGTTACCAAACGCGACGTATTTAATTAAAACTCGATATTTCAATTATTCAAGTTAGCTGAAGTTAGACAACAATCGTGTGTTGAGACAACTTCCCTGTTCTGCTTTAACAGACAATTTTGGATGGTGGTGTTGATTCACTTCTTCTCGGTCTGATTCGGACAATATGATTAATCGGTTAATTTTCTACTTGATACCAACTGTAAGAATTGGTGGCAAATCATCCAAGAGCACAAGAGCAAAGCGTCGATTCAATTTGATTAAAAGATTTAGCACTTAGCAGTACTGTTAAATGTCTTCAAGTCATCGGCGAACTATTTCACTCATGAAGAGCAAGAAGGAAATCAAATCAAAGGAAACCAATTTGAGAAATTGGATCTGAAGAAAATAAACTACTATTTCGCAATTCTGTTAAATTCTAGAATATTTTTGAATTGCAAGAATCCCATTAACTAATAAAGTGTGTTAAAACTCTCTTGACCAAGAAATTTAGAAATGAAAGCAATTTTAATTATATTCTGTTATTTGAAATCTATTCGGGAAAATCTTGTTAACCGCGAGAAGATTTACTAAATCAATATGATTAAATCAATCACACACTAACAAAATAACAATTCCTTTAAGATGCTAACTCTCAGTAATAGAAAAGAAGGCACCTTTTATACTTTATTTTTCGTAGAACTGATTACCCTTATTTTCGTAGAAAAAATGAGGGTAATCAGTTAATGTGTTTATATTTTTGAACCGCTGGAAGAGTCTTCTTGAAGCTTGGCATGACTATTTAAAAACAAGAGATGATCTACCTTTTGGAAAACAGTCTTTGAAGTCCATTAAGAAATTTAGTATTTATATTAGTTTAACGAAGCGGAAAAAGTCATGTTTTACATTAATATCCAATTTCAATGAACTTTGAGTGTTATTATATATTACACTGTATTTAATAATAATGACCGCACTTTACAATTTCTTTGGAATTTGATTACTAAGATTAATTTGGAACAACTTTTTATCCTTCTTATAATTTTTTCGCAACTTAGATAAATGGATAACAGATAATAACATTATCTAAACAAGTCTCTTTATTATTTAGGAGTTAAAGTACATTACTTTTACTAATCTTTAGTCCTTTCCTTAAGTGATTAGACTGAATCACTTTGCGATCAATAAATAGCTTTCTAAATAAAAAAAAATTATATCAGCTGTTTTATGAAGAAGATTCACTTCTCTTCAAGCGTAAGAAAGGATATTTATTCTTAGACATATCTATTAAAATGATTTTAATATTGTTTATTTCATTATTTAACAATTGCTTTTATAAACAAACTTACCTAATGCTAAATGTTTTCTTGTCTATCAAATCTTTTGTTTTCTTTCTTTCTGTGGTTGCCAACTGCCGAGGTATCTTTTCCACATTTCTTACGTGATTCTTAAGATCAGAAAATTACATATCTCCGTTTGAATTTCGTTCCGTGTATCAAACAAATTTTACATTTTCATCTAAACATTGTTGATTGTATAAAATTGTTTGGAAATAGGAGTTACAATTTATAAAAGAAGAATTTGTTCCACATTTAGCTAATTCTTTTGCGAATCAAGGAATAATAACTTATTCAGGTAATAATCAAAAAGAAATGAAGAACGATTCTCTATAAAGATTCTTGTTTAGTCATCGATTTCATTAATAGATCTAAAAGAGTCGTATATTATTAACAATAACTTCAAAATCTATAGATTTTAATTAAAATCAAATTTTAGTTTGTTCTTTAGAAATCTAGGAAAAGTTGCTGGTAATTAACTTTATCAGCAAATTACGTAAATAGATAGGAGTTAAAAAGAATAATCTTTATTTTTATTTTGAAGATCTCTTCGATGAAGTAACATACGTATCATTTTATGCTAATATACCACTTTATATACTAAGTACTTGTTCTACTTATATTTCAATAAGTTATGACTTAAATAACAACTCCAGATTACATGAATAGAATTTTATCCGTTGATTATGAATAAGACATTTTTGAAAAATATTTTTTGTGAGTCTTAAACGGTAGAGCCAATGGAGATTCCTAGTTCGATTATGGATTTTTTTCTCAGTTCACTCTGCTCCTGCTTTCGTAAAACCAAATTTACGCGAAAGTAACTTCGGACTAGCCTTCCAACGTCTGATCTGCTTCCTCTTCATCATTATTATTCATTATCTAGCCTCTGTCTTCTAAGTTCCATGTAGGAGGAGTTGGAACTGTTTAAAATTTATTTAAAGTGATCATTTCTTATTTGTTTATTGAGAAATAAAACTATAAAATCAAATCAACAAGTTTTTAGCTACTTTGCTAGGAGTGTGAGGCTCCTCAGATTATTCGGTTTGTGTTCGGTTTATGATTATTCGGTTTGTGTGTTAATCCTCAGATTATTTCGGTTTGTATAATCTTTCTAATACGGTGTACTCTCTATATCTCGAACTTCGATATCTCGAAAACCTTGATATGTCGAAAAGTTATTTTCCCCTTTGTACTACATATTCATGTAATCTCGACCTTGTTATCTCGAAACTCGGTATCTCGAATTTTTTTTAGCTTCCCTTCGACTTCGAGATATCGAGATAACGAGATATCCAGAATATTGCTATGCATATTTGGGGACTAAGGACTTTCTAAACTTCTATTTTGATATCTCCTCTGAGTGGGTCTTGTTGAGAAATTAGCAACAAACATTCCCATAGCATTGGAATCTAAAGATTGGATTTCTATTAGAATTCTAATAAAATTTCATTTTTATTATTCAGCAAATATTATTAAATATTAAAAATAAATGTAGGTTATTCCTTTTAGTCATTTTCATAACTTTTGACATATTGACAGACCTTGTTATTGGTGTTTGAATGAAAAAAAGAGATACGTCATTCGTGTCACAAGTCTCCTTTTAATCTCCCTGATCATCTTCTTTAGTTTGTTATACTATATTCTTAGTTTTTCATTCACATCCTGAAAATCTTGAGCGAGTTACACTAACTTTCTACAAACATATTAAGACAATTTTGCTTTTGAAAGAGAAAACATACCACTCTCAATAACAGAAGAAAAAATAATAGCTCATTATATAAGAAAGTCTATGTATGTCGCTAGTGTTTTAACAATCTACTTCGTAATCCTTCTTCCACAAGTAATGTCAACTGTTGGCATTAATTAAGATTCCTTACAAAAGAAAAAGGAAGCAAATCCCATAAATAAGTATTTTTCTTCCAGATAAGCAGGGTAATGATCGTTAAGCTCGTGATGCCCTACAGGCAAAATGTCAGAAGCCATTTTCATCGTTTGGAATCCCGAATTTAATCTGGTGAATCCGAATTATTTGTACTTATCCGTCTTTTGTATTTCCGTCGAGTTATTTCCGTGAAATGTCAGGCGACTGTGCTAATGTAATACTGCTCCCAGTGCTTAGATGTGTCAGCTCTCGAAATGAGTTTCTTTCGAGGAATAAAGAGAGTTTTACCATCCCCATTCCAATGCGGATAAAACGGTCGCCACTAGCCTCCAACTAAACAATTGAGGAAATCAATAATTAATTAGAAAACATAGAAAAAGAAAGCGATGGAGCAGCAGTATTTTTTTTCCTTAGCATTTTTCGGAGCAGGCCTGTCTGTCTAATTAAGACTTGTTACTTTCCGGGGGATTTACAATACACATTCGGGTTATTAAATTTTAATTGCAAGGGATCAAAGAGGTTCGGGATAGCAGACCCAGGGGTTAACGCTAGCCGAAGTCATGTTGGTAGCCAGGGAGGAGGGACCTTTTTCATTCCACCTTCCTATCTCTCGGAATCTCATTAAATGGAGCAACGCTCCCGATGCGTAATGAAATGGAAAATGAGTTGGCGCTTGTGGCGGTCACCGATAGGGGCATTCGCTTGCACGTCACTGGAGACGCGACGTGACAGCCAGACACTGGTCCTTGTGTAGAGTTGCTGGCGACAGTGACGGTCAAATGACAGATAACCACGGCTATTAATGAAGTGTCACTACGTCCGCTAAGGAACCTCCTCCGGGAATGCCAAGGCCTCCAAGTCTATTATCTATATAAGAAACATGGAATTCGATTTTGGAACAGATTCAAATTTCAACAATAAGTTATAATTAGATTGAAGAAGATCCCAGCATTCTTAGAACTTTGTTATTTTTAAATTAAAAAAAAATAATAGCAGTCAACATTTAGAAATCAATAAAAAGGTTCTCATGGTTTATAGTTAATACTACAGGGAATTGAGATCAATCATATTCGTAAATTTTCTCAAAGGAAATCACAAGAATTAATAAAAAGTACTTATTTTGTCATAAATAAAATTTATAGTTCATCCAGAATGTAATACTCTCCGCGATTCAATAACCACATCATTTCCATTTTTAAGCTCAAGACTGTAAAGCTTAGTTCTGCATAAAAACTATTCTCTAGACAAAATATGTACATGACCCTAAGTTATACTGTATATTGTAAAAAGTTTATAGTCTATAGTCGTACCCAGACATTTCGACAGCTTGGTTTATGACGCTACGCTCTTACGCAGCTGATTCACCGTTTCAAATACTTGCTTTGCGATTCGACGCTATTTCTGTGATATCGAAATGGCATCAGTATGTTTACAAATACAGGAGGCGCTGCATCTCTTTGTGTTGCGCTCGGTAATTCATTTAATAATTTTCATTTTCATTTTCTGTGATTCAATTATAAAATATCTTATTAATGGCAGATAAAAGTCAAAAGAGAAGTCAGTTGAAAACAGTCCAATATGGTGAATGCAGTGCAAGATTGAAAAGTGAAAAGAAGGCAGTGCTTTGGAATCCGAAGATTTACGCATTAAAACAACGGTCTAGATCGTAATATGTTGTAATACCATTTGCATATGCTTGCATATGTTTTAAGTGATTAATTAAATTATGGTGCAGTTTGAAGGAAATGGAAAAAAAGTTTACTGATATATTTAATATTCTGTTAATTTAATCTGGTAACTCAATCATGTGCAGAAAATTATCCCAGAAACTTAAACTTACAACATTGACTAAAATAATGTTTCAAATTGTTGCTAGACTATTTGTAACTCACTGAGTTTAGATCTGAAGATTGCAAAGAGAACCATTCATTTAAGTTCATTTTACTTCCGCTATAAAAAAAAGCTTTAATCATTTTATTTTCTAGTACGAAAAAAATAAAAGATATTATAAAAATACAACTTGATTATGTAAACCTTTCTTTGGGCCCACAAAACAGCCTGAATAGTGAATAATGCAAAATGCTATGCAGGAATATTGAAATGATTGGATAGCAGAGTTGCTACAAATTCGATGGAGGCATGACAAAAGATATTCAAAAGTTTTGAGATTCATGGACTGATACAGAGCAATGAAATCACAAAAAAGTCGCTGTCATGTTTGTGGAGCCATGCCATGGTATTCTGAGAAGATGCATGCATCCAGTGTCCATCCTAGTGCAGATAAATTGCAGCCATGAAGGAATGAAGTTTATTAGGGACGATGTTCAGATACGTCGTAACGTTCAGACTTTATTCTAGGATATTTATGCGACAGTTATGTTACATTTCTAAACACCATTAGATTCCTCTCAACAGTTTATACTTGATACCAGTCACAGTAGATCCATAGACTTACGCTATTAAAACTTTTCAAATTGTGGTGTCCAGGAAGACACCAAGGAAGTTTCCGAGATACTCAACCAGCATGCTTTGCAGCAACTGTAAAGACACGTTCAAAGTCGGTCAGGTCGCATTCCCAATTATGGCGATTTTTCTATGTTAAACTGAGGATAGAAGGGCTGTTGTGTTTTATTTACATTGAAAACCGGGTCATTTGACATATTACGTGAACGAACCATTTTTATGAGTTATGGTGTACCTAATATGTCAGTGTATATTAAAAGGAAAAGTGATTTCCTTTACTTGCAAAAGTGTTCAAAATGTCTGCATTAATTAATATAAAATGAAGTATTATAATCACATGTTCAAAGCTCCTGAATAATATATTATCTACAGTCAGACCTCGATATAAGGTCACCC
>JAFIDM010005346.1:20358714-20378152 GCA_023159025.1 Thereuonema tuberculata
TGAGACATCGATGTGAGGTCTGTATTCAAGCAGGAGGTGGTCATTTTGAACATCTTCTGTAATGGCAACGACCGGCGGAACGAAAAACGTTCCGGTGATTTTCAATGTTGTGAAGGCCATAACTCGGAAATGAAGCATTTCCGGACATATGTTGTAATGAACTATTTTGATTGTCTACATGTGGGAAATACATACCTGAAATTATGCCGTGTATTTTTGAAACACCCTGTATAAAATAACGAAACAAACATAATGTTTTATTGTAATCTCATGGAAACAAGTGATCTTTCATGTACAGATATTTTCATTGTGGTAAAAGAAACATAGTAATACATAAATACAGATGGTATTAATCAATTTCACATTGGAAACAGCTATTGAATATTATGATTTATATTTATATTTACATTTACACAAGAAAATCCGAATCGGAATTTAGCTATTGAAATTCGGTACTCCAGCTTTTTTAATAAATATTTTTGTTTTTATATTCACAAATTTACTTCTTCTGAAGATAGAATAAAAGTAGTGACAAGACACAGAAATAAAAACATTAACTTATGAGTGTCGTGTGGTGGAATCGCTTTTTCAAATTTGGTAAGTTAATGGGAATCAGCGTGGCTTAGCTGATGTCTATTAAAAGGTTTTGTTTATCTTATTTATTTATTCACGTTAATGTTGGCTAGTTTTTAAAGTTTCGTAAGCAAATTTTTAATCAGAACTGCTATTGTATGTTTGTAACTTTAAGAGAACGCTATTTTGAAAGAAGAATGGTGTGGGTTGAATCTTTTAAAATTACTATTTGTAGACAAACATTGTGAGATTTGATATTAAATATAAGATAAAAGCGAATGATTTTGTCCAACAACTCTAAAAGTATCTTTTTAAGTTTTATTCTTCGAAATATCACAAGAATTCTAGGAAAACGACAAACACCTCTGAGTTTTCAGAATGGTAAACAGCATCGTGCACCTTTGGAGAATTGCTTTCTTTGCAACAGTTTAAGAATGGTACAAAACAAAACAAACATAAAAATAAATTAATAAATAAATCTAAATAATAAGCTCGAATGTTTTTTGTGTGTTTGTTATGAAACAATTTCGCCATTTCTCAACGGATCTTTATCAAATTTGGCACGGAGGTTCACGTGTATCCCAGAATAATGCATGAACAATGAAAACCCGGATCCCGGACTAAGGAGTGTAAACGGCGGGGAGGGGAAACATTATTGAAGGGTAAGCATATCTCTGAAACCTCTTTAATTGGAAACACGAAATTTGATATGAGTGTTCTTTGCTCATAATCTAAAACATACGTATTCGAAGAATTTTCGATATTCGGATCGAAAGGGATGTAAACGGGGGGGGGGGGGGGAACTTTTCTGCAGGGCATGCATATCTCGGAAACCGCTTGAGTTGCAAACATGAAATTTGACATGAGTGTTTTTAATTCTAAGTTTCAGTTTTTAGTTTACTTGATGTAATTTGCTTTTTTGAAGAAATAAATCGTTATTTTATGTTACGTACGCAAGTCTCCCGGAGCGAAGCGACGGTAGCAGGCGATTAACATAATTTATAACTATCATGTGCCTTTTGTACCAAATGGAAAAGTTTCAAAGTGATCATCCAATTCCAATTCTTCGTTATCCACATCAGGACAACTCTTTTTTGTAAACCGCACGAAGCACGGGTATTTTTGCTAGTATACAAAAAAAAAAAAGTTTTATAAAGTTGTGTGAACCGATCATAAAGATCATCATAAATTTATACCATGTTTCAGTTACTTATCAATTGCATTTCTTATTATGAATATATTATATTTTCGTTAAAACTTAATTTGGAAATGAAAAATATACATTTTTTTTATTTTGCGAAACAAAGTTAATTATAATGGTCTTTTAAATGTAGGATTTTTTTCAATGTAATTTATTACTGTAAATTAATAATGGCTATAAATACAGCTACAGTGGCACTAGACATTTTATCGATGGAAAAAGAAGATATCTCCTAAATAAATTACGAAAATTAAATAATCAAGTAAAGGTAATGTATTTACAAAATAAATGTATGGTAATAGTATTGACTGCTTATCAATTAGTCCCTCATTCTATCAATACTTCAATGAAGCCAGTATTTCTTAACGAAACAGAAAAACTTCTCCTTTAGGGGAGGTTCCCTCGAAGCTCATCTTGAATGTAATTAAGAGCAAATCAATTAGGATTAATTAATGTTAATTAAGAGTGCTTTGTATTGTAATGAGAACGCGACAAAATACGTAGTAAAGATCATATTTAAATCACAATTTACTTTACATAAACCGATAAATTAACCAAGCAGTTAAGATTATCATTAGCGCTCATTAAATCTTGAAATTTTCTTTGTTGTCTAAAATTATCGAGTTTTCAACATTATATTGGGTTAGTCTCATTATACGTACATTGTTTAAAGTTACTTTTGAAAATACCAATAATTCAGGCATTTTTAATTCAATTAAGTAATTAGTGAAAATATTTAGGACTAATTTGCGTAGTAATTAGTTAAAGCAGAAAAGAATAACAATAGGTTAAGGGAATCTCAAATCAAAGTTACTAAAACAACTTTAAAGAACGTTATGGAAATGAAGGGATCGTAAAAAAGTAATTTGTTCTTTTTTTTTTTGTAATTTCCTTTTCTCCCAACTTCACTGATGGCAGGGAAAGTTGAACAGCAAATTTTTTTCAAGAAGTTTCGAAAACTATAAAACCGTCTGCAAAGCCCCACAAGTTATCAGATGCTACATTAGGTTTTAAATAGATAGTTGTGAAATTATTTAAGGTACTGTATGCTTAAAAGATAGTATTAGAGAACAGAGAACAGATTGAACTGCTAAACTAATAACACTTCAAAAATAATACGCAAGGGAAAAACAAGATTAAAAGCAAAAAACAAACCAGAACTCCATTTTCCTTGCCTGCTTTTACGCAAATCAAAAAGAAATTAATTTTAAAATAACAATAAAATAGCAACAATCGCTTGTAACTTAGATGTGGTACACTGCTTCCACTTAATAATGTCATCAATTTCATCTACTCTTTTCTGTCGGTTCTAATTTTTACAATCGCCTCTTCGTTTGTGGACCATAGCATTCCAGTACTTCTGTTGCAAGCAAATACCACTGACTGTAACTCTTGAATGGACCATTCCATTATAGGATATGGTTCATCTCCTCGATAGGCAAGTTATTGAGCAAACGAATTATCCACAAGAACAATGGTTCAAGGGCGTCTCTTTTATTCTTGCTGCGAGAACGATTTCCAACTGAACTTCAGTTTTGTAAGAGCTAAATTTTTTTGTTCTTTTTATTGTTTTTTATTTACTTAAAAATTCCGAGAACAACGCTATCTTCGATAGCTTCCAGAAATTCTATATTTCCTGATTTGTCTATACTGGAAATTGATTTTTCACTTTTTTATGTATATTTCTTAAAACGTACATCGCATTTACAATTAAAAAAAATCCTAGGATGGAGAGAGAATAAGACATGTGTCCTAAAGTTCCTATTGAATTACGGAAACGCAACCTCTTTATTCTTACTTCATTGCCCTTATGTGAATCTTCATCGAGAGTAGGTATAGAAAGTATGGAAGAAAATGAGAAAACTATGGTGTACTTTCTGAATTTGAAACTATGTCCTCACTTAAAAAAAAAATCTCTAACTATATTAAAACTGTTGGTTTAATGTTACTTTTATTTGAAACAATTCGGTAATTTGTTCAGTGGCTAATTTTGTCAGGATTTTCAAAATAAAAAGATAGAATGATATGTTTAAACAAAAAATCACAATCAAACTATATCACCAAGTTAGGTGTCAAACCACGGCACTTAGCTAAAGTTAGGATTCGCACCTTGAGTTGTCATCGGGATAAATAAACTTCTTTTTTTTATAAGCTTTTGGCTTTTTTAGTAGATTTATGCAGCCATTAAATTCCTTTTGTGCTTGCCGGAAGGCAGGTCAGGGAAATTTTGTATTTTTTATCTTGATTAATTTTTGGTTAGGATTTCTTCGGTGGGAGGTCCCATTCTCGGGTGCGAGAAGCGGGATACTAACACCTTGCGCGCCTTCTGAGTTGTCATCAGGGGAGTTTGGCTGGCTGAGGAGTCCTAATGAGGACGAAACGGTCCGTCCCAGTCTCTTCCCGATGACAACTCAAGGTGCGAATCCTAACTTTAGCTAAGTGCCGTGGTTTGAAACCTAACTTATAATTATTCCGGCACGTTAAACTTCTTTTTTTATATCACCAAGTATTAAAAGGTTTAATGAACTAGCTGATTTTATAAAATAGTATGAGTGATATCATGAATTAATAATTTCAATTGTTTTGTAATTGAAATTCATGAGTTTTCAATGAAGAACATTTAGGATTTGAAGCATTTTTTTTTTTAAATTAAAGAATTTCAATTAAAAACTATTGAATTTATGATAATGCCACATGTTACATTTCGAATTGATTTGAATTACTAGATATTATTTTTTAAGTTTTATTTTCTTCGATACCGGATAAATTCGGTAGATTATTTAAATCTTATAATATAAATATAAATGGCTAATCTAATTTAACAATGACAAACAAATTTTGAAGTTTGTATACTTAAATCTGAATTTGGAATAACAAGGAATTAAGAAATAAGAAAAGATTACCAGCAAACTAAAAACTATTAGCAAACTTTAAACTATAAAAAATTAAAATAATTGTCCAATCCAAATGACATTCGAGTAAATAATAGTGAAAAAATATATAGCAACATCTGATAGAAAGAAAGAAAAGAAATATCTTGGGTGAATGTTTTAAATATAATTTTTTTTATATTATAGCATAAAAGTTTTTTATATTAAAGTTTAGTTTTTTACAATTTTGGTTTAAAATAGTTTCTTTTAGTAGGCAATTACTAAAGCTCTTGAATATTTGTATTTTATTACGTTTACCACTTAATCAGGGAAAAAAACAAAACAAGGTCAACGTCATTATCCGCGGTGTATTTCATAATGTATACATTAATGTTTTCTCGTAAAAACCATTTACAGACAATCTTGGCAGTTAATACTGGCTACATTATCTTCTTGGCACAAGCAGGTATGTTGCTAAAGCCTCTAGTATCGCAAGAAAGCGTTTCTGTCTTTATAACGTTACGTTGCAAGATAACATTTTACTGTCATTGTTCTTTGGTGCTGATAAGTTGGCCTAAGTGTTCCAGGCAAAATACGCCCACGCCATTTTCAGTCTAGTTGCTCCTTTAGCACTTAGTCCCACGCAGTGCTTCAAGTGGCAGAAAAAAATGCGACACTTTCTCTTTAGCTAGAGAATGCTTCCACGATATACACTGCAAATTTATTCTCGCATCAGAAGCATTTTTTACGGAATTCTTTTTCTTCTTCACGCTGTATAACAACTGCTTTCAATTACTATTCCAAGAAAATAAACGTATTTTTCTTCTTTTGCTTTTTTCCCTCCTTTAATCTTATCTTTTAAATTTCACTGTAATTTTTGTGAGTGAAGTTACGGCATCCTATTCATTTAAAACTAAATGAAACAAAATAAATGAATATTGAAAAATCTCATTCAAGAATGTTCTTTTGAAAAATGCTTTGAAAATTGTTAATGCAGTTTAACTGCATAGATAAATACTTACAATTGTTGATAAAACTAACATTTTTTTTTTAAATTTTCTCTATCTCCATGGTAACCATCTGCGTATTGTAGAATTGAATAATAACCTTTACTATGCAAGGAAGAGATAAAAGAATTCGATTGAAAAAGTATTAAAATCAATTTTAAGTCGAAAGCAGCATGTTCGTCCGTCCGTCTATGATTACAGTAACTCAAAAATTACATATCTTAGAAAGCTAAAATTTTAGATTTAGATATAAGTTACACCAAATAAAATTCTTGATTGATTTTGGTACAGAGCTCATGAATAAATGAAAAGTTACGGATCGTTCAGTTGCTCAACTGTTTGTGATGAAAATAACTTCAAACCTATAGTCTTATAAGCAAGACTGTAATCGTAAAAACTGGCTAGTAGTTAAGGAGCTACGTGTTTGCCAAAAATAACTGAAACTTTAGTTTGGGGAATACCAGTAGTTAGTACTCTTTAAAATAATAATACTCTTGAAAATAATTTGTTATCTATGATAAAAACTGCGTTGAAAACCTGAAACTTACTGATTTTCTTTTTTTTTTTCCTCCCCAGCTCACAATCTATTCAAGCAATCATCTAATAGAAATCTGATAGATTTGCCATCTAGATCCTATGGACAATTTTTGTAAAAACTTTCATAGAAAACATACTAATTGCTGTTATTTAATGACTTTTATATGCCTCAATTGTTGAAAATACAGATCCCAAATCTTGATTATGAAAACGATGGTATTCAAATTTGAAAGAATGGAACAGCTGCACCAAAGAATTTCAAGAGTGAATGGATTGAAAAAGTATGGCTGAAGATATATACTTCATAGGCCCAAAATCTGGTTAGTCAATAGTGAGATTCTAAACACTAAAGTAGCAGCTACTTGGAAACATGAAAACTAAATTAACAATACAATGAAAAGCATACTCGCACATGAATAAAATTTTCATTGTATTGTCAATATTATTTTCCGCACATTGTTATTATATGAAAACTATATCTTTTTAAGAGAAGAAATTGTTGAAACTACTGTAAATTCTTATATTTAATCTATATTCGTATAGACCGAGGTATTATAAAAGGAATTTCGTATTTTGCATTTGCAAAAGAGTAATATTTAACTTATAATTTCAGAAATATGAAGAATTCATCTTTAACAAACAATATACTACTTAGTTATTTAGTTTATCATAATAAAATTAATAAAAAAGTTCTACATAAACCAATCTTCGGAACCACATAAAATGTGCATAGGAAGATAAGTTTTCTATCTTGGGTGTTTAGGGTTTTGTAACTGATCTTTTAGAAAGACATTTAATTTAATCATAGTGATAAAGCTAACTTCAATTTAGGAACTAAAATTTGAAAACCAAATAATGTTGTTTTTTTTCTGTTAATAGTGTTAATACCATACTTCTTTATGTTTATTTTTTAATATATAAGCCTCCGTGAACATTATCATACAGTACATAGCAATAATTCACGTAATGTCTTAAGAATTATTTTAAGTAAATTAAGAAGCTTTATAAATAAAGATCTTAAATCTCTGGTCAACCAATTACTATCTTTTAGATCGATATAGTTACCATACTACCCTTAGAGTAGTCTACACTCGAACATCTGTACAGCTTTTGCAAAATACCTATCGGATTATCTAGACATGTATTAGGATCTTCACGCTATCAATAAAATCAGTGATACGTACATTCATTATACCAGCTCTAATCTATGCATCATTATATTTTCCAGGAAGTGGGAACTCAACTGTTTTAGGATGTGCTACAAGAGATCTAAATACTTTAAAAAGTGATAAGAAAATCAAAGCAAATTATTACAAAACAAATTTTAAAACACAAGAATTTCTTTTGGCGATTATGTAAGTGCTTAAGTTAATGTAATAGAACCTATAGAAATCATTCATAAATTCATTTAAAATATATTAATACACACCGGAAATACTCCTGTGATAACTGTTTATTCATTATATTTCGTTATCTCTTAGCGAGATAACTTCATCAGATGATAAAGATAGGGATAATATAGCCCTCTTACAAAATATAATGAATAAACAGTTATCACAGGAGTATTTACGGTGTTTATTGATTATAATAGAACCTAATTTTGTTTTTTATTCAAAATAGAAACCAAGGTTTTATTTTTTGTAATTTAGCGTTTAATCATTTATGAAAATTTTACTGTTAGTAAAAGGAAAAGATGAATAAATTTGCATAACCAAAAATTAAAATAAGCATCACTTATTAAAAGGAATTGTATAAAGCAACTTTTTTTTTTAATATTATTTAAATTGCGTATTAAAATTGCGAGATGTTTTTAATACAACTTGCATAGAATGTATCTCTGCCTGTGTCTTTAAGCCAGAGATGTGGCTCATGCATGCAGCTTGGTTCACATTCATCTCATTCACATTTGAAAACTAACTAAATCAGAAATCAAGTTTTTGGAAATGCATTGTAGCTCTATTTACTAAAGATAGCTAGACAGATAACGTCACGATGTGCGAGTGCGTTTGTATACATGTATCGATCTGTAAGAGGCCTTTAATATAACTTTTGAACCAATAAATAAATCTCTTGACAATTGACATATTGCAGACACGAGACGTTCTACCTTTCATGCATGAAAATTAACGTTGATCATATGAAGAAATTTGTGAATGCAAAACTTTAAAGGTAGATATTATCATTTGGCAGACATGGTACTTTAAAATTACGGAGACTGAAGAGTTAACGGTAGAAGATCTATATCGAAAGTCAGAAATCATCAGGATTTTTTGTCTAAAATAAAAGTTTAGTGAACTCTCCCATCCAATTTGCCGCCTCAACGGCATTGGGACCTCATAATTCACACTGATTCATTCTTAGGAAGTTTTATTATTTTTGTTAGTTGCGGGGCTGCATGTAACACTTTAGAATTCATGACAAAACAACAATCCACGCATTCCATACACACACAATCTAGGAGAAGCAATCGACTACTGGTCGCACTGATCACACTAGAGCACACTGACAATATACTTTCAAATCAATCACAGACGATGGCAGTACTAGCTTGCAATCATTCGAGTATGGACTTGATCTAGCCTTCTGATTCAACATAATTCTACCTTTGTTAAATTTCAGAATTTTGTTAGCCGTATACGGACGACAATTATTGTACGATCTTCTATCTTTGACATTTGCTTTCCAATTTTCAGCAGATGTTTTGTTTTTCTTTTTTTCATTTTAGATTATCCGTCGAAAAACCTTTTGTTAAAGCAACTACAGTTTTCAAACTAAGAGGATATATAATGAATTCAAGTAATACATCCTTCCATCTTAATGATTCATAGTTTGCAAACGCCATCTATAATTTTCTATCGATCGAATTCCAAACATCAATAGATAATGTCTGTCATTAACGATGCTAAGTTAATTTTGTTTTATTAATGCACAGAGGGTAGTTTAACTAATGACCAGGATGTCAACATTGGCCGAAATGCACGTTAACAAGGGGGCCTATTAACTATGAAGGTAAACACTGATAATCTACATGTAACAATTAGTCGAAAAAGATACCAACAGGTAATTCAATTATAATTTGTCACCAAAAGGGAATAATGAAAATTAATGACAGATTATCTAACTAAAGGATTCTAATTACTGCAAGTATTAATAAAATCGTTAAGGTTGAGTTTAATTACTGTTGTGACCCGGAAAAAGAAAGTATTCGACAGCACTTACAGGAAACAAGCGATGTAAATTGCTTGATTAATTCGGTTAACTAATGAGACCCTGAAAAGAAAATTCTATGATCTTTAAGTGTAAATAGAAAATCTTAAAATAATATTAGATTTTTCAGTAATATAACTTTACTTTGTAAAGTAAAACTTTACAAAGTTATGTTCTATTATTGTAAGGAATTTGCTTTTTAAGAAAACTAATCTTTTTGTTTAGAACATTTTAGTTATATTGGGCAAAATGACAGTCAATTTACACAGCTGCTAACCTAGTAGTTCCAACTTAATGGTTGGATTTTATTGAATCTTTTTTTTATACATTTAAAGGTATTTTTTTTTTAATATTTTTCTTGTCAAATAAAAATAAATATTTAATAATAATTTTCCTACATATTCCCAAATAGAACTTGTTGTAAGTGTACATACCATAATTCTTCTTAATCTTTCCTCTTCTAGACATTCTATTATTAAAAATCTTCAAAATCTTCAAATAAATAAAATAAATGTACAAAAACAATACGTTTATTAAATAACAGCTGAATTTTCGAAGAGACATACATCTTCTCTTCTTCTTCAAAACAAACAACAAAGTTACAACAAACAATAGAGGAATACGTTACATAATTATGACATTCACATTGTAACTTTGTTGTTTGCTTTGAAGAAGAAGAGAAGATGTATGTCTCTTCGAAAATCCAGCTGTTATTTAATAAATGTATTGTTTTTGTACATTTATTTTATTTATTTGAAGATTTTGAAGATTTTTAATAATAGAACTTAAAGTGATGAGGAATTTTATCTCTGCAGAATTGAAATGTAAAAGAAAAGATGTCGACGTATTATGAAGAACAACGATATCTGTAATGGGCTTTGGATTTACCGAGTTGAATAAGCATCATGTAAAAGATAAGGACGAACTATTATTAACCGAGGGAATAAGAAGATCTTTACATGAAGAAATAATATCAATGTAAGGGAAAATCTGTAAGTGAATCTGAAACAGTAATAAGTTACGAAGAAAAGAAATGAGATTTCTTCTAATGATAAGATAGCGATACAAATATACGGTATATTGATATCGAATGTGAATTATCTCAACAGTTTTAAAGTGTTAATTGCAAATTCTTAAAGAATATATTCACGTATGTTACTTCATCTTCTATTAATTCTTAGTCAAATATAAAACATCTTAAAGTATTGCTGTAAAAAACAATGGTTATGATGTTCACAATCCTTCATAATATTACCTCCTGAAACTGGATGGTGTTCTGCGACATTTGACGAAGCGCCAAAATTCGATTTTGAGACATTCGCATACACGCAAAAGCTGATGTATCAATTCACATTTTGTTATTGAATGAAGATTTTTTTTATGGATTAAATCAAAATACAATATATTGCACATGAAGACATATGAATTTTGAATCAAATGACCATGCGACAAAGGTCGTTAGTCACATGATGCAAATCTTATTCGCTACGATTAGTCGATTGGAATTTATTCAAAATTAATTTTCCGTACACTTATGTTGAGCTAGCAAGCAGGAACAATTTTTTATAAAGAGTTTACACCTTTTGCTAGTAGATGGAGCAATAATAATAATAATAATAAAATCTATTTTGGCGCTCGGTCAAAATGATGAGTAACACCATCCAATTGTTCCTATATGAGCAACAGACAAATAAGCAATTAGTGATTTAATATCTCATTGTCGTGAGGACATTAAACTAACTTTAACATCCCCTAATAATGTTAAACCAATAAAAGTATATTTTTTGGTTTAATAAATATATGCATATATTTTAGTTTTCAAGATACATGTTTCGATTTACTTTTTCGAATTCAGTTATTTTCTTCTTAATGTTCAAGATGGACGCCATTTCATTTGCGATATTGATGTTTTTTTCTGCTATTTACTGCTCTTGAGATATCGGGTGTAATTTGAGGATTGAAATATCCTAGATTGAAATATCCTATCCATCAGAAGCCAAGTCGTGCAAAGGCCGTTATTTAAGGGTTATTGTTATTTAGAATAACATTCCACACTTCAAAATTCAATATCGTTTTCGAAAACATACGGTAGCCTACTATCGGACTATCTCCTTATAAATTTAAAGTTTCCGCCCTGCTATTATGAAAGAACCTCTTTAAGAAACTACAGTCAAACAAAAAAATAATTTTACTTTATTTTACTAAGCAAACAAATCAGGACGAAGTTTGAACTTGAAATAAAAAATAATTGTGGAATTTATTTACAGCTTCAATGTAACTTGAAGATTCGCATTAAATCGTATTGATTACGAATAAGGAATACTTCACTTCAGGCAATTTTCAGGCATTTAGTTCCTTCTCTAAATCTAAGATTAAAAAAGTACATTACTGTAAAATTTGTCGTTAATTAAAATATTAAGAAGCATTTTTCTAGGCTTTGTCTTCATTATTAAATTACATTGATTAAATCATCTGGTAATGATGGTTTCGGCTTATTGTTTTTGGATAATCAATTGTCAGGTGTCTTATTGAATGATGTATTTTGTTCAAGCAATCATTTATCAACATTCAATCGATATAAAATGTTAAAAATCTTCTTTAACAATGCAGTTTCAAAAAAGGAGCTGAATGTTGAAACCACCTGATTAGTATATTAAATATATGCTTTTAAGTTTGCTGACCAAAGTTTTAAACAAGAATATAGCCTGCACACCTGTAGCTACTACAATGAAAGTTATGAAACACAACCGGGTTTCCATTTCATTAGAGAAGTCATTTTCAAGTTTTCACTTGAAAATGATTCTCTCTATTGAAGTAGAAAGCCGGTTGTGTTCTATACTTTCATTGTATTAGCTAAATAGATGTGCAGGCTACATCCTTGTTTAAAAATATAGATCAGTATAGTTTTTTTTTCTATGCTTGACCACATTTAGCTTAAGGACGACTTCAGGTTTCATTTTCACAGAGGATATTATGTCTGATATGAAAAACCCACCCTGGAAAACTATTTAGGAATCTTTCAGTCCAAAGATTCCTAACATTTAGGGACAGTAAGACAATTAACATTTTTCCAGAATGTTACCAGTCTGCGACAGCTAACATTTTTCTTAAATTTCTAATAAGATCTAAATTTAAGAAATCCTCCGAACAACATAATTTCAAATCAGCAGATTATGAATCACTTCACGTAAAAAGTTGCACTTATTATTAAATCAAAATTTTGAAAATTTGTTAAAATCTTCATTCTAGGTTAAAAGTAATCTAGTTATTGGAATCTAGTTAAATTGATAACTTAAAACTTCGCATATAAAATATCGTAGCAGTTATTGCTCATGATCGTTGGTAATGCTAGCATATTCTCAATGATTGTGAAGTTGATTAGCGTAATTACGCTATTACGGTTTATAATATCAAACGTTTTTCAGTATTTTTAAAATGCTGATTGTTCTGTTAATCTTCTTGGAATGGATGGTAGGGAGAACTAAGTTAATAAATATAAATTAAATTACAAGCTAAAAAAACCTTTCCAGGGTAATAGATAGAAAAATTTAGTAATATATTGAAAACTGGCCTTTCTTTTGGATAATTTTAGTGAAAACGTTTTTATATAATCATTGAAAAATTGCTTCCATTAAGTAAAAGCATTAATTTTGTAATGTTTCAAAAAATATCCTTACTGAAATATTAATCTTTTCCATGAAGTAAACTTAGATCATTCATGTTTTGTTTTCATGTGTGCATCGGATTTCTTAAGAGCAGAAAGCAGCTGATGCTTAAGGGGAAGTGCTTCTTCGTGTTACAAGAACATAAAAATCGGAAAACATTTTTTTTTCTTTTTTTGTTTATGTTGCTTGGTAGATCAAAGTGACCGACCTCTTGAACTCTACCATTACTAGTAATAGAGTTCCGTGTAGAGAAGTTGACATTGTTCTTATCTGGCATTCCAGTATCTTTAACAGTACTAAAATGCGGTCAAATGAATACTTTTATTTTAAATACAGAATGTATTCTCTAATGAGTTTTAAAAATATTTTGTTCAGATATTGGTATAAGAGGTCTGAAAATGAGTATTACTTCTGTCTTGTATGGAAGAATATAGTGAAATTACTTATAAAAATCTACTCGTTAGTTCATCACATTTAGAAGAGTCTTTAGTTAGATAGACAACTAACAGTCTAAAAGTTTTGAAGACTCTTGTCTTTCTTACACATAATAAGATTACATTCCTCTCAATAAAAATTCACAGCTAATTAATTAGCCAAATAAAATAAGAAGTATTATCTGTCGATATATTGTCATTAAGTTCTGCAGTAATTATAATTGGAAACTTTATACAGTGCAACTTGGATAATTCGAAGCTGAAGGGACCACTTATCCAAGTTTTCGAATTAAACAAGTTACGAGGCAATGTGATGATCGCAAGGCAGCTTCAACTTTCCAACACTAGGAGGTTTAAGATGATGAAGACATGTAAATCAAGACTGATCACGTCATATGACGCAACACGCTGTATTTTGAATAATTCTTTCTGTATAAAACGTTGATACATTGTAATTCTAATTCACTTGAAAATAGTCACGCTATAGTGACTGAAGCCTTGGTCGTTGTATTTTTAAATTGTTTTAAATATACTATTTAAAATAAGCAGGTGTGTCGGCTTGGTGTTTGATTCCTAAAGACATGAACAACACACGTAAAAGTTTTAAGTATTAAACAAGTTACATCTTTTAACTTTAATTTCAGATCCACTGAATGCTTGAAAAGATTATTCGGTCAATAGGTAAATATTTATTCAGAAAGATCATGGTATGAAAGACTTAAACACTATATGTATGTAAACAAATAAGATTTATATTATGTAAGCTACATATTATCCATATACGCTATCCCGTACTCGTTGGCGATTTGGCATTTCTTCTTCACACCCTTTTCCATCTCGCGAATGACGGCGACCTTTTCATCGAAAGTTAAATTCTTGTACACGCGTGGTTTACTGAAAGACATGGTGCCACTGACAGCAGGAAGCTCGAATAGCGTCTGAAGCGTCCCGTGTCAAACGGTGGCGGGAAGGGATTTCAGTTGTCACGTGTCGAATTTCTTAACGATGAAACGCCGAAAAGCCGTTATGGTTCGAAATTTTTTATAAAAAACTTCGAATTAAGAAAGTTGAACTTCGAATTATCCACGATTTTTTAACATTGATTTAATAAGAAATTCAAGGAACTAAGAGAAATCTTCGAATTAACCACGATTTCGAATTAAAGACGTTCGAATTATCCAAGTTGCACTGTAATTTGAGAAATTATTTTGATAATATCTGAATATGTTTGCACTATCATAATGATGGTAGATGTGCTGGATTGAGCATTTATCAAAACATGGTCGTCGTGAGGTTTTCCTGCACTAGTTTCAAGGGTTTCCCCAAGAATCGTCCGAAATCAGTGATTACCGATCCTCTGGGGAAAAACCCGTTATGAATTTGAGGCCTCAGAGAACGACAACGAACATTATGCAATCTACCAGACGAACCATAACTCGACAAATCACATTATCAATCTTGATATGCAGAGCTCATCTCAGAATGCAACACACAACTTATCTTGGTATTATTGATGCTACCGTGGACGCATTTACTGAAAATGAAGAGTTTCTGCGATCTAACCCACATAATGAAGGTGAAAGAGACAAGATTTCATGTCCCATTTCGATTTCAAGACGATTCCCGAAATGGAACACGATGGACCTCGTCTCTTTCAACCTTCATTATGTGAATTGAACCCCAGAAATACATTTTCAGCATCGTACGTTGCCTCTAATTGACGGGTTCGGATGTGGTCGGCGAAGAAAAGCACATATTTTGGGAGTATGAGAACATCAACAACATAGAATTGATGATTGAGAAAAGTTGTGTAATCTGATGAATCAGGATTCGTTTGGAAAGCTCAGAATCTTCCGGAAACAGTGAGTCCAAGGATCTAAGGTGTCTGCTGTTAATACTACAAGCTTGTGGTATGGGGTTGAATGGGTATGGAATATTTTCCTGGAACACTTTGGTTTCCCAGATACTCACAGAATCACGTCCGAACGTGACGCTGTATTTGAACATCTTCGCTGACTAAATTCTTAATTTTGATGCTATAGTTTATTCATAACAGCAGATCATATCCAGCTGGATAATGTTCGTTCTCACAAGGCACTAATCATCATGGAATGGATCGAGCAACATGACAAATTTATGTTTCTTCAGCCTGCACAGTCTGGGATCTCATGCCTATTCAGCATGTTAACGATGAGAAAGAAAAGAGCTGCTCGTCTAAGAATCATCGAGCAGCTTGCGTCCAATTGGACATATGCTTCCGTTCAATTTGTAGCAGCTGCTCGACACAATCATATTTATATGGTACTGCAGTTCCGCAGAATGCTTCCTGAATCTGATAGAATTTAATCCGGGTCTGCTTTGATGACGAAAGAATGCGGAACATGCGAACTAGATTGGCATAGATAAAAAAGTGGAATCTTAGTGCAATGAAGAATAACTAAACATGAAAAGTTTGAAAATCAAATGAAATTAGATAAGATTGTAAAAATCATGCAATTTGCAGTGTGTGTATGTATTTTGTTGGAATTAAGTAACTTTTAAGTTAAAATTAACGTTAATTGTTTTACTTTTATTTATTTTTAAATTAAATTCCTTTGTATACAACTCTTCAAGTCCCTCCCATTTGTGAAAGATATTTTGGTTTCTGACTTTTTATTTTATCCCTTTTTGATGCTTTGTGTACGTATAATCATCTTCGCCTTAATTTATATATAACGAATAAAAATTCATCGAATTATTCTACCTGATTAAGTCTAGAATTAGATACATTCTAGATTACAATTGAGTTGAATAGATAGAAATAAGGTATCTAAAGACTGTCCTTTTTTGTTTGTTCGTAACCACCCACGTTCAGGTAAATTGGATGACTGAAATTAAAAGCTCTCCTATTTGAAGCAAATGAGTCCGTCACAATTGCTTTGCTTTGCAACAGAACTCCTTTCTGTGGAGCGTTGGACAGTCGTTCACCTGCTTACAATTAGGACTCAATTGGATGGTAGCCATTCTGTTGTTGCTACGAATCAATATTTAAATTTATTTGTTTACTGCGAAGCTAAAGTGTGGAAGTGAAGATGCCAGTCCATATGGTTTGTTTGCTTTTAAGGAATATAGGGGATGGCTTAAGGTAAGTAGATGTGTTATGCAAATATCTTGGTTGGAATCAGATGGAACAAAGCCGATTGGGCAAATCGATGCAGTTCACCAGCTTTGCTAATTCCGTTGCCTCGGTAAATAACGGCAACGATTCGGAAACAGTCGTGGGAGGGAAAGGGTGGACGGAAAGCCCTCCGTAGTTACATTCAATTTAACAGAGAATGCAGATAGCGGATCATGAGCTGAATGGTTTCGATGATTATTCTCTCGAAGATGTTTATTCAATGAATGTTTGCTGTTATATTTTAGTCAAATTAGAAGAATCTTAAGGTCTTACACCCACCAAGAAGATTTACTTATGGCTTATTGAAGTTAACATTTTCAAAAAGAAGGAAATATGTTTTGGTAACAAAGAATGAAAGGGTCCATAAATAAATGCACGAACAAAGAGGGTCTTAAAAATATTAAAAATAGGATACTTTCCTATTATAACCATACTCTATCTGACACATTGATTCCAAAGCTAACAATTGCAGCCGACAGATTCATTATAGATGAATGATGAGGGTAATTCTTCAATTATAATTGTTAATTTAATATTAAATTTGTTACTTTAATATTTTTCCTATCGTTTTCTAATTTGTTGAAAACAGTCTTCTTCCTTCATCAATTCATCATTTTTAAATTGACTTGATACTTTGTGATTAATTTTCGATAATTTCCCTCTCGTTTCTTTGGCCTTCTTACTCAAATGACAATTAGCTACATTAAAACTTATCCTCCTCTTTCTTGTAAAATATTTAATGCTATAAATATACATATGTAAGGCGAATTTAAGAGTGATACGTACTCTCTTTCTCAAGCCTAAAAGTAATAACAAAAACAAATTAGGTACATTAGTTGGAATATATTATCGTTGAAATTTTAAAATTTCTCTATATATTTTCATTATATTTGATGTCACTGGACAGAAGGCAACCGTTTTGCATTTTCTTTTCTATTTTATAACTGCCTTTTAAAATCAAGTGAATTTATTTGAGTTATGCATTAAACATTATTGCCTAATCTTTCCCCCAAACCCATGTTTGTGTTCCCGAGGGGTTCCCTATATGAGTCTGGGGTTTCTGAAGCTCGACTACGATAAAGACTTCTTCCATAATTGCGACATTAAAAAAATCATAAAAACAAAACGAACCTCTAAGTTCGTTGCTCGAATCCAGTGAGATAAAAATGGAACAGCGAATTCGAAAATCATTCGATAAATGCTTCTTTCTTTCCGGTTCTGTAGCTTGAACGCAATTACCACTTCCTATTGCTACGTAAATCATGGACGTTACTCTTAGACGACATTCGATATTACAATAGCAATGATAAAACTAAATGAAGACAGCTATTAAAATCACTTAACTAAAAACTTAACTGGAATTCATTCTTATCGAACAAACTGTGGCGTAAAGCATCAATTACTTTTTAATTGGATCAGCTATTTAAGTATTCTAACAGCCTAGCAAACAAGTTGGATCTAGAATAATTCCCTAATAAGGTTTGCGTGTTTCTTTATGGATTCATCTACTGAAGATGAAAGATCCATCTTGAAATTCCTACCGTTCTTTTGTAATTCCGCTTCCACATTGGCTGTTTCCGTAATTCAAATAGAAACCTATTATTGAAGAACCAAACATACTTCTCCAAACTTAAGAACTTTTTTTTACATATACTGAAATTTGAGACTTTATGAATAATTACAACGCTACAACCCTTAAAAGGGAATTGACATTAATGAAAAAACAAACAAACAAACAACAACTAGTTTGTGTTTATTGAAAGGTCAATAGTGTGCTTGCAGTTAGTTAAACCAATCTAAAAATAATCACTTCTTTCAGAAACTGCGCAAAATTATAATGTGTTTTTTTTTTTAAATATTCCAAAGTATAGATGAAATAATTTTTAATACCGGAAAAGTCTTCATATTAGATAGAAAGTATGGATGACTTTAGGTCTGAAAGTTATAATTTCAAAAAGTGAGCACAATGTTTTAGAAATATTTAATTTAATTAAGGAATTTTGTTTTTGATAGTATAGTTAAAAAGCTTGGATAATTACTTTCGGAAATAAAAATTTAAACGATTATAATAATTCCTACCATTAAAAGTAACGTGTTACAGAGTAATTTACCACAGATGCATAATGTCTACTCTTCATTATGCACTACCAAGAAAAATATGGTTTCGAAAGGCGCATAAATGACTTTTATGAGTTTCTTTATGCCAAATGCGAGAATATTATGAGCGGCTTTGACAGCCGGGATTATAGCAGGATCTAGTTCCCTTTATTATGACCATTTCTAATTTTACAGCTTAGAAAAGAAAGTTGATTAATGTTCCGTGAGCACAAGTTATTCCGCCTGTTTTAGATCTAAAAAAATCCTATAAACAATTCAGTTTAATATTTTCATTGAATTCAGCATATCTAAATTAAACGATGTAGTAAATAAGCTTATCATCTTACCTGTAAGACGGTAAAGGAAATCCCTGTGCTGCGCATGGGAGTACCACTCTGTCGCCTTGACGAGCAGTAACGGCTTGTTTGCTATCAGTAATCCTTGGTTGAACGCTGCCCCGGGGATCTGAAATAACATAAAAGATAATATCAATCGAAAATATGTTCCATTAAATTCTGTAACAATAATTACAAACAATACTCCGTAAATTCAAAAGTGAAATACATCCACATAAAGTATAAGAAAAATACAAACAATACAATAACTTAAACTATATCTTCTGAAAGCGCCAAAAATATAAACCTAAATAACATCTTATAAAATAACTTCTTCAAAAAACACACAAACACC
>JAFIDM010005346.1:20387320-20465625 GCA_023159025.1 Thereuonema tuberculata
CCTCTACTTGTTTGTAACGTATTGTTGTTGTTTTTTAGGCTTTGAGAAAGAAAAGAAGTCATGTCTTTTCGAAAATTAAGAAATATTTATTTCAATAAATGTATGGTTTTATACGTTTATTTTGTTTTTATTTTGAAGATTTGAAGACTTTTCAATAGATAGAATGTCTAGAAGAGGGAGAATTAAGAAGACTTATGGTAAATAACGTAATTTTATTAATTAATAATTTTTTTTTAAAAATCTATAGATTAACTATCATTATTATAGTATTTGACAGCTTAGATATTTCCGTATGACTCCTAATATAGTTACGGACATATTTTCCTGAACTGAGTCTTTCAAATTTGAAAATGGATTCGGATTTTGATTTGGGAGGCTGATGTTTTAACGTTTGAGAAATATCAAGAGATTTTAAAACAGTCATTAGAATGCCACTCTAGAACACGCTTAAAGATCAAAGCATCACGCCTCCAAACCTCCAATACGGTGCATAATACTGAAAACATACACTTTTTGAGATCACAGTTTTAATAATAATAATTAGAAATGGGATGTCCAGTCTGATGGTCGCACGCCTTAATTCAGGGTAAGTTCACAATTGTTGAATCTCAGGCGAAGATGCAATTACATGTCTAACAAAGTAGCCAAGAAACAGTCCATCTATCGCGGGGGATCGAACTTGGTTTCTTCATAGTTAATAGACAGCGCCTTATTTTCACAGCTGATGTAAAACCAAAAAATAAGATTCAAAATTATAAAGAAATCAGATTTTCAAAAGATAGAAACTTTCATTTTATGGTTGCGTGCCTGTCATCGTAATGAAATTCTTTTTTGAACACAGCATTTTTAACTTTGTCTTAATCTACATATTTCCTTTCAGACGAAAGAAGATAACAGCGTTGTCATTTCGACATCCACCATAATTACTTCCAAGATTCAGTCTCAGTAATTGCTTAGTACGATAAAGATCAACTTTCATCACAGATCGTGATTCACCACTTACAATGTTGATGTGATGACGGGATCGTTATCTTCTTTCTTGTCTCAAAAACTGATTGAAGCATCTGGTCTCAAAATCAAGTTAACTACATTGTTTCAAGATTTTATATCTTCCATAAGAAAGAAAAGAATATATAAAAAAGCCTTTCGAAATAAGGAAGTAGTAAGGAAAGGATTATGCATCAGTTGATTATTATTCAAACTTTATTAAAACGTGATCTTTCAAATTTTTCAAATCTTTCTAGATAACATAGTGCCTCTAACGCCAAGATAGAGACGAGAGATATTAAGCGATAACTATGTCAATGAGGGTCACAGACAAGAAGTGAGAAATAACTCTTCACCTAAAAAGTCAAAGGTTAAAAGACCTTCTAAGATTAAATCCTAATGGATTTCGGAAAAAACAGCAGATAAAAATTCAGCGAATATGTTCTGAAAAAAGTAAAGTGTTCGCATTTTGTATTTGCAATTGAGAAAGAAATTACAGGAACGATTTTCTATTACTTCTCTTTAACTATACAGTCGATTTTTAAAAAATGCTTTGGCTGTGGAAATAATATTAATTTGATTGCGAGAGATTTCAAGGAAGGACTGGGATCTAGAATTAATTAAGCATAGTTTTGAACCTCGTTTTGGATAACCACGAGAATCGTGCTTATAGCATTTCCAAAACCAAGGGCTTTCCACAGAAATTAATTTGATCTTTTCAATGTTAACATCAAAACTAATTAGATAACGAAATATTTGAATACTTATATTTTAAACTTAATTCCAATTAAACATAATTTTAACTACTGACCTTCATTATTCATGATAAGGAAAGATACTATTGGTTTGGTGTAATGTTAATAACGTCTTCTAAAATGTAGTTTTGTGAACAAAAAAAATTGAATGTTAATGTAAGTCGAAATAAGCATGTCAGTCCGTCTGCTCTCAAAATAACTCGAAATCGGTTATCGTAAAAAGTTGACGTATTAGAAATTAGTTGTTGATTAACGTAAATATCGAACTAATAATTAAGGAATTAGATAAAAGTAACAACAAGCAAACGAATATCAAAATACTTTTCCCTTAAATTATAATAGAACGATGACTCAGAAATTATAAAAATAAATTTTTAATAGTTGATAGAATTTCCCTAATGAGTTTCATTGAAATGATGCCCAAAAATACTCGCCAGACCCAACCAGACTATCGTCAGGTCTATGAGAATACACGAAAGCAATTGTAACATAATTTCGTTATTTAACAACGGCTCAATGCATATTCTTTTAATAATGTATTTTTCATTGATCTACAATGTTCATTAAAAATTAACCATGCAGAAATAAATCAATTTTGTCGAATGTTTTACAAAAGTAAACTTCCATTAAATACTGCACACTTTTTTATCAATTGTATCATGTAAATTCTTCTTTGGCAGCGTTATCACATTTAGTTCTGGTAATTTATGTTCTAATTTCTGCCGTGAGAATATAAAAATCTGGATTACTGTCAATACGGGCAGTAATTAATGATATTTAGAAGCCTTCATCAATTTTTCATTAGCAAACACTCAGTGTATTTTATTTGCTTGCTCTGAAGCGAAAAACATCCAACAAATTTTGTTACGTAAGCTTAACTTGGTGCATCCACTGAGGAGCTGTAACTCAGACAGCTTATCTGGAGTTTACATCTTTCAGCTCAGGAAGACGGCGGCAAATTTACGGGCTAAGATGTGGGCCTCTACGAAGTACTCCTGCAGACATGTAATAGCACCACTGTTAAGACAGGCAAACTATCACACGTAGACAATTACAATCAGATTAAGAACTTGCTGACAGTGATCAACCAAATGGTTAGAGAATGGGTCCGAACCGTAGAGAAAAGCGTGAACGTAGCTAATTACAAAACCACTTTGCTTGGCCATAAATTAAATGTTCCGTCCGAAAGCCCTTTCCCTATTCCACTTCCTCCCGCTCGCCTTTGCAGGGCTTATTTTGCTATCGTCCTCTTATCATTCTTGGAAGACTTCTAGCGGTTGTTGAAACTCAGTTCGGATAGCGCCAGCACTGATAACGGAGTCAGTACACATCTCTGCGGTTTGCAGCTTTTCCAAATAAATTAATTCCGTAATTATGTTTTCCGAGGAGGTTTCCACCTTTATCTATCTTTTACAGGGGAGTTCACGGTCGTATTCGCCACCAGGCAGGATAGAGTTAATATGACCCTCTGAATTCTAAGCACAAATTTAATTTAGAACGACAATGTCAAACATTTTCAGCAAATAGAATTAGAATTGTACACATGTTTCGGGTTGCTAAAAGAATTTAAAGGGATAAAACAGCGTTCCCTTTTTTCCTTTAAATGGAATAGCCCACAAATTTTATTAGGGAAAAATCTGAGAGTGGATTCGAAATTATCTTCCTGTTTTCCTCTTTTGTTTGGAACACAAAAAATATTGATCCTCGGTTAATCCTCGATTGATCCTCCAATATCTATCATCTATCTATCTATTAGCTGATCTTCAGATCTATGATTATTAATGAGATAAATGTAAGACTTAAGTTTCTGGAAAAATTAAATTCAAGCCAGGCAAAACTTTAAACGAAATATATGCATAAAAAAAAAATTGTATTCAGAAAGTCTTACAAAGAATGTGATATGTAGCTTTAAATTTATGAGAATAGAAGTTTTTCTGAAAGGTCACCTGGCGTTTCGAGATTAATACTATAGAAGCAAAAAATAAACAAAAATAACCATTTCTAAAAAATTCATGAAACAGAATGTACGAAAAACCATTTATATCTGCGTGTGATGCCACATTTTTAGCGGTCCCAAGATTACAGCTTGACTATAAAAACGCTATGTTTTGTCCTGTCTGTATGTTACACTCTGTAGCGGCCGAACGATTACAGATATTAGAATGAAACCTTCACCATTGTGTTCAGGAACAAAAAGTAGGTGACCAGGTACAAAAAATCAGACATCTAGGACCTCTCCCTGACCCCCCCCCCCCTCCCAAGGCATTTTCTGTCGTTTAAAGACGTTTTTAAAAGAAAGACAACGCTTTGGGGAGGTCAGGGAGTGGTCGTAGACATCTGATTTTTTACATGTGGTTACTTACTTTTTGATGCTGAACACAATGGTGATGGTTTCATTCGAATATCTCTAACCGTTTCACCGCTACAGAGTGTGCCATCCAGACAGCTAAAAGCAATGTTAGCGGCCCTTAAGGTACAGCTTGCCTGTAAAACTTAGGGGACTGAAACCTTCACCATTGTATTCAACATTAAAAAGTTGAGGACCACGTCCAAAAAATCAGACCTCTAGGGTCACTCCCTGACCAGAAGTTGGAGGTCAAAATTGGTCGCTTCCGATAAAGTTGTGTTTATAGAAGTTTGTTTAAAAAATTGTGCATATTATGGGGCCGCTTTGCTTTTGACACTGTCTAAAAGCATTAATTATCTTGTTTAAACAAGGAATGTAAATGAATTTTGCAACAAAAATTTTAATGTTTAATAAAAAAGAATCTGCAGTCAAAATCTCCAAGAAAAGCTTATGAGTTCAATGAAATAATATGAAAATATTTCATTTAAATGATATTTGTCAAAAGTGTGTGTGTGTTTATCATCTACAAGTTAGGTTTACGAGTAATTTCACTTAAAGCTGAGGTTTACCCTAATTATGATAAATTAACGAAGCTTTAATTAATTCTGTAGGAAAAGTGAAACTTTTCCCAAATTGTGGTGAATGTTTGCGGCCACTGTTTGCGAAATTAGACGATTTGACTGGAATAAGATCTAGTAAGAAATAAGATCTGTTTATTCGTATGATGCAGGGGTTTAAATAGATTACAAATAGATAAATAGATAAATGTGAATAAATAGAAAATAAAAAATCATTATAATAGCTTTAAAATGCCTATAATGTAAGATACCTAAAATTAAGATACCTTTAATGTATGTAAAAACATACATTAAAGCTAAAAGCAATAATTATTGTATCATTCTATCTTTAAAAAAATAACAAAAAAAATTATTATTTTTCTTGTGAACAATTACAGAAGACAAAGAGAAGACAGAAGGCAACTGTTGAATAGTGAAATATTTGAGAATTAAATTAAAAGGGAAGATGGTTAATGTAGTTTGTAAATACACATTTTCAAAAGGTTAAGGCGAAATCATTGATGATGGGAGAGTATCAAAAAGATAAAGATGATCATGACTTTGTGGGATAGAATTTAAGTTTCTTTCATTTCTGTGCTACCCAATATGTTTTGATAGAATGTAATGAAATGACGCAATAAATTTCTCTTCCAATTTCAAAATAAATTGTGATAACCTCCACAATGTCATCTACTTTGAGCTTGGCAAAGTGCATTAGAGTAGATGAAGATCAGTTTTTGCTGTGTTCTCTTTTCACTGTATTGGTTTTTAGTAAAAATTTTATTTATTAATTTATCCATTATCCAAAAAATATCAATCGTAATGCCTTATTTGAAGAGGGAGACATTGAAGGCATTCTAATCAATCCAAACTACAACTTTCACAACTTTTTTATTCAACAAAGTTAAAAACTATAATCGTAGGGAATTTTCAACAACAACTTAATGGTAAGGCATATCAGTCTATATTGGTCTTGAAACGTTTTGGTAAACTAATAAAGAGAGCGTTAAAGAGGATTAGGAAATTAAAAAGAAGATTATACAAAAATGATAGTTAATTACAGTCAATTTCCTTCAGGGTACATGTAAATACATATCATGTATGCTGTAAATTAATTTCATTCTGTACAGTAAATTACCTAGAATCCAATTGATAAGGGAATAAAAATATTACTACTTCTATGTGCAAAATTTAATAGGAAACTATTAACAACCAAACTTAAGGGACCTTTAACAACAGAAATCAATATTATTGTCAAAATCATAAAATGGAGTTTTATGAAGTTTGCAATAAATTATTGAACAAAGAGAAATACAGTCAGTTATGCTCGGATATAGCAATAATTCGTATTTTATAGCTGCATCTTTCAATGTAAATTATATCACGACACACCTCATCAATGGAAAATGAGAAATTTTTCATTATCTTTCCAATGACAAATCGAAAACTTCATCTAGAGAAATTAATGTCAGACCTTCGCTTCACGAAATTCAATGTAAAAATTTACTATTTTATTTACTATGAAATTATTAATATTTTTAGCAAAACAATTTTAATGAAATAATTAGTTTTTTATACAGGAAATAGTTCAAAATAGCTTCAAATGAAGATAATTCCACTGATTTACAGTTATTAGTATTTTATAATTAAATAAGTTTTTATAATGATATCTAATCAAACTGAAATATAAAATATTAATGGCCAAGTGCACCAAACTTCAATTAAATTTGACGGATGCATTGTGGACGCAGCTAAAATAAGTGGGGGAAGCTGCACCAAAAAAATAAGTTTAGCCTTTGTTTTAAAATTGTGTGAAAGGAAACAAACATGCATATAAAGAAAATTTATTCTGAAACTTGATAAATTTCTTTTTATACAAGTTTGTTTCCTTTGACACAATTTTAAAACAAAGGCTATAATTTTTCTGGAGCAGCACCCCCCACTAATTTTAGCTCCGTCCGCAATGCAGCCGTCAAAGTTAATTGAAGTTTGGTGCACTTGGCCATAAGATATTTATTTAGATAGATTAAAAACTGATTAAAAACACAGGAAATAGTTCAAAATAGCTTCAAATGAAGAAAATTCCACTGATTTACAGTTATTAGTTATTTTATAATTAAATAAGTTTTTGTAATGATATCTAATGAAACTGAAATATAAAATATTAATGGCCAAGTGCACCAAACTTCAATTAACTTTGATGGCTGCATTGTGGACGTAGCTAAAATTAGTGGGGGTTGCTGCTCCAGAAAAATTGTGTCAAAGGAAACAAACATATATAAAAAGAAATTTATCAAGTTTCTGAATAAATTTTCTTTTTATACATGTTTGTTTCCTTTCACACAATTTTAAAACAAAAGATAAAATTTTTCTGGAGCAGCCCCCTCACTAATTTTAGCTACGTCCACAATGCTGCCGTAAAAGTTAATTGAAGTTTGGTGCACTTGGCCATAAGTGTTTCATTATTTTTTTGACGGCCTTGTAATTCAGTCCACTGCGGGACGAAGGCGTCCCCAATAACTGAGGGGACTCTGGTCGTAATCACCCCTACTGACCAGGTGACTGGGGTGATGGGAAGTGAAGAGAAAGAGGACAGAGAAGAAGCAGACAAATACAGGAAAGAAAGTAAACATCCAAGCCGACACCGGGATTCGAAACCAGGTGGCGACGTATTGGCCTCATAGAAGACCACCGTCTAATCCACTAGACCACGCCGACACGGCGTTTCATTAAATACCTACCATGAAATAAAGAATTTCAATTCCTACATAAATATAAAAGCAACTCCTTCTGAATTTCAATTTAATAATCCATATTATCTCATATAAAGATACCATCCTTAAAGTAACTTGATCAATAGCGATGAATTGATTTATATTTTTCAGATCGTCTTTTTGAACTATAATGTTCAGTTCAGTTCAGAAAATTATCTAGGAAATCAGAAACAATTTTTGATCATAAGTAAGGAAATCAAGAATTCTTTGAAGTATCGAATCTCTAAAAATCTGAAATAATCAAGGTCCAAGAATAGAACATTAAATGGATACCTGATAGATGCTTCAAAATATTTTTCATACGCAAAGAAAATTGCTGGACAAAAAAACAAACTGATGAAATACCATAACTCTTTGAAAATTTTTCTTATATGTTTTATTTACTTTTCAGAGGTTTGTCTAATTGTCTAAAAATCACAACTTGAATTGGTAAGTTCTGTTATGTAACTAAGTACAATATCCTCGGGAAATATTAATGGGAAAAAAAGAAGTCTTCTCAGATGTCGAGAATTTATATTGAATGAAATTCTGTTGATATATTTCTTGATTGAAAGTTGGGTGAAAACGTGATTTTTGTTTACAAATAATAAAATCAGTAAATTTTGCTGACAGCCCAATTGAAAAAGATTCCGAATGAGAAAAATAGCTTTTTCATAAGATTAGGCTATAAAATTTTGTTGGAAGGATTCCAAGATAATATTGTTAATATTAAAATTAATACTCCAAGTTACAAAAGAGTTCCGGAACTCTGCATCGTTTACTGCAAATATTTAAATTGCTTGTGTAACTCATTCCTTTATGACATACGTGGATGTAGATAAATATAAAGTGAATGTACAGTTTTCTTCCTTTTCTGTTGAACTGTTAATCCTAATAATACATTAAACAAACACACACTGGAAGTTCCTGCTTTTCAAGCATATTTTAATGTTTCGTATCATGGATCTTCTAATGTTGTATAATTTCTATATTGCTTTGACCAGCCCATGCCAGGATTCTCTGTTTTGTGTTTGGGGATATTTTTCATCAGCGTTTTATCGTTTTTTAAATGATAGGAGAAATTCAGAAAAATCTTCTATAATATGGATCTTAGCATGAACAATTATTTTAAAAAAAGACTTGTACATTTTTAAATAATTACATATCTTTTCATTTAAAAAGGCATTTCTAAGTATCGTCATTTTCAGCTCCTTTAACTTTGTTAATAATAATAAAAATAATAAAGAGATAACAGCAACTATTAATTACCACCAATATTGCAACGATGCGACAACAATATTCCAGCCAATCTGTTTGTATCTCTCTTTACGATTTCCACTATGAGACCTAGTTCCAAATACATAATTTAGACCAATTTAAAAACTTACATCAAACAGAAACAATCAATTAGAATCAACTTTCTAAACGTAAACATTAAACTTCCTCTTAGGATTTTCGATACTGTCTAATGTGCTAGTTAAATATACACTTGAACTCTGCTATTGAGTAATATCAGTTCTTCTCATAAAAAGAACAACATTCTACACAAAGATGACAACACTTCCAAATGTATAAGTAACATTACAATTAGCCTTAACTCAAAATGTTCATTTGATTTCACTTCCTTTTTTCAGTATTGGTTTTTTTTTGTATTTAACATAACTTGAGGTAACACAACTAAATTTCTTATTTTAGAAATTCCAAACCTTCTAAACTTCGAAGTGCAGATAGTTTTAAAGTAGGCAAAAGCTTTATGAATATAACTAAACTCATTTCTTTTATTACAAATTCTTGGAATTTTATGGCCAAGTTAGAACAAGATAGCTTCATAACTTCATATTCCAACAGCTCTTCTAATAACATGCAAACGATGTTGAACGAAATCTCTACATAATAACATACTTAAAATTTTAATTACAGTTTTTTTATTACCTTTAAGCTTTTACCAGCCAAAATTATTTTGAAACTGTTAGTTTGTAATAATTAAACTATAACTTAAATCTAAAGTTCATCTAAATGAAACATATATTCTGTCTGCTCTACGATGTATTTCACAATTACGAAGCTTACAGCAGTTTTGAACTGTATACAATTTTAGAGAGCTCAACAATTATATAATAGCATGTTTTTCTAAGTTTTTTTATGAAATAACCTAATGTTCAATGAATGAGAATACATTCTTTTCTAAGCATAATAATGCAGATATTTTACTGATGTTCATTTACAGTAAATGTAAAAATCAACAGGAATAAACTAAAGAAATTTGATACTTTTAGAAATACATGTATTGTTATTTTGAAGATTTATTATTTTTACTGCAAAATTGTCGCAATATTTCAGCTTCAACTAATTATAAAATATTTGTGTCAAAAAATAGAACGTTGATTGTTTTTATAAAGTACACTTTTTAATTGTGTTAAATGTAACTAAGATTTTCTTTTTCTTAATTGACACTGAAATGTCTACGAATTACAGCACCTTACCTTACGATGTTAGTGTTCTTGTTAGTGATTTTTTTTATCTCGCTTAAGAACGCTTGACAAAACCTTATAAATCGTTCTAGATATTCGTATTTTTCTTAATTTAAATTTCAATAAATATTATGTCAGTATTTATTAAAATGATGGGCAAATAAATTTTATTTATTTATCATATTAAACTAACATTCAATTTTTTTTATTAAATAAAACTCATGATTAATAATCTAAATAGAAATCTATCAATGATTAATTTCTCATGATTTCCAATAAATATTGATGTAATAGTTTCCGATCCCGGATTACCTCCACAGGTTTCGTGTGCAATAAACATGTGGAGAATGATCTTTTTCTTTTCAGAATTCATTGATGTCACAGTTTTTCTTCATTAATTCCAGATTTATCAGAATTTCATATCAAACATCAGTGTAGCAGCTTCATTAACATTTTACGTTTTAACCAGACACCTTCATCCAAATCTGCTAAAATCTTCTAAACGGTGACTGTTACATTGTTTCAAAATGTTATTTAAATATACTAATGTCTTAAGTAATCGTAAAAATGATTATGCCTATCAATGTATAATGAAACTAGCAGATATTTTTCTAAAAAGCATAAGCATATAGTTCACTTAAATACGTTTGATTTCATGTCGTTTGGGACAAAAAATAACAGCAGTTTGTTCAATCAAGAATCTCAGTTATGTAACAATTTAGAACTTAAGGATGGTGAAAATTAGAGGCTTTTTATTATGTTTGTTTAGGTAAGTGAAGAAATTTGCGCAAGAGTTTAGATCATAAAGTAAAAAAAAATCTTTGAGATTAATTCAAGAAAACAAATGGTAAATATTCATGCAGCCTTGTTTTGTTTGTTGAGATTTAGGTGAGCATTGTTAAGTGGCAAACATTGACTTTGATGCTTTCTTCCTGTACATAAAGGCTTTAATTATCAGTATTCATTGTTCAGTGACCTAATAGAAAGAATGGATATGGCAAGACGTTTTTAGCTACGTCACAATGGTATACAGAAATGTGAGAATGTAATTCACTAACTCAATCGAGAATGTTTTTGCAGAAGTGACTTTTATTTATTGAGTTTAGAATAATTACATTCTTTCTAATTTCTAAATTTATAGATCTATAATCAGTAATTTGTTAAATTTTCAAAAACATGGATTTCCAGATCTCCATTGATTTATTTGTTATCTTTAATTGAAATTTTAAAAAGATATATTTTTGCTTCACAACTTTTGGATTTCTGCATGGTAAATCGAAATAGTGGTACCTAAAGACAATAATAGTAAGTTTTAAACTTTTCTATTTAATGGTTTATTTATTGTGAAGTTTGGGCTTTTCGCAGACTTATATTTTGATATCGCTATAGAATTTCTATGAAAATCAAGTGTAATGTCACTTTTGATAATATTTTCTTACTGCAACATTTTAGGCTTTTAAAAAATAATTTTAATTATCGCGATTTCTGTAGTGAAGCAGCAACGTATTTTGACATACCCCTCCTTCTCCAACTTTTTGTTTATGGTTATATATACCGAAATCAAAAGATGTCTTCCTTACAACTTTAAAATTTCAGCTTCATCTAGCGTGTAATTTATCAAGTACTGTGATCACATCCGGACATGTATCAATATCGACAGTAAATGTGGATTTGAAACATTTTTGTTTGAATCCATTGACTCCCCGATGCATATAAAAAGTTGATGAAATGTTAAACCAAATCTGTAATTCCTATGAGAGCTATTTTTCGTATGTAAAAAGAGAAACAAGTAAGAGTCTCTTTATTTTTAAATTGTAAAGACAGAGCGAAACCAAACTTTAATGGAAGATTATTAAATAAAAATAATAAAGTTCCAATGCAAATGTGTTTGCAATTGGGCTTCATGGTTTAAACATTGCGGAAGCAAGGAAAAACCTCCAAATAATGGTTCTAAAGTCTGAATTAGTAATGATGGCCTTGGGGAAGACAAGAGGAAATATCAGATTGGAGAATTTCTTAAGACTTTGTTAGGAAAAGGACGACAACCTCCTCTGAAAGCCGCTTACTGTGTCACCCTGTTTTGTTTGACCGAGGCGAGTTTCCAAAGGCAGGCAACAGAATTGTACGCCACAGGTTATTTATGATGATAGGATGCTCGAAGGAACTATTCATTTTCGACTAGATGGCGAAGAACAGGGTGGTGTGGTGAAGACTGACTTGCAGTCTACTTCGCCTTCGGCTTCCGTGATCTTGGCTCTTCTTATTGTCTGAGAGCTGCCGTGAATCTCCCCCCAGATTTTCGAAGCGTGTTTGTAACGGGCTTGGTGCCTGGTCTCCTTTCTCCGACCTCCGATCTTGTCTGCCGTTGCCCGAGTGATGCCAAACAACATTTCCTGTCGACTGACCAAAACAAGACTAAATGGGATTTCATGCGCGTCTTTTGCCTCTTCGCGACCAACGAAGAAATATGACTTGGACTTAACTTTCAATCCTTTAGTTACCGATAGTTTTTCACCAGGGGCTTAGAAGCAGACATGGAGTTAACCAGTTCCTATCCAATTTGCTACAAAAAGAAATGGAAAACAGCCTTTAGAAATTGAAAAAGATTATTAACGTTACTGCTTTTTTATTTGAATTTTAAGAAAGTTCTTCCGTTAACAGTTTTAATAAATTAATAAGAAACACTAATTTCTATCAAAATGAAGCATAACATTCAATCAAAATTTTTAAGTAAATAGATAATATACTGATAATATACTGAAAATATTGTTAAAGTTAAATCATTAAACCAACTGTAGTTAAAGATTCAAATTTGATACAAAATGAGAGATTTAATTCTTTCCTTGAGGAAAGCTACATTATATTTTTAGTAAGTCTTCAATAACTAAGTCCTTCATAACCATCTTAGGCCCTTTTCCATTTATTTAGTGATCATCCACTAAATTTAGCAAAAAAACTATAAAGCATATCAAATCTCAGATCTGCAGTCTATCTACACACACAACAGAACCCTACAACATTTGAATGTTCATAATAAGACTATCTTCAACTCTTCAGCTATTAGTCTCAATTTTAAGCAATGTATTGTTTTTCAGAACATGTTTATTCACAGGAACTTCACCTCAGGGGAACTATTCTGCAATGGAATAACAACCACCTGAAGAATAAAAAACTATGTGAAATTGAGCCGATAAGTTAGTTAAGATATTTTGGAGAATGCTTCTAAAACAAAATTGAAATGTTAGAAAAGTACCATAAAGCAATTGTTTAGCATTCTCATCCAATGGCTTACAATGCAGATAAAAGTTATAGCAGCTTAAAAGAAAACATTCATTTATTAACATTCAAGAATTATTTATTATCTCTTTGTTGATAAGCTGAATAACAATGTTACCTTACCTCAAATGTAATCTTTAAAACCTCATTCATTAGTTATTTAAAATCACATAATTTACATCAAATGTTTTCTAAGTAAATTAAAGATTATATACTTATACTTTTCTTACCTGTTACTATTAATCTGCCGAATGTACTACTTAATCTCGTTTCCCCTGTTAGTTTATGCGTGGTTTTGCACCTATAACTTTTGTAGCCATCCTTCGGAGTAACGTCACGAATATGTAATTCACCGGTAGGCATCATTATATACTGTACACCTACAAAATTAAAAAGATATCAGATTAAATATTTCATGTAAATAGTATCAGGAGTGTTAAATATTAAAATATAAAATGAGATTATGCAATAATTACAAACGTACTGAACAAACAAGATAATCGCAAAGAAATGAAATATGATTTACTGTCGAAAAATTTTAAGTTGATAATTTTAATTTCATTGTTATTATATCATGCCAGATAGTTCTTTTATGTATATCCCATTTTCGTGATCCGATAGAGGGAATGTATGTCATTCTTAGGTATCGAATAATGGTTTATAGACATTTGAAATGGACTGGATATTGCCCCTACAACAAAAATACTTGTATATTTTTTCCGTCACACTACACCAGTACATAAAATTCAGTATAATTTTCGTTTGGAAATCGAAGTTTTTTTTTAGTGCTTTTTTTATCCATGAAGAGCTGGATTCAGTAATTGGAAAACAGTTACGTAATACAACAGCAAAATATATTATTCAAATCCTTAATGCGGTGACCGCATTCTATACGCATCCAATGGACGGATTTGAATGGAACTTTCTAATCCCCAGATTATTATGTGGTTTCTATGCCTTTATTTTAGTTACATTGGAAATTCAGGTTATATATTTTATTTTGTTTTCACATCGATGTTCTATTCAAATTACTGCATCTATTATTTATGCAATGATATGTTTATTGAATTGCTTTTTTCTATCATTTACTGATAAAATATTTTTTTTTGTTCATTCAAATTCTACAGTTGATCAAGTTTATGTAGCAGCTCGTCAAGTATGTAGTTTCAGTAAGCCATTGATATCGGTAAAAATTCTATAAAGAGCAACGATTTAATGTTACAGACTGAATATAAATAAAGTAAAGATTCTAACTAATCTGTATTAAAGCACTATTCTAATTGCTTATACTATTGGTTTTTATTATTTTTCAGCATTATATTTTCGTGAATATTCTATTTTACTTTTCATATTTGCAGGATGCATATGAATTACTAATCCAGATTAAACACAGAATAGAAAACCTCTTACTTTTATAGAAATTGATAAAGATAAAGAATTATGGAAAGCAAATTCTAAAATATCTTTTATTACTGATGAAATTTGCTTTGTTCAAACTTTTACTTAAGTTTATGCAGCAACAGATTGTGCTTTTGTTTTTAATTATTTATATATAATCTTTATTTACGACTGTAAGTTATCAAACAGAATTCTTTTTCTTTATAATTCCAAGTCAGATAGTCAAATGATATATAAATAAGCATTATAAATAACTTACTTGAGTTATGGAAGAAAATGTTCACAAAGCATAAGAACAGTGAGTAGATTTGTGTGGGAAAAACAATTTGTGTGTTCTCTTAGTCACTTTTATTAGTGTCGAGATACCACACTTTGCTAGAACGTCTTTTTCTTACGAAGTAGAAAGACAAGAAAACTGTTCGACTAACTGGAATAATTCATCACTTTTAAACCTATAACCACCATTTCGTACAGATTAATAACCATGCTAATCTTTAAAACATCTGTGAATAGATACTTTAAAATAGATACTGTGAACATCTCTTCCATAATAGAAAACAAGCATTCGAAAATGGTAAACAAAACTCATTCGCTATATCTTCGTGAAATGTTTTTAATGAATAAGTAAATTTAATGAAAAAACAAAACAAAAAGCAAACTAGAAATTTAAAGTAAGTATCAAACAGTTTTACATACTAGCGTTTCGATAACTACCATAAGGTATCTCAATTGTTTTGCTGCTTTAATTTGTTTTCATAAAGTTTTTATCATTAAGTAACTCTATCATTCACTAAACAAGGGAAGTGCGTGACCTCGAACGCTGAGAATCGCAAGAAAATGTGCTTAGAATATAAATCTCTCATTCTAAAATCAGTGGTATGAGTCATTCACATGCAAAACTCGGCTGATGTCTGCTAGCGCCATCCGACGGTGACATGTTGCATCTGTACTAACAAGTAATTAATCTAGTTGTGTGAATAGCATACCTGCAGTAGGAGGCCGTCTTTTGAAGTGTTCGGTTGTGGGTTAGAGTGTAAACTGTGTAAATCGGTATCAGGAGGCGAATTAATCCCATGAATATTGTCAAAATGTTAGAAGCAAAGTTGCGACGTGCTGAATATGGAAACGTAATCGGAGTCGAGGATATGAGTTCGCGAATATGTTGTATAGCATAATAATTCAGAAATACAATGGGGATGACGCAGAAATGCATGAAGATACGCTGGATATGTATAGTGATTTTGAACAACAGGAAGAGCCCGTACCGTAGGAAAAGTTTGTTGTTCAGATAGCGAAGTTATTATAAGCAGACGGAAATACAGCAATGTAGTCACGATATTGAAATACGTGTGTTTTTGGTGCTATTATATCGATAATTTGTTTCTTTGCGTTACCAAAGTTCCTCTCTTGGACCTTCAATAGGTGATCATTCAAATGTCTCTCGTGGTCAGACGTGCAGTTTTGCATGAGAACAACACGTACCATTGTGTTTGGCATGAGCGATTTATATTCAAGCACATTTTTGTGCGGTTTTCAGAGTTCGAGGTCATGCAAGTCCCTTGTAAGAAGAAATTGTAAATCATGAGGAAAAATCATTGAAAGTAATTAGCACTTCTGCGATCTATTTGATCCAAGTAATGGAATTTCTTATTTAACATAGATATCTTTTCGGAGTATCTCAAATGCTCGGAATGATGGAAACTTAATCTTAAGTGATGATAACTACATTATCCAATACAATAAAAAGATGTGACTTTTAGATTAAAATTAAATATATACTACACTAAAATTACTACTTCTTTAAAAATTATTAGTAAAATTATATTTTGGGAATCTTTATTGTGAAATGATAGAAAAATAGTTATAAGAGAGCGACATAAGTGTCTTTATTACAACCTATAAGTCATTTATATTATACTTGTGTTAAATTAACATTAACAAAGTGAGCCATAGATATTGAAATTAACTTGGTTTCAAAGTTAAGTTATAAATTATTTTAAACGATTTTTAATGAATTTGTATTATATTTTAGATAAAAATAATTTATTAAAAATTAGTTAATTTTAATATAATTTGCTTATCTATTTATTCCTATTAAATAAAAATATTCTAATCAGTTTTTTTTTGTTTGGTTTTTTGTGGAAGTGGAAAAGTGGAATCTGTCTACAAACTGAGTAAGAATGCATAAAAATAATTTAGAGAAAGCGAAATATGCAAAGCTTGTTAAGACATTTAAAACACTTTGCTACATCAATAGCATTAATTGGACTGCTCAGAAGCCAATCAGATTAAGTCAATAAACCAAAAAATGAAAAAGGTTTTTTAAAATTACGTACCAAAAAATAACAACGCTTGTAAATTTGAAGAATGAATTTTTTATTGAAAGATAACATAACTATAAACTTGGAGGAGTGATTTGGGCACTTTGTCAACCGAAAGTATAAACATTAGAGTATGACTTACAGAAAAAATTTCAATTTAAAACAAAATGACTTAATCTGATTGGCTTCTGAGCAGTCCAATTAAAAATCGCTCTTTAATTAAATTGAATAAAATCCTCTGGCTTGTTTATATTTGTAGGCAGCCTACAGTCAGAAACGTATCTATATCTAATTTTTCAATTTCGGGAATACATGACTAATGTTTAATGAATATTTTATATTATTTACCAACCTTTGAGAGAGCTTCCAGCAAATTTTGAATTATTAACTTACAAAAATCAAAACAATGCCTTCATAGACTGAATACGTGCCTCCAGATACTCGAAACTTGAAACTCCTAAGGGAAATTGGCAAATAAATATTTGATGTTGTATTTTCTTTTTTTTTTCTTTTTTTTATAAATATATACTTTGCGCTAGACTATTAGTTTGCGAGAATCATTTTTAAATAACCTTAATTAATTTTAAATAACCTTAGCTACCATTAATGCTTTCTGTAGTTTAAGGTTATTTAAAAATGATTCTCGCAAACTAATAGTCTAGCGCGAAGTATATATTTACAAAAAAAAAACAAAAACAAAGGAAAATTCAACATCAAATATTGTTTTGATGCCAATTTCCTTTAGGAGTTTCGAGTTTAAATTTCCTAAAACTTCAATTAACTTTAGCACTTTACAGCAGATTTAATAGGAATATAAATGGTAAGCTCTGATTTATTTGACTACTTTAAGTCCTTGTGAATGTTGTCACGTTTCGTTCAGGTCACGTGCGCCATTAGACCTTTCGCTGGTCATCAATTTCTTTTTTTTCTTTTTTAATCAATAAATGATTTTGTTTTTTTGGTGCAAGTGTGTACATTTTTATTCACATCGAAACGACTCGTTTAATATTGCGCGAATTATTCTACAAATGGACATTTTAGCCATTTTTTTTAGGAAGTCGTTAATTAGGTGAATATTGCTTTCATTGTAAATTATCATGAATACAAAGTAGTAAAAAAGACACCACATTACTTTTATCTCAATAGAGACAGTTGATTCAGTCAATTCAAGTGGATTTTGAGTACTGTAAGGTGGGTGTACTTTGACTTTTTTCGTATTCTTTAACTTATAGTCCTTTGTTCTTATAGATTAACGAAAAACACATTGAATAAGACGAGCTGATATGAATTCCAAGATACAGAGTAGTTGGAAGAAATACGAAATGGAAAAATGTTATCCAATAAAATATTACTCAAAGTATTCTCTAGGATTGGATTACTTTCACCAACCCCACACAACCTGGAAACTACACTTAATTTGTTTGCTTCGTAAAACTTTTCTCAATTTAAGGTAATTACAAAAGAAATGCCTGTTTATTTGTGAAATGCATCAAATTCCCTTCATATGACTGAGCTGAAGTATCTCGATTACCATTAGAAATTACAGATTCAACAAACATATGACTACAAGTCACAGATATTTTGACAATATGTCGAAATGACAGATGAAATTGTTAATGCAACTGACATTTAGTGTAACAATTTCGAACTAAAACCAAATATCCTGTTCGTGAAAAAATTGTATGTGTTAAGCTGTAGATGGAGCTTTATACTTTATCGACTTTTCGGTGAAAGTATAACCATTCTACGGTACTTTTGAAAATCGGAGCAGCAACCAACCAACTTCTCTTAGACCTAAATTAAAAACTATTCTAGATAGTATTTAAGTCATTGAATAGTAAACTATTAGAATTATATTATTTTACGGTCTTAGTGATAAAATAACGTCCTTTTAAAAAGATGAAGAGAAATAATTGATTAATTAAATATTCATTATTCAGATGTTGATTATTCTTGTTCGTCAATTTTTTGATTATCCTTTCCATATATTAAATATTTAAAACGTGTTGTTGGATTTTATTTAACAACATAAAAAACATACGTAAATTTTTATTTGAAATATAGAACGTTTTCTAGAACAGATTTAAATGAAATATAATTAATTTCTATTATTTACTATTAAATTTTGTGCATATCAAGAACAGCATAAGCTGTTCCTACGGTAATTCCCTTCAATTTCATTTTGTGTATTTTGCTCTGAAATTACGAGATTTTTAAGAGATTATGTAAGATTCTGAAAGAATTAAATATATATATAGTAAGAATTATTATTCTTGTCTAAACCATACCTTTACCTCAAAATATCTCTTCTTATCACAATAACTAACACATCTTCTAATTCTTAAAACATGTTAAGTTTAGTAGCTTAAAATAAATATTTGGCGAATTTTCGGAAGAATACATACTTCCTTTTTCAAGCCTTATTACAATAAAATTATACATGGACATCACACAACTATTAATAAACAACAACATATCATGTTCTTTGTGTGACTTGTTGAATATTATTGTCTGTAATTAATTTGCTAATATACTGTTTAATCAATTTTTTTTAGAGAACATGATATGTTATTAATTATTATTAGTTATGTGATGTCCACGTATAATTTTATTGTAATAAGGCTTGAAAAAGGAGGAATGTATTCTTCCGGAAATTCGCCAAGTTTATTTTAAGCTACTAAACTTAACATGTTTTAAGAAGTAGATGTGTTATTTATAATTCTCGTCTCTTAAAGCCTCGCTTTAAGTTAATTTCGTAATTTATTTAGAATTTTCTCGAATACTTCTCCAAGAAATACATAACTATATTCTGCAATTATAAACATATTATCTAAATGAATCTGCATTCTATAGTCAAACGCTGCTCTTGCATCATCTTATCCTATCTGAGAATGACACCATAAACTTACTAACGGCCAGCTTCTCAACATGACTACGACTTTTAGTTTTCTATGACATATGCTTTGGCCAAGTTGGAAAATCTTATTTTTAATCTTAAGCCTGTTTGCAAATGGGTATTTTTTTAAATATATGATGTACAAACTGCTTCATTAGTCGATAAATTTTTCTCCGCCAGTACCATTCTAGCAACAGCTGAAATCGGTTTTGTTCTGTGTAGCAAAGAACTTCAGCGATCGAAGAGATAGGTTATCGTATTTTTAGTGTTGTTCCGTGCTCTGCGTAATGTCATTTCTACACACAGGACTGTGATCTGGCGTCTAACTTTATAGTGGGAGAGATTTTGTGAAGTGTTTTTTATGACAAGGATATCAAATGGTAGTGTCTCAAAATCGAACAGAAGAGGAACCATATCATGAGGATATCGAAATCCTTTCCTATTGTCTACCAGGTCTCAAGGTCTATGTTTCGTGATAATATGTCTATTTTTATGTTCTTTATGGATACCTAGACCTCGGTGATGTTTTGTCATTTTATTTTCTAAAGCCATTTATTAATAAAATAAGAGTAACTATTATTGTACAACATTCTTAAACTTAACTGCGTTCAGTTGGTTAACAGGAAATTTCATCTTAAATCAACATGTTAACATAAAACATTTACAGCAATATTTCCCAATCTGAAGCCAATGCTTCTACGGTCTAAAATTTAAATTTCGTTAACAAGTAACATCGCAGACAATAGGATGATCAGAAATAATAATTTGGAAATTTCATGCGTAATAAATCATAGTTTCCAATAACAACAATAATTCAAACAACAGTCACATCAGAATAATAAACATATAATAAATTATTACTTATTATTGCAATTATTAGAATTAATAATCAAAAACAATTATTATTTGTACCCTGACAACATCTCTCGTATAATTTTCCACATCTGTTTGTATCTAACGCATTTCCGTAACGCACTTCCTCTGTGTTTGGAAAATAATTTTACTTTCCTGTGAAAATAGAAATAACTTCTAAAGAAACATCCGCGACAGGAATCGAACCTGCAACCTCCTGATCCGAAATCAGACGTCTTATCCTGAGGCCACGGTGATTACATTGTTTTGTTAAATATCTCTTATGACTCTGTGTGAGTGTGACTCAATGAGAGAAGAGCCAGAGAAATAAAAATAATTCATTAATTTTAGCCTACAAGATTAAAATTTAAAATTAAAAGTTAATTTTTTTAGCCAGACAAGCGCAGGCCAGACAAGCATTAAATGCAGAAGCTTGTCTTCAGCGATAAACTGTAAGAGTCGTTAGAGATATTTCTCGACATGAATGAAGAAATTTAAAGAATATTTAAACAGAAAAAAACTTCTACTTAAAATACTCTTATCTCAACTAAAAGCCTTCACATGGTTCTCCCGTCATTGTTGATGGGAATCATAAGTAAATGCATTTGTCTAAGATTTTTGATCTTAGTGATGAAATGATGACTCATTTATAAAAAGATGGAGAAATAATTAACTTCGCTAATTATAAAATAATAATTCATATGTTGGTTGTTCTAGTTAGTGAATCCTTAGATAATTCTTTCCAAATTTAAACATTTAAGTAGAGTTGTTAGATCTTCTTTAAAAACAAGGACAATACACATAGTTGAAATATAGAGCCTATTATAGAACATATATGAAATACTCGTATAATTAAATATAGAACATTACAAGAATGTTTACACAAATAAAATCTTCGAAATGTTTCATGGTAATATTTTATTCTAGAAAATAATAATATTAAATTAGGTGTGCTTTATTAAATATTACGTTTTTTCAAGTTTAATAGTACACAAAATAGTATTTCGTAATAGTTATTTGCATGCATGAAATACTGCTCTTTTACGATATGCATTTGTTTCTAAAAATAAGCCGAGCAGATTCTAATTGCTAAGGTTTTACACTCATGAAGGTGGTATTTTCTTGTTCTTTTATTATGAACTGCTTTTACAACATCAATGGAATACTACTACTAGGGTAGTACAAGCCGAAGATTGGTTGGAAGTCGACGGAACACTAGTGACCCCCGAAGGGCGACCCTAGGAGAATCCGTAACTTATTCTTGAAAACAGATACTGGAGTGGATTCCCGTTGCCTTCTCCAGGACGTAATTGCGGAATGACGTCAGACTGAAGAGAAAGTGAAGAAGAGGCTGACAACCCAGGAAAGGAAATTGAAACATCTATGCTCACGACCAGGATTGAACCCGGCACACTGGCCTCACGGCAGATCGCCGCCTGAGACCGCGCGACCACGCCGGCGCGGCAGCGGAATACTACGGAATTAAAAACACTTATTTACTGAATATGGCTGAGTGACACAAAATACCAAGAAAGAGACATCAGTGAGATCGGACTAATAAATTCATTGAAATTCAGTACTTCATACAGTATTAAAAAAAAAGTTATTTTACTGCTGTATAGGCGTACCCTAAATACCGATCCCTCGCTTAGCACCGCTTCAGTAAAACGATTCTTTATTGATAACCATATCCCATACAATGGGCCTTGCTTAGCCGATCTATTTCATTATATTTCGACCACTGACCGCTCTTTTCCTCTCTCATGCGACGCAATCTCAATACGTTTAGTCTGTTTATAGGAACTGTTTGCAATGGTTCTCTTATATCTGTGCTTATAATATTTATATTTGTATGGTTTTTCTGGGCCATTTCTCAATTATCATAAACATCAGCGGTTCCGAACCTGTGGTACGCGAAAATAAATTCAATAATAGGGAAAAAGGCACATGTGTCAGGCAAAAGACAAGGTAAAATAAGACAACGCTACCGCGAGGGCTGGTACGGGTTTCTTCGTTGTTTGACCAAGAGAAAAGCCCTCGTTCTCCATCCCTAAACAGTGTAAACATATACACATAGTTTGTTCATCTAATTATTGACCTATTTATTTTCAGCTACAATATATGAAACTGACATAATAGCAAGTAAATAAATTCAAACATCTTGCTGATATTTTGGGTGAAAATGGACTGTTAAGGGATAGACAAGTGAAAAAGGTTAGGAACCACTGATATAGAGCATCATTTAGCTTTCTCAGGCATTCGCAACTTAGTTTAGTGCATTATTTACGTTTTTCGATGACAATCGTCGGTAAACCAAACGTAATTTTTCAAGATTCATGTGAATCTACATAACCCTACTATTAAAATCGAAAAGTGAATGATAAAAAAAAAGCGTAACAATTTTACTGAAACCACCGCAATTTGATTTGTTTTTTTTTTGTTTTTTATTTTTGGTTGTTATTGTTCTCCAAGATATACAATACATTGGGGACATTTTCAAACATCGACGAACTCGATTTAAACTTCCATAGAGATACGAGTCTCTTTCAACAGGAAGCGAAATCATGCAAAATTTATTATATCGACGCTACTAAACGAAGCAGATGGCGAAGAGACCATATTCCCAAACTGATGTGGTATATTTTTGATATACTTTTCATTTTGCAAAATGGCAATGTGACAGAATTTCTAAGCAAATCTTCTGATATCGATATTTGGCCTTTCTGGTTTTCTGAATTGGTTATGATTGGCTCGAATGTGTTTGAACAATTTAATACTTAGAATAACATTCGGGAAATTCTGCCCACAAAGTAAAACTTAAATTACTGAGTGAACCAATAAAAAGCAGTCAAATATAAAATGGTTACACAATCGTTTCGACTGAACACTAATAATAATAATTTTATCTGTCTTTGTCTTTCTCTTTATCTGTTTTATATTTAGTATAGATCTAGCCCACACAGCCAAGGACTCTAGAATCGCAGTGAGATTTTTAATATACAGGGTGACTCAAAATTCCTTATATAAACATTTTAGGTAGATCAGGAATACAAAAACAAACTGTATTCATAGTGGAAAGTATGACCACAAACACCACCCGAATGTACTAGAGGGCGCTGTTTGGCAGCACATTAGTTAGGAAGTGTGAGCCATCGTCATTTGAGACATTGACTTTGTACGAATATAATGTATCGCTGCACTAATGCTGAGAGGGTGCACATGCAACTAGTCTTTGGGGCAGCTATACGATTGTACCATGAACGGTTTCTCAGCAGACGTATGTCCAATCATTAAACGTTTGCGCGTTTTAGCACTAGAGATTGTGCGAAACTGGATCATTCGATGGAAACAGACATGATTGGGGTTGTCATATTGTAAACATAGGGCTAATAGACATGTTGTTTGTCGTACTTGTCATCTTTAATTTCTGAACTTTAGTGTACCTTCTAGTATATGAGGGAGGCGTTCGCGGACATAAGTTCCACTATGAATACGGTTTGTTTATCTATTCCTGACCTACCTATAAAGCTTGTATAGGCAATTTTGAATCTCCCTGTTTATTTTGATATGATAATGATGATATAAGGTATATGGCCCAAATATCGCCCAGGTTCCTAATACCGCCCAGTGCGATGTAGGACGGGATAGTGATGCTATCACGCGGGAACCGATGGAAACAATTTGCCATTCCATCCATTAGCACGCTGTGTTCGTTTGGTGGTGTTAGTTCAACCCGTTTATTTTATGTGAATTCTTGAATTTTTTTCGTTCTGGTAAGTTATGAAACTACTGTTTCTTTAACTACTGCTGCTTATGAATTATTGATGCCATCATAACCCTCTAACATCGGGAAATAGTGAAAGAAATAACCTATCTGTTGATAATTTCTGTAACTTGATAAAGGTAGCTGGTTTGTCTGTAGCGTCCGCCATATTGACAAGCTAGAGAGTGCCCAATATCGCCCACCTCGTTGTTCCATATATCGCCCACTGTGCGATATTTCGAACTTATATTTATACATTTTATTTTGGTTTATTACAAATGTCTCAACGTAAGACATGGGACAGAGTCAAGATGAAGGAAGCTGTCACAGCCGTAAAAAATAAAGAAATGGGCCTTATGAAAGCTTCCAAAACATTTAATGTCCCACTCTTGTGAGTGGGTCACCATTCAAAATTGCTCTAATGAATTCTCTCAGCAAAAGGAAATTAAGTCCTAAGGGGCTGAACTTAGAAGATCCAAAGAAAAAGAAGCTCGCAATACCTAAAAAGATTAAGAAAAAACCAAAAAATGCAAAGAAGTGCAAAAAAAACAAAGTATTTAATGGTGTGGGCGATATTTGGAATACTTTCACAAAATTGAAAATATGTCTCTTGACAGAACAAAAATTGAGGAAAAATAAAAAATAATAGTTGCATCTATAATTGGTTCAGGAACATGTAAGTGAAGGTTAATATGATATATTGTAATTGTTTGAAGCCACTGAGAAGATAAATGACAAGAATATGTGCAGGTTTTCTTAGATGGGCGATATTTGGGACATATACCTTATATGTCATTTTCAATCCAATGCAGGATGTAGGTCTCCAGTTTTTTTGCAGTTCGTTTTGTCAAAAGCTTTTTTTTTCCAATCGAAATCAACAAAACTTTTGATTTCATCCATCCATCTGCCTTGTGAACACTTTCTCGGCCTCCTTTCATTCCTCGGATGGTTTTGAAGATTTAGAATTTCTGTTGACCATCTATTATCATTGCGCCTTGTTACGTGAACACCCAATTCCATTTGAACTGCTTTATAGTGCTAATAATATCAGACTCTCTGGTTTGCTCTTCCATCCACACAATTCTTTTACGGTCACGTCGCGTAATTCCTAATAAGCATCTTCCCACGCTTCTTTTCAGTTGTCCGGAGTCTCTGAATTGCTTTCGTGGTCGACGTCCATGTCTCCGGTAATATAGATTGGTTAGAAAGCAGGAAGAAATGGAAGGAATTCTGGCTATTCTTTATATGCAGTGGTAATATTACTATTTAAAAAACGGAGAAAGAGAATATATTGGGAATTGTAGGCCTGTCAGCCTCTTATCAATTTTATATATAAAATATTTAGGAAAATTATTATCAGTAGCTTGTAGAATCCATTCTGTTCAACAATAAAATCACGATATTAACACGAGCTTATCAAAACTATTTAACCATTAACTGTAGTCGTGAAAATTACTAACGCTTCTATAGTCGTGGATCCATTGGACCCGTAGATTTTTAAATTAGTAATAAAAACGAAAGTGTGGTATATTTTAAATCTATTTTTTTTAAATTACTATGTAAACATTAATAAACGTAATAATTAACTTAATCATCTACGGAAAATAGATTTTCATCTTTAATTTGCTCTTACATATATATCAGTCGTAATTCAATAAATCCGAAAACATGTGAACAAAAACAAAAAGAAAAAAATATTAAATCAGTCTAAAAAAAATAAAGTTTTGTTTCTTCTTCAACTTAAAAGTACGTTATTTAACAGCATAAAACAAAAAAATATATATTGATTTATAAAAAAAAACTGACACTGGTCCAAACGAGCGAAATTACCAATAGGAATTGCATACTTGTTTTGAACAATATAGGTAGCTTATAGGTAGCTTACACTTAGCACACAAATGTACAGTCTTTACTCTTTTGCCGGGTGGACAGAATGAGCATCTCTTTCATTTATTTCTTTCTAATTTTAGGTTATTTTCATTTTCTGGTTCTTAAAAAAAATTACGTATCTATAGTTGTGGGTCCATGGGATCCAGGCGTATACCGTTATTAACCTTTGGAACAGTGAACGAAACATGTCCTCCCCGCTACATGCGCTTAGGACAACTGTCGAAAGGTACCTGGGAGCAGGAGGAGCTACGGCGCCCGCGGAGACTCCTATACGCGCTTGAAAATTGAATGTGGGTCCACTGGATCCACGACTACAGTTAAGGGTTAAAGACGTGAAGGCACTAATTCGCTTCCAAAAAGATACAGGAAAAAAAATAGGATAGAAAAGGTGTCAGACAAGGAATTAACTATTTTGGAATATCTCCTAAATTATTTGCAGCAGAACTTCAGGTGTTCAAAGACATAGGTGCCAATACTGATGGTGACTAAATAGTCACCCTCTAAGGTTTTCAGCTCATATACAGTTATCCAAATTAAAGACGCTACGAAATTGCAATTCACGATACAACAACTTGCCAATGAAAGTTTAAAAGTTGGATTAACGCTAAACTCAAAGAAAACAAATATTATATTTAATAGGTTTATAGATAAGCAACCAATTAATGTTGCTGAATAAAAGAAATTGTTTCTTTTAAGATATAAATAAACAGTCTACTCTAGTTCACGGTAAGGATTCAGGACACAATCCTGACCCTATAGTTGATATTCATTTTCACATAAAAGAAAAAAAAGATAGGTTGATGATCGAATCATATATGATCAAATTAGTACCTTACATTAATAAAAATAACTTTTTGAAAATAAGTGCGATAGGATACGAATATTTTAGGAATAACGTAAAAATAAAAAAGGTTTATAATCTATTGATGTTTATTGATGTTTTGAAGAAGATTATTTGATTATTTGAAGTATTGTTTTAAATTGAATATCTTATAGATGAATCGTAATTATTGTTATGTATAAATGAATTTTAATTATTGTTACGTATAAATGAAACTTAATTATTGACATGTATAGAGGAAATTCAATTATTGCAATTTATTAACGAATTCTGGAGAGGAAGAGGAACTTTTCTATCCTCGTTCCTAGTAGTTCCCAGCATAAGGCAATGAAATAATGTAATAAAAAAGATAATAGTAGTTCTAGTGAAGACTGAATGTTTATTTACACTGGTAATTCTGAATTAGAGGAGTTTAGCAGCTTTGTGTATCTTGGACAACAAATTAGTATGGATGGATTCATTATGTCAAAAATTCAAAAATTAATTGTAGAATTAAACTTCATGAATGCCTTGGCAGAAATACCGCAATATATATATATTGATGTTTCATTGATATTTAGCGATCATAACGATAGTAAACATTTTTTTTTGTATTGTTTGTACTGAGGTTAAAGAAATTGGAATTCATGTCTTAATTGAATGAGTGAGCGTTATTCTTTTGATGAAGTTAGTGTGGAAACTAGATTTGCTGAAGCCATACTAAATTTTAGCTAGATAATTTTTCCTGAAGTCTTGATAAACTCGATTTTCTCTGATGATCTAGAAAAGAGATAAAGAAATTGCGCAATTCTCCTGCGGCAAAGAAAACTAGTGCTCGCTCTTCTAGCGAGATTGAAATCTGTCAGCAGTCACGGCCTATTGAGTCTACTCCGCCCCGTAAATTATGTTTGTAGGAGGCTTCGCATGAGGATGATGTTGCCAATAAGGCGTTCATGATTGCCGTCGCATCGCACTTTATCCCCGGGGCGGAATGATTTCTTTGCCGACCCCTGCCGAGATCAGTCACCGGAGCCAGTGGCATCCGTAATCACGATCTCTTTTTAAGTCTCGCCGCTAACAAGTCTCTCCCAAATGTGCTGGAACAAAGACGGCCCTGCCGGATAGAGCCCGGCTTTGGCACAAAGAAAAGGAAATCCAAGGCGAAGACCGTCCCTTCGGCAATGAGGAAATGCCACTCACGAGGCAGTGGCTAAGATATCCGCTGGAATTAGGGTTGCTTCCATTTTGTTATTGAATAAGACATATAAGGTTTTTCTTCTTAAGGGTCTCATTTTCTAGAAGCAAGAAACTTAAATTTTACAAAACACACTATAGTATAAATATAAATACTGTGTACTATATCCTATGTTGAAACAGAAAATTGTTGATTTCCACTTGTCACTACACTGAATGTATCAAAACTCTCTGTAGAAGTTTTATTTGGATATAGGGAGCACCAAGACGATCTTGGTGGCCAGTCAATAGCGTCCTTTAGCACCGAAGGTTGCCGTCTTGACATGAATCGATTTCATCCTCTGCGAACACATTAAGAGACTCATACCGACTGACTTGAAGATCTTACCGTAAAAATCGCTCTCCGTGAAATGCCGGGAATCGTTCAAAATTTACGGCAATCAATGTTTCGACACTGTCGTGCATTCATTATTGACGGCCACCGCTTTAACACCTTATTTGAATAAACAACACGTCGCTTATTTCTATTCATTTAGGGTTGTCTTGGTGTTCCGAAATAATAAATAAAGTACCAAATATAATAATAAGGCACCACAAGTAGATTTACTTTCTCTTCACCATTAGACTACAAGGTGACTATCCAGATACCGACATAAAAGAGAATTCCACGTAAGCAAAGAGGAGGAACGGGAGATTTGAGTTCGTTTCCCTTCCCCGCTTAAGGTTAGGATAATTTCTGAGACATCTCCGGATGTTCTCAAAGGTTTCTTGTCAAGGAACCCTAATTTCCGGTCTCTTAATCCTATGGAGACAACAGGACGACTTATCCATCAAACTTCCGAAACGTTTCCAAATAACTGCCAGCCTTTCAAATAATATGAAGCCGACATTCTCAGCCATAAAAATAGGCCTAACATTTTCTTTTACCAAAAACAAAAGAATAATTATTATGCAATTTTTTTTTTTTTTACAATATCTCGATAAGAAGAATATAATGGATTGAACTAACTTGTAAGAACAGAAAGGAAACAAGACCATTTCCGTAAATTTAAGTTCCAATTTCCATTGTTTCAAGGTTTCCGGAGATTATAAGAAAGATACAATCAAAAGATGTCGATTCTCTTTATTTACATTATTCTAGTTTAGAATATCTTTTGAAAACTGGTTTCGCATATGGTAGTGAGAGAAATGCAGGAGATTCAGTGATGATGAAATACTTAATGTCTTATTCTGAAGTCATGATACCTAGATATGCATGTGTTTTAAAAACTTGAAACTTTTTATATCGTTTAAGGAACTGTTTAAGGCATTGAACTACTGTTCGTTGTAATGAAAAAGTGCTTTTTGTTGAGCAAATGCAATCAAAGTAAAGCATTTGGAATGTATAGATTACAGCGATTTACCCTTACCCTTTCATATTCATTGTTAATTCTAATTTATAAGCAGTAGTTAATACCTATCGCTCTTTTCACCCTAAGTCGATACTATTGCATCTATGGGGAGACCTTATCACACAGCAGCAGACTGTTGTATCCATGCGCTGATATTCTGTTTCGCTTATTTACAACGGATTTTTTTTTTAAATGCCAGAAAATTATCATGAAAAATTAATATTTATTTAATTTAAATTGTCCTGTTGCTTAGAGGAAAAATTATTTAAAAAATAAATATGCCAAGACAGAGTTAAACTATAACTTTTAAAAGTATTTAGTTTTATTTTTATAAAAAATTCTGGGAAAAGAACAATGAATACTATATCAAGAATGGAATTACAATGTTCTAATTTTTAAGTTATTTTTTAATTTTACTAAAATATATGCTATTCAAAATTGTAGGGAATTTCTTCACAATCGTTTTTTTTTCTACTTCTTTTCTCAAAAGCAAATCACTTTTTTTTAAAAACAAAATTCTAAATTTCCAATTACTACAGTTTTTTCGAAGCTGATATCTCATTACTCCGACAAGAACCTCAGATTTTTCTTCGAATTCCTGATTAACAGGAATCATCAAATCTCAATAATCTCCATTCTTCTATGGAAGCTGACCTGGGTTTATCAGCGGCAATTCTAAACCATTTCTTTGATATCACATATCTTTTAATTTTACAAATTGTATTTCTCAAAACAATGGTGAATGTTTTCTTTATAACAAAATTAATGTTTTCTACTCAGAGCTTAGTATAGACATTCACGATATTTCGTATGACGCTGGTTTCATTGTTTTTATAAAAATTAACTTTCGAAGCGGTCGAAATGCTCGTTGTCCTGGCAGCCATTGAGAAACAACTGGTAGTTACTAAGAAATAGTCGAGGAGTGACGTCATTGTCATTACCACAATGAATGTCGTTTAGCTATGATTTAAGTTCTAAAATTAAAACTACTAATTATAATAAGTAGTTTTTCCAAAGCAAATACATGTTTATTTAATTTAATATCTGTTCTATTGTCTGAAAATTAAATAATACGTTGTACTGCTTTTTAACTCATTGTATTGCTACAACTCAATGGCGAAAGCTGGCCAGTGTAGGGAATTCAATGGTATCGACTTAGTGGTATAGTTTCATAAAAATTAAAACCAATAAAAGTAACTGATGTAAAAGTTTGTTGCATATTCCCTCACAATATTTGACCAATCTCATTCACTTCTCTAATTCAAATAAAATTTTAGAATTAAAGAGCAAATAAACACTTAATCAATTATCGGGTGAAAACATGCCTCATTATTAATAATAATAATCACATTTTTATCAGTCATTATGTTTGTTCTGATTTCTGATAAATAATTAGCCTCGCTGTCGAAATCTGTCACTAAAAGAGAAATTTGTTTGATTTGGAATGATAACAATATTGTGAAATGAAACTAATTTAATTAACTTTTGTAATAACACGGAATAAAGATCTGAATGCATTGTATTTGGTTTTTAATTTACATTAAATGGACCGAGATCGCACTAGCGTGAAAATAAAGTACTTTGTTCTGCGGAATGATGAAATAAAGAATACACATTGAATAGGATTTCTCATTAATATTGTAGAACAATACAGTTATGGATCACTTAAAGTCAGGGTTACGTTCCGTCCAATATGACATTATGCGAATTTCATATCTAAACCATTATGACATTATGCGAACTTCATATCTAAACCAATCTTTAGCAGTACCGTGAAAATAGCCAAGTACTGTAGTCTATCTAACTAATAAATTTCTATTCTACACCAACAACACTAACACAGTAAGTATAAAACAAGGTAATAGCAACTAGTTGAACTGGGGTAGTTGAATGTGCAGTTAACTAACTTTTCCGGAGGCTGTTCCTCAAAATGTAAAGTAAGTAAGGATGAAGTTGGAATAATTTTGTACCGTTAATATTGTCAAATTATTTTAACATAATTTTTTTTATTATTATTCACAGATGATTCTGCATTTACACTAAATTACTGTACAGCAATAATGTAAACTGTTATTTTTTTCTAATTTTTCTAATTTATATACTTTTTTTTATAAACTTTACTGACAACACACTAATGAATATCCATTTACATTTGAATTGTTTTGATAAATTGCAAAACTTATTTTAATTTTTTGTTAGCCGATCAGGATATTTTCGACTCGATGGGATATTGAACGTAGGCGTGAATGGACTGTAAGCTGTGAATAACTGCAATCCAATGTTGTAAGGAACTGGTAGCTGCCGAACTACAAGTTCAAGTTAGAACTTAAGTTGTTTTTTTAGTTTCCTCAGAAAAAGATTCATTATGTCTTATTGAATGTGAAGGTTAAACGAAAAGTTGTTAAAGTCAGCGAAGACAAATGAATTTGATTTTTATATGAACTCCAGTAATAAAAATATCTTCTACGATCTGTGATCTATTTCTGTACTATGATAACATTGTTCATTTAAAAATTCTAAGATTGTTTCGTTGTCTAGTATCTTTGTAAATAGTTATCATAAAGCAATTTTTTTTCCGCACTATATCTACCTAAATATTTAGGTATTTCTTACTTTCCTTTTACCCAAAATATTTACTTAAATGTACAGATAATTGTAACATGTAGATAATTGTATTTCTAATTATACAGGATTAGCAAAATTTCTGCACAAATGAGATTTTACAATTTACATCTTCTGACAAAAATGCAAAATCTACACTTAACGTATTGTAGTAAATCAATTACATCTCTTCTTGAACTATTCAATACAAATTTTGATATATGCATCATATATGCATTTATTATTATTACTATAGAAATTTTTATTTGTGAATTCCTGTATTTTTTTATTCATATAGAATCACTGGATAAAACAATATCTTTCTATTTTTATTAACTTTTGAATAGCATCAGATTGACCCCTTCCGTTCGAATGATGATTACAGGAAGCAGAACTTCAGAGCTGGCTGTCTTATCCATCATGAAGAGGATTACAATTATTTGAAAAAAAAATGAATAAAATCACCGAGAAATTTGGACAACGTAGCTTGATACCAGTTTGCTTTACTGTATTTTCAATAATACTGCTTCTAGCACTTCAAATTCTAAAATATCTACTTTGTAGATATTGTAATGAAGCTATAAACAATAAGTTCCAACTAAGAACTGGAATAAGAGATCTAAGAACAGTATACAAAAATATTAAATTTAAAAATATGGTAAAGATAACTTACCGGTTTCCACAGCAGCATGGATATTGAAAGCCATGTCGCGGACCCACGATGTCACAACAACATAATCTGTGACGAAACTAGGAATGTGGCACTTTAGCACTGCTGTGTTACCCCGTATGACATATTCGTCGTAAACTTGAACGTCATACACTTGCTTGACGACTGAAAAGAAAGATAGAAAAAAAAAATCTCAATAAACAAAGAGACATATATGTTTCTAAATAAAATACATCTTTAAGAGAAAATGCATAAATTAAAGCAGCCGTAATATGTCTGAAGTAATTCGTAAAAGGTTCAAGTTTGATAAGCCGTTCCATTAAAACATCATAATAATGAATTAAAAGCGGTATTTTGATTGCTAATTTTGCGATAGCTGAACAGAAAATCAATATTTAGAGTAATTAACCAACAACTCTCGGTTATTAAACGTGTGTTCAATGTGAAGATAAAGCAGATAGTTATACATAAGATTCCTAAGCAAATCACATAAATTTCAAGGAAATTCCCATCAATTCATCAATGTCTCTTTCATATTCTATGTTACGGTTACACTTTACCAATAATAAATAAAGTGATCTTTAATTACAAAATTTATGTAATGTTATTATCAAATTCTGAATGTGGTGTTTTCATTTAAATAGGACTCGGGAACAGCTGCTGCTTCCTAACTAGGAGATAATCATTATCAGAAAATCAAACTTTCCAAATAAAACGCCTGATTATTTTTACTACTGTCTATTTCTTTAAAATAATCGGAAATTTATCATGTTAGCAAGAAAATCTATTGCAATTTATTTTTAAAATGTTTGGATTCGACATTTTGTTCTTGTTTTTTTATTTTCTTGCTTTTAGTCATTGAGGGGTCACTGTCTTCATCATGAATTAAGACAAATTTTAGAAAGATTTTAAGATATTAAATATAAAATTGTTACAGTGGCTCGAAAACTTATTCTCACATTGAATTAAATTAAAAAAATTATTACAAAATTATCAAATTTTTTATTAAAATTAACCTTAGGAAATTAAAAAAAAAAAGATATAGTTGTCGAAATCGATAAAAAATAAAACAAAGTTTGTATATATATATTTATACATAAATGAAACTCCCAAAGCAAACTTCCATAAATACGAAACGCAACTTAAATTTATTAGGAATTTTCTTACAACAAGAAACAATTTGTGATACAAATTTGAATCTTGTTGAATCAAATATCGACATAATAGACTTCCAAAAACGTTTCTTCTGTTGCATATATATTTTGTAATAGGATAATTGTGAAATTCTGCCCGTTCTGAATGATTTAATTTCATAAACAGACTAATGTATGTCAGTGTTTACACCTTCACAAAACTAGTACAGATTATTGGTGTGAAGCAGTTCTATATACTGATCTGATAACTTTTATTGAAAGATCTGCTTATCCGAAACTATAGGTGGATTTGTAGTATTGAAAACTAAATGAAATTTTTAGAGACCAAAATTGGTAGCTATGCTTTGGTTCTGTCTATCCGTGTCCGTCCCTCCCTAAGACCTTCCGAACTGAAGGTCGGATTGGCAAACGGACTTACTTCACCATCGTGTTCAGAGGCCCAAACACCATGAGAATAGAAATCAATAGAACAATACTGAGTAAATAATCATGTTCAAATATCCAACAAACACACAAAATAAAAATTTAAAACCTTATTTAACAGATCGGTTTCGCTAGAGCCAACTCTTAGCTTTTTCATTACAAACAATAATGGCTAAAGATACTATAAATATAAAAAGATATTCTCACAGAAGGCAACGTAGCCATGACAAACTAATTTCGTTAACTTACAACAAAATAAAAGCATAAATAAGTACCTTAATTTATATTGCCACTTCCATTCTTTCCTCTTTTTCTTTTTTTATGTTGTGGCAATTATATACAGCACCACTATTTACCGAAAGACCGTCATCATATGAAACTTTATTTTAAGTTCTCCTCGCACTTTCTACGGATGAATTATCTTCATGCCCCAAAATAATGGGTTTCTCCAAGTTCAGCTTATGGGAATGTACGCTACATTGTCTGACGGGGGCGTAGGAATCATTTCCAGTTCTAATAATGCAGTCGTGCTCCAGTTCCGCTTATGTAGAGGACGGGAAGTCTCTCCAATATATAGACAGGAAGCATTTATGTATTGCAAACCATACATCATTCAAATTCTTAATATTAACTTCAGTTTTTTTTTAACAATATTGTGAAGTATAGTGTTATCTGATTTAAAAGAAATCTTAAAATTATTTTTACTAAACAATGCTTTTAGGGCAATTATTTTATTATGAGCGAAGGCACACAGTTATCATTAACATAATATTTAATAAGAGCCCATTTTATTAGGCTTAAAATAAAATTCAATGGGTAATCATTAGAAACAAAACTTTGTACAATCATATCTATTTCCTTATTAAATCTATTTCCTTATTCAATGGATGAACAATAATGAAATGCGCTCCATACTGTCATACACATAACATTATTGATTTGATAACGTGGTACCGAGGAATCATAATTAATAGTCAGCATAACATTAATTCTTTCCGAAACACAGTGGTCTGAAATACAGTCTAATGATTACGTCCAAAAATGGAATGCGCCCATCTTTCTCCATTTCAGTTTCAAATTTGATATTCTAATGAATTTGCATGAATACATCCTTAATCACCCTTTCAATGCTTGGTTGGGAAATAAAAAACAGATTTCCTATGTACCTCCTATATAAGGAGATAAAATTTCACCCTGAAGCAATAATTTCATAGCCATATTTTCAATATACTACATCAGCCACTCAACGATCATCGCCGAACTTAGTAAAACAATCCTTAGATTTTATAAAAATCTTCCCTTTAATTTTGAAAATCTGGAGACGCAAAATGTATCCAAAAAATGCAGTTAAAAATTCAAAATCAATAATAACACAGTCCTTGATCAATCAATGGGTGATTATTCGCAAAACTTTAGAAAAAGTATTATTAATAAGATCCATCGAAATACTAGTAAATAGATCACATACACGAAGAGAAAAAAATACTACAAGAATTATAATCAATATTTAAACTATGCAGATTATGTACAAACTCTAGCCAATTTTTTAAGGCATAATCAAAATAAAGCTTCATATAATACCGGTCTTTCGGTTAATACTATTTTTGTATATAATCGCTACAACATAAATAAAGAAAAAGATAAAAAAAACAGAGGAAAGAATGGAATTGGTAATATAAATTAAGGACTTATTTATGCTTTTATTTTGTTGTAGGTTAACGAGATTAAGTTTTGCCATGATTACGTTGCCTTCTGTGAGGAAATCTTTCTGTATTTATACTACTTTTATCCATTATTGTTTGTAATGAAAAAGCTAAGCGTTGACTATAGCGCAACCGATCTACTAAATAAGGTTTTAAATTTTTATTGTCTGTGTTTGTTGAATATTTGGACACCACAATGGGGAATTTTTAACTACTTTTTAACTATGGAATGGGGAATTTTCAAGGTCAAGCCCCTCCCCCGTGTTCGAGATATTTGGCATTGCTATCCTTGGATTTCCGCTATTAGCTATAATGTTAGAAATGCAACCATCTCATTGCAGTTGTCAGCTATAGCTTGACAGGTAAGGTCTTGGACTCATATGCTGGAGGTTGTCGGTGAGAATCCGTATATCTACTGTTTTTTTCTCTTAATCTTTTTTTTCTCAATGTCCGCGTTGGTTGATTTTTTTTTATTTTTATTAATTTCCTAACTTTTTTTATTTTTATTTTTTTTAATTATTATTCACCCTTAAATTAGCACAAATTCGCTTTAGCACAAAATTATATTCACTTATTAGTTCTGCTTTTTTTTTAAGACCCAATAAAGTTAATAGCTCTTTTAAGCAGAGAAAAGTATTTCAATTTTTATTTGAAATACGATAAATCTTATACACGAAGTTTTCCCTGACAAAATGAAAAAAATAAGAAGATAATAAAAAAAAAGGAACTCCAAATCATTAGTGCTTGAATTTCTTAAATTATTTGTGCAAATTATTTAATGATTAGTGATTCTCCAGCTTAACATCTGACATTAACTGTTTTAGTTTAGTTTATGAATTTAAATACTAAACAAACTGGCGTTCTTCTAATTCCAAACATTTTCCACCAAATTTCAATTATAGTTTCTAAAGTGATTTAAATATAAGCCTACGAAAGGAAATCGTTTTAATTAGGAGTCTGTGAACCATTGTAGGTGGTGCTGTTTCGTAATTGCTATATTCATCACCTATAATTTAGAGTTGGTTAGAAGGGAGATTTTCACCAGATTATTAATATACAGATTATAGGAGTGATTGTATAGCAGATTAGCAACCACATACTAAAGAGATTTCAAGGAGACTTAGGTATTTGATTAATTACAGCTCATGAGTGATAAATATTTGATATTCCAAAGTGAAACGATGGCATGAAATTATCTGAACAGTTCCAACCGAATTTGATTTGAAAGAAGCTGAGGATAAGTGAAAATCATTTTTGATTTTGTCGTTATTGGTTATAATCATAAACGATTTGTGCCTAAAATGGAGGGAAATATAAAGATGAAAGGTGAGTGGACACTAGCCAAGATATTTGACCGTTCTTTGGCAAACTTTACAAACGTCATTCAGTTACCTGTTGCAGTTGATGTGATTCTTCAAATAACCAATTATAAACTAGAAGCGACTCCAGAACAAACTCACAACAGGAGATATTCTAATGGTTAGGGTGAAGCCACCAATCACCGATTGCTTTAGGCTTTTGAGCAATATCAAAGCAGTTATGTTTGATGAACTAATCAATTACCGAAATTTACTAAATTAGATGGATATTTTGTGTACTTAATATTGTAAACGTAAACGTGTCATGATTTATCGCTGAAAACTGGATAATAAAAAAACGGGAAACTCCATTTCATGATTGCAGTACTGACACTTGAACAGGATTGTAAAATGCAAAAGATTAAGTAGCAATTACGAAAGGCGAGGCTTTCCTTAACGGCACTGTGGTTAAATATCTTTTCTTTGTTTTCACCGTCGAATATTTTTACTAGTTCCAGAAATGATAAGGCAAAAAACAATGAAGGAACCTTCTAGGATATTAGCGAATATTAAATCTAAACACAGACGTAACAGAACTGATTTACTCTTGGTAATAGAAAGGTAGGTGTGTGTTAGCAGAATGGTCTCTTTTTATGACAGTTAAATGATTCACTGGAAGAACACTAACATGGGACCTGCAGTCGTTTCAAATTGATCGTTTACGATATTTTACGATCGCTTACAAACCGAGAAAATCCATTGCATTCACTGACCATTTAAGAAACTAAACGAATATAAGTTTTTTAAATATTAACTACTAACTTTTATGAGCATCAGAAGAATATCTGGTAAAAATGAATTTTAAAAATGAATTGTTTTAAAACGTTACTGTTATATACTAAAATAATGACTATTCGTTTTATCAATGTGTGAAGCAAACCTATAAAGATTTGTATTTAGTAAACGTATGTTAAATTAAAAAAAAGCTTAATTTTGCTTCTATACAAACAAAATAATCAATTAGCAAAAAATTAACAACAATACTCCAAGTAATACATTAAAAACTTACATAACTCTTTATTGAGAAAACAAAAGAACTCCATCTTGGCTATATTTCGAAAGTCTCACCGACCTTTCTTTTACGAGCCTTACACCTTAGGGAAAAGAAACATAGTCTTCTTCCCCAAATAATAAAAAATAAATTAACTATTAACAATCATAAATATGGAAAAATTCGTAACAGAACGAAAAAACGTGACATGCACCCTACATTATTACAATAAAACGTGCCATGCTCATTCAAAAATAAATAAATAAATTGTCCTTTTTCTTGAAATAAAATAATAAATTGTTCTTTTCGTCCAAAATCAAAATAATCAATTATTAAATAAGTGATATATATGTTTCAGTACCTTTTTGTGAATCCATGAAATCTTTGGCAACTTCAATGTACATCTTATTGATCATAGATTGAACACTTACATTTAATTAATTTGTCATCTGTTTTGTCTTCAAACTTTTCATTATCTATTTTGTTTCAAAGACCATTATAATATTTTCTCATGATTTGTTTTTACACCAAGTTATTTTCTTAGCTTAAAGCAGATAAATATAGAAAGCAATATGAAGCAAATAACCCAACACATCAGAGTAGTTTTTAACTTCGTTCCATAGCAAGAAAAGTTCTACAATATTACACAATTTTAGTAATGTTCTGATGCAACTCTGGGGTCTTTCTGAAGATTTGAGAATGTTTGGGGATTTCAACATTGCAAAAAGTAAGTTACATTATTACCATTTTGATCGCAATTGTTCTATACGGACGATTTAAATAAACAAGAAATCATTCAACAGAATTTCTGCTATATAGAAAGCAGTGAAGGGTGAACAAGATAAATCTATGTATGTCCAGTAATTTAATAGACCTTGTAGTTTTTTTCTCTAAGTTTAGGCTTCGACTTCCTTGTAATTACGCCCATTGGCTTTTCTCTCTCAATATCTGGAGAAGTGCCATTACTCATTCCACACAATAACGCTTCTCTCCATCATTGAACTCTTCAATTTATTAGTTTCACGTGCAGATGTTTCAGAGATTCCACTCGTATTTAATTTTGCTACGAGTTTGATTTATGGAACTTATTTAAAGTCACATCCTATAGATAGGCTTTGTTAATAATGAAATGAGAACATACCAAGCATTAGTTTGATAATAGTGAAAAACAAAACTAGAGAGAAGAACCACGAGTTTTTCTGCGTTAAACGTACATTGTGCTATTTGAACGTATGTTGCAGCTGATTCTCTTCAAAAATTATGCGTGTACAGTGTATGTTAAAAACAATTATGCTACACATCATTTTTAAGACCTTTCAAAAAATATGAATTAATTATTACTTGAATCTTCTATTAACGACACTACGTTTAAGGGCTATGAGAAAGTTTTCCACTAAAACAATTTATATTCATCACTTCTATACGGCAAGTCGTCTACAATAGGCTCGAATCCTCAAATAAGATTTACTTTCAATTTCCGTTTTTCGATGCGTTTTTCCACCAATCGCGATTTTTCTTTATTTCTTAATAATAAAAAATCCAAATGGTATTAGAAGACTCCTTAATCTTCTTAAATAGTTCCTATTTTATATTCACATGATACACTATCCTTACAAGCCATTAGAGTTATCATAAACAATTATTATAAAGAAAATAATAGCAATTGCCTTCTGAGCAAACATGAAAACTAATCAATTTTATTTAAAAATATTCTGGACCAAATCGACCATCATTATTTTTTAACTTATTTTTTAGGGTTAGGAAAGGTAATTTTAAGCCTTACAGTAAATTCAGAAGCAAGCTGTAAAGCTGTTCTGTATTGTTAAAAAGTTAAGAAAGTTTCTGAAGCCAGTGAGTCATCATTGAATGTTAAAGGAAAAGGAATGCCGAAAATAATCATCTAAATATTGTACAGAATCATCCATTGAAGATGGAAAGTCCTCCACAAATTTTCTTCACAAAATGTTCATCTCGATAATTCCAAGAGGCTGGAGGAATAGAGCAGAAATATAATGGAGAAACATAAAATTTTACCAGAAACTATAACTGAATATTAAAATATTAAATATTAAAATAGACTTAAGTTTATATCTTCAATAACGAATAATAGTGACCCGGAATTATGATCTAATACAGCATTTTGTACTTGTTAATAGTCGTAAAGAACTACTACCAATGAACAATCGAATTCCATGTATGGTAGTTAAGTGAATCATAGAGAATTAAAAATCTTAAGATAAATAAAAAAATATAACAAAGTCACTGTAAAACTTGTTGCTTATCTAGATCTTCAGGATAGCTAATTATTTTCTGTATTAACATTATGTACATCTTCAGTATAGTTGAAATTGTACATAAAGGATGCGACTGATGTAAAAGGAAAAAAAATCGTAAAAATTTCAATTTAGTAATTGATGAAATTTTTCACATTCAAACCAGTTAGTGTAATTATCTCTTTTGAATACGATTTGAATTAATTTAAATTTTAAATTGGACAATGCGCGAAATTGGAATTGTAAAATAAAACCTCGTGTTTGTCCAAAAATACATCAAATTCAACTCTTAAACGTTCAGTTGATGGATGAGGTCTTGTCATTTCGGTGGTTGCTCATTTCGCACCGGGAGACGGTACACTAAAAGGGCGGGAAACCTGTTCTTGTCAGGATCAGCGGAAATACGACAAATTGAAATACCACTGCAGCGCCACCTACTGGAAATATTCGGTAAACAAAGCATTTGTACAGATTAGGTGGTTTTAAAAAGACGAAACGAAAAAAAACCTTTCAAAGAATTTAATGGCTTTCATTAATTACTACTAAACTACTTTTAACTGTAATTCTTTTTCTATGGTATATTCACATTTATTGCCAATTTTTTTTTTAAATTTTTATTATTAATGGTAATTATCATTAATATTACAAAACGTTCTGTATATCTCTGTCTGTATCTTCCTTTAAGTCGATACCAAGGTCAAATAGATTATCCAAACTTGTTAAATTTGTATTGGGGAATCTTACTAAAGAGTTGTCAGATTTTTCTTAACTAAACTTTTTTGTTAACAGATGTCAAATATTTCCTTTTAAATTTTGAAGTTATTTAATTACAACATTTCAACTGCTTAAAATAAACAGCAATATATATTAGTCCAATTGAGATTAGTTTAATTCGTTGGACTAATTCAGTCACTAATGATAAATATATACAAATCATAGTTTCTTAATCATATAGCCAAGACCAGCATTTGGTAGCCATTAAAATTCCTTATTGTTCGCTCTTACATACTAACAGACACAGAATATATAATCTTCGATAGTGATTCATCAAAGGTTCTGAAAATTATATTTTTTTGTAATATTATATATTATTTCAACAGTCTAATAAGATAACAAAGTCACATCAGCTTTTTCTGATCTATTTAGTAAAAAAAAGATTCTTTCTCAGCTATAATTCGATCTATTGAATTTAAATTCTTCTTTACAAACAGATACAGACAGGTATTTTTTTTGAAAAATCTTTAGATCTACAACAACAATCTAAAATGCTCCAAAGTTTTGAACGTTAAAAATATTCCCACACTGTACTGCAAACTCACTTATTTTATTCCAAATTCGTAAATATTTAGAATTAGAAATACCCCCAAAATTAAAATATCTGTTATAATAACAATTATTATTTATTATTATAGTTATGCTTATTTATGGTGAATAACTTATTTATCTATTTATTAATTTCATAGTTTTTAATTAATATGTCTTTTGTAAAACTTTCTGTTTTAAGCAACAGGCTTCGTACGAACTGAAATTCAAAGTATATTCTAATATAATTGTTTAACGATTTTTTTATAGTATATTTCATTTAATTCGTAGATAATTATAAAAGAAATATATAGCATACCAATGTGGCATCTCTCGTTGAGATGATGTGCGCCTTCATAACTTTAAAATAAATTCTCTGATAATTAATAGTAATACATCATTGCGAATAAAACTATCTAATGCCCGTGATAAATATGAAATATATTATTTAAACAATAAAATTATATATCGTATAGATATTGCTAATATTAAATTACAATAAAGAATGATTTCAATTAATTGTTAATTTGGTTTATGTTTGCTGCAAATTTTCTTTTATTTTATTTTTTTATCTATTTGATCTTAGTATTTTCATATTTTACCAGTCATACATTTGTTTAAGATAATAAGTTGTCAGATAATAATGAAATAGATATCTATTATATTTATGGACTAAGTTAAAAATTCTAATCGTTAAAAAGTTGTACTAAAATAAATATTAATTTCTGTTCGTATGAAATCTGATTCTTAAACCAGAAAGTTTTACTGAATCCTACATTAGTAATGACATCCTTGACATATTTAAACGATTCTTTTGTTTTACGCATACATGCTTCTAGAAAGCTTACGTTTTCTTCAATACAAATATTCTTCTAGTATTTAGCCATTACTAGCATTATGTTAGTAATGGCTAAATTCAGTGGTAGAATAACTTATATTTGATAAGTTAAAAATACTGTGGATGAATTAGAACGTTTAGTAGTTATATAGCCCTACCCTAGTTACCATTCAGTATATCATAGGTGCTTTGCTTTGGTATAGCATTCATTAATTTGCATAGGTGAGAGGAAAAAGATCACAATACAACACTCATTTTATTCATGTGTCCTTCGTCTGTCAGCCTTGGATCAACTTAACTCCAAACTTTCTTTTGCAAAGTTAATGTTCTTTTAAGATTCCTACTGGTTTTTATTGGATAGAAACCATCGGACCATTGGGTAAAAACTATAGACCAAAAACATCAAACAGAAAGCTTTTAAATATAATACCACGACATTTGAAATAAAAAAACAAATACATTTTAGCTTTCAAATGTCTACTTGCTATTTGCTACTGTCTCATTTTTTTTTTGGTCACTAAATTAAAAATTTTCATTTCTTTTTAACAATTATATCTGCATTGTTGTTATTCGAAAGTTAGCACGTCATTTATATCTTTTCATATTGTTAGTTTGATTTTAAAATATCAAAGAAATTAATGCTAATTCATAAAAATAAAATTCATTTGCTAATTTTCATGTAATGGCATTCATTATTTTTTTTCTCTATATTTTTTTAATTAACTAAAAGCTTTCACGACTAATTAAAGAATTAATTAAATTTACTCCGTTAGATAAACATTGGAAATACAATCTATTATGGATTTAATGTCAATTTTATCGATTGCCTGATTGAACGTGAAAGGTTAGTGCAATAAATATACAATGTACATAGGTATTGAAAAGGATTATAAAAACAAGCCTTAATATTCAGCAACTAATGCTCAACTAAAATTAATATTCATAAAATTTGACAGTGATTGGCTATGAAAATGATTCTACATTGTAAGTGATAAATTTTATTGCCCGAAATAATAATGAGAGTAACTTTACCTTCCATGTGATGTTGAAGGGAAAAGAAGATGTAGTTTATAGGTCAACTTTGAAAAATTATTTGGTAAGGCCACAAGAACAGTTATTTACAAAACGAAATGACCATTCAACATCATTATATCTGTTTTAAATTATAGGTTCTTGAATTTCTTATTAACAAACTTTTCATCAATTTTCCTTGTGTATAAGCCCGTGTACCGAGACCTGATTGTGTACTGATGACTGCTCCTAGCTGATGATCGCCGTATTAGCGTGAAACAGCTGTACTAGGATGTCATTTAGTATACAACTTGGTCTCACCCATTTTTACTATTTCTAATACTTTTACTTTTATGTTAGGTCTATGTCCAAATTTAAAACAATGTTCTGATATTTCAGATACATAATTATGATGTTTCATAGCTTAAATTGGTGTGATGGTGTTGAAATTGAATAATAATTTAATAAATTTGGATATTGGTTTAATAAATAAAACAGCATTCTTTATAAAACAGCAGAATTTAAAACTTGATTATTGAGAATGTTAAATAATAACTTATTTGTAATATTCAAATCGTAAATCTAATACTTAAATATTGTTGTTAATAATCAGAGACAGAACTGGAAATTATTGAGCGGGCCAAAATTATGAAATGTAATATTAATTTGTTTTTATAATTAATATGTCTCTCATTTTATTAAGTAACTAATTGTTTAATCTTCAAAATAATAACGGCTTAAAGAAGGAAAAGCGCAAAAATTATTTTCCGAAAATTTGCTGTATTAAATAAAAATATATGCAATTCGAGAGATGAATTATTCTTTTAGTAATTAGTAATTGCTCAATTTCTTTATGTGAAGGAAATTGTATTAATAATTTGATCAATTTTTACATTATAATTATTATAAATGAAGTTGGCTTGTTTCGAAATTTCTTACTTGATTTAAAGTGTGAACTGTCCTATTCATTGAAGTTACACTACATGGTCCAATCCTGATAAGCGTCCAAGGTTAAGGAGGATCATTTCTCAGGTTCAAGCGTCTTCAAATGAAGGTGGGCAAACCATAGAATCACCGATAATCATTAACTTTAAGCAGTAAAGCACTTGCCTTAACTCGCTTAATCCTTGTCTTAACCCTTGGAAAAGAAACTCGGTCTCCATTAAAAAGAAAGTTGGGTTAATACTATTGGCCTTTCCTTGAACCGATCTTTCCATAATATCCGTAACTTATGAATGCGGAAAGCATAAATGCAAGTGACATTCAAATAATTTGCAAGTAAACAATTACACATTGAAGAAGTTTTTTCCCCATTACACAGGAGAATAAGTCGTTGAGAGAAGCAAAAGGCATCCAGAAGAAAGAAGGAAATATCGATGCTCGAGCCGGGATTCGAATACAGGATAAGACTTTTCAGCCACGTGACAGTCCCTCTCTTTGATCACTCAGCTGTATCCAAACAGCCCGTGTGGGAAATTGTAGAGAAACTGGAGAGAAACTTAAGTGGTAATACTCAAGTGCTTCAATTCCAATGTTTAGCAATTTAAAACGAATTCAATTCGGCTGATGAAATATTTACAGAACAAATCGAAGCTTATACAGGAATCTATTTCTTTTCTCTTTCATTTCACCTTCTATTTTATATTTCTTGACCCTCAGTGTTAATTCATTTCGATCCCGTTTGTGTCACAATGCCGGATTTGTCAACGCACAATGACCTCTGGTCATTAGTGGCAAAACGCAATAAAACTTGTCACCACTAAAATTTGCGGTTGGGACAACAACCGATATGTAAATGTAGAGACGTCTGTTACAATTCCCCTCTGACTGTTAACTTCCCTGGTCCGATTCAATGATACGGAACTTTTGAACCCCTCATTATATGAATTCCTAATATAAATTCCTAGTAATTCCTCTCCAAAGGTTTCTTTCCTTGTCCGCTGCTTAAAAGCTTCCAGATTGTATATTGAATACTGTATTTAAAAAAACTGGCATAATGTCGATACTGTAAATGCAAGGATCAGGCCTTTTTGTTCATCCTGACAGAATCATGTTTGATGCTCTGATCATTCTTCTTTTCCAACGACAATTACTGACTATTATAAGGGAATGGGCAGGGTTTATCTTAGGACAATCTTTAAAAGGAAGATTAATATAATGTTTAACATATTCAGTGACGTATATTGTCCGACCACCAGCAGATGAGACTTGGCCACGCCTACGTCATGTGGTACGCGACGGTTCTATAAATCCATTTGAGGGGTATATGTTTTTTTCTATTCTCAGTGCAAATCGTTTCTTGTTTAAAGCAGAGGAATTGATGATAAGAAATACGACTTATATATCTACTTTTCTTGTATATAATAATGACTATGTTAAATTTTAACCATAACGATATAGAAAACTGATTTGCTGTTTAAGAACTGTTATATTTATACTGTTTAAGTTATGAAAGTTTATTTAAGTTATGAAAAATTAATATAACAGTTCTTAAACAGCAAATCAGTTTTCTATATCGTTACGGTTAAAATTTAACATAGTTATTATTATATATAAGAAAAGTAGATATATAAGTCGTATTTCATATCATCAATTCCTCTGTTATAATCAAGAAACGATTTGCACTGAGAATAGAAAAAAACATCTACCCCTCAAATGGATTTATAGAACCGTCGCGTACCACGTGACGTAGGCGCGGCCAAGTCTCATCTGTTGGTCTCAGACAATAACCAATGTAGAATATTTCTAAAATAATACAAACAAAATCTTCAATTTTCAAATGTCATTGAAATTTGCATTGAAACCAAGGTTGAATTTATTAAAAAAAAAATGAATCCGTTGCAAATCCTTATTAACAAAAGTTTATTAAAAGTTAGTAATGGTTCACAAGTGATTATTGCCGATTTATCAAATCAACTTAATTACCTTTTAAGGCAATTTAGATTTAAAGTTGTTTCTAACAATTTTTGTTTGCAATCAAATCTCTTATCTTAAATGGAGAGTTTTTTGGGAATACTGTTGCACGAAAAAGGAAGTAACTGGCAAAAATGGAATCTAACTGATATATCGAGACACTGTATATCTAACTTTACAGATGTATGTCGAGTTACGACCATTCAAACAAGATCCCATAAAGCCTTCCAACCCTTTTATAATCAGATACACAAAGATTTATCCAGATAAATCTCTGTGTAGCTGATTATAAAAGTTTAGGTGTAAACAAATTGATTGCTATCAGGGGTATAATGGTACATTACATATCACCACTTGATATATCGTGCAGTACAGTCGTTTATAGATATAATCAACATCTATAATTCAGATATATATATATATATATATATATATATATATATATATATATATAATACTAATTTTTGTTATTTGTGCACAAAATATCATACTTTATGCTATTTTTTTAAATTAATATTATTGCTATACTATGGATATTTAAATATTGTACATGTACTATATAGAATTTTCAATAACATTTACATAGACACTGAATAGAAACATACATGATGATGATGTAAGTTGACACTGGCACCACTAGCACCTATTGGAACGCACCCAAACCAAACGCAGCCGATGAATAGGCGGACATGAGGGCTTCCCAGCAGTGTATGGCAACTGACAAACATGAGTAAATGGTGCGACCTTAGCAAGTCTGATCTTGGAGAAAATGTCACAGCAACATAGATTGGCCATTCTATTAAACTATAACTACACGAGGATGTTTGAAAGCAACTGTATCAAGTCTACCACGAGTGTACCATCGACGAACATATTAGCGCCCAGCGAGTAAGCCTTGGACGCCGAAATGCCATTGATGAGAGTGCTCGGCTTTGACTATCCAGGCTCGAACAGATAACTGTTGAATTAATGGTAAGAAAATCAAAACAAAATGCAACCGGTAAAATTCATTACGATATTTATGAGCTTAAAATTTTCAATTTTAAAATGAAGTGAAAATTAACGCAAGTCTCATATTATAGATAAAATTACATGATTAGATGTTTAAGAAAGATAATACAAATAATTTATTACAAGTTTGTGCTGTGTCTCAATAAAATTACTAGCATTCGTAGAAAAGATGAGGAAATCTGGAAATGAATGAATTAAAATAAGAAATGAACATATAGTTTTACAAGCCCAAACAATAATAACAAGAGTTTGTTAAAAACTTTAGAAATTACAGTAATATTAATGAAAGGGTAACCTTTTCCTATTAACTCCAAGCACTCAATTACTTAAATATTCAAGATAAATAAACCATTAATGAATGATTTCAAATAAATAATTATGCTATGTTAGGTTCTGTCAATATTCTTTAAAACTATATTTCATTAGCTTTTCGTTTACGCCTGAAATATATAAAGATTCATAGGTACTCTATAAATTCTTTTTGTCTCCGTGGAGACAACTTTCAGAACTTTTCTTTTTTATTACGGTGGCAGTGTCGAACGGAAGATATTAAAAGGTTGAGATCATTATATTAATTTAGAAATAATCTTAATTGTAGCTCATTTCTTGTCAAATCACATTCCTAAAATAAGCTTATTTTAATTTCAACTAGTGATGAAATCTGTCTACGTTTGGAGTAACAGTCATGAAAGGTGCTTTAAGACAAAAAAAAGCTAATGATTAAACTTACTGAAGCGTCCAAATAAAACTCCAATGTTTTTATATACTGTATATATGCGAGACTTAACCGAACATGCGCTTCCATAAATCCTTTGTTAACTTATCGAGTTTAGTTTTCCTTTAAAAATAAAAGTGGGTACCGAAACATTAGATATTCCTGATTTTGCTGTATTTATTGCATTAATTACCAATTGGATTAACAGGAGTAATTTAAGCTGAATATAACGTAATTAGGTGGTAAAGTTTGTCATTATTTGTAATGGTTTCATTAAAGTCGGTTATACTACTAGTTAACCTTATTAGGTTAACTATAAATTTTATTAGCGTTGACTGTTAATTATATCAATCACTTTTATAATGTTAATTAAATCTCCATTAATTTTCGACGACCATTTCATATAGACGGAGTTCTATTAAGTTGACATAGTAATTAATGATAGTTCTCTGAGGATTCTACGATATATTATTAACATCGAACATTATTCTACTTTAATTACTTATAAATTAGGGGCAGTCGTTTAAAAGAGTGATTTTTCAGAAGCATTTATTTACAATGAAATTAATTTTATCGTTACCAAAAAAACATCTTCCAAATTCCTTATCTTCCTGCTCCGTGTTTGTGGCTTCTGTGGACGGAGATGTGCCAAGAAGGCGAAAACTACAGTAAAACAGGACATAGATGAGTTATATGGGATACATTGTGTAAAATGGCAAGAATCTGTGGAAGTTAGTGCGGCCATTTATACAAAACCACATACCTAGACAGTGCATGATTTAAGAAAGCTCGGTTTTGGCCGTCGACTATCTGCATTGCTCTCTTACATATTTCCAGTACCCCCACCCTTCTTAGTCCATTGCGCACTTCCTTTGCTGTGAATGTTTAGAAGCAAGCAGCCAAACTGAAAGAATTGGTTCTTATCCATTGCGCAGGCGCAAATCGTCTACGATTTATTACCTCATAAATTTGTGCCAACAGCGCGTGCACTTTATAATTACCGGTGTCACGTGATACTACCACGATCTAGAGAGGGTGGAGCCCAGTTGGTTATCAAGAGTGGTTGGGACAGTTTGGGCGAGGGGTAATTTACGCGCCATACTGAAATTTCGAACATATAATTATTCCCGTCTTCGGAAAACACTCTTTAAGCTTCTTAATTATACGAGAAGGTTGAAGGTGACTTCTGAATTTCTATTCTATTTACCTGTAACGTAGGAAAGCTCGCTTTGAAATAAATTAGATAGAAATTAACTAAAAAAATGAAAAAAATATCTTTAATATTTAATTTTCAGTTATCAAATTTATTAAGTTTTAGTTTTAAAAATTAGCAAAAAAAGTAAAGTTTCAGTGAACAAAAGAATCAGTTATCATTTTCTTTTTTAAATTAAAGGGAAAAATGTGTTTTATCCATTTTATTATAACTTTTCTGGTTTGTTTGATTTAATAATTTTATAAGTTTCACAAGCTTGTTTGTTTTACGATTGACTTGTATTTTTTATTTGGTCATTTTTTTTTTATTATTTCTTATGTATTTTGTGAGTTCAAGATTTATTCTTATTAAAGTGAAAAAAGTGAGAATGTCCATAGTTGCTATTATCTTTGTTTATCTTTTGATTTAAATCACGGTAGTTCTCATTTTGATTTCGTAACATATAAAATATAATAATTTAGGTTAGTTTTCTATTCATGAAGTAAATGATAAGTCAAATCACAGTTTTGCAATGAAAATCAAGTACAATTTCCATCTCGATACACCATTGACATATAATGGCGTGCAGGAGAGTTGTTGTCATCCTAGCATTGCCAATGAAAGCAATGTCAATTCATTACCATGTCAAGAGATCCATTTTGCACCATTCCGACGACTCTTAGAAAGTGGACAGTGGCTAGGTTGAACCGGAAGTAGTTACATTTCCAAGTAGTCACTTGGAAAGTATCGTATTCGTTTTGTCCAATTACCACATTTCCTGACGTAGTCGGAGCCACCTGCATCTCTAAGAGGCCTCGAGCAGCAACCGGATTTTTCCATGGCATGGGCAGTCCAATGATGTTTGACTCTTAGAGCTTCCATTCCCAGTTGGGCTAAGGAGTATGTTGCACCCCTACTTATTACACACGAGAATCTCAACAGCTTTTGTCCTCAGTACTGGCTGGCTGAGAATTCCTGAATTTCTTAAATGATTTTCATATTAAACAAAGATATTCAGGGAGTGTTTCGTGCATAATAAGGCATTAATTGCAAACTTCATTTTCTTTTTCTTTTCAGCTAAAGTGAAAAAATACGTTTTTAAATATTTCGAATACATTACTTCCAAAACAGTAAAAACAATGACAAATAAGTATTTAATGAACCAAATACCTGATTCTAGCTGCAAGAAGTCAGAGACAAGAATTGTGATTATACATATCTTTATTATCCATAGAATTTATTTTTATTTACTAAGAAGGTTAGAATTTACAAATAATAAATATATTGGCCTTCTTGAAGCACCATTTAATATGTATAAGAGTATCTAGGGCCTAGGAATATCTTAATGCACCCCTGTACATGAGCATAATTGCCTAGAATAAAACAACTCCAGTATTCAATTTCGACATAAATAAATGCGGCTTCTTTGTTATTAAATAACTAAAAAAAATATTCAACTGAAGTTTTTTGGCTGCTTTCCGCTATCAAGCATTCATTCCTTTTCTATAGATTGGATTCAAGATAAGGATCCAATTTCCAAATCAACTGTTACAGCATTTGCGTACAGAAGATACACTCCCCCCCCCCTTCACTGCATCGGAAAATGGCAGAAATCCAGTATTTTTTACTTTTTTGGGGAAAGGCATCGTCTTGTTTGCATTACTAATAAAAAAAACAATCCTTTTTTAGGGTAATCGGCTATGACCTTCAAAACCGTACCTCACTATTGTAATCCTCTGTGTAGCAGGTAACTCTAATACGCCGAAAAACAATTCAATAACGATCATTCAGAAATATTTGTACAATGGACGCTGAAATTCGGATCGAAAAAATTTTAATCAAAATGTTACAAATTCCACCAAACAAGACAAAGCCAGTATAGAAATGAAACATCTATTATAATGTGAATGATTTCCATTCGGATTTTCGAAAAGCTGGCCAACTGTAACTTTCTTTATTTTGTTTTGGAATGAGTCCTTACAGATATTTCACTGTAGTACAATGCACAAATAACAATAGTTATTGCTATTTAAATTAAATTGTTTAAATTGAATAGTTAGCTTCATTAATAAAGATTTTTGCTTGAGAATAGACAAGTTGAAAGATAATTGCAAACAAGCGCTATCGGCAACATGATGAGATCTATCCAAAGAAGATAACCACTCTATATCCTTGGGCATTTCCAACTAATCAGTATATACAAACAGGAATAATTATATTTTTTTCATTATCACAAATTGCACAAACATAAGCAGATTGCAGGTGCTGATTTAACACTGATTTAATACATTGTTTATTCAATAAATTAAAGTTGCGTGTTTAGTGGACGGAAATTATCTGCGCCCCCTGTCATGTGGGTTATTCATTGTTAGGTTCGGCGTCTCCTTTTATCTGATGGACGGTGTTTGATGAATTGTACTGATTGTGCAGCTCATTATTGATGTGTTTAATTCCATTCACATTCTTATTACATAACATCAAATGTTGAATTTTCAAAGTGGCAGAACAGCATCCGTGTGACTGATAAAAATTAATTAGCCATCAATAATCACTTAATTTATAACTAGCACCGAATAGTTGATGTTAATTTACAAGCCATTAAACTTAATACGGAGGAAATAAAAGGCAGAAAAGAATGATAAGAATATTCCCACTATAATTGATATAATAACATGATTACTGTACTGCTGGGGTGAGCTATTCTGCAGTCATAACAAACCATCATAGAAATGGCGCTGTAAATTAAGCGTGATACCCATTAATTGGGATGCCGCCTATTTTCAGACAAGCTCCTGTAAGTGCAGTAAAGTTCACTGTTGTAATGCATATTGGAAAGGGAATAAAAAAAGATTTCAAGAATAAACTTTGAAGAGGATGGAATTAGAGGAAAAAAAAACATATTTTTCCTTTTTATACTTATAAGAGAAAACTACAAGTTACTTGTAAATACAATCAAATGAATAAAACTTAGTCAAACATAATAATTTTATGTGCGTTCCAATCGTACCACGCCTTACTAGTTATAGGATTTGAATTTCTTTTGTGAAATTTTTAATCTATTCTTATGGATCTGCAGTTTAAAAAGCGGACATCAAAAACGGTTAGTTCTCAACTCTTTTCTCTAGTTCCAGAGTTGATCTCTGATTTATTTAAGAATTATATGAAAAAAACTTCAGAAAATAATTGGAATTGTGTTACTTTTCGCACTGCGTAATGGCTAAGAACAGAAGTACGTTTTTATGTTAAATCCTTCTTATTTAATTTTAATTTTCTTATTAAATATTACATTGATCTTTCTTTTGTGTATAAATTCAGTTCTATCCAATATTAATCCTTATTCCAATCTATGCTTAAATCTATGTTTTTTCGCTCTAAGCAATTAATTCCGATGATTTCGGAAAAGAAGAAATATCCCTTCCAAAGAAAAGATGATGAATGTTAATCATTGTTTAACATCATTGTAAAGTCCCTTACATTGTTCAAAAATTAATTTCCTTCTGTCTGTAACATGATATCTCATCTCAAAGATTCAATAGGTGCTTTGATGATTCCTTTGTCCTGCTTTATAAATCATACGTTAAGTTCGAGGTCGTTAATATGCATTAAGTCAATTGGGTGACATATAGATATTGCTATCATTACACTGCAATTGGTGAAGAGCTTCGTTCAAGGCATTTCTTCGGAGCTTGTCAATTCCAGGCATCGGATCAGTAATGCATGGTGGAAACTGTTTCAAGTGGTGAAACGCTGACTCTGCACCAAAGAGACACGCTGAGTATCTCCAAGAGCATAATGAACGATATTCTGCAGAAGGGATGTTATCTGTAATTCACTTACCAGTCAGAAACGAAACAAGCAGATTCGCATTTGCTGTAAAAGCTTTGATTCACTGTATGGAATTATTTCTAGTCAAATACAGCTGACATGAAGTAAGCTACGTTACATAATGCCAAAAGCACTTTATCGAGTGGATACTTTTATTTGCAAACTCATTTAAACTATGTCACATCCTTTTGTAAACAAAGATTAACATTTGTTCAGTTTAACTGTCAGAAACACTATTTTTGAATACATTTGGAAATCTTTAATAATTCGCTTTAAGCTAAAAGCTCAACTTCTTGAAAGACATGAAAATGTTTCTAAGAAATATTTATCAAAGATGTAGATCTTCTGATATCCATTATGTATTTCAAAAAAGATCCCGACAGAATGAGAATGCTTTAAATTAAAATATACATAGCCACTTTCATTAATATTTTAGATCTAAGTGGCTTTTAGTTGACAACAGAATTTGGAAAAGTTTTACGCTTTTAACACTTTCTCCAAAGAATAGATCGAAAATGTTCATTACTTTCATTGAATCGTATCGATTTAAGTGGTTCAATGGAAGCAAATTTGAAATTGATTATCATCTACTACGAGAATTAAGAATATGATCACTAAAACGTAAAATATTTCTTAGATACATAAACTGATGTTCCTCAGACTAGAAATTAATAATAAAAGTGTGTTTCACAGTCCAAAGTTTACGACAGAAAGCTGTAAGTTATGTCATTTTCTCCAACAAAAATTCAATGTCAACGCAGATATGAAACAACGGATCGAGATAAAAAAGTTATGTTGCTTTCAAACCAGTGACTATTCTAATATTTATGCAGAAGTTTCATGTTCTTACCATTCGTAACTTTATAAAATTTATTGGAACAGACCAAGCAAAACAGAAAGTTTGTACGAAATCTGTATTAAAATCAACTAGTTTTCATAATACATTATTTGGTAAATTTTTTAGTCATTAAGAAAGCGAAGAAATTCCATAAAAAAAATTACAAATGTAGGATATCGTCATCGCTGTAATCATAGAGCTCCTGACATAAACAGGGGTGAAAGATATTTTTCACAATTACAAGCCAAATCTGGAATTCAGAAAAAGATATTTTAAATAAAATGTTGCTTCTATTTTGATCCTATGTTGAAATGAAATTAAATGAAATTAGTCTAATTAGAACAGAAATTAGAAAGAATAATTTATAAGTAGAAGTTAAACTTTTAGACTAGTTTTTTGATAAGATTACAAATGAATCCAGATATTTATTCTTTCTTAACATATAAACCTATGGACCAATCAAGCTGCTAATGCTATAAGCAGAGATAAGATAAGCTTATCTAATGTCAGTAATTTTAATCAACTGACGATTTCATCTCGCTACCATAACAAATTTCTCGAAATAAAACTTTACCGAATATGAGAGATGAGTTATGAAGAGAAAGATCTATTGCTCAATTTAAAAGTTAAAAGAGGCCGTTCAAGAATTACATTTGCACATTTTTAAGTAATTTTTTTAGTCATTTTAGACCCCTTCTCCCACTCGTAAGCAAAAATAAGGAGATGTCCTCCCCCTTGTACTTACCTAAGATTTGCCAAATCATTAGCAATAAATACCACTTAACAATAAATTAAAATATTCACAATTCTATGATATTCCGAATTAAAATGTTGCGAATTAAATATAAAAATACACATTTTTATATCAACTTGACTTTCTCATGTACACTCTCTCATGTGCATGTTTGTCTGTCTTACGTAAGCATTGCTCTAATCTCCCCTCCTCCTTGTCAAAAAAATTAAGCAAAGCTTGAATCCCCCCTTTAATGCTTACGTAATACTTGAACGGCCCCTTAAGATGTTGGAAATAATGTCTCGTGAGGCTCTGTGCATCAGCACGTGTGAGGTTATTTAAGTAAAAACGTTAACTCTCATTGTTAAGTTCTTCCTTTATCTTTAGTTAAGTTTTTGTTGCCAATCTGGTATTTTTGCGGAAATTAGCTCTGTAAATTTTATTTTAAATTAAAGTTTTAAATCTAAAACCTAACATAAGAGACACTCTGTACACATACATGCATATAGAGATTAAACACTCTTCTAAGTTATTCTTTATAGGCTAAATATAGCTTTAAAAGGTGTGGGTGTATCGGTTTGGGAAGCGAATTTATGCTAAATGCTCAACGTACAGTTTTCAAGAAAAGCCAACCAATAATTAAGTTATTTCGAACAATCAAGCAGAAAAACATATCAAGTCAAGTTTGCTTCAATAAAAAGATTTTCTACCGAGTGAAACAGCCATGAAGAAAGCACGCTTTAGTCAAAAATAAAAGACACCCACGATTTAATTATCAATATTTTTCTTATTACTGTCAAATATTTTAAGAAATAACTACAATCGAAAATTGTATTTTTTTCTCCCTTTGATGGAAAGATTCCCAGTACAACGATCAAAGAAAGAATCAAAATTGATCGAGAGAGATTTAAGCACAGATGATTGAAGGAACTCAGGTGAAAATCAGAGTATACAAATGTTTGTTGAGTAATCGCGAACAGAGATTTCTGACATGATAAACATGCTTCCAGTTCGGTGACAATCATCATTAATTGAATAAACAAGAATAATTTGAAGACCCTGAAAAAACAAGTGAATTCCGATCGATAATGTTTTTCTTCTTCTGAAAGACCCCAATGAGATGCATAATTAACTTTGCTTATTCAGCAACATGGCGGCTTCCAAATATGAATGGTGCTACAGACAACAAGGAAGAATCACCAAACACAAGCAAATAAACAAATGGAATAAACTTAGTAATATACCATTGTATTGAATTGGCTTCTTATAAACAAACTTTGGAAACTACATTTAAATCTCTCTTAACTATTACAGTGACTAATAATATAGCTCAAAATAAATAATAAGGAGTAAAAGATTTATTTAAGTTTATTGTCGCGTTTCCACAGCGACTATTGTCCTCCCAATGAATGATGGCCGCCCTGTTTTTGTGAGATCTGCGCATGTATCATCGATTACTCTGGTCAGGCACTTCAGTATGAGTTTATCACAGGACGTCGCCATTACGGTAAAGGCTTGTTACTTAGCAAAAGAGCATTGTATTTCTAAATAATATATATTTATTTATTTATATAAATACTTATTGTTAGCAACTGGTATTGAAATAACGGTAAATAGTCGAGAGAAGTTTTAATTTGGCGTTATCAACATGTCTTTCTCAGTGAAAACAGACGACGGGCGTCCATTGTGACAGGAAAACATAATTGATCAGCTACCGGAAGGGCTGCGCAGTTCAAACTTCCGCCGGTCAACTTTCATTTTGAGGACAGTAGTGAATTCAAATACGAAAATAAAACAATTTCGATTTTTTTTCTTTTTTTTTTTCAGTTTCTGTCAAACAATTTCTGAATGACTTGAGTTTTATAAGTCTTTCATTCTTTAATTCTGCTCATCAAGCGCTTCGTCAATAGCAACTTTGTGATATTTATATAAGTGTTTTTGTTTTTGTTTTTTTAATTTTCAAGTTGTTGATAAAACTAAATTTCTCATTATATTCCCTTTTGATTATGTTATTTTATTCACTAAATATTTAATGTCTTCTATTCTACTTGAACATTTTTACTCTGTTTGTCCATTTCTCCGGATCACGCTTAAACAGCTGGACGGATTTTATTAAAATTTGATAATTAGCTAATTTGGGTTCAACTGAATGCACTGGTCGATTTATTTTGCTTTCCACCCGTGTCATCCCTTAAACATTTCTTGGTGAAATGGTTACAGCATTTCATTAAAAATTGACACGATTGATGTTTATGGTCCAACTTACAATATGAGTATGACTGTTTTCATCTCCACCTTTCCCCCTCAACCGCATCCACGAAACAGATGCGCACCATCCCGTTCATCTCTGAACGAATATCTTAAATAAAAAGTAATCGAAATAAATTGTGCCACAATTAGAAAAATATGAAAGAATTTTGAGGAATGAACTTGGATATGAAGAGCCTTGAAAATTTAAGTTTTATTTTCTAAAGTGTTTATCAAAACAATCGAAATTGTAAAGATAATTTGCAAAATGACCTCATTAAACTTCTTTTATTTTTATTATATCACTAGAGTTATATTGTCCATATTTTTCAGATAAATGCAGTATTTGCATTATTTTAAGTATTTTTTATTTTTCCATTAATAAAAGTATGAAAAAATAATGCAACAAAAGGAAACAAGAATCAAATATTAGAATAAAGAAAGCATAGAGTTGGAATGAAAAGCGCTAAGCTCCTAATGGTATAAACTGTGGACAAAAACAGAAATATAACAAAAGGACAGAAGGAAAACAAAAGCTGATTTCTAAATTCAGGTATAAGGATAGAAAAATAGCAATAAAAAGAAGAAACTAAATATCAGGAATCAGCAACGTAAATCTAAAAGAAACATTTATGTTATTTATGTTATGCTGTATTATGTTATGTTATGTAGTGAATGTGGGTGGCAGAGAAGTAAGCAGTGCGACCGGAGGTCAATTAAAAGAAAGATTGAGTAGTTAAGATTAAGAATTTTGGTTAAATAGAACTTAAAAGATTTGATAATGGCAAATAAACAATAAATAGGAAAATATAATAAAATTCACAAAACAAAAACAGAGCAACAAAGTGAAAAACTAAAAGATATAGTATTGAATGTTAAGTGCCATATTGTCGGTGTTAAACTTAACAATGAAAAAATAAATTTGTGAATCATTATTTCGTAATGACAAAGTGAAAAACTTATGCGTTTTCAGACCAATTAAAAGGCAATTAAATATAGGATTAAAACTAAAATTCTACAAAAATAGTAGTTTGAATAAATTAAATAATGAATAATGTTTTTGCTAATAGCAAGGATCCAATGTAAGGTCACTTTGCAGTCGGGACCACTTGCTACTGTAAAGATTGTCAAGAATGTTGATGGTTTCATTTAACGGATTTTATCATCCATAAAAGATGTAATAAAGTTGAGGCCATCTTTCTGATAATATACGACTATTACTGCTACATGCGAGACAGTTAGCAACTAGTTTATAACGACTATTAATCATTCAGTGTTAACGTCATCAGTATTTTTTAAGACAGTTTTATGTCAAAGAAAACGATTTCATTATTAGCAGAAAGAAATTTCTTTGTAGTTTCTATAATAATTAAGGTTGTATATTTTTAGTTCATCGATATCTTTGTCTATCTGTTACTTAAAAGTTATGTAATGCTGTACCAACGCATTTACAGTTACGGATTACAACCTCAGTTAACTAATTTTATTGCATTTTTACAGTTTTTTTCCATGTAAAATGAGGTAAAAATTAAATAGATTTCTTTTAAATACATTTTCTTTTAAATTAATTTGTTTTAGAATAACCGTTCGTAGATATATCTAAATGTTAAAATTCACTATAGTACTGTCAACAATAATGAGATGAAAATAAAAACATAAAAATAAAAATTCTAAGGTTTTTTTTCTTTAATTTATAGAATTATAACTTTTTGAATGTTCAATTCTTTATTCAATAGAATACATTGTTAATATGCGAAGAAATGAAGACTGAATCCAAATTGCTTTTAGTGTTGTAAACACCTTACATGAATTTAATGATATCAAATTATTTTGAAGGACACACATGACCAACGAACATTAGAGAATTTAATTACTTAGTATAGAGGAATGAACTACTGGAATATACGTTTTAACTATAGGCTGCTTTGCATATTTAATGTTAAAAAAATTTTATTTATTGAAAAAAAAAAACAAAGTACATTAAGTAAACTAAAAACTGAAACTCAGAACTAAAACTAAATTAATGTTTAAATTCTAAATCATGCAAGTTCCGTATTGAAATCCATTCATAATAGTCCGAAATTTGAGCAGTTGAGTTGATCATGGGTTCCTTGCGCGGAATCGTTGCATCCTAGGGCCTTAAAAACTATTGTAAGAAAGTTGCTCCCCCCACCCTTCCCGTTTACATCCATATGACGTCAATATGGGAAATTGGTGGAACAGTATCTTTTGATTTTGATAAAAACACTCTTTTCAAATTTTATGTTTCAAGCCTATGCTGTTTTGGAGTTACGCATACCCTTTAAAGAAAGTTTGCCTCCCCCCCCTCCCCATTTAAACCCCATTGGGCAATGAATATCAAAAATTCGTCGAATACGGATCTTTTCGATTTTGACAAAGAACGCCAATGCCAACTTTCTGCTTCCAACTAAAGCGGTATCAGAGATATGCATAACCTTCAAGAAAGCCTGACCCACCCCAACCCCATTTATACCCATTAGACGGATCCGGGATTTCGATATTCATATATTATTCTGGGATGCATAATGAAAGTCCATGCTAAATTTCGTAAAGATCAGTTGAGAAATGGCGATGTTGTTACAGACAAATACACAACCAATCAGACAAATGAACTTTCGCACTTATTCAAATGAGATGAAAAGATTTATGTAAGTCAATCTATAAATCGAATAAGATCTATAAAATTAACCTACAAGTCAAATGATGTCAAACACTAATGGAAATGGAAATCTTTATTTCCAAAGAGTCAACAATAAATGAATTGCTATTAATTCTCACAGAGAAAAAGAAATGAAAAACCATCAATTTCATCAGTGTCCTGATATGTACTTAACAAGATGTTGCAAGAAAGAATAAAAAACGTTCTGTTAACAATTATCAGCGCTTATAACAGGATGCATGTTTGTTAACTGTTCTAAACGCCTGGTTTTGTTCCAACGCCTAGGTCTGTATGGTATGCAAAAAAAAGTAGACAATCTTGTCAAATAATTATGATAGAAACACTTAATTCAACATATATCAAAAATTAATCTTATGTTGCCACTTACTTTATGCGGAGGGTTGAGGTAGATAAAATTGAACGAATTTCCGATCTTATGTTACGGACATAAGCCCTTCCTGCACCAATGATGCTGCTCGATGTGGCCAATAAGATTATGGACATTCGCCAGGCATCGTGGTTTCCATTGCTGCTGGCATTTGGATAGGTAATCCTAGGCGATTGTATTCCTTACATCTAAGCAGACTTTACCATAGGTCAGCCTTATCAGCCAGATATGTGTGCGACGTGCAATCTCAAATTTGAGAATCAGGAAACTATTGGAGTTCACTAACCATTGCATTTGCACGTAAGTGGAATGACATGAATCCGGGTGACATGTGCCATCCGCTCGGGGTTACTAGACCGAGGAAATTGCAGTTTGGTCCATTTGAATGTTCCTTGTCCATAAATTCTTAAATTCCTTGTCCATATGAATGTTCACCAATGGAGCGTCGTTGCCATAAAGCTGCGAGACATGGGTTTCGTAGATTGGTTCCATGACAGTCTCTTAGAAGTATGAAGCATTAGCATTATATAAGCGTTAGCGGTCACTCTGGGTCATTGGGAGACGGAGACGTAGCAGTAGCCTGCTACATACAATCATGAAGCCTTTGGATCTCTTTGCATTTCCGCACGAAGTCTGCTTGTCCTCTCGTTCTGATGTGCCGATAACAGATCGCCCTGGATTTATTGACATTCTCCAGATATATTCATGCTTCGTCCAACGTGATGACGTACTGCCAGTGTCACATGTGAAGTACCGTTCATACATACATGTGCTGTTCAGTGAATTTGTGACCTAGTACTTTGTGGACCATGTAAATGCTAAGGTTGTTTCGGATGACAAGTCTCACATTCCGTTATGATATTTATAACGTGTTGGTCATGCAACGTTAGGGTGAGTTCTCTCGTGTGACCTTCGCCCTGATCTGTAATGTAGCAGGCTGTCGGTTGACATGTCTGAGTCGCCGTATTCCTTTCTTGCTAAACAGATTAAGTGGACCACCAAATCTTTATCGAGTCACTGTTTTGCAAACACACCGCCGTACATTTTGAAATCGGATAGGGCACAGTTGCATCCTTCCCAGAACGGTGGTTTTTTTCGTAGACATTATTGAGTCTATTCAACAAATGACATATCATCATATAAAATAACAACGACTGCATGCGTACTGTATCGATGGGCGTGATACATTGTATCATGAGGGGAAAGGCCGATTCGAAATACTTCAATTTTATCTGCCTTCGTATTTGGAATAAGAAAGAGAATTACTTATCTGTTTATTTGCTGAAAGTTCCAATATTACATTAAGAACGATGATTTTCTTAATGTCTTTATAATTTTAATAAATTTCAGTTTTTTTAATAAATTTAATATATTTTTATTTGATATTAGAAGAAATTCTAAAATATGTAGTTGGAAGAAAATTATGTATATAATCAGTTCTCTATGTTAATTTAAATCAGAGAAAAATGTTTCTTTTTAAATTATGTATTTTTTTATTACTTCCATATTTGTAGCTTAATGAAGAAACAAATAACAGACCGGCTTTAATAAAGTCAACTTAGTTATTACTGTGTCGTCGTAAAAGAAGTCACAAATGCAAACATGAGATTCGAAAGGAAAAGAAAGGACAAGCCTAAGTCTAAATCATTAAGTGAAAACGATTTTAAAAAGAAGTAAAAAAGACTTTCCTCTCTATCTCAACATTATATACATTGATAAATAGCTTCATCTCAATTCTTTCTTCCCTCTTGAAGCTAAATTCCATCGTTTCTTCACGACAAACCCACTGCGCATGATCGCTCTTTCGTTTTGACCGATCTGCAAAACTCGTCTGTTTTATTACCAGTAATTTCACAAGGGGGCGCATTTCCCAGTTTCGATTCCGCTTTTGCCGGATAACTTCTATTCTCTTTCGTCCTTCCCCCCAGGCGTCGAGCTTTCCCTGTTTATTGTGAGTCATACCACATAAAACCTGGCCGTAAAACTAGGAACCGGCAAAGATGAAAACTTCTCGCAGGAGGACAGTTAGACCACAACGAGAAACAGGTATAGGAACTTATAACGGGATCTGAAGAAAGAATAAGAAAAAAAAAATCCCTCAAAATTTACAGTTATATCCCCCCATGCTTCGGCTTTCGAAGCATAAACTCTTGGGGTACTATGTAAAACAATAAAAAAAAAAAGAAAAAATGGCACGCGGGTGCAAGTCGTAAAACTCGCTGTGGGTCTTTAAGCTTTACCATCGTGGTGATACCACAGTCATTGAAAAGTTGGTTTGTAAAAAGACTCCTTTCCCCAAAAAAATTATTGAAAAAAAAATGCAATTTTTTTATAAGATAAAAAGTAAAAGATAGCGGTTTACTTCAAGAAAATAAGACAATAAAAAACCCATAGATGGCAGAAACTGCTTCAAATAGATTTAGAAAGAAATAACAAAAGAGTAGTGTATAATTTAGGATTTTTTTATGAAGTCCTGTGAAAGATTTCAGTCAATTAGAACTAGTATTGCTTCATTGGACTCCATTGTAATTTCTAACAAATGCAATTTATGATATTTCAGATACTTAATTGAAATATTTCAATCCTGAATTCTTCGGATTCGAGAACCTTTGTTATGTCGATGTGGTAGTTATTATTACTTTTATGAAAAGAATGCATTAATAGGGGGGGGGGAGAAATTAACAATTACCAAGTATGCTTAACTTTCTAATATTACTTTGGTACGAAATCAAGCTCAGAGCAAACCACGAGCTGGCAGAATCAAATAGAAGCACTGTTCTAAGAGGCAACATAAGCTATATTTTTAAGTATTTACAAAATGTAATTCAAATAAAATTACTTAAATTAATGAGATTCTGATTTAATTGATGGTTATTGGTTGAGTTTAGCTGAAGTAACTATATGTGTCCTGGAAAAGAAAAATTAAATTAGGTACTAGTGGAAAGCTGTTCCCCATCAAGTAACTCCTGACTAAGAAGTGGGTAGAGGTCAGTTATTACGAAGCTGAGCCGAAATTAAGCAAAGCGAACGAAATGGAGCTAATTCAAGCTTTGATTGTAATATTCTTGCCCCAAATGACCCCTATTCGAAATCACACCACGACTTCAACATTACAATAACTGAAGAGACATTTATTAGATGGCACATGCATTATGATCCAACGTAGGAAAGTGTTTTTCAGAATATGTCCTACATATTTCCTAATATTAGACATGCAATTCTGAAACATAATTGACATTTGAAGCAACAGATATAGTTATATTTATGCTATCAAGAAAATATAAATCAAAAAACAAACAAGCATTTTTTTAACGTACTGCTTAAACTTGATTACGTATTAAAACTATCGTTTAAAAATATGCTGATGATGAGGTTTTTCAATAGGACTATAAACTACATATAAAAATTCTTATTTTGAAATATAAACCAACCATCTTGACAGTAGATGGATTAGTAATATTTAAATTAGTGCTGAAATTTTAATTATAGATTATCAATACACTTCACAATGAGCATTGTTATTGTTAACAGTAAACAACAGGAAATTACTATTTTATTGTAAACACTATTTGTAACTTTTTTTATTATATATTTTTCCAGAAACTTTTATTTGTTTTTTTCTTTTTGCGATGACGTAACTACAGACATAACTATGTCAGTACAAACTGTTCTGTGGACATAATACTGAATTAATCCTTCATCTTAGACAGTAAAGGATAACTAGATTACATTAATAATTTGGAATCGATAAAAACTTAATTAAGAGGTCACTCATAAGTCAGTCGAAGGCTAATTAAAAATGACATTAAACTCTTTCAATAGTTAATCTCAAAGGATTATGGTGCAGAGAAAGCAATTCCTACCACAAAATTTATTAAATTGACTAAAGTCATTTACTCTCTTCTAATCTATAACAGCTTGTTGTTGATAATCAATGTAAATCGCAATTAGTGTCTAAAACGGGACGGACGCTTCATAAAAATCAATTCGAATCAAAAATCGAGTGCAAGAGACATTAATTGGGCAAATTATAGTTATTGTCAGTTCTTCTCTATAATTTTCCATTTAATTCAAATAACCAATCCGGTCGAAATTATTTGTCTGTATATATAATTACCAAAGATTATTTCGCGTTATCCCGATTTTCATATAGAATTTTGATGATGTGTTTTGAAATGATGAAATCTTTGTTGAAGAGGAAAATTCAGTCGATATTAAATTTCAGTCCATTTTCTTTAAAATTTTAGTTTCCGTAATTTTCAGTCGTAAAATCCGATTCCGTTAGCCGCTACACACTATCATACTGACTTTCGGCCGCTCGAGGGTCAGAGTTCAGCTTTCTGGCATTTCATTTTGAGATTTCGTAGGTTGCGTTAGGGCAGCGAGCAGATTGTTTACGTTTTCAGTATATTTTTTATTTTTTTTATTTTCTAATGTTTGCCAGTCCTATTAGGTATGCTTATAGGAAGCCTACCTGAGATATAGGTCTGAATTGATTAATATGTTAGAAAAAAAAAATATAAATTAAAAATGTAAAATTATTTTCTCATCAATTACGTCAGATATTAATTGATTTTTAATACTTTTCATGTTTTTAATTTTTTCCAAATTATAATTTTTCCAATTTAATTGACAAAACAAATTGTACTTTCTTTTATTTTCTAATCGTTGACCAAAATTATTATTTAATTTTTCAATTTGAAAAATTCTTAACCAATTTTGTCTAGTTATTTTTCCCTCATTATAATTATTTTTGGTGTGGTTGACATAAAAAAATATTTTTCAAAATTGTTTTTGTAAATAAATTTTTCTTTGATAGTGAGCATCTTAAACTTTTTTCTAATGTTATTTATTTCTAATACGGGCATTTTGTTAAAGTTAATATAAACATTATCAAATATTTTTAAAATTACTTTATTTATATTTTTAACTTGTTGTTTATTCATAAAAATCCAACATTCCAAACCATAATCCAAAACTGAATCGACTAAAGATTTGAAAATGATTAATTTCTGTTTAAAAGGAATTAAGTGTTTAATGTGGAAAAAAAGAGATATGTGTAGGTGTGTAATTTTTTGATAACTGAATTGTACTGTATATCCCATGTAAATTTTCATCCAAATACAGTCCTAAGTATTTTTGTTGAGTTACAAATTCAAGATTGTTACAATTGCAGTTGTTTGTAAACGTAATTTCAGTGTTAAATCTTTCACAGTTTTGATTGTGAAGAGTAATAAAATAGTTTTCCTTTATAATTTTATTTTTATTTTTGATAATCATAATTTTAGTTTTATCACGGTTAATATTAATTTTATTATTAATTGTCCACATAATAACATTATTCAAATCTTGTTGAAGAAAATTAATTGCATCCATTTGATTCTTATGACAATTCATGAGTATAACGTCATCAGCATAAATGAAAATCTTTGAAAATTTGATACAATTATTTATTGAGTTTATATATAAATTAAATAATAATGGTCCTAAATTGGATCCTTGAGGTATACCAGAATTAATATTATAGAGTTTACTTATGGAATTATTTATTTTTATTCTAAATTTCCTATTTTGTAAATAGCTTTTTAATACGTTGTATATATTGCCTCTCAGGCCCATTAAGTTAAGCTTTTGTAGAAGTAATTTATGATTAATATTATCAAAGGCTTCAAAAATATGGAGCTAAGGATTCAACACCAACAATATATTAGGATATAAAAAACACAATACCAAAATTGAACAGCTATTCCGGAACAAATTGTTGTAAGAATAGATTTGGAATTTCCGCTGTCTGCTTCTCATTAATTTTTATAGTAATTGGACCCATAAGGAAGTAAGAGAAGAGAAACACTATTTACCTGAATGATTGAGAAATTGAAAGTTGGCATTCCAACTATAATTTTCTCGTTCTAATAAGAAATAGTAGTTTCAACAATAGAAAATTCTTTAGCAACTGAGGTCTTTCCATATTTTATTGCTTTCTCAGAAATGAAAGTGGGTTTCAAAATTACAGAACGAAATGACAGCAATATTTTTGAAATGGAAAAATAGGAACTGCAGTAAAGAAAACAAAGTGCATGTATATTTTACGAAATACTTCATAAAAATACTCCAAAGTATTAGCTTTGGACAGTTGTAAACCTTATTGCTACTTCAGCCCATAAAGAGATTCAATGAATATTTATAAAGCGTTCGGGCTTTTACAGTTGCCCGACCTGCATAAAACCAGAAGGGATAGTTGTCTGCTTGTACATAAAAAAAAGGTTTTCCCGAACCCTACCATTTTCTTTTATTTACGGGTCTCCTGAGTTCTAAGTGTAATGCTCTCTTATATGGCGCTCTGAAGTGGCCCAGAGAGCGATTCTTAAACGTCGTTGACAATAATTATAGCGTATCTATAGAGATCCTTAAACTGAACCAGGAAATCGACCAATGGGAATTTAAACCCATTATTATATCACCCTATAATGGTTACTACTCATCTTCAATTGTTCAGCAACTAAAGTTCTTCAGTTCAGATCGATAAGTAATATTTTACTAAATATTATGTATCTCAAGACGTTCCTACTAAATAGTTAACGTTGTATCTCATTAGGAAATTTCACTGGATTCAAAGATATAATTTTGGAAAGCGGAGCAGCACTTCTCGAGGAATCAGGTGGCGGAGGATCTTCGTTCTCCTGAATGCCATTTTGTACTCCTTCACTGTAGGGTGCGTTTTCTCCAAATTTGAAGGTTTCCTCACAGCTGCTGCTGCTTGAACTTCGTCTGCTTCCATTGTGCAGCTGATGACCATTGCATTCAAGGTATGTTCGTATATCAGGGGAGCTTGGAGAGGGCTGTACTGGTATTAACCTGTCTCCAGAACACTGAAACTGTGTTGACTCCTCTAATGTATACAATTGAGTTAAACTGCAATGGTTATTGAAAGTGCCAGGAAGCTTATTTTTGGCGCTAATAAAGACATGCTCTGACAATTCTTCAGACAAACTATTTACATGTAAATAGAAAGTCAAAGATATAATGTCTAGCCTAGGGATCTAAACATGATAAAGTCAATTGGAAGCTCAAATTACAATTTAGTCTAAAGGAGAATGGGCAGACCTGTCCACCCCTGTATAGCGATAAGATATATTCGTAAGGATAGATCTCCATCAATAGAACGTCATTGATTTATCATTACGACTTGTCTCAATTATTAGTCCGTTCGGAGTTATACACGTCTGAATAAGACGTTTGAGTCATTGATTTGTATTTGAATGTTGATTTGTGGCACCTACAGGCGGGGGTGCTTGGCTGTGGATTCCTTGTACCCACATTCAATCAATCACACTGTTAATAATTATTATATGTAATTAATATTTAATATTGTCATTTATTTCAAGTAAATAAGAATTATTTACATGTAATAAATGAAAATAATGCTTACTGTTACTGAAAATAATTAAGTGATAATTAATTAATACATCCGGGAAGTAAGATGTCAACGAGATAAGTCATATTCAGACGTATGTAACTCCGAACAATAGAGCAACTCCAAAAGATAATTGCGACGAGTCGTAATAATAACGTAGGTCCTATGTAAGGAGATCTTTTTATAGGTATATATATCACTATACAGAATTCCCAAAGAGTTTGCCCATTCTCCTTTCTACAGAATTGCAATTTCCTAAGTTTTATTCTTGTTATTTTCATACACAAAGGAGATGAAAAGTACTTCAGATTTGGGAATCTCGAGATACAGCATATTTAGAGTAAACGAGAGTTTAGAAAAGCAGATGATATTGAATTTTTTAAATGCCACTTTTCCAGGAACTACTGAGAAACAAAATAGACTTTGAAATAAATATTTCAATTCTGCCCAGCTGACATACATCAATATTGCGTCAAACATAGTCATTGCCTTACTTTCTGAATAAAGTTATGACATCAACAAACGTTATTTAAATACCAATCCAAAGGTAAGTAATCACAATGCGTTAAATAATAAAATGCTATACCATTATGTTTTCTAAAAATGATTATAAATCAAGAACAACGAATAAGCCTGTAATAGTTCAAGCAAGTGGCTTTTTGCTGTAGTTCTGTATCCTTGTGTCCTTTATTTCCACATGTAGAATTTCAGATTGCAAGACTTCTTTATTTATCTTTATAATTCATTCTTATTCCAAAAGTATTCTTGGTTTAATAAGATACACAATACATTTCATCTACAAACTCTGTTATTTTAAAACGAATATTATTGACACAATTATTACTACTGTAAGCCTTTTAAAAGTGAACTTTTGGAAAATGGATGTGGTTTACGCATGAAATAACAAAACATAACCAATATAAAAAGAAAAGAAAATCTTAACAAATTTGCATGGAGGTAAAAAATACAAGCATTTTTATAATCCTTCTTTCTGCATAATTTAATGTTTTTTTTTAAATATATTAATTTAATAATCAAGTTAACATATATATGAAGTGAAAACCTCCAAAAGTAAAAATGTATAAAAAAATTGCATTTTGTTTAGATCCTACGTCGAGTGATTCAAAGAAGGAATCTAATGATAAACTCGAAATTTGTAATACTTTTCTTAATGATTTCTGTATTCCTTTTTATTTTAACGATAATTTTACAAACGATAATGTTTTGAAGATTACTCTTAAAAGATAGTGTCTTATTTACTGCTAGCACATTGAAATGTTGTTTAACTGATACAGCGAATAAGATTTGCACCATTCCCAGTCAAGGAGCTGGTGCCAAATCCCATTATCATTTATTAATTTAGGAGGCCTGCATCGATTTTCTTGAAAAGCCAACCTCTTTGAAAGTCAGAAGTAATTTAAAATAAATCTTCACCTCAACCTGGTTCTTCTCTGCTTGAAAGAATACGCTTTTGTGCATGAACAATTCGAGATAACTGAAATCTTCCAGTGAGAAGCTACCATTCTTTCTTCTCTTCTTTTTCTTATATTTTTTTCATTACTGATAACGACATTTTATCATTTAACCAATTCTCTTTCGACAAGGGGATGGATGGTGGATTCAGTCTGACGAAGAAGGAGGAATGCACCACATGACGAGATCTGTGAATAATTGCAGAGCCTCGCGCCCTACCAGTCTTCTTTTAATACCTGCTTGAAGCTTTAATTGATTTTCTCAAGATGAACCTCCAGCGTCTGGCGATGACTCTGGACTTCTTTTCTTTTTTAACAGGCTTCCCATGTACGGATCGGAAGCCCGTGAATAATAAGAGTGGCTGAATTGGAAGCCTGCGGTCGACAATTTATGAGGCGCGAGGACGGTTCCGAGTGAAATGTAGGTGTTGTCATCTGCGTTTTGTTTGTGGATCTGGGATCTCAGCTCAGCCATTCATGCATACTTCTCTCCATACATTTTCAGAAGTCATCCAGATGTCATCTAATCTTGCGCATTAAATAATCATTAGATCTGTTTGAATAACAGGGATCAGCAAGATTAAGATGCGTAGCAATATCTTTGAAGTAGAAACTCGACTCAAAAACGTTATTAAAAAGTTCCTGAAACTCTATTACTTGCTTTGTGATATAATTTAGAGGGCTTTCTCTGCCAGACAGTTTGAATGAAAATAAATCTATCAAAGAATGGGTTCTTTCACTCTCTATGGGTTTCCCCTGTATTTCTGAAATTAAATTCTTTTTAAATTTAGTAAAAAAGATTTCTTTTTTCATTTACTTTCGTAATATTAATAGCTAATTTCCGAGTATCTAAGGCAATTTAAAATTCTACGAACTTTTTATTGGTTAAAATATGAGTGTATTTGTAACGTTAACTCCTGTTTTCTTGTTTTAGAATTATCTATCTTAATATATTACATTTTTCTTGAAGAATTGAATAATAGTGATTATGAATATTACATCATGTTAATGAAAACCAACAAGAGATTTACCACGGCAGATGTTTTTCAATTCTAGTTTGATTATAATTATCGATTATAATGTGTCAACAGTATTAGGTTTCTAATAAAATAATTCTAATTTTAAAGAAAATTTAAAATTTTAAAGAAAAAATTAAATAAATGAACTTATTTTCTGTTTTCCACAAATTATCGAACAATAGATGAAGCAATACACCTTTTTTTAAGATATTTGGAAAACAAATTGTGATAAGAGCATTTGGAATGAAACCGTAGTTCGCATGATTAGTAGAATCTGTTTTAGCATCTATTTTTTTAATATTATTGTTGACTTTGTTTGTAGAGACCATATTAGATAATTATTGTTATAATAAAAATATCACGCACTAACTATTTTTGATGAGAATAATAAAACTAAGCCAGAACAACATCTATGAGTTGGTACATAAAGATTATTTTGATCACAGTTCATTAAATATGATTCAAATGCTAGGTAAATTCATATTAGCTTAGTATAAACTCATTATTAATATCAAATTTATCGAATTTATCACGGACTTTAATCACTGACATAATTTATCATTTCTCCAATTCTGCGTGAATAAGCCATTTCGGGTTCATTCGAACTATTTATGGAGGATTAAATTTGGGCTCTTCCAGATCAAATACATTTAGGTATATTTCGATAACTTTTTAAATTTAGTAAATAAGAGAATGTTACAAGATCCAAAACGGAGTCGAAAATGGCGAACAACAACAAAGTTATCAAAGACTACGTGTAAGGTAGAAACAGTGAAAGAATTTATCATATCCTTTATGATATATCAATTATAATTTTTTGAAAATTTTAAAGGAAATGAAATAATTAAAACAAATGCTGTATGCCACATCTGTGACCCCTTAAGTATTCACACGTTTAATAATTTACAATTAGATGTTTCATTCAACTTTAAGAGTAGAGTTTAACACTATCTGTCTGGTTCACTTGGTTTGTTGAAAGGGTGAAGTAGGATTTTTCCATTTAGATTTTACCAACAAAGTTCCAAGAAAAACACTTATCGAACTTTTGTGATTTTAGGGAAGAGGGAGAAAATCAGAGCGAAGTTCATCGGCCTCTGTCCTCAAGAAGCTCCGTCAACACTTCTTGGTAATGTAAGGCTAGAGATTACAAGTCAAAGAATAGCTCAGAAGGGTGGCACAAGAAGAAACAAGCGAATCCTCTAAGACAAAAACATAGAGGAAGGTATCGTTACATAGCTCCAAAAAATCATCTCTCACTCAACATAAATTCACAAATGATTTCTTTACTATTAAGTCATATAGTACCAGAAGTCTTTGAATGGTAGCTCAGGGATTTCTGGTACAATTGTTTCCTCTATTATTCGAGTTTTTACTAATTAGTTAATCAATCTACAACAGATTTATTAGACAAGAATTATAAAAATTACAATTACAATTGTTTTATTAAAAAAAAAAATTCTTACACTAGATTAGCAAATCTGCAATTAAACGAGAACAGATAACTGACATAAAAAGAAAATAACCGACATAAAACCCAGTTCCTAGGAATCTGCAACTTCAACAACTTAATCAAAGCAAAATACTAAAAAAAAGTCGCTATTTTGGTAAAAAAAAAAGACGTTCTGCCAAGGGCAAGCTATCTGATGCGAGGTATCCGAAAAGCGTGAATAATTTAAAGCGGGAAAATGGGAATAGGACTGTGTTTCAGATGACTGGGTGGAGTCCCCGAATGGCATGATGAGGAAGTGTAATCATGTAATGGAATAATACCAAGACGGGAGTGCGATAAAGAAAGGGCACATTTGCACTCCGTAAGTCTATGTCCATATGACGGATGAAATTGCTAAACTGTTTAGTCAACAGGAACAGCGGAGATTTACAGCAAACACTAATTATTACCCAGCTCTCTTGAGATTTCAATAATTCAACGAAAAGGTTTTACGAAGACCAGTTATCGGAGACATAAATCAATATGTAAGAGAGGATGACAGCCAAGCAGCGTTGCAAATGCTAAATAACGAATTATCTAAAATCAATTTGCCTTGTCAAACTATAATTGCTGTAGCACAAATGGTCGACGGTCTTCTTGTTTCCGTCCACAAATCAATATTTTTGCATAATCTTTGCGGATATTATTAAGCGATATCAAACTTTCATAGCCATTCTGTCTACTTTTCATCCAATTTTTAATTTCATTGGATGCATTAGAGACCGTAGCACGCCTTATTTGTTTACAGTAGGCATTCGTATATAAACATAGTTCCATATCTGAAGTACAGAGTCTCTCCGAAATCCTCAATTGCCAATAGTTTTAACACTTGCACTATTCACTGCCAATATTTTTGAAGTACACTACAACCTCGTTTATCCGGACTAACTGGAACCAAAGGCAATCCGGAAAATCGAAAATCCGGATAATCCGGGTAATATTTGTAATAAGCAAACCAAATCCTTAAATAAGCGACTTATTGATCCTTAAATAAGTTTATTACGATTAAAAAAATGTCACTATGACACTAGTAAAGCTTTCTTAAACTCGACAAAAAGCATTTTATTACCATAATTTATTGTACAATCTATGCAGGAACTGTATATTTAATCAAAATAAAAAGCGAATGTTTGGCGTAATTATAGTTATGTTCTTGTTATCATAGTTAAAATTATTATCTTTGTGAACATTAAATAAAAAAAAAATGTCAAAAAATTTGATCCGGATCAACGAGGACCGGATAAACGAGGTTGTAGTGTACTTATACTATGCACTAAGTGAATAGAAAATCGCTCGCACGTCCATACAAATCATTTTGAGCAAATCAACAGGGTGACAACTGTTTGTGGAAATCCTATTCGAGAAGTAAAGCAAATAGGAAAAAAATCCATTGATTAAAAATTGTTTATTTTCTATTGCTAATAAAATTATTATTTGATTAAAAATTGTTTGTTTTTTATTGCTAATAAAACTATTGTTTTCCATTTTGAATATAAAATGACCACGAAAACGTTCATCATATGAAAACTTAATAGCGCTACTTTCTTTCCCCCCTTTTAAATACACAAATTGTATCTGAAACATTTTTTTAAACAACGCTTCCTTTCAGAGATATTCCATTTTTTCAAGTTAAATGCCTCATGCTGTATAATATTAACAAATGAGTTAAATGAAACAGAATATAGTTCTATCACTAAAGATTGCTGCTTCAAAACCCCCAAACATTATGAAAAAAACAAATAAACAAAATATAAAATATATTATTAGAACAATCAAAATTACAGGTTTCCCATCAGTTGAAAAATTTAAAACCGTATTTTTTTTAAATAATCAAAATGGCTAATAAAACATTTTTCAGCTATTTTTAATAAGGATTTTTTTTTACCTCAAACGTTAACTACAAATAATAAAATTATATTGAAACTCAAATATCAGGTGATTTTTTTTTAAATATCATAAACATTAAATATGATAAACACCTAAAAGATTGAAAATTAATTTTAAATGCAAATCATAAATCCAAACATTTTTAAAAGTAATATAAATTCCCAAATATATATTACTTAGCCCAATTTATAAAACTTTTTTTTAATGCACAAAACTAATTAATTATAAGACAGTAAGTATTTTGCATTTAAGGAAACTTTAACGTGCGTAAATTGTGTGGTGCCGTAATTATGTTTTATACTTTACCGCTTTCTTTTACATTTTACAATACTTAAACATATATCAGGATATTAGCATAATGGATTTTTAAGGTAGCGAAACCGAAATCCCATTCAGATTAAGCAAAAAATATTCAATTCGATCAATTTTCACGAGATGTGGGTTTTTCTATCTGCAAAAAAAAAAGCTGGCAGATAATTATAAAAAACTTATTGTTTTTTGAAAGTAATGAAGTTTTAGTAAAAACCGAGGAAAGTAATTTTTAAATTAATGAAGGTAAATTAAAAATCAGAATGTAGATAATTAGAAGGAGAACTGAATGAAGGAGACTGGATGAAACTAAGAAAATTATGTCAACCAAAACTTGCTAAAACTAAACAGGGATTTGGGAAATTGAAATTATGGAAAGCAATTATGTTAATTAATAGGCCTAGAACCTAAAGTTACAACTGATTTCAAGTTTTATCATTATCAGTAATAATGAAAGGCGTCTACGTGAAGTTCAGTCAATCTTTATTTATTTTCGTGTATATTTTTTTATTCTGATGTTATTTCCGCACGCTAAATTTGTTGTTTTATATATTCTTTTTACAATTTAATCCTTCATAAGCTAAGCTATTGCTAGCGTGGATTTAATGTCTGCCCTTTTTTTATTCTTAATTAACATATTGTTGTTTTTAATACAGAGGGCCATACGACTTGTTGACTTATGTTTTCTTTATGTTTCTTGAGATCACTGAGCTGTTACATACTGGGCGAATCCAGCTGATGATGTTTAGGAAATCAGATACAGCTATTCTGGATTCCCGGTATCCAAAATACTAAAACCAGCTCAGTGAATCTTTATTTATGTGCGTGTATGGTTTTTATTATGATGTTAATATTATTTCCACACGTTAAATTTGCTGTTAATTTGTTGTTATAGCATGTACGTTAGTTTTAAAAGCATTTATAAATTATTTACCTGCAAAAGTATAAATAATGAAATTATTCTCAAGAAACAAATCACATAACTAATTATTTAGTAGATTTTTCTATTACACATTTTCTTCTTTTCTCTTACAAGGATTATTCTAAGTTTTTTTAATTCATTTTCTTTTTTTAATAAATTATTTCCTTATGTAAAATGCTGTGTAAAGCTTAAATATTGTAAAAGGCTACAGATTATAAAAAAATTTCTTATGAAGATTAATCCGCTTTTCATAAAACCACAATCGCAAAAGCCATGAAGAAAATTAAGATACTGATGTAGACAATTGCTGGAATAACTCCAAATTTCTTGTCTGAGATGACATGACTTGTTGATTTCCTTAATATGAAATATTTTAGATAACACACCTGGGGACAGTCTCAAAGGTTCAAATTCGGTAAATCTTAAATTTCACTAATTCGTTTTTGGAATTGCATGTCGATTGTATGAATGACTAATGGATTTAATGGTAATTACACATGTATTTACTGTTTTCCTTAAAAAATGTAAGCTTTCCATTAAAAATAACTTTTAAGGCAAACTCTATTTTGAGAGAACAAAAAATTCCAAACTTTCACAACTTTGAAAAAGGTAGTGAAAAAATACAAAGAAAACTTTGGTATTTTATCTATTTGAATATCTTTAAGTTATTACTACTTAATCCAATCTATTTCAAAATTACGAAAGATACTGTGAACTTCTCTGCAGTTATATGACAAGAAACAGCTTGCATACCACATTTCTTTATGCTCAATCAACTGACAAGTTGAAGAAAGTTACCGTCTTATGTTGACTAAACGCACAAAATGCTGTTATTTTTTAATTAATTTTATTGCTTCAGGAAATCATAGGAATAGAAAAATTTAGTAAAGAACCCTTCGGAAACGTTATTTCTTACCTTGCCACACACACACACACACACCTATATACAAATTATCCTGGAATTTTCAGGATAGTACTATTTAGAACGCTTTCTGGCTTTTTATTCGCTGTTTACGGCTATTTCTCGTTTATCATCCGATCCTACACTCAATTATTCTTCCCTTCAGCGTAGGAACATTAGCTGATCAAAGGAGACAACTTTCATCAGTTAAGTCTTAACAGATTCAAGACTAAAATAACGTCAATATTTGAGCCGTTGATTTTGAAAGTGGGGCAAGTCCATTTTATTAAGAAAAACTGTTACAGTTAATTTTTATTAGAAATTAACTTAAAATTTCTGTTTTTAATCAATTCACAATCATATCTATAAATAACAGTGTACATTTTTTACTAGTAATTTATTTTGGTCAATGATATTAACTGTTTTAAATCGGTTCAAACCCTAATCATTAATTATCCAACAATAACTTAATATGGACTTGCCCCAATCAACGGCTCATTTAGTCTTGATATTTTACATTACGGTAATGCTGCTAAAAAGCATCTTAATAATATAAAATGATGCTTAGATTTTAAAATCAACAAGATGTACATTCTTGCTATTTTGATTTTTCTCTTATTTGTTCATGCAAACAGAAATTTTTGCAGTGATAAACTTTATTTATTTTTGCTCATGATTACTTAGAAAATACAAAATCTCAATAATAAACAAATTCTTACTAACCAGATTTACTTCGATATTTCAACTTTTTTAACAAAAGTTTTCATCAGGAATTACATAAAAGAGAAGAGAATGATTAAATCACTCCTCTTCTTAAAAACAGAAACATAATAATAATAAACATGAATTGAATCACACATTACACTTGGTAACATACATGCATTGTAATGATTGTTGACAACATGTAATGGTTGTTGCTAATTCTACATAATAAAAAATGTTGTCAACAATCTTTATTACTATATAAATTTAAGAAAGATAGAGAAAGAAAGAAGAAAGATATCAATGGCAAGGCACAAAGCTAAAGTTAGGATTTGCACTTCGAGTTGTCATCGGGAAGAGACGGGGACGGACATCTCGAAGTGCGAATCCTAACTTTAGCTTTGTGCCTTGCCATTGATATCTTTCTTGATTTATTCGGGCACGTTAAACTTCTTTTATTTATATATAAATTTAAAGAAACAATACAACATTTAAAAATTATAAGGATTTTTTTATAATTTTAATTTTTGTTTTACGTAATTGTTATTACTCATTATCTTTTCAAAAAAACTGAAATAAATATCATTCATTTTAAGAAATTTGTTTTTATTCATAGACTTAGCCATGTTTATGAAACCAGATTCTAAGATAACTCTTTCAGCTTGATCGCTAACTTCATATACAATGTTAACGATTTGGTCAGGATTGTGTTATAAAATGGAAGCGTTTTTTTCAGTTACTTAATTTTACAACATTAAATTTCCTTTGAAGATGTATAAAAAACAAATTCGCCAATATTTTAACATTTTGTTTTCTACGAGTATATAAGAGGTACATAAGAGGCTTCGTATATATAAAGTTTTACACTTCAATTTTATTATCTAAGTTTTGATACATTTCAATTTCACAAAGCTTAATTTTAGGGCACTTTTACTGATAACAGCCTTTGTAGATATGGGAACAAGTAGTCGAATTTCTTTTCACTATCGTTTCACTGAAAAACTTAAAGTTTGGTTCTGAAGGAATAACTTAATTAAAAAACTTAATTTTTAAAATACGAATTCCAACTTTTTATCAACCATCCAGCACTTCATAAGCATAATGTAGGGAACTTATTTTTCAAGTTTCAGGAAATTATTCTTATCCCTTTGAAGGTTATTAACTGTAAATAATGTTTGATAAAGAATACGATCCAAAAATATATGTTCTGAACATTCCGAGCTTATGATGTAAATACAGTTACAATGAAAGAAACGAAAAAAAAAATCTCCATGGCTTAAAGACACGACAAGATCTAAGGTCAAAAATCTCGATCGAAAATTCGATCATGAAAGAAAAACCTCCATTTCATAAAGTCATTCATCTGTTTCATCGCAACAGCTCCAATCAAAACAATGTCATCGAGAGCAGATGACAGATGGACAGAGAAATCAGATCCGATCATAAAAAGAACAAACAGGCGAGTCTGCAATGAAGACATTGTCCGTAAAAAAGAAAACGAAAGAAGAACGGATCCAATAATAAATTAACAATAAAAATCATAAAAAGAGGACAATGAAATTCCCTAGTGATAAGTTAGCCTCTAACTATCACTCAAAGATTTCTAAACACTAAGAACTAAGGAAAGAGAAAGCGAAAAGCCTCAATTGTAGA